>OY856410.1:1178164348-1179364348 GCA_963693085.1 Alisma plantago-aquatica
TCGGCGAGGTCCAGACATCGATGTTGATGCTATAATGGAGGCCTTCTTTGGAATATAACTAAGATCCCCATCCCTACTTGGAGACCACTCAGTCTGAGAACTAGTTCTGGATGGTGGAGGGTTAGGTGTAGAGGATCTAGACTTCTTAAAGTCCATAGATAAAGAACCCTGGAATTGTGGATATCTTTTCTGGGTTTGCCTCTTCTCAACCACAGATCTTTCTATCCTTCGGACTGATTCAACGAAGGTAGAGAATCTGTCTCGGTTCTCTAGGGCAGACACTGGGGTAGACATGTCAGCATTCAAACCCCTCTCGAATCTCCTGATTCTCTCTTCTTCTGTGGCAGCCATGTGTGGACAAAACCGCAACAGCTCCATGAACTTAGCTTCATACTCGCTAATGTTCATCATACCCTGTCTCAGTCTCTCAAACTGAGATATTTTCTCATCTAGGAAGGTCTTCGGGAAATATCTTTGGACAAATTCCCACCTAAAGTCTTCCCATGAGATTTCTATTCCAGGTCTCTTCTGCTCTTCCATGGTCCACCAGTGACCAGCACTTCCTTTGAGAAGATAGACAGCATGTCTAACCTTCTCAGCTTCAGGGATGTTCAGGATCCTGAAAGCCTTTTCCAGCTCTGTCATCCACTGATCAGCATCTGCGGGGTCAGCAGTCCCATGGTACTCGGTAGCTCCGACGCGACGTAGTCGCTCGAACGTCTTCCTGATACCTTGGCTCTCTGGTTGGACAGGTGCCCTAGGTGCAGGCATAGGCAACCTGTCGGTTATATGTGTTATGGCAGTCATAAACTGCCCAAACACAGTCGGGACTGCTGGATTACCCATATCAGCTGGGTCAAACTGGGGTGGCTCTCTAAGTTGTCCTGGTACAGGCTGTTCCACCTCTGGTACTCTTGCACCGCCTTGAGGTGCACTAACACTACTTTCTCCCACATACTCATCATGTGGCATTGACATCTTAAGTATCTTCTTCTCCTGAGGAGTAGAAGACTCTATTAGATAAGGAAGGAATACTAAAGATAGACTCGACTTCCTATGTCCTATGCCTCTGTAGACTCGGCGAACCTAGAGCTCTGATACCACTTAATTGTGGGCTCCGATCTCCAAACCACGAATTAATCTCGATTTAAACATGTGCGGAAGCATTCGGTAAACAGCGGAAGACCAAAAATCACGAGAAATTAAAACTTTTTGAGACAAGAGCTTGAAACCACAAACCTTTTCTATAAAAAGGATTTAACTGTTTACATCACTAACAAAAACTTCTTGAGTGATTATATACAACATGATACAAAACTTCTCAAAAGTTCATACTCAAAACACTCCAGGTGCTGAGAATACAGAGGACACATAGGACAAACTCTATACTACATCATGAAGCAGGTTGGATCTCCACCTGAGATAACTACTGCCCCTGATGCTGCTGGGATTGGTCACCTGAGTTCTTGTCCCTCTGTCTTCGACGACCACCTAAAAAAAGTAGAAGTCTACGGGGTGAGACAATTATACGTAATTGCCCCAGCGAGAGTTATAACTCTCCACTAGAAGCTTTATAAACAAAGCAGGGAATAACTAAAGCAATAATAGCCTTCAAGATATTCACTAGCAGTTTTAATGATAAGCAGAGTTCAATCAATATCAAAATATGATAACCTCTATGCTGTTTAAAGTAACATCAATCAAATAACTCGTAGATAACTCTAACAGATATACTACGCTGTTGATTATGTTTTTAAGGGAGTGCAGGGATGCATCTCACCTCTTCGACTGTGCGGTGGGGAATGATGGACTACATGAATCTACATCAACTCCTCTCACCATTTCTCTTTTAGTGAAGGAATGACGGACTACACGAATCTACATCAATTCCTCTCACTAATTCTCTTAATTGGTTAGGTACATTCAGTATTCTTATCATCTTACAATAACACAACTATATATGAGAATACTTAAAATGTAGCAGGCCTAACTTTTCACAATCATCAGTTATTTCATCTCAAGTCATCTGTCAAGCATGACTTTGATAACATTTATGGCTCTTACAGCCCATAATTACAAAAGATGTCACTCACAGTGCATCAACAAGGGTTACTATTCATAAAGCTTAAGACATGCTTTCAATGAATATATCATGGCATTCCATACCTGGATATGCCCATTATCTTATAACAATATGCAAAGCTCATTAGTATGACATGGCATTCCCTACCTGGATATGCCTATCATCTCATAACAACCTGCATGGTTCATTCAACAGATAATAGCAAACAATTCAACAATTAAGGATGCATTCTCAATTATGGTTTCACATGAAGTTACCCTCAACTAGGGATTTGCAAGGAATCACCCTCAACTAGGGATTCATATGGAATCACTCTCAACTAGGGATTCACAAGGAATCACCCTCAACTAGGGATTTACATGGAATCACTCTCAACTAGGGATTCACATGGAATCACTCTCAACTAGGGATTCACAAGGAATCACCCTCAACTAGGGATTCACAAGGAATCACCCTCAACTAGGGATTCACATGGAATCACCCTCAACTAGGGATTCACAAGGAATCACCCTCAACTAGGGATTCACAAGGAATCACCCTCAACTAGGGATTCACATGGAATCACTCTCAACTAGGGTTAAAAACCCAAAAGTCCTGACAATAGGGGTTTATATACATGTCTAGGGTTTCATGATCTCTCTCTTCCTAAGGATCATACCCTTAAACACCACATGAATTATATTCAAATATGAATTCATGTTAACATCATCTTAAATTGATTAGGTCATATCAACCCTTCAATCAAGAGTATACAACTCAGCTTAACATAGTGTATC
The DNA here is from genome assembly GCA_963693085.1 of Alisma plantago-aquatica. NCBI lineage: Eukaryota > Viridiplantae > Streptophyta > Magnoliopsida > Alismatales > Alismataceae > Alisma > Alisma plantago-aquatica. The sequence continues at coordinate 1,178,167,208 of OY856410.1, forward strand.
AGGTCATTGGTTCAGTAAGCAATTAGGGATTCATTCCTTAATTGGTACTAGTCCCTTAGATACTTATTAGGGTTCCAACCTTTGTACCTTATTTGTTTATCATTATTATTCACCACTGGGTCGATGGATCATTTATCATCTTGATTCTCAAGATATTCAATCACATTAGACCTCCTTTACATAAAGCACTCAAATGAATTAGAGTTTCCAATGTTGGTTCCTTCAACCATTGAATTCATGGAACCATTCATCAGTTGGACCTACCCTCATACTTCAATTGAGTTAAATAGGTCAACCTTCAACTGATTTGACCCTTAGTTAACCCTCAACTGGTCATTAACTAGGGTTTTATTCAATTGAATTAGGGATTACTATTCATTTTTCATGTCTTCACCCTAAACTTAGGGTTTACTATTCACTCCATGGTGAATTGTACTCATTACATCATCATGTAAGAGAAACATCATCATTAAGGCTCTTACTTAGGATTAAGATCCATTAGATATCATAATTAGGGTTTCCATGACCTCACATAGGTGGGTCATTCCCTAATCATGCACATTCATATGTATATGAAGTATCTTACTAGAGTTTCCTCCTAAAAAGGGTACTTTCTTTCTCTAGGATACTTTCTTTCTCTAGAAATACTTCCTCTCTCCTATCACTAGTAGATGGTGACAACACCACTCTAAATCAGGTTGAGATAAGTTTCCATTGGCTAGCATAAGCCGAAACATCAACATCATGTGATTAGGGTTTGCTTAGAACAAGGTTTTACCCTTTTAGACCCCTCAAGGGTATTTTGGTAATTTGCCACATGATCACCATCATGGGTTAACTTACTAATCACATAGTCCCTTAATGACCTAGGTTACCATTAGGGTTTAGATTGAATCACCATTGAACTGATTACATCATCAAATGGTTAAGTACAAACCATCACCAATCTCCAAACGGTTTCAACCTTCAAACGGTTTCAACCACCCAAACGGTCTTGAGACCGTTTGGCCCTCAAACGGTCTTGAGACCGTTTGGATCCAAACAGTCTTGAGACCATTTGGAGGTGAAGACCGTTTGGAAGGGTTGACTTCCAAACTGTTTGGAGCTTCAATCGGTTTGAGGTCGTTTGGACCAATCGACCTTGAGGTCGTTTGAGCTAAAACGGTCTTGAGGTCGTTTGAGCCCAAACGGTCTTGAGACCGTTTGTCCCCAAACGGTCTTGAGACCGTTTGGTCTCAAATGGTCTTGAGACCGTTTGGACCCAAACGGTCTTGAGACCGTTTGGTCCAAATGGGCTCAAACCGTTTGGACCTCCAAAGGGGTTCAAAGGTCACCAAAGTTCAAGGATATGTATGTTGAAGCCCTCAGTTGGCTAAAGCTATGCTAACCACTTATAAATTGAGCCAATTAGGGTTAGCCTTAACCACTTATACATCAAATTGACACTCAATTGTAAACCAATTAGGGTTCAATCGTCCTCAATTAGGGTTCCAAGTGGATTGGTCATCAATGTTCAACAATGTGAATCAATTCAAGGTTGAACCTATCAATTGACCTCCAATTGGGCTCAAACTTGGCCCAAACGGTCTTGAGGTCGTTTGGACATCATCCAAACGGTCTTGAGACCGTTTGCCCAAAGTTTGACCAAAATCCAAGTCGTTTTGACTAAGGTTGAAATCCAATTAGGTCAAAATCAGCAATTTTCAACAATGCATCAATTTCCTACAATTGGACCCTCAAACCATTAGATTAACTCAACCCTAGACCTTCAAACGGTCTTGGGTTGTGCCCAAACGGTCTTGACCGTTTGGTGGAATCCCCAAACGGTCTTGAGACCGTTTGGGTCCTTCAACCCAAAACTCAACAAGATCTATACTTAGAAAACAGCAATTTGATTGTTTCACTAACCCACTGTAATTGGGCCCTCAATTGGTCAATTACCTTAACCCTAGACCTCCAAACGGTCTTGGGTTGACACCAAACGGTCTTGAGACCGTTTGGATGAGTTCCAAACGGTCTTGAGACCGTTTGCCCATCCATCCTTTGGACTTTAGTGAAAATTCATCAAGGTTTGATCTATTGAGTTGATCATCACATCAATACTTAATTGCAATATGATTTGGTGCCTTTGGACCTTCAATTGATCAACTATACTTGACCCCAGACCTCCAAACGGTCTTGGGGTGACCCCCAAACGGTCTTGAGACCGTTTGGGTGATTCCCAAACGGTCTTGAAACCGTTTGGGCTAAGCAACCCAAAATCTCAACTTAACTCATAGGAGATTCAGCACTAATTTCAATTAGGGTTTGCCCTATTAATCATCCTTCAACTCATGACTCGTTTGGAATTAATCCATAAAATTTGGTGAGTCGTTAACTAACATCATTATGAACAGTAATCCCAAACGGTCAGCGTTTAGTCAACCATCTTAAACGGTCTTGAGACCGTTTGCCCAAAAAGGGCAAATTAAACAGATTGCAAATCAGAATTTAATTCAATTCGTTTTGCTAATTGATTTGCTCATATCTCACGATTCCTTTGGAGTTAACCTCTCAAATTTCGTGGGTGATTAACCTACATAATTATGAACAAGATTCCAAAACGGTCTTCGCTTGGTCAATGGGACCAAACGGTCTTGAGACCGTTTGCCCTCAAACGACCCTGAAACCGTTTGCCCACCAAACGGTTTGAAACCGTTTTGAGCAATAGGTGGAGGTCGTTTGATAAAGTGAAAATCTGTGGATAAGCATAGGAATTAACGCCCTTATCTTCCACCTTAAGAACAGTAGCAGTTCTTCACGTTTTTTCTTGCAAGGATGCAAGGGAAGATAGGGAAGAAGAAGATCTATCAACTATATGCATAGAAAAGATGTATAATCAAAGCATAAAGTTTAGAGTTATAAAACCCGCCTAAAGCTTGCTCCTTGAGCTCCAAGCTTTCGAGTTCCAAGCCTTTAATGGCGTCCTAGAAGCTCCACAGGTCGGCCAAGGTGAATCCTCCAAGGAAGGTTGAGAAGAGATGGCTAGAAAGATGGAGCTAAGTGAGCTAGCCATGAATTTGACCTTAAATCCGAGTTTCATCCAAGAATTGAGCAAAAAGGAAGGATCCAAACCTACCTTGCACTCCCTTGTTCGTCCTCCTGAGCTCCAGAGCTCTCCTTAGTCGGTTTGAGAATGAGAGGGAGTGAATGAAACAGGAGCAAGGTCGTTTGCTCGTTTGCAAAGGAAAAAGCTTTTATAGCTTTAGCCTATTTTCTACTACAAGGACCTTTCAAATTCAAAATTCACATCTAGGTCCCTCCTTGTTCAAGGGCACGTCCAAGACCATCTAATCTTATGCAAATCTCAAGAAAACTCAAGATCTAAGGGTAAAGGAATCCAACCTTCAACTAGGGTACATACATGAAAGGGTTTTGTACCCATTTTAGGTGATTTCTATCACAAAGATCATTTTTCTCATCTGATTAGTGAATGATGTATCTCCTTCATCATTTCTACTCTAAATTATGACAAGAGTCATAGAAGATGTTCTAGATGGTGAAAATTACAAGTTGGACCCCTCAATTTGGGTAAATTGCACTTTACCCCAAATTAGGGTTTCTGAGCATGGGGATTGCTTCCACAGCTGCACCTTGGTGCTCAAGCTTGGGAAATCCCTCAAACTTTATCATAGACATCTTCATGATGTCTTAACATCAAAAGAACATCTTATCTTGTGAAATTTGCAAGTTCAACCCTTAAACTGGGTAATTTGCACATAGGTCCCTGCATACAACACAATGCTACATCTTTATACAAAAAGGAGCAAAATCGAAAGTAAATGTTCCTGAGGAACTTAATTTCATGCCAGGGAGTGTTCACAAGTATAATAATTACCTATTTAGGCAAAACTTCTAGGGTTAGTTCATAACCCAGGTCAGGGGTGTTACAAAACCTTTATCCGAGATGCTAGAAAAGGATGTTGTTTTTTATTTCAATGACAAATGTTTACACACATTCAACGTGCTGAAGGAGAAATTGATTTCCGCACCGGTTGTTCAAACACCGGATTGGACTAAGCCGTTTGAACTCATGTGTGATGCATATGATTTCGTTGTAGGAGCTGTGTTGGGACAGCGGGTGGACAATAAACCCGCCGTGATTTTTTATGCCTCTAAGACTTTGAACGATGCCCAACTAAATTACATGACTACTGAAAAAGAATCGCTCGCCGTTGTTTTCACTTTTGAAAAATTTCAGCAATATCTAGTTGGATCGAAAGTCGTAGTTTGGACTGACCACGCCGCTATCAAGTATTTGATGGAGAAAAAAGATGCCAAACCTAGATTGATTAGGTGGATCTTGCTCTTACAAGAATTTGATATCGAAATCAAAGACAAGGCGGGGATTGAAAATGTCATAGCGGATCATATGTCTAGGTTAGAGAGGGTAGATGAAAAAGATTTACACATACCCATTACCGAGACATTCCCGGATGAACAACTTTTGAAAGTGAATTCTAAGGATCTGTGGTTTTCAAATATCGTGAATTATCTTGCTTGTAGGATCATCCCGTATGATTGGACGTATCAAGAGAAGAAGAAAATTTTCCATTCTCTACGATATTATTTTTGGGATGACCCTATTCTCTTGAAGCAATGCAGGGATGGTGTCCTACGCAGGTGTGTACCTGAGGTGGAATACGAGAGTGTTCTTCGTCATTGCCACACACTACCGATGGGCGGCCACCATGCGAGCTCTCGTACGACAACCAAAGTACTAGAAAGTGGCCTATATTGGCCTACTTTGTTTAGGGATGCTTACGAGTTCATGAGACAATGTGATTCCTGCCAAAGGGCAGGTAACATTTCAAAGAGACAAGAGATGCCCTTAAATGTTTTCCAAGAGGTTGAGGTATTTGATTTATGGGGTATAGATTTCATGGGACCCTTTGTGTCCTCAAATTTGAATTTGTATATCCTTTTAGCTGTTGACTATGTGTCGAAGTGGGTAGAAGCAATACCCATGAGGACTAATGATTCTACTGTAGTGTGTAGGTTCGTTAAGGAAAATATCTTCTGTAGGTTTGGAGTACCCCGAATGATCATTAGTGATGGGGGTACGCACTTCCAGAATCAAAAGTTCTCAGCACTATTGAGGAAATACGGGGTCAAACATAACATTGGTACCCCGTATCACCCGCAAACTCAAGGACAAGTGGAGGTCTCTAATTGTGAAATTAAAAAGATCCTGGAGCGTACTGTGGCTTCCACGAGGAAGAATTGGAGTGCCTTACTACTGGATGCGTTGTGGGCATATAGGACGGCATACAAGACACCTATAGGCACCACGCCTTTTAGGTTGGCGTACAGTCGGGCCTGTCACTTACCGGTGGAGTTAGAGCACAAAGCACATTGGGTGCTGAGAAAGCTCAACTTGAGTTATGATGAAGCGGGGAAGAAGAGATTACTTGAATTAAATGAACTAGATGAGCATCGAATGACTGCATATGAGAACTCTCAGATATACAAGGAGCACACAAAGTTGATCCACGATCGCCACATTCAGATGTGCACCTTCAAGAAAGGAGATCATGTGCTTTTATTCAATTCCAGACTGAAGTTGCATCCCGGGAAGCTAAAATCCCGATGGAGTGTACCATTTATGATGGAAGAGGTCAAACCACATGGCGCAATCATGGTGCGCGATGGCGAGACTACATTTTTGGTGAATTGCCAGAGGTTGAAGTTATATTTTGGTGAAGATTACACGAGGAAGGTGAATGAGGTCAATCTCATTTCACTTTCAGATGCATGACAAGCTTCAAGTCGTCTAGCCTAAGACGTTAAATAAGGGCGCTTGTTGGGAGGCAACCCAACCATTGGTACTTTAGTTTAGTTCCTTTACATTTGTAGTTTGATTTGTTTTAACTTAGTTTTAGTGTAAAAAAGATACCGTGATCATTTTCTACATGTGTAGGGATGAGGCAGAGTCGATACCATCGACACTTGTGTCGATGGTATCGACCATGGTACAGGTTGGCGACTGCAGAAATCGCACTGCGTCGATACCATCGACAGCCTCGTCGATGGTATCAACATACCAACAGGCAGATCGCAAGCAGAGGTCGATGGTATCGACATGGGTGTCGATACTCGCGAGATCTCTGGAGATTTTCAGAACGAATCATCTCAGTAAAGTCGATACCATTGATGGGCGACGACCGGGCCTCGCGAGGGTTTGCCCTAATCAGAGAGTCGATACTATCGACTTGCGTCGATAGTATCGATGCGCCACGTCAACGATCCGCGAGGAAAGATCTACGGCGATCACATCAATCAAGAGTTCGATCTGGGGGACGAGTCGATACCATCGACTCATGTCGATAGTATCAACACATCAGCAATCCGGGCCCCGCAGATCTAGCCATTGACAACCGTCGATACTCGTGGCGGTACGGATTGTGCTACCCGTGTTGATACCATCGACCCGTGTCGATGGTATCAACGGGCATACAACAGCACCGACCATGGCTATATATGAGGAGGATTTGCGGCAGATGACATCACAACTCTAGATCAATCCTCCTCCACTTGTGCCGAGCATATTCCAGAGCTATCCAAGCCCGACGACGAGCAACACTGAGCACATTTTTCATCGAGCGGAGATTCACTTCTCCGATCTTCACTGAGCTCCCTTCCTATTCCTCCTTCTGTCGCGATCATGGTGCATGTTGCTGGTGCATCGTCGTCACGTGTCGACTCGATGGAAATCCCAGAATTCGTGCCACCACCTACCACGTCGATTGCACGCCCGCGGCTGATTCATCCATCCATAGAGGTCAAGAAGATATACGAGGAGATCTTAAAGAGAAAGATCGAGCCGACCCGTTATGTTGAACGGGAAACCATCCACAACTTGGGGTTCAAAGCTAACCTCGACTACGTTATGAAGGGACAGGACCGACACATGGGAAGACGGCATGACGAGCTGGAGTTTATGCAGATGGCCAGCCGTTTTTTGGTGAGTGGCCTACGTACAAGGAGCTGGTGGCTGAGTTTATGGTGTCGCTTGACGTCTGCGTCGTACCCAATGACGTCATAGCCACCGACCGCGAGTGGATCAAGGGCTGGGTGTCATTCCGGCTGTACAACAATGACTACACCATTACGCTCCGGCAGTTCAACAAGATCTTCAACTAGAATAATTCACGGTCAGACTACCGGCGACCGGACAACTGCACCGACTACGATGCAATCTTCGCCGAGCTGGTGACGGTACCGCCGGGCAAGTCAGTGAGCTACCATAATGCTGCGGTAGCTGATTTTGAGCACCCCTTCGTCCGAATACTTCACCGGATGCTGAGTTCTACGTTGTTTGCTAGGGGTGATCTAGCCCTCAGCAAGTTTCAGGAGACGAACCTATTTTTCTTGTATAAACTCCTGAAGCACCAAGAATGCAACTGGGGTGCTTTCTTTTTGCAGCGGGTTTTGGCGGTGAAGAGGACTACACGGAAAGCGCCAATTCACTTTGGCAGGCTTATCACCAAGCTGGCCTTCTACCCTGGGTTGAATTTCCAGCAGCTTACTCCTCTCTCCAACAGGAGCAAGGTGAACTCACAACATCTGCACCGCTCTAACCTCATCCTTCTTCGAGATGGCTTGGCATATGCACACTTCCACGTCAATCATGCTTACCAAGAATGCTCGCTTCCCAATCCGGTCTTCAACATCGAAGGGGCGCAACACTTCCGATGGCCTATCATAGCCATTACTGACTCTGATGAAGACGACAACAACGACGATGATGACAACAATGTTGATGAGGCTGAAGAGGAAGAGGAGGCCTACACCCCTCTTCGGGCACGAGTGGCACCATGGAAGCGTCCTCGCATGCATCCGGGTGCATCTTCATCATCGCAGCCTCCACCACCACCACCGCCCTCACAGCCAAGTGAGGATGCCTACTCGATGCAGGGCACGTATGCTATGCTGCAAGATATACAGCAGACGCAGCAGCATCACACGACGATGTACACCTGTGTTCACGAGATGACAAACCGGCTACTGGACAATCAACGGGCAATCTTCGAGAATGAGCGTCTTCTCCTCGACAACCAACAACAGATTCATGACCGATTGCATAGGATGGAGATGCAACAGCAGCCCTTTTACGATCACTATTGGAGCCAAAACTACTTTGGAGGCTATCCACAACCTCCACCTAGGGCCCAGTTTGATCCGAGCTTCCAGGGGGAGTATCCGTCTTGGGACCCTACGGCTCCACAGTACCAGCCTCCGCCTGAAGAGTAAATCGGTATCTCTGTTCCGACCTTTAAGATTGTTTTTGACTATGAGGCCATAGTCGAATTCAAGCTTAAGGGGGGTGTTGGAACAACTCTATCTTTTATTTTCTCTGTTTTTAGTTTTATTGCTTTTGTTTCTTGTCATTTGTTTCTTGCAATCTTAGTTTGTTTGTAGGATCCACATTCTATCTAGTGTAATCGTGGATGTCTTAAAATTTTGTGTCATCTCAGTTGCATGTACATGGGAATTAAGGGAAAATTAAATTTTTTTTAGTGTTCGCAAGCTTGAGTGTTGTTCAACTTTGAGCACTTAACTAAAGGAAATGATTGTTTTTGTCAACTTTAAAACAGAAAATCACAACTGTACATTCCTAATGATTCATGAAAGTGGAAAGAATTGGTTGTTTGAGCCTAAACTGACCAAATGATAATGAGACTCTAATTTGAAGTAAGAGAGAGAAACTTCTTAACTACTACACAGGTCAGTAAGGAGGGACACATAATATTTTTTTCAAAGGTTCAGTCAATTAGTCTTGCGATCTGTTCACCTCATTGTTTTTCACAATCCACCATAAGATTTGGAAGTAAAGTATGGTTTTAACCTTTTTTATTGCATGTCATGTAGAGAGGACTTGCATTGCAACCATTTTCATATGTTTTGCATGAAAAATGAAAAAAATAGAATATGTTTACATGCACATTACCTTTAGGTGCATGTCATTTAGTTGCATTCATAACTTTTATGCATAGAGTATATCATGTACCTCATTTGTTCTTTAATGGTGAATTAAATTATTCCATACCTTCTAAAGAGTGCAAATATCGAGTTATGCAAAAAAAAATAAGCCCAATAAAGCATTCATTGTCAATTATGGATATAAGGGCTTAGAGAAAAAAAAGAAAAAAATCTGAAAAAAAAGTCATTTAGAAGCAACTAGAATAAGAAGGAGAAAGGAACATAATCTCACCTACATTTTAAGATGAGTAAGTACATGACATAGCTCAATTAGATATCCATCTCGTTTTGAGATGGAATGTTAGTGCATGCATCAAACTCATCATTCTACCCAATCTTATGCATTAGGGCATTTTTAATGTGCATTTGCATCATTTAGGGCATTTTTGTTTTATGCATGTGCAACCGTATAATACTTCTACTTCATCCATGAGCCACCCATTCCATCCACCCGTTGCTTGAATTGGTAGGCCACCGTGAACTTCTCCTCACTTGTGAATATCAGGAGAACTGTTTCCATGTAGATGGTAGTTAGGGTGAGCAACGTAGTATAGGAGATCACAAGATGCACTAAGTCTGGACCGTCGAATTCTATTATGTTAACTGCCTTATGTGATAGTGTTCATCAGTTTTGAGGTTGATATCTTTTATGAATGATTACTGTCGCCTTTAGGGTAATTATCATTCTGTGGTTAGCGAGGGCCGGTATGTGAATGTCCGGTGGGAGTCATATGGGATGTTTGTTGTGATGTTTTGTTTTTTAGTTGACTCTGGAAATTCTATTCTAAGGTTTAGTTGCTCGAGGGCGAGCAATGTTCAAGCTTAGGGGAGTTTGATGCGATGATTTTGAGTCGCATTTATTGACTTGTTTGATATGTGTTTTATGCATTTATTAGTCATTTTCATGGTTAATGTTGCATAATTCATTCACTTTGGTCTATGCTACTTCTTTATGTCAAATTTCCCCTATTTCAGCATTTTGATTATTATTTATCAAAAGAATACGTTTTGTGTAGACTTATGTGGTTTCGTGTGTTAATTTCAGGAAAAACAAGTATCTGCTACTGTCGATACCATCGACAGTGGTCGATACCATCGACCGGACCACAGGCTGCCAGCCGCAGGGACCAGAAGAAAGTTGATACTATCGACAGGGATGTCGATGGTATCGAGATACCATCAGGTTGCTGGTGAGAAGGGATTCGATACTATCGACCCATATGTCGATACTATTGAGTGGTGGAGCTACAGCGACACATAAAGACAAAACCGTCGCTACAGGTTTGTCGATACCATCGACCCTCGTCGATGGTATCGAGATGACATCAGGCACAGAGACAAAAGAAAAGAAGAACAACCGATATCGTGCTAGGTCGATACCATCGACCCGCGTCGATGGTATCGACACCGTCAGATATGAGTTTGTTTCAGATTGATCTTAATCGGACGGTTGTGATTAATTGGTGACCTAATTCGGGAAATATACCTGATGACGGCGCCCAAGAGGGAATCATCACGTCATTAGCCGTTGCACACATCCCGAGAAGAGGTGGAGAGAAGAACGGAGCCCAGAAGCACGCCCCAGCCGATCTGGACGCTGAAGAAGACGATTTCCACCACCGAAAGGTGGGAGAACGCGTATTCTACGCCAAGGATCACTTGGATCTTCTCCGTTCAGGGGTTTCACCACTCAATCACGTTTTTCTCCATGTTTTCCCTTTTCTACTCCATATTTTGCTCTGAGATGAACATGCGGGGCTAATCCCCTTTGTCTTTAGGACCGGGAGTAGCCCGGGAATTCATTAGACAATTTTATCATAGTAATTCATATCTTATCTCTTAAATCCGTGGTATAATTTCGTTTCTCCAATATATTGTTATGCTTGATCACCATAATAATAATCTAATACCCTTAATTGCTTTGAAAGAAGAATTAATGGTTGAAAAGAGACAAAATTTACATTAACTGATGAAATTTGATCGGCTTAGCTGATTGCGAGTAGTTAGTAGGAGTCTCCGACAATTTCACATATCCCTAAGTTCGACTCGGGCCTCACAAAGGCCTATATTACTTCGACGCGTTCACTTGCGTTTCTGTGCACGGTAAATTTGCGTCAATTGGACATTCCAATCATTTTACAAGCTATTTGGAAATCTATTAGCAACTCTTTTCAGTCGATTGATTGGACATTACAATAGTTGACTGACTGGTTCCATCGGCCAACATCAACATAGCCCATCCAGTTGACTGAACACTCCAGTCGGTCAAATGGCACACCAGACGGTCGAATGGACACTCCAGTTGGTTGACTAACAAACAATGTTGTTTAAGTTGATTACATGAACACTTTAGTAACCAAGATAAATCTTATTCATGAGTAAAATCCTATTCCAAGTGCATGCTATGGGTGTGACCCTATATGTCCCAAATTATACTGGCAATGAATGTCCATAACCAGATTATGACATCACAAGCAATGAGTGATATCTAGATTCACATCATTTCTACCCAAGTAATTGGAAAGTTGGAGAACAACTTCAACCTACATTAGTGACCAGTGTGATCATGATCACATAGTTCCTTTGTTTCATATATCCATATAGAATGTAAGGCACACAATCTTCATCCTCTTAGTACTAATTCTATATTCTTGAACTAAAGCATATTGTACAGATGTATGTGAGATCAATATCACATATTGACTCGTATGAGCATGGTCATGCATTTCTCAATCTTTCTTATCAAGAGGCCATGATATCAGCTCCTCTAGGAGTGAAAATTCCCATATACATTGCTCACAATCAATCCCGAAGTGTCACAACATACCCAAGCACCATCTCTAAACCCTTATTTATGGTCATCTTAGACGGTGTGAAAGATCATTGAATGACAAGTGATGAGTGTAGTGACTTCAAGTCTAAGAACCATAATCACCACTATCACTTTAGTAGATGCTTCTAACAACCATTCCATGGTTTCCATGTATCACTCTCTATGTGGGTCTGTTTGGTACACTATTCTACAATAAGTACATATATGTTTGATTTGATATCCAATATCACGACTAGTGAGACTCTTTCATTAGTCAACACACATTCTAGTCTTATGTATTATTTTGTCTATTTTTCTCCCACACAACATCCAACTAGGTACATAACAAGAGTGTATATACTCTTATCCTACAAATGATCTCATTGTTCAGGTCCTTAACCTAAAACATATGTCATTGAGTACCATCATTCTATAGACATCTATCATGCTATGTCATCATCACATATGAAACAAACATAATAAACATAATTGCCTTTATTATTATAATCAAATCAAGTACATGATGCCACATTAAAATCATCATACGATTGGATCTCTGGGCATACATACCAACAAACTCCCACTTGCAGTAAGATCCAATCACCCATGAATCTAGTTAGAAGTGATCTAATACAACCATCATGTTTCTGTTGTGAAAGTGCTTTTGTTAGTGGGCCAACAACATTGCTCTAAGTTGATACTCTGCAAACCTTCAAATATCCTCACTGTACAATCTTTTGTATGAGATGGAAATGCTGAAGTATGCAATCTAGGTTCCTTAGCCTATCTAATAGCACCATTATTACCACAATATGTTTGCATTGTCAATGATTGGAACCTTCCCAAGTTCACTAATGAACTTCTTGATCCATATTGTATCCTATGGTGTGTTCAAAATAGAAACACATTTGGCTTCTATTGTAGAATCAACAACTGTCTCTTGCTCAAAACTTTTCCATCTTGAAATTTTGTTTTAAAGAAAAACACAACTAGAATGCAAATGATAATAATCTTTGTCAGCTTGGAACCTTGCATCGGTGTAACCCTTTACACCCAAGTATTCCTCACCATCATAAACTAGGAATTGGTCCTTAGTCATAGAAGCCCAGTGACTATCAATAGAATCTGACTAATATCTTCTCATCATGCTTAAAGCGTACAAGACATCAGGACAAATACATAACATTGCATACATGATAGACTAATAGTGAATGCATATGAAATCTTACTCATGCTTTCTCATTCTGTACAAGAACTTGGACATTAGGCTCTAGGGAGACTAATTCCACGTGAAAATTTCCTCTATTTGAGTCCTGTATGTTTAACCACTTCAACACTTTGTCAATGTATGTACTTTGGCTTCGTCTAAGAAGCCTTCTAGAACCATCTCTAAAGATTTTAATTGCTAAGTGATATCAAATGCTTTTTAAGGAAATATGGCATCAAGTAAGGCAGTAGAAACAAAAATTTACTAGCCATATTCTCTCAAGACAATAGATTGTGTCAACAACTATATAATGGGAATGATGGTCGTGAGGTTACACCAGGTCCTGGAGCAAGTCCAATGACAATTTCCTCATAATATCGTGAAACTTTCTTCAAGTTGCACCTACATGTCTACTGATGTCGGCCTTCTGGTCTGGCACCATGAATGATGGATGATGTTGTCCTCCTAGCAGCAGGAAAAGCCTCCTCACTTCTAGAGTTGTCTACACAGACCACTGGGAAATTCTATCATTCTTGTGGAACAAATAGGAAGGAGTTGTCCCTTCTAGTCAACGTGCTAGCATCGACTTTCTCTCCCAATTGTCTCTCCCTTACTATTTCTCCCTTTGTCACGTAGAACTTGCTCAGGTTCTCTTGGTTACTACAACTATAGAACACAACAATTGTCATAGCTTATTATTGTATCTGGGAAGCTCCCAGTATCCCTCTATTTATAGGAGGGCCAGGGTCAGAGTTTCTTGTAACAACCCCGCCTCCCAGTGACCCCCAATTAAGGGAGACCAAGAGGCCAGAGCTGTTATCCCAATTTCTAGATCAAAGGTTCAAAAAATAATCAATAATAATTATTAGATTCTACCAAACTATACTGAAAGGCTGTAATAAAATTTAACTTTGCATACCTTATTCAAAAACTTGGTTAACTATTTCTATCCACATTCAGAGTCTATTCTAACTAATCCTCCCTTACACTTTAATTCACATTTATTTCCACATATGCCACTTTACTGTTTGTTCTTTTTACTTGTACCTAAAACGCCAACAAACAAAATGATGGTCAACATAAAGCTGGTATGTGGGGGATACAATAATCGTGCAACTATGATAATAATGTAATCAACCAATTATCATTTAACTACCAAGATTACGTCTTAAGCAATACTACTCAATCCTTACCTATCCCCTATCTCTGTGCGGTCCCTACAGTGGACTTGGATACTACCTCTCTCTATAATAGATCCTTACCCCATGGCCCTACGTCACAGGTAGCCAATACTTAGTGTTATAGAGTCGCATGGCCCTACCCAAAGGTAGCCCAATCCCTGACTCAAGGTGACTTGATGGACCTACCGCATTGGTAGCCATGTACTAAGTCATCCAATGACCTGATGGACCTACCCCATAGGTAGCCATGTACTAGGTAAAACCATTAAGCCACAGAGGGGAATAGGATCTGAGCTAGTAGGCACATATCTTAAGTGATAGTCATATCCACACTATAGTTTGCATGAATTAAATTCATCCAACAGTTTCATTCAATTTATCGAGGAAAACTATAGAAAACCTCAAAAAACTAATTCGAGATATTCATAAGCGTAACCACATACCTGTCAGGCTGATTTGAGACAGAATAATCCATGTAAGTAAGAAATCCAAGCAAGCAAGCACACATAACAAGATCCTAAAATAATCATACAATTTTCATTCAATCAAGATCTACTAAACCTAGCTCGCTTCCTAGGGTTTCTAGTCCACTTTTAGGGTTTTCATTGCAATTAGGGTTTCCTTTCATCTCTTACTATTTTAAACCCTAATTTTATACAATTACTCACAAACCCTAATTATCTCATCTATTCATCATGAAAGATACTAAGGTTATCTTTTAACAACATATAACCCCGATATCAGAAAAAGCATAATTAACCATCAATTAAGTCCATTAAGCCTATTTTACATTAAATCTACCATTTTTATCCTTTTAATCCATGACAAGTCCATTATGCTCATTTATCATCAATTCATAGTTCATTATGATCTAATTTACATATGAACTCTATTTTTCATTAATTCTACCTTTATCCATTAGAAAACCCTAATTACTACATTAAGGGTATTTATCCACAATTAGGAACTTTTGTACTCTAAATAGCTTGGAATTATCATATCTCAACTTTATTCACAATTTTGAATAATTAAAACCATTATGAGTCACTTTTACTAATATTAGGGTTTCAAGGCCCATTAAAGCATATTTATGCACATGAACTTCTAAATTAAACTCATTATGTGCAAAGTTCATCCTTTTTGTTCTTAATGTACCTTTTTGCCATTAACATGTTAATATCAACTTTAATCATCAATAAAACCCTTCTAAAGATTAATCATCTCAAAATAGGGTTTCTTAATCTTTAATTCATTAAAGTTGTTAAGTTACACTACTTTTCGAATTAAAAGAGGAATTATCCTTCAAATATATTTTTATTGCATTCCTTGAGTTCTCTTGATCAAAATTCATATATAATGCGCATCCATCCGAGCTACCGTTAAATAGTTATGAATTTTGCAAGGATTACCTATTTAGACCAATCAGCAAGCGCCACGTGTCCTTTCCAAGCAACATATCTTGGCTTGCTTGCAAACATAACGAAATGTCAATACTGCCCTTAACTTAAAGATCAGTCCTTTGGTATGTAGAGGGGTAGAACCGTCTAGTGCACCCTGGTTCATCTTCTTCCTTGCTCCGACGTCTGTTACCGCCCTAGCTGCCAAGGGCGCGAGTCCCCCTTCCCCCTATTGACCTCGACGGCCACCAAGGAGGGTGTCGTTACCTCCGCCCTACCCTGGCGCACGTGAGGCACCTCCAAGCCATGGCCAAAATGGCCATTCCTGAGCTAGATCCGCCCTCATTTTGCTGCTGCGTTTACTACAACCTTGCAGTCCTACGACCGTAGCTGCTCGAAGGCAAGGGTGCGGGTGTACATCTGATCTTTCTTAGGTTGTCATGTAGGTTTGCTGCCTCCATCAAGATTACAAGACAAACATTCATTTCTCCAGGGATAGATCCCTACTTTCAACTAGGGTTGAAAGAAGAAGACAAGGAGAAGAGGAAGAGAGATACTTGGGATTTCTCTTGAACTCGAGCCAGGGGCTCTACCCCTTATATAGGGGAGGGTTTTCACACCCCAAGATGTCCATCCACGAGGACTCAAGTCCTTTTCTCAAAAGGAAACACATTTTCCTTAGTTAAGAAGCAACTTCTCTCTCTTCATTATCCCTTTAAATATAATTTGTTCTTTAGATATTAGGAATTCGAAATTCCTCTCACTTATTCTCTTTATTGCTTGACTTTTAACCCATTGGCACGAAATTCTATTTTCATTTAGTAGAAAATACTTCCTTTTTAGCAATGCCACCAAAATCATTAATAATGTATCACATTGTCCTCTTATTTTTCATTATTGGTATTTTCTCTTTCTTTCTTCTCCATTGGGGCTCCTTGGACCCCAAGAAACTCTAAGATGTTGAAATTCCTTTTTAAGGATACTTATTATCCTTCTAGATGCATCTATATTTATTATTTCTCATTATCTTGTTTATTTCTTATTAAAATATCTCTTTTTGAGGATTTCCCTTTATCTTTCTTTTTATTTTCCTCATTGGCATTTCTTTTAACATTAAAAATCCTTTGGATACGAAAATCCATCAAGGATAATTCAATTATACCTCTTTCCACTTATTTTCCACATTTTATCATTGTTTTCAATTTCTTTCTTAATAAAGAGATATTTAATTGATCTTTTCTTTTCTTTTTGCATTATCTTTGCAACTTTGGACTCCTCGGAACCCAAGGAACCCAAGAGGCACGAAATACACCTTTGGATTACATACTTTTGCCTTCTAGAGGTTTCTACATCTTTCTTTTCTCCATTTCATATTAACAATAGAATTCCTTTATTCTTTTCCTTGTTATTGGGCCCAATAGCCAATAAAGCCCACAAAACAATCATCAAGGCTGTTGTAAACGAAATCCATTTATTCAAAACAAATTATATATTTATTTGGTCAAATATCTTTAATATGAGAAATCACATTTCTCACCAAATGAACCCAAAAGTTGGGGTTGTAACATCCTTCCCCTCTTATATGAATTTTGTCCTCAAAATTCCATCAAGCAAACAAACAATTCAGGATAAGACTTTTCCATGTCCTTCATTGGCCCCTATGTGGCTTTACCTTATCCATGGCACTTCCAAAGAACCTTTATCGTCACATATTCTTTCCTTTGAGTTTTTTCACCTTGGCATCTATAAACCTCACAGGTGACTCAGGTCATTTCAGCCTCCCTTGGGGCTCACTAGGTTCATTTCTCCGTACATGGTCCGGGTACCTCACATAGTGCTCTAAATTGGACACATGGAATTCATCACACATCACATTATCCTGAGGGGTAAGGGCAAACTTAACCTTCTCCACCAAACCATGTCAAAAGAACCCATGCATCGGAGACTCAGCTCTCTTAGCTATAACATAGAGGGGTTGTATTTCATGCCACATATTCCCCCACAGTGAACTGCATGTCAGTCTACTTTGCATCAGCTTACAACTCATGTCATCCTTGGGATCCTTTCAGCCATTGCACAATCAAAGCGACTTCATCTACACACACGGTGGTCCTTTCTTGACCTTCATGAGGTCCCTTCACCAACATCATCTTAATTAAGTGGTGACTGACACAACCTCCCTTACAAAGCTTTTTTTTACAAGCCAATACTGGCTATGGTGGTTATCATCACATCTTACAAAGGACAAGAACTGTCTCTATGTATCACCCTGATCGAGCACACATGCTCTCATCAGACCCTCTAGTCTAGATCACACTAACCATTAGTTAGGGGTGATAAACTGTACTAACATTGAGTCCTTCATGTATCTACTTCTACCTCCTGGAAGTGAATCTTTAGGTTATACTCAAGAACTTTTGAACTCGCATCATGGTGTAGTTGAACCATCTCTTTCTCATATGTAGTTCAACCAGATCTGTCCCTTGACAGTACTCTTTCTCTCTCATGTCATCTAGGTAAGGCAATCTACCATAACCCATACTGCATCTTGACCTTCCTTGGTCTAGGGGAGACTCACAACATCCATAGTGATGAACTCCCATTCCCTCTTAGGGACTCTTTATCCTCTATGACAAAACAAGCGATTACTGGTGTTCGTCCTTCACCTCCTAGCTTTCATGGAAACATACCACATGCAACTTCATCTTAGGCCTCCAAAGTAGTACTGTCACTTATTATCTTGGTAGTACCATGGCATATGGTAATCTTAAATCATGATCTCCTGTATTGTCATGATTCCTTAAGAACGATTCCCCAGAAACCCTAAACTACTCTAATCGGGGTTTCATCACCTTCCTTTTTAGAGAAGTGCATATGAGGTTTTACAACCATCCTTTCATTGCATCAAGGACTAGACTGGCTAAACAAACAACCATTAACTTGACCAACCAATATTGTTACATCTGAGTGTTAGCCAAACTTATCTCTTTTCCAACTGAAGGTTAACCTAACAAGCTCTTCTAGCCTCCATTTAAACTAGGCATCTGTATCTCATCCAAAGCATCCATTACCACTTCACATCCTTAGGTGTTAGGTAAAGTTGAGGACATACACCTCCACTTATTATCTTATCTCAGCTCTAAGTCTATCTTCATTAAGAAAACTCTGAGTTTATTATCTTGGTTTTTCAAACTCAACCTTGTATAACTCATAGCTCATGTTAAAAACAACCTCATAAGATAACTACCTTGTTTCTCTTAATGTTTGTAATCCATCCATGTATCATGCGCTCCACCAGGGTATGTTATCATTTCTGTCCTCATACCTCATAGCAACGTTCCAACTCACATTACCTTTTATCCTTGGTGTATGGCATGCGTATTGTCCTATCTCTCACTCTCATAACAAGAGGAAATAAGCATTTGGCTACAGTACAAATACACAGTTCTTCCTATTCCAAGAGTAGAGATGGTACATCCCACCTTGCCAGGACACCTTTAAATATAAGTTGAAACGTGGAACTTATGCCTCTATATCACAATCATCTTGATATCAAAGTTACTTTTATGGAAAACTGGTCTCGAACCTACTTGGGTCCACACACAATCCTTGGTCATCTCCTCTAGGTCTATAGGGTGCCGACACTTTTGGGGTCATCCCTCTTCCCTTATACATCCAAAGAGTGCCCTACTCATCCACCCTTTGGGTCCCATGAGTTCATGAAGGTGATCAATCTCCTAACCCATGGCCCTTAGACAATGATAGCTGTTACCTCCCAACCCTATGGTCATGTGCAACTAGGGAATTAGGAAACTCATACTTCCATCAATCTTATCCCTACCTGACCCTAGGATAGACTTAGGATTCTAACATAGTACATGTTCAACTTAGAACCTTACCCAAGCCTTCATCTTCTCTCTCTCTGTATTCATGGGCTGACTTTTAGCCTTTCATAGGGGTCATGGAAACCTGCCTATCTTGGTCAGACCCCATACCGGTTACCTCCATGGTAACTCATCCACAAGCACTTAGAGATGGTTATCTATGGGTCTACAGGTTCATTCTCATACCATGTACTTTTCACTTAGCTTCTCAAGATCCTATGAGAGCTCTTTGGGTTACCTCATAATCAAAGACACTGGTATACACCCTACAAAAGGGTCCCTCTCCCAGGATGGGAGGAAACTACAACTCTTGATAACAAGGTCACAAACATCCTTAGGGTTTATATGAGCATGCTTAACCCAACAACTACTAAGGCACAAGCAGATCACCTACTAAACCATGCCAGGTCATACCTGTTCTCATCCTCAACATTGGATCAAGATCATACCTTCCCATGTCATCCACTTAGCTGTGAGGGGTTCATCAAACATACCTTAAACTTAAGGGGTTTCCCTTTCCTCTAAACATGAGGAGTACCATGCTCGAATCTATAGAAACTCAAACCTTGTCATGAGCATCAGGTACACCACTTCCCCTCTTAGGCCTAGGAATCCTAGGTTCACTTCTCTGATGTCCAATTGTCTGCTCAACCTCTTAACCAAAAACCAAACATGTACAAGGTATGACATGCACTTCCTGTCATAACAAGGTATAAGGCCTCACAACCTGTTACTAAACCTCTTCAGGGTCTAAGGAACTCTTCTTCTCATCTATACCATAGGTACAGAGGTACCAGCAGACTCATCCTCTCTCTAGGGTTTAGTTCCTCTCACCATGAATATGGATTGAGCCCACAAGCATACCCCTACATGGGTGATACCTATGCTCAAACTTATGTTTGCTCAAGGTTATTCATAGCTATCCTGGCCAAGGTTTCAACCTACTTCTCTCCCTATTGGTGTATTCTGGGTGCATACTAGTCATGCTCTTATAAGCCCATAGGGTTTCTATAGCTTCTTCTCTACCCTCATCGAAGGAACTATTCTTCTCTCTAACATGCATGACCCTTTCCCAGGGTTGCCAAAGGTGCTAGGTCATCCAATCCTCTCATGGCGCATACGGGCATCCCAAAAGCATGTTCACCCATCTGGTCTATCATGACATCATGTCATCATTCCATCTCTCTCTCTAACCTCCACTTAGGGTCAGGGTTAGCATCATCCTCAAAGGATGTGCCAGGTCTCTACTTATGAAGGAGGTCTCTACCTCCAAGACCTACTTTCTCTACTCATCCTCCTGACAAAAAGGTCTAACCTCAGGTCTCTCCTGAGGGCAATGACAACTCATGTCATACGACCTAAGCATGTATCTATTCTTTAGTTTACGCTTAATCTATTAAGCTTATGTTCATGACATCTTATTTACATGCTTTTCATTAATTTTGGTGGAGGATTCCTTAAACCTTATCAACCTTATCCATACCTCAAGAGGGTGAGGAAAAGAGAGAAAACCCTAATCCTTATAATCCTTAACATCATTTGAGTTGAGAAGGGATGAATAAGATGAGAGAGTCCTAAAGGTATCTTATTTCGAGTCAAATCCTGAGACATTGGCCAGATGGTCACACCAATCTGGGAGTCCTCTTATTCCGACTAGCGGTGCGGAGGAAAACCTTGCCAGCCCCCAGACATGATCCTTTTCTAGACACCTCAGTCTTTCAAAAAATCATCTAATAACTCCATTGGGTTCTACAGAGTTTGTAAAATTTAATAATTATTAAAGATTAAATGAGGAACCTACGCTCTGATATCAAATGTAACGACCCCGCCTCCCAGTAACCCCCAATTAAGGGAGACCAAGAGGTCAAAGCCATTATCCCAATTTCCGGATCAAAGGTTTGACAAATAATCAATAATAATTATTAGATTCTATCAAACTATACTGAAAGGCTGTAATAAAATTTAACTTTGCATACCTTATTCAAAAACTTGGTTAACTATTTCTATCCACATTCGGAGTCTATTCTAACTAATCCTCCCTTGCACTTTAATTCACATTTATTTCCACATATGCCACTTTACTATTTGTTCTTTTAACTTGTACCTAAAACACCGACAAACAAAACTTCGGTCAACATAAAGCTGATATGTGGGGGATACAATAATCATGCAACTATGATAACAATGCAACCAGCCAATTATCATTTAACAGCAAAGATTACATCTTAAGCAATACTACTCAATCCTTACCTATCCCCTA
The DNA here is from genome assembly GCA_963693085.1 of Alisma plantago-aquatica. Classification (NCBI taxonomy): domain Eukaryota; kingdom Viridiplantae; phylum Streptophyta; class Magnoliopsida; order Alismatales; family Alismataceae; genus Alisma; species Alisma plantago-aquatica. Next base: position 1,178,188,970 of record OY856410.1, read on the forward strand.
TCTCTGTGCTGTCCCTGCAGTGGGCTTTGATACTATCTCTCTCTAGGGTAGATCCTTACCCCCATGACCCTACCTCACAGGTAGCCAATACTTAGGGTTATAGAGTCGCATGGCCCTACCTAAAGGTAGCCCAATCCCTGACTCAAGGTGACTTGATGGACATACCCCATTGGTAGCCATGTACTAAGTCATCCAATGACCTGATGGACCTACCCCATAGGTAGCCATGTACTAGGTCAAACCATTAAGCCACAGAGGGGACTAGGATCTGAGCTAGTAGGCACATATCTTAAGTGATAGTCATATCCACATTATAGTGTGCATGAATTAAATTCATCCAACAGTTTAATTCAAGTCATCGAGGAAAACTACGAAAAACCTCGAAAAACTAATTCAAGATATTCATAAGCGTAACCACATACCCGTCAGGATGATTTGAGACAAAATAATCCATGCAAGTAATAAATCCAAGCAAGCAAGCACACATAACAAGATCTTGAAATAATCATACAATTTCCTTTTTATTAATCATGCCATCAAGATCTACTAAACCTAGCTCGCTTCCAAGGGTTTCTAGTCCACTTTTAGGGTTTTCATTGCAATTAGGGTTTCCCTTTATCTCTTACTATTTTAAACCCTAATTTTATACAATTACTCACAAACCCTAATTATCTCATCTATTCATCATGAAAGATACTAAGGTTATCATTTAACAACATATAACCCCGATATCAGAAAAAGCATAATTAGCCATCAATTAAGTCCATTAAGCCTCTTTTACATTAAATCTACCATTTTTATCCTTTTAATCCATGACAAGTTCATTATACTCATTTATCATCAATTCATAGTTCATTATGATCTAATTTACATATGAACTCTATTTGTCATTAATTCTACCTTTATCCAATAGAAAACCCTAATTACTACATTAAGGGTATTTATCCACAATGAGGAACTTTTATACTAGAAATAGCTTGAAATTATCATATCTCAACTTTATTCATGATTTTGAATATTAAAACCATTGAGTCACTTTTACTAATATTAGGGTTTCAAGGCCCATTAAAGCATATTTATGCACATGAACTTCTAAATTAAACTCATTATGTGCAAAGTTCATCCTTTTTGTTCTTAATGTACCTTTTTGCCATTAATAGGTTAATATCAACTTTAATCATCAATAAAACCCTTCTAAAAAGATTAATCATCTCAAAATAGGGTTTCTTAATCTTTAATTCATTAAAGTTGATAAGTTACACTACTTTTCGAATTACAAGAGGAATTAGCCTACAAATATATTTTTATTGCATTCCTTGATTTCTTCTGATCAAAATTCATATATAATGCGCATCCATCCGAGCTACCGTTAAATAGTTATGAATTTTGCAAGGATTACCTATTTAGACCAATCAGCAAGTGCCACGTGTCCTTTCCATGCAACGTATCTTGGCTTGCTTGCAAATATAACGAAATATCGATACTGCCCTTAACTTAAAGATCAGTCCTTTGGTATGCAGAGGGGCATCACCATCCAGTGCGCCCTGGTTAATCTTCTTCCTTGCTCCAACGTTTGCTGCCGCCCTAGCTGCCAAGGGCGCAACTCTCCTTTCCCCCTATTGACCTCGACGACCACCAGGGAGGGTGCCGTTGCCTCCGCCCTACCCTGGCGCATGCGAGGAGCCTCCAAGTCATGGCCAAAATGTCCGTTCTTGAGCTAGATCCTCCCTCATTTTGCTTCTGCGTTTGCTGCAACCTTGCAGTCCTACGACCCTAGCTGCTCGAAGGCAAGGGTGCGGGTGTACATCCGATCCTTCTTAGGTTGTCGTGGAGGTTTGCTGCCTCCATCAAGACTACAAGACAAACCTTCGTTGCTCTAGGGATAGATCCCTACTTTTGACTAGGGTTGAAAGAAGAATACAAGGATAACAGGAAGAGAGATACTTGGGATTTCTCTTGAACTCGAGCCAGGGGCTCTACCCCTTATATAGGGGAGGGTTTTCACACCCCAAGATGTGCATCCATGAGGACTCAAGTCTTTTTCCCAAAAGGAAACACATTTTTCTTAGTTAAGAAGCAACTTCTCTCTCTTCATTATCCCTTTAAATATAATTTGTTCTTTAGATTTTAGGAATTCAAAATTCCTCTCACTTATTCTCTTTATTGCTTGACTTTTAACCCATTGGCACGAAATTCTATTTTCATTTAGTAGAAAATACTTCCTTTTTAGCAATGCCACCAAAATCATTAATAATGTATCACATTATCCTCTTATTTTGCATTATTGGTATTTTCTCTTTCTTTCTTCTCCATTGGGGCTCCTTGGACCTCAAGAAACTCTAAGATTTTGAAATTCATTTTTAAGGATACTTATTATCCTTCTAGATGCATCTATATTTATTATTTCTCATTATCTTGTTTATTTCTTATTAAAATATCTCTTTTTGAGGATTTCTCTTTATCTTTCTTTTTATTTTCATCATTGGCATTTCTTTTAAAATTAGGAATCCTTTAGATACGAAAATCCACCAAGGATAATTCAATTATACCTCTTTCCACTTATTTTCCACATTTTATCATTATTTTCAATTTCTTTCTTAATAAAGAGATATTTAATTGATCTTTTCTTTTCTTTTTGCATTATCTTTGCAACTTTGGACTCCTCGGAACCTAAGGAACCCAGGAGGCACGAAATTCACCTTTGGATTACATACTTTTGCCTTCTAAAGGTTTCTACATCTTTCTTTTCTCCATTTCATTTTAACAATAGAATTCATTTTGTCTTTTCCTTGTTATTGGGCCCAATAGCCAATAAAGCCCACAAAAAAATCATCAAGTCTATTGTAAATGAAATCCATTTATTCAAAACAAATCATATCTTTATTTGTTCAAATATCTTTAATATGAAAAATCACATTTCTCACCAAATGAACCCCAAAGTTGGGGTTGTAACATTTCTAGTCAGTCTGGGAGTCGAAGAAACAAAATTCACAAATTTTATAAAAGTTTAGAACGACGAATCGGTCATTTCATCTCATGAATAGGTCAGTTGAGTTGTGAACCGGTCAGTTCATCTCATGAACTGGTCTATTTACTAGCTGTCCTCTTTTGAATCACTTTGGTAATCAACACGCGATTAATGCAAAACATGACATCAACATCAATGCTTGATCCAATCAAATTGACCACTTACACTAGGTGGTTCATCACATGAAGTGGTTGTTTGGGACCATGAACTGATCGGTTCATGCCCTAGTTCCAACATTATTCAAACATTGTCATTTCTAATTAACTTGACACTCGTACCGATTGTTTTAACACTTGAACTGGACGGTTCATAGTACAACCAATCAATTTACAACTAGTGTTGTTTAGTTGAATACCTAAACACTTTAGTAATCAAATTAAACATCATTCATGAATAAACTCCTATTCCAAGTGCATCCTTTGTGTGTGACTCTATAGGTTCCAAGTTACTTTGGCAGTGGATGTCCATAACCAATTAATGACATCACAAGCAATGATTGGTATCTATAAAGACATCATTGCTACCCAAGTAATTTAGAAAGTTGGAGAACGACTTCAACCTACAATCTGTGTTTGGTGTTATAGTGATTGTATAGTTAATTTGTCTCTGATATTCAGATTGAGATCGAGACATGGAATCTTCATCCTCTTCAACGTTCAATCTATGTTCCTTCAACTAGGGCAAACTGTGTGAGATATATGTGAACTCAACATCAAATATTGATTCACATGTGCATGACCATTCTTTTCTCAATCTCCTTATCAAATGGCCAGGATATCAATCTCCTTTAGGAGGGACAAATCCCATCTACATCACTCATACTCATCCCCATGTGTCACAATCCACCCGAACACCATCTTTATGGCAACCCTTATTCAAGGTCACGGTGGATGATGTAAAAGTACATAAAACAACATGTGACAAGTGTAGTGACTTTGGGTCTAAGAACCACAACACCATCACTATGAGAGATGATTCTGAATACCATTTAATGGTTCCATGTATCACTCTCAAGGTGGGTCTGTCCGATACACCATTCTCTAAAAAGTATCTGTGTGTTTGGTTTGATATCACAAATCACGACTTAATGAGATTCTGTCACCAACCAACACACACTCCAGTCTTATGTGTTATTTCCGTCTATTAGCTTTCCATAATAACATCTGACTAGAGACATAACAAGAATGTATATTCTCTTAACATCCATATGATCTCATTGTTTAGGTCCTCAAACCAAAGGCATACGTCCTTGAGTAACATCATTGTTTAGACATTTAGTATGCTACATCATTATCTCATAACTAAATAAATCAGAATAAATTGGAAGATTACCTTTATTATTAATCAAATTGTATACAAGTTATGCCATTACAATCATCATATTATTGGATCTCTGGGCATACATACCAATAGACTCCCACTTGCACTTAGAGTCAATCACCCATGAATGTAATCCCAAGTGATATAACATGACCTTCATGCTTCTATTGCAAAAGTGCTTTTCTTAATGGGTCAACCACATTGCTTTCAGTTGGTACTCTGCAAATCTTCACATCTCCTCGCTGTATGATTTCTCATACGAGATGGAATTGCCTTTGTTTGTGCTTGGAATGTTGATGCAATCTAGGTTCCTTAGCTTGTTCGATAGCTCTATTCTTATCGCAATATATCTCTATTACATCACTGATGCTTGGAACCACTCATAGTTCAGAAATGAACTTCTTGATTCAAACAACCTCCTTAGCTGCTTTTGATTCAAAAGTATACTCAACCTCTATTGTAGAATGTGCAATAGTATCTTGCTTGGAACTCTTCCATCTCAAAATGCTATTGTTGAGGAAAAACACAAATAGTAATTGTGATTTGTAGTCATCTTTGTCAGTTTTTAAGCTTGCATTTGTGTAACATTTTAACACCAACTCTTCCTTACCATTTTAGACAAGGAACTGATCCTTTGTTCTTCTCAAGTACTTAAGGATGTTCTTCATGACTGTCTAGTGAGCATCATTGGGGTTTTATAGTATCTTCTATCCATGCTCAAGGCATACAAGACATCTGGGTGAGTGCATAACATTGTGTACATGATGCATCCAATGCATATGCATATGGAATCTTAGTCATGTTGACTCAAGGTCAATTAGGTCAATGTTGACTCACGTCAAAATTGACTGAACCCATGTTTTGATGATGACTAACCATTCCACATATTGGTGTCTAATGATTCTACTTGAGTGTTTTCATATTGGGTATAGACACACTCCAAATGCCCTAACTTGCACATCCTAAGCTGGAGAAAAGACAAGTCAAAGTCATACAAGTGTGCAATTTGGGAAAATAGCCCAAATGACCTAGAACAATTTTGTAATCACTTGTAATGATTGTATGACTTGTAACTAAGCTTAGAAAAATGTTTGGGATACAAAAATCCATAGTTTGATTATCCAAATTGAATTCTTTAAAATTTGCAACAGGCACTCTGTCGGATGAGTTACCAACTCGACCGATCTGTGCGGATTTTGGAATCTGGATGATTCAGTCGAGTTTACACTTCACAAAACTCGACCAATCCACCATTCAACCCAAAATGAATTTTAGTCAATCGGTCGAGTTTCTTCAAACAAACTTGACTGACAGTTCAAAAACCAGCTTTGTCGGATAATGGATCGGTCGAGTTACTTTTATGAAAACTCGACCGATTAGACTATACTGGAAATGCAGAAAAAGCAATTCCAACTGTTAGAGATGTGTTGCAAAATAGATCCGTTGCAAGTTGTAAAACAACTATTATTTGGCCCTAAGTGCTCACACTTGATAGAAGGCATCCTCAACTATAAATAGGTCCCCTTGGGCTTCATCCCATGGTTAGCCAAGCACTATGAAGGTCCCTATTCTATAGTTGAGTGATCCTATAGCCTCCTCTCTCTCTCTAAGCTTAATCACTTTCTACATCCATTAGGGTGAGTAAGAGATTTGTAGGAGAGCTCGTCCTTCATGTATATCTTGTGAAGCTCTCATTTCTTCCACCCCCAATCTCTCATTTCAACCATGAACATGAAGGTTCTCTCTCTTGGCTAAGAGAGGTGAAGAAGAACAAGGGAAGGATTCCCTTGGTGAAGATCAAGGCTGAAAACTTGGATCAAGAGTGGGTAAGACCTTGGTGAAGATAGAAGACTCCTTGCTCAAGTGGGTAAGACCTTGGTGGAAGCTTCTCTGAGTGAAGGTGAAGTCAAAGGCTGAAGATCCAAGAAGAGTGGGTAATCCCTTAAAGGCTGAAGACTTGTGTAAGAGTAGGTAAGTCCTTGGAAGAAGGCAGAAGACTCTTGCAAAGTGGGTAAGTCCTTGGTAAGGTTGAAGACTCTTTGTATTGGATAGGTAAGTCCTTTGGTTGGTCATGTATTGTAAGTCTTATGAATGAATATAATAGTGCAATGATTAAGAAATCCTAGAGGTTGACCTCTCTAGGTAAGTGGACTGACATATTTCTAGTTTGAAGTGTGGAACCACTCTAAATAGCTTGTCAATTGGTGTATGTTCAATCTCTCTCTCCCTTGCAATGCATGTTTTAGTTGCACTCAAATTTCCTATTTAGCAACCTTATCTTGTGATATATCTTGAAGGTCTAATGAATTTTGTATAAGTGCATTTAGCTCTATTCACCCCCCTCTAGAGCATCCAATCACCCATCTAGGATCCAACAAGTCATGCATTCCCTTTCTTCACAAGAATTGGGGAATTGAGCTCTAGAGATAGTAACACCATGACACATGGGTAGTTTGCCTCTCTATGAGTTTTTCATGCATAACCTTTTCAACACGTTGTTAATGTATGTGCTCTGGCTTAGTCCAAGAATCCTTCTGGATCTATCTCTATGGATGTTAATTCCTAAGATGTAGGATGCTTCAGATAAGTCCTTCATAGAGAATGTATTTCGAAGTCATGTCTTTACCATATGTAAAGTAGGCATGTCATTCCCCATCAATAGTGTATCATCTAGATACAATATGAGGAATACAATCATGATCCCACTAACCTTCTTGTAAACACATAGTTCATCTTCATTTTGATTGAAGCCAAACTCTTTGACTGTTTCATCAAATCAAAGATTTTCTAAAACCCTTTTCAACCAATCGACCTTTGTAAGTTTGTACATTACCATCTATTTCAGTTTTATCTTAAAGACCTACTTGCACCCTATGGGTTTTACCCCTTTAGGTGGATCCACTAAGGTTCAGACCTTGTTGGTGTACATGGATTCCATCGCAGATCTCATGGCTTCAAGACACTTCAGAGACTCTGGTCCCTTAACAACTTCAAGGTAGGTTGTTCGCTCATCATCAATGACCAACTCATTGCCTTCTTGAGTTACAAGATAACCAAATCTTTTTTTTCTCAAGGCACCTCCTACTAGATATGCAAGGTTCCTATGTTACATGAGTAACATGAGATTCTACAACAGTTTGTGACTCTCCATGTTCTGTTGTACCTCCTCAAGTTCAATTTTTTCTTGTTGGTCTAAACTTCTTTGAGTTCTATCTTGCTCCCACTAATTCCTTTGGAAATGAATTCCTTTTCTATGAATGCAACATCTTTGGCAACAAGTACTTTGTTTTTAGTTGGGTTATATAAGTAGTATCCCTTGGGTTCCTTGGGATATCCAACAAAATAACATTTATCAGATCTAGGCCAAGTTTTTAGGAAACATTTTCTTGACATAAGCTTCACAACCCCAATTCCTCATATTTGGGATGCTTCCAAGTCTCTCATATGGTGTCTTTTGATCCGATTTAGAGGGTACATGATTTAGTGTAAACGTTGTGGTTTCAAGAGCATGACCCCAAAAGGAAGTTGGAAGATCAACAAAATGCATCATTGATCACACCATATCTAGTATGTGCGATTCCTTCTTTCAGATACACGATTATGTTGTGGTGTACCAGGCAGAGTCCATTATGATACAAAACCACGATCTCAGAGAAGTCCTCAAACTCTTGTCTTAAGTATTCTCCACATCAATCAGAACAAATTGCCTTAATACTTTTGCCAATTTTGTTCTATACTCCATTCATGAAATCCTTGAACTTTTAAAGAGTTTTTGATTTATGTTTCAACAGGTAAACATAATCATACCTACTAAAATGATCAATGAAGGTAATGAAGTACTGATACCCACCTCTAGAATTAGTATGTATGAGTCCTAATAGATCACTAGCTCTGTTACAGTTACCAATGAAGGGAGTCTTTTTCATCTTTCTCAACAAACAAGACTCGCATGTCTCTACTAATTCAAAATCAAAGGAGTCTAGATATCCATCTTTATGAAATCTAGAGATGAAATTCTCATTGATGCGCCAAAGATGACAATGCCAAACATATGTTTGGTTTGAGTTATTGAGTTTCAATCCTTTGGTATTTACATTATAAGCATTTGTATTAAGATCTAATAAATAAAGAACATAAGAGATTGGGGCACTGCCATAAAATATATCATCTTTTAAAATAGAGAATTGACCATCCTTTATATGAAACTAATATCCATCCTTGTCCATACAAGATATAGAGATAATGTTTCTATTTATGGAATGTACAAAATAGCAGTTCTTTAACTCTATTACAAGCCCTGTGGGTCAAGATAAATCATAGGTTCCAACAGTAGTGGTAACAACTCTTGATCCATTTGCAACTTACACTTCAACCTCACCCTTTTATAAAGGCTTACTTCTTTTCAGATCCAACATGTTGGAGCATATGTGAGATCCACATCTGGTGTCTAGTATCGAAGATGAAGAAGTAGAAAAATTTATCTCAATAGTGTATATACCTAAAGTGGAGATCTCTATTCCTTCCTTCTTCTTCCTCAGTTCCTCCATATAGAGAGGGCAATTTCTCTTCCAATGTCCAGGATGATGACAGTGGTGACAATTGCCTCTCTTGGTAACCCCTCCTTTTGGCTTTAGCGAAAAAGACTTGGGCTTCTAGATAGCTTTAGAACTCTTCTTAGCTTTGCCTTTTCTCTTAGAATTCCCCTTTCCTTTGTTGATTCATCATCACAGACTTGGGCTTGTCTTTCTTAATTTGTTCTTGAGCTATTCTCAACATACCAAGCAATTCTAACAATGGCTTGTCAAAATAGTTCATGTTGTAGTTCTTGACAAATTGGCTATATGAATCTAGTGGCAATTGCATAATCACATCAGTGGCCAACTCTTGACCCAAGGGAAATCCCATTCTTGTAACGTTCTCCACATACCCAATAATATTGAGTACATGGGGACCTACTGGGTCACCTTCTTTCATGTTGCACTTGAACAACACCTTGGAAACATCATATCTCTCTTTGATGGTACATGTTCTTAAGATGTCTAACCATCTCAATAACATTCATTCTCTCATGCTGTCTTTGAAAGTTATAGTTCATTGAGCACAACATCAGGCACTTGACATCTACAACGTCTTTAGAGTGCTTCTTGTATGCAATCCTGTCAGCCCTAGGCACAGTGGGAGCAAGTTCATCTGGCTCTGGTGTTTCTAAGACATAAAGAATTTGCTCTTATGTGAGAACAATTCTCAACGTCCTAAGCTAGTCATGGAAATTATTCCATGTAACTTTTGCTTCTCAAGGAACGATTGTAAAGAGAACATGTTGTTTGTCGTCATTTGATTATATGAGAGAAATTTGCAATTTGTCAAACATTTCTTTTTGATTTGATTAATTTTTTTTGATGATGTTTAGTTAGGCCTTTAGATAAATATCATTCTCACTATTTTGTTCACACTAATAACCTTCATGTATCAATTGGAAGATTGCATTGTACAATCTTCTAGTGAGACAAGGTATGTATTTCATCAAATCATGAGTTAGATTTGGTTGATCAACCACAACTTGACTGTTTAGGTAGGAAACTTTTGCGTATTGCATCTTCATGAAACTCTTGGATAGATGATGTGACAAACTCTTTGTCACAATCCATCTTTATGCTTCTAGGCACTTAATCTCATTAAGTTCACCTAGTTAAGCCTGACCCAAAAGACAACACGATAGAATATACACCCTACTTTGGCAAATCTGCATATCTGCCATCAAACTTCCATGAGTTGGACAACATACCACACTTTTGCATAACCTATGCGTAGTCAATCAAGTTTCTAATGAGGAATGCTTATGGAAAACATCTAAGACTTAGTATTATATTTGAGGGATTTTATATAAATGCATGCACATTTCTAATCACAACATAATTATAATATGTATCATATACATGCTAACAACAAGAAAACATGCAATAATAAACACAAGCACTGGTTATGGCCATCCTATTGTAATTTGTTAGAACCAGTGCTTGAACTGGTCGACTGGCCTCCTAGTTGGTCGGTTGGTTGCTTGAACTAGTCGTCTGGTCTCTAGTCCTTGCGATGTCTGAACTCCTCCAGTTGGTCAGTTGGGCCAACAACAGATTGGTTGGCTCCTCCTATCATCACCTCCTTGATCCTCTAGGCGATTGGTTCGGCTCCTAAACTGGTCAGTTTGCCTGATGAGCCGGTCAACTTGCTTGGTGCAGAATGCCTACTTTTCCATAGCAAGAGTTAAAAACTATCCTAATATTACATTATAATTCTGAAACCTTGAGTTACATTCAAGGGAATCATAGGAAGGAAAGAATTAATACTTTCACATATAGTAAAAAAGAGAGAGGCTTAGTATGCAAACCAAAATATAAACAGGAACTACAACCATCCATTAAACATAAAAGGTCTAGGGATATAGGCCATAAGCATGCTACCAATCAATATCAAAACAATTTTAACGTCACATGTATAATTGCATATATATCATATCTCATATATATCGAGATCGTTTGTGGTATTTTATCAGATATGCACATTATCCAGATTAATTATTCCCATCTTATGCAACAATAATAAAACAAAATCTGATCATATTGATTAAATCTTGAAAGATAGTAAATTGACGTGGCTATGATACCATTGTAAGGAAATATGGCATCAGGTAAGGTAGCAAAAATAAAAAATTTACTAACCATATTCCCTAAAGATAGTAGATCCTGTCAACAATTATGTAATGAAAATGATGGTTGTGAGGTTATACCTGGTCCTGGAGCATGTTACAATATCACGCACCTTCCCTCAAGTTGCACCATGACATTTGTCGATGTTGGCATTCTGGTTTGGCACCACGAACAGTGGTTGAAGTCATCCTCCTAGTGGTAGGAAGAGCCTCCTTTCCTCTAGAGTAGTCTACACAGACCACTAAGAACTGTTGTTGTTCTCATAGAACATACAAGAAGGAGTTATCCCTTTTAGTCAACTTGCCAGCATCATATTACTCTCCCAATTGTCTCTCCCTTAATATTCCTCCCTTTGACATATAGAACTTTCTCAGGTTCTCTTGGTTACCACAAATAAAGAAGACAAAAATTGCCAGAGCTTATTGTTGTATCCAAAAATCCCTCAATACACCTCTATTTATAGGAGGGCCAGGGTTTCCAATCGGTCTCAGATTTGAAGAGACAAAATTCAAGAAATTCTTGAAAGCTAAGAATGATGAATTTGTCATTTGAGTGGTGAAGCGGTCAATCCATCTCATGAACCGATCAGTTTAGTAGATTTCCTCTTTTCAATCACTTTGGTAATCAATGCAAAACATGACATCAACATCAATCCTTGATCCAATCGAATTCACTACTTGAACAAGGTGGTTCATCACATGGTTCATGCCCTAATTCAGGCATTGTTCAACTAGTGTCATTTGTAATTGATCTGACCCTCCAATGGATCAGTTCAACACTTAAACCGGTCGGTTCAGATTCCAGTCAGTCAATTCTCAACCAATGTTGTTTAAATTGAATATCTGAACGCTTTAGTAATCAAATAAACATCATTCATGAATAAACTCCTATTCCTAGTGCATCTTATGTGTGTTACCCTCTATGTGTCAAGTTACATGGGAGGTGAATGTCCATAAAAAAATAATGACATCACAAGCAATGATTGGTATCTAGAAAGACATCATTGCTACTGAAGTACTTTAGAAAATTGGAGAACAAATTCAATCTACAATTTGTGATTGGTGTTATAGTGATTCTATAGTTCCTTTGTATCTGATATCTAGATTGAACTTGAGCCATGAAATCATTATACTCTTCAACATTCAATCTATGCTGCTTGAACTAGAGCAGTCTGTCTGAGATATATGTTAACTGAACATCATATACTGATTCACATACACATGGCCATGCTTTTATTAGTCTCACTTATTGAGTGGCCATGACATCAAACTCCTATAGGAGGTACAAATCCCATCTACATCACCCACAGTCATCCCCATATGTCACAATGCACCTGAGCACATGGAAACCTTATTCAAGGTCACAGTGGATGATGTCAAAGTACATAGAACAACATGTGATGAGTGTGGTGATTTCAGGTCTAAGAACCACAATCACCACCATCACTGTGAGAGATGATTCTAACTACCATTAATGGTTCCATGTATCACTCCCAAGGTGGGTCTGTACAATACAATATTCTCTAACAAGTATCTATGTGTTTGGTTTGATATCACATATCATGACTTAATGAGATTCTATCATCAACCAACACACATTCTAGTCTTATGTGTTATTTCTATCTATTAGCCTTCCACAATAAAATCAGATTAGAGACATAATAGGAATGCCTATTCCCTTAATTCTGTATAGTCTCATTGTTCAAGTCCTCAACTTGAGGACATAGGTCATTGAGTAATACCATTCTTTAGACATTTATTATGTTCCATCATTATCTCATAACTTAATAAAATAGAATAAATTCGACGATTACCTTTATTATTAATCAAATCATTTACAAGTTATGCCATTACAAGCATCATAGGATTGTCTCTTTGGGCATACATACCAACACACTTTGCCTAAGTCCTTCATAGAGAAGGTATCTCCCAGTCAGTTCTTCACCATTTATAGGGTAGGGATGTCATTTCCCATCAATAGTATATCATCTCCATATAATATGAGGAATATAGTTATGCTCCCATAACCTTTTTCTAATCTCAAGGTTCATCTTCATTTTGACTAAAACCAAGTTCTTTGACTGCCTCGTCAAATCCAATATTCTAGCTCTAGGATGCTTGTTTCAATTCATAGATTGACCTTTGTATCTTACAATCTTTATTGGATTCTTCTGGAACTATAAGCATTCGGGTTGGGTCATGCACACATCCTCATGAATATTCTCATTAAGGAAATTAGTTTTAACATCCATTTTCCAAATCTATAGTTATAATAAGCTACAATGGCAAGCATGACCCTTATTAAGCTAACCATGGCAGTTGGGGGAAAGTTTTCTTCATAGTGAACACCTTGAACTTGTTTGAAACCATTTGCAAACATCTACCTTTATAGGTTTGTACATTACCCTTGTCAATCTTCTTCTTGAAGACCCACTTCACCCTATGGGTTTTACCTCTTCATGTGGATCCACCAAGGTCCATGACTTGTTGGTGTACATGGAGTCCATCTTAGATCTCATTCCTCAGTCCATTTCTTGAATTTCACTCCCCCAATATCCTCTAGGTAGATTGTTGGCTCATCATCTATGAACAAATCATCACCTTGTTGAGTCACAATATATCCAAATCTTTCAGGCACATAACATGTCCTACTAGATCTATGAGGTTCATGTGTTACATGAGAAACTTGAGATTCCACAATAGTTTGTGACTCGTCTTGTTCCTGTTGTAGCTCTATAGGTTTAATGTTTTCTTGTTGATCTTGAAATTCTTTGAATTCTAATTTTCTCATACTGATTCATTTGGAAATAAATTCCTTTTCTAGGAATACAACATCCCTGACAGTAACCACTTTGTTTTCATATGGGTTATACAATTAATATCCCTTGGTTTCCATGAGATATTCACTAAAATAACATTTATTTAACTTGGGTCCACAACTTTTCAATAAACTATTTGTTCATATAAGCTTCACATACCTAGATCTCCATATAAGATATATTGGGACACTTCCAAATCCATATCTCATATGGTGTATTTTGAACCAATTTAGATGGTATGTGGTCTAGTGTAAACGTTGTAGTTTCTATAGCATATACTTAGAAGGAAGTTGGAAGATTAGCAAAAATCATCATTGATTGCGCCATGTCTAGTAATGTGCAATTCCTTATTTCAGATACACCGTTATGTTCTAGTGTTCCATGTGGAGTCCACTGTGATACAATACCACAGTCTCACAAAATCTCGTCAAACTATTGTCTTAAGTATTATCCACCTCGATTGGATCAAAGTGCTTTGATACTTTTACCATGTTGGTTTTGTACTTGGTTTGTGAAATCCTTGAACTTGTCAATGGATTATGATGTTTGGTATGTATGCCCTGAGAGACAATCATATGATGATTGGATTGGCATATGTCATGATTGATTTGATAAATATCAAAGGCAAGCTTCCAATTTATTCTAGCTCAATCAAATATGAGATAAATGATGGAGCATAATTAATGTCTAAAGAATGACAATACTCAATGACGTATGTCTTCAAGTATGTGACTTGAACAATTAGATCATATGAATGCTAAGAGTATGTACATTCTTGTTATGTCCCTAGTCAGATGTCATTGTGGAAGGTTGATAGACAACAATGACACATCAAGACTAGAGCGTGTGTTGGTTGATGACAATGTCTCATTAGTCATGATATATGATATCAAACCAAGCACATAGATACATGTTAGAGAACAGTGTATCGGACAGAACCAACATGAGAGTGACACATGTAACCATGATGACATGGTAGTCATAATCATCTCTTGTAGTGATGGTGGTGATTATGATTGTTAGACCTAAAATCACTACACTCGTCAAATGTGATTGGCTACAATTTGACATCATCAAACACAGTCCTAAAACATTGGTTGTTATAAAGGTGATGATTGCGTGGCTTTGACGCATGAGATAGACTATGAGTGATAGATATGGTATTTGTCCCTCCTAAGGGAGTATGGCGTCCAGGCCACTTGATAAGTGAGACTGAGAAAGGCATGCACATGCGAATTAATATATGATATTGATGTCACACATATCTCAGACAATCTACTCTAGTTCAAGAAACACGAATGAACATTGAAAGGATGACAACTCCATTCCTTGAGTTCATTCAAGATATCAAAGACAAAGGAATTATACATTCACTAGAACACCAATCATAGACTGTAGGATTGAAAGTTGTTCTCCAACGTTCCTTTACACTTGGGTAGCACTGATGTGCGACTAGATATTGCTCTTTGCTTGTAATGTCATAAGCTAGTTATGGACATTCACTGCCAACATGAAATGGGACCTATAGGGTCACACATAAAGGATTAGCATGTAAGAGGAGTTTATCCATGAATGATGTTTGGATTGATTACTAAAGTGTTTAGGTACTCAATCAAACATTCAATCAATAGACTTGACCCAGAATTATCAAGTTCAAGTGTTAAACCAAGTGATTAGAGTGTCAGATTGATTGAGAACTGAATTGAATGTGTTCTGCACAATTTGGACCATCAACTGACCAGTTTACTGGGTGAACCGATTGTATCATGGTCAGTGATCAATTCACTCTGGTGAACTGATTGGTTCAACTAGACCAAATGAGTAGAGTTGGGTTGTCCCAGTTTGTGAGAAAAGTTTTTTGTTTCACTTGTTCAAATTGATTGGGAAAAGAATTAATCTTTGCATTAATTAAAAACGAAATAAGAAAGTGAATTGAAAACAAGTATGGGAAGTGAAATGACCGGTTCACTGGGTGAATCGATCGGCTCACACTCCCAACTGTCTGGTTCACTAGTGAACTGACCGGTTCGCCTGCCGCAGTGCAAATTGTTCATGGAAATTCCAGACCCTTCTACTCCCGTACAGACTAGGAACCCTAACCCTACCCTCTACTATATATAGAGGGGTATAAGGGGCTTCTCTAGAGACACAACTCATAACATCAGTTTCTCTACAAAGTTGTTGTCCTCTCTAGTTTTGGTAACTGAGAGAGCCCAAGCAAGTTCTACCCATCCAGGGAGGAACAATGAGGGAAACACAACTACAGAGAAGCGATTGGTGGTGGGAGAGTGTGTTGGTGACTAGTACTCCAACATAAGGGGACAACTCCTTCTAGTCTGTTCTTCAGGGCAACTAGAGTTCTTGGTGGTCTGTGTGGACTATCTATAGAGGATGGAGACTTTTGCCACTCAGGAGGACAACAGTCAACCACAGTTGGGGTCAAGACCAGGAGCTACATAGACTCCATCATAGATAGGTGGTTAAAGATCACACTTATTGCGAGGTATAGTCATTCAGCAAGCCTCAGGACCATGTATAATCACTAAAACCATCCTTCCCATTACATAGATCTTGACGTGATCTACTGGTTATGAGTTTATGGTCAAGTAAATTTTTGTTTCCACTACTTACTATGACCACGTAAAACCCAACATGATGTGTGTTTCATCAAATACACATAGCCATACCTATTGAAGTCATCAGTAAAGGTACTGAAATACACATAACCACAACTAGAAGTCATGCTAAATGGTCCATATTCATATGTATGTACGAGTTCCAATAAATCACTCACTCTCTCTGTGTTACTAGTGAAAGGAGATTTTTTCATCTTCCCAATAAACTAGACTCACATGTCTATATTGAGTCAAAATAAAAATATTCTACATAACCATCTTTATGGAGTCTAGAAAAGCATTTCTCATTTATATGCACTAAACACCAATGCCAAAGGCATGCTTTTTTAGTTATCGAGTATAAGCCTTTTGGTATTTATGTTAAATACATTTGTCTCTACATCTAATAAGTAAAGACCATAAGACATAGGGTCACTGTCATAAAAGATCTCACCTTGAAAAATAGATCATCAACCATTCTTTATATGAAATTTGAATCCACTCTTATCCAAACAAGATACATAAATGATGTTCCTATTAATGACAGGTACATAATAGTAGTTCTATTACTCTATTACAAGCCCATTAGGTAGAGATTTTTTTTGAAGTGGGGAATTTCACCCCTGTTCAAGGTAGCAGGAGAGAGAGAATACCATCAGCTATTCTGAGGGCTATAATCCCTTCCTGTAGTGCCCCAACGAGTTCGCTGAGATTCGAACCCACAACCTGCGCTTCACAAGGAGCAGGCTTAACCAACTGAGCTAGTTGGAAAGTTCCCCATTAGGTAGAGATAAATTATATGTTTCAACTATAGTGGCAACAACCCTTGCTCCATTTGCAACATGTAGTTCCACCTCACCTTTCTAACGGTTTACTTCTTCTCAGATCTTGCATATTAAAGCATAAATGAGATCCGCATATGGTATCCCCATGATGAAGATGTAAAATTTATCTCAATGACGTATATACCTGAAGTAGAGATATCTATCCCTTGCTTCATCTTCTTGAGTTCCTCTAAGTAAAGAGGGAAAATCCTTTTCTAGTGTCTGACCTTGTGACAGTAGTGGTGATTCCCTTCCTTACTTATCCCTACCATTGCTTTAAGTGCAGAAGACTTGGGATTCTGGTTGGATTTAGAACCATTATTGGCCTTTCCTTTGCCCTTGGACTTCCTCTTTACTCTAGTGATCATCATCTTAGATTTGGGTTTGTCCTTCTTCATTTTTTCTTTGTTAATTCTCAATAAGACAAGAAACTCATACATCAGTTTAGAAAAGTTGTTCGTGTTGTAGTTCATGGAAAGCTAGCTATATGATTTAAGCAACGGTTGTAGAATCTCATCCATGGTTAACTCTTATCCAAAAGGAAATCCCACTCTTGGTATATTTTCCACGTACCAATCAACTTGAGCACGTGGTACCCTACTGGGATCTCCCTCTACCATATTGCACTTAAACCAACCTTTGAGACTTCATATCTCTCTTGCCTTAGTTGATCTTGGTATATGTTCTTAAGATGTGTTACCATCTCAATAATGTCCATGTTTTTAATGCTCTTTCTGTAACTCATAGTTCATAGAGAATAACATGAGGAATTTGACGAACATCATAGTTGCACTGCTTCTTGTTAGCATCCCTTTTAGACTTAGGCGTCATGAGAGCAGTTTCCTCTAGAACGGGTGTTAACGACATATAGCTTGTGCTCTTGAATAAGAATGATTCTCAAAGTCATGAACCGGTCATGAAAGTTGTTCCATTCACTCTGTCCTTCTCAAGGACCGATCGCAAATAAAACTTGTTATTGTTTTCCATATTTTTTACAAAAGAAATTTTGCATTTTCAAAACTTTTTTGATTTGATTTGGTTCAAAACAAAGATTGACAATATTAGTTAAGCATTTAATTAACTATCTCTCCCACTATTCTGTTCAAATTGATAACCCTCACTATTAATTCGAAAGATTGCAACGTACAATGTAAATCAAGATCTGATATATATTAATTTATTAATGAACCAAAATAAGAATCTATAACCCAATTACTAAGGTGGGAAACATTTTCCAGTTGCATCCAATGCAACTTTTGAATTGGAGGTATGTACAACTCCTTGTCATAGTCCATTTGTATTCTTCTAGGCACTTAATCCAATTAAAGTCACCTAGTTAAGCCTGACCCAAAAGCCAACAAAATAGAATATGTACCCTACTGAGGTAGAATCACATGTCTACCATCACACTTCCATGAGATAGATAGTGTACAATGCTTTGGCGTGCCCACACTTAGTCAATCAAGCTTTTCATGTGTGATGCTTATTTAAAGAATCTAAGACTTAATATTTGATTGAGGGGTTATATATAAATACATATGTGTATCTATTTGCCACATACTTATAATATGTATCATAAGCATACTATATCCACAAATGAAATATGAAATCACAAATATACGTGTGGTGGTTATGGCCACACTAATGCAATTCTTTGGAGCCACTAAGAATTGTTGTCCACCTAAGGTTATGCATCACATGTAGCAACTTTTAATGGGAAAAATACTTGTGTTGGGAACAGGCTGGCTGGCCAACTTGACTCTTCTAGTCGATCGGTTGGTCCTCCTATAGGTCGTCTGGTCTCTGTCAGTCATTTGACTAGATCCTGGATCAAGCAAGACTCCTCCAGTTAGTTGGTTGAGCCTCTAGTTGATCAATTTTCTCCTCCTATCAGATGGCCTCTTCGGTCCTCCATTCATGTGATTCAACCTCCAGTTGGTTGAATAACCTAGTTTGAATGGCTTATTTTGCCAAAAATGAAAACTAATGATAATCATATATATTTATTACATTCTAAAAAGTTAATATGTCAAGTAACATTTGAGGGGAGTTTAGGGGGATAAGCGTTAAATACATTTTGAGAATAAGGAGAGCCACTGAATTAGAAGGTAAGAAATAAAAAATACAACCAATCATAGACATCGAAGGGTTTTTTTCCATAACCACACATACATCCACCATCAAAACAGTTTTACGATGACCTGTATGAATTGCATATATATCCTATCATATATATATGATCTACATAGCTATTGAGTATGTGGTATTTAATTTAATGTGCACATTAATTTTTTAATTTTTACATTGTATGCAACAAAATAAATGATACAAAATTCCAATCATACCAATGAAATCCTAAGCCATTTTAAATTGACATGGCTTTGATATCACTATTGGAAAATATGGAGGTCATAGATGGCAGTAGAAATGAAAAATGTTTATGTCCATATTTCCTATACAATTGACCATGTCAACAATGATGTATTGGGAAGGAGGATGTAACGACCCTGCCTCCCAGTAACCCCCAATTAATGGAGACCAAGAGGTCAGAGCCGTTATCCCAATTAATAGGATCAAAGGTTCGACAAATAATCAGTAATAATTATAAAATTCTACCAAACTATACTAAAAGGTGATATAAAATAAAACTTTGCATACCTTTTAAAAACTTTGGATATCTACTTCTATCCACACCTTGAATCTATTCTATCTAATCCACCTCGCACTTTATTTCTTATTTTCACAATGTGTCACTTTATTGTTTGTTCTTTTCAGGGTTGTACCTAAAATGTCAACAAACAAAATGTCGGTCAGCATAAATGAATATGCTGGTATGTGGGGACAACCAAAATTTCACAAATATGGCTAACAATCTAAATATCACAATCAAGTTAATTAACAAGCCAATTTACACTTTGAATGTGACATTCTCCACCGCTTTTGCCCTAACCCTGGAATACCCTCTTTAGGGTTTCTCTTTTGCCATTGACTTAAGGCCACCTTCTCAATCCCGAGCTTGGTTCCTGGGGTCACCTCTCATGGTGCCCATTAGTCATGCAACAAAGACCACCTTCTCAATCTCGAGCTTGGTGTCTAGGGTCACCACTCATGGTACCCATGGGTCTTCCCTCCTGGGCTTGACCTTTTTGCATCATCCATCAGGGTGGCATGTAGGTGCGAGAATACACACTTATATTATAATTGTGATAATCATAGTCACTCTATAGTTGCATGAAATAAAAGTCACCCAAGCAGTTATTTTCAGGTAACCGATAAAACATTCGGGAATCTTCGTGAAACTCAAGCGATTAACCATAACCGTAACCACATACCTAATCTAGAGAAACTTGATGTCCAAGCAATAATGATAAAGAACAATCAAACAAGCAATCAACAATATCCTGAAATTAATGTGTAACATCCAAGTGTTATAGTTTATCCAAAACATTCTCAAGATAGACTTGAATTCCACCTAAGGCTTTCTAGGCCACTTTAGGGTTTTATTAGGTTTTTAGCCTCCATAACGCTTTTATCACGTTTAATGCTCTTTTAGTTCACAAACCCTAATTTCAACATCATAAGCATAGCTGAATGTCAATTAAGTCTATTATGCCTCTTTTACACTAAAACTACTATCTTTATCTTTTTAAGTCATATCCAGATCATTAAGGCTAATTATCATCTTTGGTTTCTTCTGAATTAACAACTCATAATTCATTATGGTCTAATTTGCATATGAACTCTCTTTATCACTAATTCCACATTTAACCACTAAAAAAACCCTAATTACTAAATTAAGGGTATTTATCCACAATTAGGAACTTTTATACTCAAAATAGCTTAGAACAATCAAATCTCAGCTTTATATAGGAATTTGATCAATTAAAGCCATTAAGAATCATAATTACTAACATTAGGGTTTTAAGGCTCATTAAAGCATATTCATGTACATGGAACCCTAAATTAATCAAATTACGCATAAAGTTCATCCTTTTAGATCTAATTCCTCTTTTTATAATCGACAAGTTAATATCAACTTTAAACATTCAAATAACCCTTCCTAATTCATTAATCATCAAAGATTAGGGTTTTTCATTAATAAAACCTTTAAAAATAGTACCTTTACATAATTTTTGAATTTCAAGAAGAATTAGGCTTCAATTACATTTTTATTGCATTCCTTGCATTTTTATGATAAAAAAGCACTGCTGATTTGTATTTTTCGGCAAAAGGATATATTTTTAACGAATTATAGAAGATTCCGCCTTTTTCTTGAATATTGGGTAGAGAAGCGATTTACTTGGATTTTGTGGAAAAATCCTAGCTGTTGGATCTCAGGTCGTCGCTGACCAAGCTTGATCTGACGCTCCTCCTTGCGTGTGCCCACTCACAGCTGCTCTCAGCCATTGCTCCGCTTCCTGGTCCATGGTAGACCCCGATCAAAGGGCTGCTGCTCCTCGTCCTTTGCCCGATCCAACAACAGACTTTGCGGCGGCACCGCGTGGAGAGCTCGCCGGGGCAACTCAATTCCTTCGACTCAGAGCACGAGAGAGCGAGGGAGGGCACTGTTAGGGTTTGTGAGGGCTAGAGGAGTCAAGAGGGGTAGAATTTATAGGTGTGGGGGTTGAAAGCTAGGGTTCCTAGCCCTTGCCGCTGACTGTCTTGTTGGCAAAATTGGGTGTTTCTCCTATACGCCACGAAAGCACGAAAAAGTAGGGTAGATTTGGTTCAGAATTCCATCCCGAACCCGATCATGACATTTCCTAGTGCGCACATGCGCTGGTTTGTGAGAGAATTTGGGAGGAAAGTCCTCCAGTTCCACTACATTTTCCTTCTAGGACTCAAGGTAGGAGATGCACAGCTGGCGTTGGATCTTGATCCAACGACTGGCATCATCCCGAGCTATTTTCATTTAACTTGATAAGTGTGTGACATTTATTATAATCACATCAATTTAGGGGATTTGTAAAAAGCCATAACTCCGAAACCGAGAGTCCAATTAATCCCAAATTTTGAGGGAAACTTAATAACGACTAAATCTACCTCTCTACCAAATTTGGGCTCATTACTAAAAGAAAACGTGCCTATTTTTAGGTGCAAGATATTACTCAATTAGGCTTATTTATCACATCTTTTCTCTTTCTTATTTTCTTATTTCTTATTATTTCTATTCCTTGCAATATAGGAAAGCAAGTGGGGTTCGAAATATCACCCATTATGGACAAACCCTCTCTTCTCTCTTTATTTCTTGCATTATCTCCTTTATTTCAAATATTCTTGGTTAATTGTTTATTTCTTGTTTTTCTTTTGATTTATCTCTCTCTTTTGAAACCTTGGACCCACAAAAAATCCTAAGATTTCGAAATCCTTTTTGAAGGATTCTTATTATCCTTCTAGATGCATCCACATTGTTCATTTTTCATTATCTTACTTATTTCTTTATTAAGATATTTCTTTTCAAGGATTTCTCTTTATCTTTCATTCCCTTTTTCCTCTTTTCCTATTTATTCTATAAGAAATCACATAGAAACGAAATTTACTTAATTGTGGCCATTAATTCCACTTTCTAGATATTTCTATTTATTTCTCCTAATTACTTTGCTTAATATCCATTATCTTGTATCTTTTCCTTTTATTTGGACTTTTCTTCTTTTCTTCTCTTTTATATCCATTAATGGTTAATCTAATAACATGAATCACGAAATTCCTATCCAAAGGTATATTTGCAAAGAAATCCATCTTTTGAAGCAAAGCATACAACCTTTTCAATTAAGTCCATATTCACAAAATCTTTACAATTCAATTATGAAAACATATGCAAAATTGAGGTTGTAACATCCTTCCCCTCTTATAGGAATTTTTCCCTCAAAATTCCCTCAAACATTCAAACAATCAGGATAAGACTTCCTCATGTCCATCATGGCTCCCATGTGGTTTTACCCTCTCCATGGTGCCTCCCAAGAACTTTCATCATCTCATATTCTTACTTCTGAGTTCTTTCTCGCCTTGGTACCTTGTACCCTCATAGGTGATTCAGGACATTTCAACTTCTCTCAAAGATAACTAGGTTCATGGCTTAGCACATGGCTTGGGTAGCTCACACAGTGCTCTAGATCGGACTCATGGAACACATCACATTATCCTGAGGGTAAGACTGAACATAACCATCTCCACCAATCTATCTCAAAAGGACCCATATATCAGGGACTCAACTTTCTCAGCTGTAGCTTAGAGGGGTCGGATTATCACATCGCATATTCTCCCACAGTGAACTACATGTCAGTCTCCTTTACATTAGCTCATGACTCATGTTGCCCCTGGGCTTCCTCATCCATCGCATGATCAAAGAGACTTCATCTGCACACACTATGGTCCTTTTCTTACCTTCGTGAGGTCCCTTCACCAACATTATCTTAATGAAGTGGTGACCAACACAACCTCCCTTACAGAGCTTCTTTATATCCCGATACTGGCTATGGTGGTTATCATCACATCTCTCATAGGGCAAGAACTGCCCCCCCATGTATCACTGTGAATGAGCACACATGCTCTCATCAGACCCTCTTGTCTGGATCATACTAACCATTAGTTAGGGGTGATAAGCTTTTCTCACATCGATTTCTTCATGTATCTACTTCCACCTTATGGAAGTGAATCTTTAGGTCATATTCAAGAACTTTTGACTTGCATCCTGGTGCAGTTAAACCATCTCTCTTACTTGTAGTTTAGCTAGATCTGTCTCCCGATAGTATTCTCTCTTTTTCTTAGATTATGTCATCTAGGTAAGGCGATCTACCATAACCCATATTGCATCTCGACCTTCCTTGGTCCAGGGGCGACTTACCACAACATCCATAGTAATGAACTCCCATTCCCTCTTAGGGACTTATTATCCTTTGTATCACTTACTGGGTTATTGGTGTTCGTTCTTCACCTCCTGACATGCATGGCGACAAGCCACATGAAACTTCAACTTAGGTATCCAAGGTACTACTGAAACTTACCATCTTAGTAGTACCATGGTGTATGGTGAACTTAAAATCATGATCTCCTGTATGTCATGATTCCTCAAGATTGATTCCTCAGAAACCCTAAAGCACTCTAATCGTGAGTTTCATCACCTTCTTTTCCAAAGAAGCACATCTGAGGTTCTACAACCATCCTTCTATCACATCAAGGCCTAGGCTGGCTAACCAAACAACCACTAACTTGATCAACAGATCTCGTTACATTTGAGTGTTAGCCAAACATATCCCCTTTTTCAAACTGAGGTTAACCTAACAACCTCTTCTAGCCTCTAGATAAACTAGGCAGCTACATCTCAACCAGAGCGTCCATTACCACCTCACATCCTTATGTGTAAGGTAATGTTGAAGACATACACCTCCATGTATTCCACTTATTATCTCATCTCAACTCTAAGTCTGTCTTCATCAAGAAAACTCTGAGCTCATCCTCTTAGTTTTCGAACTCAACCTTATATAGCTCGCAAATTCCACATAGCTCATGATAAAAACATCCTCACAAGATGACTACCTTAGTACTCTTGGTATTTTTACAACATCCGCACATCTTACACTCCACAAGGGTACATTATTATCTCCATCCTCATACATCATAGCAATGTTTCCACTCACATTATCTTTATCCTTGGTGTATGGCATGCGTACTGTTCTATCTCTCACTCCTATAACAACAGGTAAGCATTTGGTTGCAGTCCAAATATAGAGTTCTTCTCATTCCAAGAGTAGAGATGGTACATCCCACATTTCCAGTACACCTACGAATCTAAACTGAAACGTGCCTCACATGCATCTACATCATGAACATCTCAATATCCAGGTTACTTCCATGAAAAACTAGTCTTGAACCCACTTGGGTCCACACACCATCCTTGGTCATCTCCTCTAGGTCTGTAGGGTGCCACACTTTTGGGGTCATCCCTCTTCCCTTATGCATCAGAGAGTGCCCTCTTCATCTGCCCTTTGGGTTCCATGAGTTCGTGAAGGTGATCAATCTCCTAACCCATGGCCCTCAGACAATGATAGCTGTTACCTCCTGACCCTATGGTCATGTGCAACTAGGGAATTAGGTAACTCCTACTTCCATCAGTCTTATCCCTACCTAACCCTAGGATAGACTTAGGATTCTAACATAGTACATGTCCAACTTCAAACCTTACCCAAGTCTCCACCATCTCTCTTAGCATTTGTGGTCTGGCTTACATCCTTTCACAGGGGTCATGTCGACCTATCTACCTTGGTCCGTCCCCATACCAGTTACCTCCATGGTAACACATCCACATGCATTCAGAGATGATCATATATGGGTCTACAGGTTCACTCTTATACTATGTACTCTCCACTTAGCTTCTCAAGATCCTATGAGACCTCTTAGGGTTTCCTCAAACCCAAAAAAAGTTGATATACACCCTACAAAAGGGTCCCTCTCCCAGGATGGGAGGAAACTACATCTTGGTAACAAAGGTCACAAACGTCCCTAGGTCTAGGGTTTACATCCACATGAGCATGCTTAGCCCTAGCAAGCTACTAAGACACATAGCTAACAAACAGACCACCTTCTAAACCATGCTAGGTCTTCATGATAGGTCATACTTGTTCTCATTCCTCAACATTGGACCAAAAACATACCTGCCCATGTCACCAACTTAGATGTGAGGGGTTCATCAAACATACCTTAATCTCAGGGGTTTCCGTTCCTCTAAACATGAGGAGTGCCATGCTCAGATCTATGGAAACTCAAATCTCAACATGAGCATCAGGTGCACTAGGCACCACTACTTCCCCTCCTAGGTCTAGGAACCCTAGGTTCACCTTTTTTATGTCCAACTGCATTCTCAACCTTTTAACCACAAACCAAGCATGTACAAGGTATGACATGCACTTCCTATTATCATTCCAATTGAATAACACCTCAGAGTGGATTCCTCCTCAAGGACAACCAACTAGGTATAAGGCCTCACAACTTGTTACTAAACCTCTTCATAGTCTAAGGAACTCTTCTTCTTAACCCTAAAAAGGTAAACACCTATACCATAGGCACATAGGTACCGACAGCCTTATCCTCTCTCTAGGGTTTGGTTCCTCTAAAGGCAACCAAGATACTATCAGCCTCCAGGGATCGTGTATGAGGCAACCACAACCATCCTCTTAGGTCGTATCATCCTCAACTTCTCAGGGTTTCTCCTAGCCTGGAGTCTAAACTTCCAACCTTCTAGCTCGGGCCCTGCTCTCTCTCTCTAGAGCTTAACCCTACAACAACCTTACTACTAGTGGTCCTCTCTTTAAGGTGGATAAAGCTCACAAGCGTACACCTACATGAGAGAAACCTATGTTTTCTCTAGATTATCCATAACTCTTTATGCTCAGCTCATAAGCTATCCAACATACTCTCCTAGGTAGGGTTTTATCCTACTATCAGCCCTACTGACGTACTTTGGGTGCAACTTTGCCATGCTCATAGGGTTTCTATATGGTCATCACTAACCTCATCAATGAAGGAGTCATCCTTCACCCTAACATGCACGACCCTTCCCAGGGTTGGGTCGCCAAAGGTACTAGGTCAACCAACATCACATGGCTCATATCGTCATGGGTATCCAAAACCAAAAGCATGTCAACCCACACACATGGTCGACCAGGACATCCATCTCAACATGCCATCTCTCTCTCTAATCTTCACTTAGGGTTAGGGTTAGCATCATCCTTAGAGGATGTGCCAGGACTCTACCTTTAATGGAGATCTCTGCCTCCAGGACCAACTCTCTACTCGTCCTCCTGACCAGAGGGTCTAACCTTAGGTCACCCCTGAGGGCATGACAACACATGTCATACGACCTAAGCATGTCGTTATTCTTTAGTTTACACTTAAAATATTATGCTTATGTCCATGACATCTTATTTACATGCTTTTTATTAATTTTGGTGGAGGATTCCTTAACCTTATCATGCATACCCTATCCTCAAGAGGGTGAGGAAGAGAGAGAAAACCCTAAACCTTATAATTCTAACAGAATTAGGGTTGAGAAGGGATGAAAATAGGCCAACGAGTCCTAAAGGTATCTTATTTCGAGTCAGATCCTAAGACATTGGCCAGGCAGTCACATAGATCCGAGAGTCCTCATATTCCGACTAGCGGTGCGGAGGAAAATATTGTTAGCCCCTGAACGTGATCCTTTTCTAGACACCTTTGCCTTTTGGAAAGTCCTCTAATAACTCCCTTGGGTTCTATAGAGTTTGTAAAATTTAATATTTATTAAGGATTAAATGAGGAACCAATGCTCTGATACCAAATGTAACGACCCCGCCTCCCAGTTACCCCCAATTAAGGGAGACCAAGAGGTCAGAGCCGTTATCCCAATTAACATGATCAAAGGTTCGACAAATAATCAGTAATAATTATAAAATTATACCAAACTATACTGAAAGCTGATATAAAATAAAACTTTGCATACCTTTCAAAAACTTTGGATATCTACTTCTATCCACAGCTTGAATCTATTCTATCTAATCCTCCTCGCACTTTATTTCTTATTTTCACAATGTGTCACTTTACTGTTTGTTCTTTTCAGGGTTGTACCTATAACGCCGACAAAAAAAACATCGGTCAACATAAATGAATATGGCGGTATGTGGGGACAACCAAAATTTCACAAATATGGCTAACAATCTAAATATCACAATCAAGTTAATTAACAAGCTAATTTACACTTTCAATGTGACATTCTCCACCGCTTTTGCCCTAACCCTGGAATACCCTCTTTAGGGTTTCTCTTTTTCCATTGACTTAAGGACACCTTCTCAATCCCGAGCTTGGTTCTTGGGGTCACCTCTCATGGTTCCCATTAGTCATGCAACAAAGACCACCTTCTCAATCCCGAGCTTGATGTCTGGGGTCACCACTCATGGTACCCATGGGTCTTCCCTCCTGGGCTTGACCTTTTTGCATCATCCATTAGGGTGGCATGTAGGTGAGATAATACACACTTATATTATAATTGTGATAATCATAGTCACTCTATAGTTGCATGAAATAAAAGTCATCCAAGCAGTTATTTTTAGGCAACCGATAAAACATTCGGGAATCGCCGTGAAACTAAAGCGATTAACCACAAGCGTAACCACATACCTGATCCAGAGCAACTTGATGTCCAAGCAATAATGATAAAGAACAATTAAACAAGCAATCAACAATATCCTGAAATTAATGTGTAACACCAAGTGTTATAGTTTATCCAAAACATTCTCAAGATAGACTTGGATTCCACCTAAGGCTTTCTAGGCCACTTTAGGGTTTTATTAGGTTTCTAGCCTCCATAACGCTTTTATCACGTTTAATGCTCTTTTAGTTCACAAACCCTAATTTCACCATCATAAGCATAGCTGAATGTCAATTAAGTCTATTATGCCTCTTTCACACTAAAACTACTATCTTTATCTTTTAAGTCATATCCAGATCATTAAGGATAATTATCATCTTTGGTTTCTTCCGAATTAACAACTCATAATTCATTATGGTCTAATTCACATATGAACTCTCTTTATCACTAATTCCACATTAAATCACTAAAAAAAACCCCAATTACTAAATTAAGGGTATTTATCCACAATTAGAACTTTTATACTCAAAATATCTTAGAACCATCAAATCTCATCTTTATACATGAATTTGACCAATTAAAGCCATTAAGAATCATAATTACTAACATTAGGGTTTCAAGGCTCATTAAAGCATATTCATGTACATGGAACCCTAAATTAATCAAATTACGCATAAAGTTCATCCTTTTAGATCTAATGCGTCTTTTAATAATCAACTGGTTAATATCATCTTTAAACATTCAAATAACCCTTCCTAATTCATTAATAATATAAGATTAGGGTTTTTCATTAATAAAACCTTTAGAAATAGCACCTTTACATACTTTTTTAATTGCAAGAAGAATTAGGTTTCAATTACATTTTTATTGCATTCCTTGCATATTTATGATAAAAAAGCACTACATGTTTGTATTTTTCGGCCAAAGGATCTATGTTTAACGATTTATACAAGATTCCACCTTTTTCTTGAATATTGGGCAGAGAAGCGAATTCTTGGATTTTGTGGAAATACCCTGGCTGTTGGATCTCGGGTCATCATTGACCAAGCTTGATACGACGCTCCTCCTTATGGGCGCCCGCTCACAGCTGCTAAGAACACGACTGCTCTCAGCCGTTGCTCTACTTCCTGGTCCACAGTAGACACCGATCAAAGGGCTGCAACTCCTCATCCTTTGCCCGATCCAGAAAAAGACTTCACGACGGTGCCACATGGAGAGCTCGCCGGAGCAACTCAATTCCTTCGACTTAGAGCACGAGAGAGCGAGGGAGGGTTCTGTTAGGGTTCGTGAGGGCTAGAGGAGTCAAGAGGGGTAGATTTTATAGGTGTGGGGGGTTGAAAGCTAGGGTTCCTAGCCCTTGCCGCTGACTGCCTTTTTGGTGGAATTGGGTGTTTCTCCTATACGCCATGAAAGCACGAAAAAGTAGGGTAGATTTGGTTCGAAATTCCATCCCGAACCCAATCATGACATTTCCTAATGTGCGCATGCGCTGGTTTGCGAGAGAAATCGGGAGGAAAGTCCTCCAGTTCTACTGCGTTTTCCTTCTAGGACTCAAGGTAGGAGACATACAACTGGCGTTGGATCTTGATCCGATGACTGGCGTCGTCCCAAGCTATTTTCATTTAAATAGATAAATGTGTGACATATTTTATAATCACATCACTTTAGGGGAATTTGTAAAAGCCATAACTCCGAAACTGAGTGTCCAATTAATCCCAAATATTGAGGGAAACTTAATAACAACTTAATCTACCTCTCTACCAAATTTGGGATCATTATCTAAAAGAAAACGTGCCTTTTATTTAGGTGCAAGTTATTACTCAATTAGGCTTATTTCTCACATCTTTTCTCTTTCTTATTTTCTTATTTCCCATTATTGCTATTCCTTGCAATACAGGAAAGCAAGTGGGGTTCGAAATATCACCCATTATGGCCAAACCCTATCTTCTCTCTTTATTTCTTGCATTATGTCCTTTATTTCAAATATTCTTGGTTAATTGTTTATTTCTTGTTTTTCTTTTGATTTATCTCTCTCTTTTGAAACCTTGGACCCACAAGAAATCCTAAGATTTCAAAATCCTTTTTGAATAATTCTTATTATCCTTCTAGATGCATCCACATTCTTCATTTTTCATTATCTTACTTATTTCTTTATTAAGATATTTCTTTTCAAGGATTTTTCTTTATCTTTCATTCCCTTTTTCCTCTTTTCCTATTTCTTCTATAAGAAATCACATAGAAACAAAATTTACTTAATTGTGGCCATTAATTCCACTTTCTAGAGATTTCTATATATTTCTCATAATTACTTTGATTAATATCCATTATCTTATATCTTTTCCTTTTATTTGGACTTTTCTTCTTTTTTTCTCTTTTATATCCATTAATGGATTAATCTAATAATAGGAATCACGAAATTCCTATCCAAAGGGATATTTGCAAAGAAATCCATCTTTTGAAGCAAAGCATACAACCTTTTCAATTAAGTCCATATTCACAAAATCTTTACAATTCAATTATGAAAATATATGCAAAATTGAGGTTGTAACAGAGGCTGTATGATATACCTTGTCCTGAAGAACGTCCAAGAACTATCCTCACATGGAAATGTTCTTCCTTCTCAAGAAACACATAGACGAAACTCAACGATGTTCTCCTCGTGTAGCACCCACAGACGGTGGTTGGACAACATCCTCCTAGTATAGTAGAAAGGCTTCCACGCCTATATGCTGCCCATGAAAATCACCAAGAACTTCACATCGTGCTTCCAAAGATGATAGGAAGGAGTTCTCCCTTCATTTTTCAATGTGCTAGTGCTGACTATCTTCTCCCCTTTGTTGTCTCTCCCTTTTACGGGTAAGACTGATGTACTCTCATGTTATCAAAACTGTGAGAAGAGAAGTGTCTTATTCTCTGAGAGCCTTGGATACCCCCCTTATATAGTAGTGGATGAGATAGGGTTTACAAAATCCCATGGATATGAAAAGTAAAGCCTCATCCTTTGAAGGTTGTTGCAAATGACAAAATAGTCAACTAGACCATCCAATCAATCGACTAACCCACATTCCTATGTGTAGAAGTACTAGATTTCAATGTGATGATTAACACCCATCATTACATTATCATTAATCGTCTGACCCACTCCTACTGGTCATCTAATGAATCGATTTGATATTCCAACCAGTCAACTAGTATTTTTGACAATTCTTTGGCAGTTTTTTTATTCAGTCAATTTGACATTCCAATTGGTCAACTAGCTAGTTCCATCAGCCAATGTTAGCATAGTCTACTTAGTCAAATAGACACTTTAGTCAGTCGATTGTAATCCAGTGTTGATTAATTTGATTTCCTATTGACTTTAGTAACCAAGTTAAATCTTATTCGTGAGTAAACTTCTACTCTAAGTGCATCCAATGTGTGTGACCTTATATCTCCCAAATTATGTTGGCATTGACCATAACTAGATTATGACATCACAAACAACAAGTGGTATTTAGCAACACACCATTGCTACCCAAGTAATTGAAAAGGTTAATAACAACTTCAACATACATCCTTGATCAGTGTTACCATGATCATATAGTTCCTTTGTCTCAAATATCCAAGTTTAATGTGAGGCATGGAATCATCATCCTTTTGATATTCAAGCTATGTTTCTTGTACTAGAGCATACTGTAGACTTAATATCCTCAATTTTCGTAAAATGGAATGATATAAATGTAAAGCATGTTTTGATAAATAAATCCCCTAAGGTATTATCAGGGGAATAACAATATGGATTGCCTTTATGACACGGGTTCTTGTGGCATAAGTTAAATAAATAACATGAATTTGTACATGAATTAATAATAATGGCTATTTGTTATGATAAATGAAATAATTGTCAAGCTGCCAATCAAAATAGGATTTGTGGTGTTTTAGATATTTAGAGGATAATTATCTATCCGAGATTGGCAACACCATGGTTGAGGAACCAAACAAGAATATTTTAGTTGGTCCTTTTATATACTTGAAAATAATAATGATAAGAAAGAGAATTCTAAAAATTGGTATGAAAAGACATTCCACAACATAATGGTAACTGTTTTAATGAGATGTCTAAAGGAATAAGTTTCATATATAAAATAAATCCCAATTAATAAATATGAATTGGGAAAGGTTATAATGAATTGCCATGGAATGAGGATAATTGCTTTAAAGGTTATACTATGGAGAGAGATAAAAGAAGAATCTAGAATGCAATAAAGTGCCATGTATTTATATACATTACTTGATGGTTTTTGGTGTGTCAATCAAGTAATATGGATATGTATTTTAGGAAATGTATTAATAAAAGAAAAGGGAGAGAGAAAGATAGTTGTTTAATTGTTCTCGTGGACATGATGATGAATCTCTCCTTACTAAATCAACAAATTAATAATGTTAATATGCTAAATGAAAAGAAGGAAAGTAAGTAATTTCTTCCTAAACATGATACCTTGCCAAATATGAACAATGTGGATATCAAAACACTGATCCACACTTTATATATATATATATATATATATATATATATATATATATATATATATATATATATATATATATATATATATATATATATATATATGGGGTAGGATATGCAAAGTCAGCAATTCTGTACATGCCTACCTCCTCATCATGGTTACGAAAAAAATACTGACCATGACCACAAAGTGGAATTCTATCTGATTCTCACCGCCAGTGAGGGTATCTTTCTCCAAGAGTCCCCTCGACGACTCCCTAATATGTCGTATCTCCTCCTTCACCTTCTCACAACACAAAAAACATGATATTGTGATATTGTGGCCATTGGATGATGGCTAGAGATCCTTTTGAGTAATAACATGTTAAATATGTTAATAACCCCTCTTTTATGATAGTATATGATATTGTGGACTATAATGGTAACCTAACAAGATTATAATCATGATGATGCAAAATTAAGACTTCTTGAGTGGATGATCATTAACATGCGTAATTAGGATCTTAATCATCAAAGATGTAACTTGTTGTAACGTTAATGTGATTAATATGATTTAAGTGTTCCTAATGCAATAATATGGTAGATTTCATAACCATTGAAATAATTAATATGAAATAGGGTTCTTGAGTCATTAAATCAATGAACATGGGAATTGGAGTATCAAACATAATGTGATTATTGTGATTAATGTGCTGGTGACACTTTAGGATTTATATATATGCAAATTGATTGATTTTCGTTCTTGATTGGATAATGTGCTTAGAGAATGTTTACATAATCTGCATGGCTCACCATCAAGGTACATGGTTACCCCTAAGAGTAACCATCGTAGTTTTCTGACACTTTACAATTTTGTTCTCAAAGATTGAATAATTAAAGTGTTGGATGCTTATTTAGTTTTGTTCAATTATAATGCCACTATGAGTACCACATAAGATCATGTGAAGAAAATTGTAGTTTATATTTGCAAGTATTTGTTGGAAAATATGATGTTATTTACTTGCACACATTGGATGCACCCCACACACCAATATGACAACATACTGATAGAGTATTTTTTTCATGTTGTTTTAGGTATAAGGTGATATACATGATAAAAGACATGAAGATAATGATGGAAATGTCATGAAATAATTAAATACTTAAAAGGAGGATTTAGCCATTTGTTTCTTATAAAAAGTACAATTCTAGTGATAGAAATTCATGGAAGCATCTTGTAAATATTTTTTGAAATGAATGCAATTATTTCCTATTTATATTGTTTGATTAAAATTTGGATCCTTGGGTAAAATTTTTTAGGTAATGGCTTTCATCTTTTTGGCCTTCCGTAATTGGGGGTTGCTAAAAGGTGAGGTTGTTACAGTAGAGATGCACGTGAGCTCGATATCACACATTGAATCACATGAGCATGGCCATGTGTTTCTCAGGCTTGGTTATCAAGTGGCCAAGATATCAACTCCAGTAGGATGGAAAAATCCCGTTTATATCACTACAATCAATCCCCATGTGACATAACGTACCCAAGCACCACCTTTATGGAAACCCTCATTCAAGGTCACATTAGATGGTGTGAAAGTTCATTCAATGACATGTTAGGAGTGTAGTGACTTTAGGTCTAAGAACCACAATCACCACTATCACTTTGAGAGATGATTCTGACCACCATTCCATGGTTTCCATGTATCACTCTCAAGGTGTGTCTATTTGATACATGGTTCTTTAACAAGTGCCTATATGTTTGACTTGATATCCAATATGATGACTTATGAGACTTTGTCATCAGTCCGCACACATTCTAGTCTTATGTATCATTGTTGTCTATTTTTCTTACACAATAATATCTGACTAGGTACTTAATAAGAATGTATATACTTTTATCATACATATGATGTCATTGTTCAGATCCTTAACCTAAAACATATGTCATAGAGTAACATTATTCTGTATACATATATCCCACCACATCATCATTTCATAATTGAAAAAAAACATAATAGAAGTAATTTCTGATATTATTATTAAAAAATCGAGTACATGATGCCACATTACAATCATTAAATGTATGGCTCTCTGGGCATACATATCATCAAAATCCAAGGCCTCCCTAAGAGGAGGTTGAAGGAGGGACTTGATTCCATGAATACCATTGTGACGGTGAACGTCTCAGGTCCAAATTGTATCTGCAGAGTGATATCCTTTAGAACGTCTTTGATTACTTCGTTGAAGAAAGTTGATTTCTTTGTCATTAAATGAAGGTTGGAGGGATCCTTCCCCAGGCTGATTACTATCCTTAACAGACACACATTGAGGCAATCATGATTATCGAAGAAGTAGTAGGGTATCTTGAGGTTGTTGTAAATTATAGTGATCAATAAGGGTTTGTTGTGATTCCCACATGTTGAAATCTCATCCTCAGAGATTTAGATGAAGTGAGGGGTTGTGACAAACTTGATGGCGGCTCTAAGAGCTTCTGACCGTATGCCTTCAGAACTATAGGACCCTTCTAAAGTCTTCATGATCACATCTCAGTGTGCCAGGGAGTTTTGCATCACTTCTTCTAGTAATACTTCCCCTCCTAGTTCACCGAGGAACCAGATTGTGACTGATCTTTTGGGATATGTCTCCTTGTAGAGTTCAGGTGTTGGCAGTACCTTCTTAGTGTTGATGGATGGAATAGAGACCTTTGTAGACCCCTCTTATGTAGCATTTGTATGGACTCCTATGTATCTAGTCACCTTTTATTTTCTATGGTCGAGGGAAAGTGGCACCTATGGTGAGGTAGAAGGTTGATATCAATTTTTTGTGACAGGTGTTGTTGTCATGGCATATATCACAACCGTAGGGTAAGGAATTGGAGGGACTGATGCATTTGGGACCCAAAATTTCTACGCTTTTCACTTTTAACTGGCCTTTGGTACGTTGACTGGTTCTGCCTTTTTCCCATGGTGAAGCTTTGGTATGATGATCGGTTGCACTTATAGCCCTTAGAAAGAACTCTTCTTGCTAGTCATTCTTTTTCAACTTATTGGGATTACTGACTTCTGTTCCCAGAATGAGGCTACGATCTATTAATTTGTGACCAGTTCTTAATTATTTTTCTCTAGTGGAAATACGAGTCTGTGGGAGAAATCCTCTGATGATGAGAGCATAGCCACCATGTTGCAGGATAAAGGTACCTCCTCTAATATGATTGTGTGAACCTCACCAACATCTATTAGATATTACAAGGTGTGCTTGAGTATGATGTAAAAATAATTATCATGACACTTTGTCCTGTATAAGTTGCAAAAAGTGTTGGCATTATATCTCATTGGCAAGATATTTAATGGATCCCTTCTGGATGGAAACTTTAGTAGATGATTGATATCTAACATGATAGTACTGAGGGAAGATACCAATGGGGTGAACTTCCTTTTTTGTTTGGAAGTATATTCTATTGATGTAGTGTAAATTTCTAGCTCGACATCAGATGTCAGGTTACTCACTGTAGGAGGAGTGCTTACAATTGTCTATTGCATTGATGGATGAAAAGGCAAGGGTGTGTACCCATAGTATATGTTTGGTAGACACACATAATGTGGGGACATTTAATGAAGATGTTAATTCAGTGGTATCACATAATCCTTTTGTTGTTGAGGTGTTGGGGCATAGATAGTCGGTACCATTGATGCATGTGCCAATGAGACATGTGTGATTGGAGGTTGTCTCTTACCCATTCCAGCGGGGATGAGCACTGCTCCCACTGTGGCATCATATTTATTTTCTTTTTCACATTTTGACTTCTGATTATTCGTTGAAGAGGTAAGAGATGGCTTGAAAGTGAAGCCTATGTTTTTATAAACCACCCTTTTGATTGAATTTTTGATCCCTAGACCAGCTTGTGAGATCTAGGAAGGTATTATACCTCTATAAAGATGATAGGGAAGTGAGAGTTGGTTTGTCTGATCTGATCACCATGTCCAAGGTTTCATTATGAATAGGCTTGAACTCCAACTAAGAAACAAGATCCTCCACCATCTAAGAAACTGAGAGAAGTTTCATTCATTTTCTGCTACAATGCTTCCAAGTCTTCCTTGGTCGAGTCTTTTTCTAAATTCCATGCATATTGACTGATAAACTTTTGGCCATCTTGGACCATGTTGTAATGGTGGTCATGTCCTACTTATAGTACTAGGCCCATAAAGGACCAGATAAAGTCAATGTGAAATAGCGTATCAGTGCCATGTCATCAATCTGGACTTCCACCATATTTGAGCAATACACTTTACGTGGGCCATGGGATCCCCTATTCTGGAGTATTCACATAGAATTTTGGCATGATGAAGTTTTCAGATAGCTTCATGTTTAGAAAGTGTAAAAATCCATGAAACGTCATCCCACTACCCTTCTTCCCTTCTAGCAGTTTGATCTTTTGCATAGTCTTGAGCAGTAGGGGATCTGTGATAGTATGCTACTTTGCAACAACTTCTTCATGCAGTCGTCATCAGTATGAATGTAGGTTTGATTCTCATTTGTGGCTCCATGTATAGAAATGGTGGGAATCCATATCCTCCACCTATGTATGGGTTGTACCAAGAGTGGGGTGGTGGGCACATTGAGAGTACATTGAGGACTGATACTCGACCATTTGGATTTGATCCTTTACGATGGTGTTGGCCTTATCGGCCCCTTGGGACTCAGCCTATGTGGTTTTAGCTTTTTCTTATTTATTTTTCCCTTGGACTTCTCCTTTGGGACTCAAAAAGGACCTTGTTGCCTCATGGGGTATTGGGACTGTCCCAATGTTCTTGAATGGTAGACTCTAGTAGAGCCCTAACAGAAGCATTTCTAGTTGAGGTGGGTCAGCAAATCCCATAAATTGTATGGAAAGAATGGCGTGGATGACCTAAAGTGTGTAACTACTTGTTTGATGAATATGATATAGTGCCACCATCCTACATATGTTGAGTTCAGTGGAGGTAGAAAAGGCATGTTGAAAAGATGGTCTTGACGATGTCCTTCTTGAATGTTTTATGATTTAGGAATGACATTCTGTATACTTCTCCATCTCTTCTGGTTTGTTTTGCTTGTTGTGGATGACATCCCACTTGGATCTATCATTAATCCATATTGTTGTTCCCGACCATCTATGTTGATCATTGGTGCATGCTTCTTGCTTTTCCAATGATGTCTTGAAATTAACATTATAGGGATATAAAGTATCATGTACCATTATGATAAGATACTATATGCTTTGGGATAGTTCCCTCTACAGACATTATATCTAACAAAAAACTAAAAGGCCTCCTCCCTAATATGGAAAACATATAAAAATACTCCAAAATTTCCTACAACCTTCTCATGATGGAAGACACATGTAGTTTTTTCTTGTTGTCATTTTTTTGGCGGCTGTTCATGCGCCAAGCTTGGGTTGTATGAGGGAACTTATCCATTTTGTGTGAGATGTGGTTGCCAATGCCATGGTACAAAGAAAAAATGGTAGATGTGATGTTCCTTCATTTTTCTTTTGGAAAATTTATGGTAAATATATTTCCAACCCCTTCAAACAAGGACAAAGTTACAAGAAACATACACACATGGTGCTTACAAAGGGATTTGTCATCTTATGAGGCTACAAAACATGTCAACTAGTACATAAGCCCCCCTTATGATAAGGACCAATTCCTAATGACTAAGGATGAGACTCCGGTATTTTCTTTTTATGACATTCAAACAGGTGTTTGATCCCTTTCAATATTCTTGAACACGATGATAGAGTCTAATTTGGGACCTCTATGCATTGTACTATTCCTTTCTAGCCACATATGGTAGACACATCTGATTAAGGCCCATAGAGAAAAGATACCATTATATTTCGATTTTTTGTCAGCACAATTAAGACTATCCTTGAGGGAGTATGGGAATCTATTGTTAAGCTTCAACTATGATCTTCCCCAAAGGTATTTCCAGTAGCTGCATGAACTAAAGAGATGATGAGAAGACTCAATAACTCGTTGGTGTAGCTGATAGTAAGGGTCTTGGATAATTCTCCATTTACAAATTTTATGCAATGTCAGGAGGATGTTTATCAGTGCCTTATAACTCGTGAGGCTCCATCTAGGATGATGAAGGTTCAGCCAAAGATTAGTGAAGACTGAAGATGAAGCAAGAGACTGCTGATATGTATTTCACATGGAAGCATCATCTAAATGTGTAAATGTAGGGTGCATGGTTATCATCCTGCACCAGCAAGTAGAGTGACCACCATTATAACCTGGACTGACTGCAAAGTTTCGACTGTATCTTCTGCGCATCCAGTGACTCCAAGTACCCAGTTCATTAAAAAGCTTTCAAATCCTTTTCAAGGTGTGGAAGTTTGTGAGATCCTTCAGCCTTCTAAGGTTTAGTCAATCTTCTTGGAGGGGGAAAGTAAGATTGGACCATCTTGCGGGGTGAATGTGGCTGCCCCATATAAAGTCACTCATCAGTATTTCCATTCTTGTTAGAACACAAGGTGGAATTTCACCTTGTCTCATCTAGTAGTTGATAAGCCTCATAGCACAATGTTTGACCAAGGTAATACGACCAACCATAGATATTTTAGGTCCAGAACATTCACATATCATATCCCTCAATCGGTCAAGGCATTCATTGAAGTGCTTCCTTCAAAGATTCCGGACGGCCATAGGAAATCATAAATATTTGGTCGACCCTTCACCTTTCTATATTTCTAAGCATGCCATTAGAGAGTCTTTGTTTCTACAAGAAGTAGATAGATGCATATGTGTATTATTGACATTGCAATGCATACCTGAGAGCTTCCCAAAATCTTGAAGCAAGATTTTTAGAGGTTGTAGACTACACCTCCTCCCTTCAATAAAGATGAGAACATCATCAACATATAATAGATGACTGAACACCTTTATACTCCTAATGGGATAAGAATGTATGAGCTTCATGGTGTGGGCTTTATCAATCATCCTGCTCAGACCCTCCATTTCAATAGTAAATAGAAGAGGAGAAAGGGGATCACCTTGTCTAAGGCCATTGGAGCTTTTGAAAAAACCTTTAGAAGAGCCATTAACGAGCAAGGAGAAAGAAGGGGTACCAATGCATTGTTTGAAAAGATTCATCCACCTTTCTGAGAAACCAAGACTTTGTAAGCATCTCCATAAATAGGACCAACAAACTGAATCGAAGGCCTTAGTGATGTCGAGCTTGATACACATAGTAGGAGGGCTATTTTTCCGATTGAAGTTGATAGTAAATTCTATAGCTAACATGGAGCAATCTTCAATATTCCTTCCTTGGATAAAAGCACCCCAGTTAGGGGAAATTAGATTAGGGAGGACCTTTGCA
Source organism: Alisma plantago-aquatica (assembly GCA_963693085.1). Classification (NCBI taxonomy): domain Eukaryota; kingdom Viridiplantae; phylum Streptophyta; class Magnoliopsida; order Alismatales; family Alismataceae; genus Alisma; species Alisma plantago-aquatica. Next base: position 1,178,229,240 of record OY856410.1, read on the forward strand.
AGCCTTTGAGATATGATCTTTGTGATGACCTTATAGAGCATAGAGTAGCAAGAAATGGGCCTGAAGTCTACAAGTGAAGCTACCGTGTCTTTCTTAGGGATGAGGGCTAAGAAGCATGGTTTATTTGACAGACCATGTTACATCCTTCAAAGAACCAAGAGACCTCTTTAACCAAGTCATCATTGATCAGGTTCTAGTTATGTATGTAAAAATAGCCATTAAATTCATCTGGACTCGGGCTTTTGTTGGGGCCAATGCTCCAAACAACAGATCTAATTTCATTACAGTCTGGGATCTTGCATAATAAAGTATTGTCTTCATCATTAATAGTGTTAATCTAGTCAAAGTCTAAACTATCCTCATCTTTAGATAGAGAAGAATCTTGATTGTATAGACTTTCAAAGAAGGACAAGGTTTCACTAGCTATATCGTCATAATCTTGAATAAGATTGCCATCATTATTAAATAACTCAGTAATAGAGTTAATACCCTTCCTTATCTTGAAGCTATCATGGTACATTTTGGTATTCCTGTCACCATTGGCAATCTAATCTAAATAACTCCTTTGCCAATAATGTTTCTCCTCAGCATTAGATAAATTTTCCATTATGTTATTGGTTATCTTTTCAACTTCAATTAGATCTGGGTCCAGAGGTGAGCGTCTCAAAGTTGCAGCAATATCATCGAACTCCATCCTCTCTCTGGCTATAAGATTTCTAAGGTTCATATAGTTTTTTGACCAGGTTTTCAGCACTTTCTTCACAAGATTCAGTTTATGATTGAATGAGAAGAGAGGGTTACCCATAGTTTGCAAATTCTAGGTGTCTTTGATAATTTCATGACAACCTGGCCACTCCAACCAGAAATTGAGAAACATGAAAGGCTTCTTTTTGTGAATGATTGTCCTCATGTTAACATTGATAGATGGATGATCATAATATACACAAGTGATAAGCTTGGACTTAGAGCTAGGAAATTTTTTTAGCCAGTCATCATTAACCAGAGCCCTTTCTAGTTTGTAGGCAATACATTTAGCAGTGCCTTGTTTATTATGCCAAGTATAAACTTCATTTCCCATAGAAAGAAGTTCTGTAAGGTTAGCATTATCGGTAGAAGCATTAAAGTAATTTAATAAGATAGAAGGAACCTCACGCCCTCCCACCTTTTCTTCACATTTCCTGATGTTATTGAAGTCTCCTGTAACCAACCATGGTTCATATATAGAGGAAGAAAGGTCCTCCAAGGTTTTCCAGAGCTTAGCACGATCTTGTACTTGATTCCTTGCATACACAGTAGTAAGAGTAAGACGAAGACCACCTTTATTGATGCATTGAGCATTGATATGCTAATCATCCATGCAGTGAGAAATGTTATCCCAAGACTTAGGATTCCAACCAACATATATACAACCATTAGAGTCATAGTCATGGTTGGAAATCACAGGCAAAAGTGTGAATAAGATGCGTTTTGATCTTAGTTTCAACAAGAATGGCAATAGATGCTTTAGCTTCCATAATGGTTCTCCTTACCTCCCTTTTCTTTCGTGGTTTCCCAAAACCATGATCATTGGTCATGATGAAGGTCATTAATGACCCCTAGAGGAGAAATGAGTCTTGCACGACCTGTCATCCTTAGAGGACCTAGGAGTGTTAGCATGCTCCTTGTTTGTAGAGTTTCCAATTTTCTTTGAGCTGGTACCAGTATCAATACTTAATGTGGATCATCAACAGTAGTGTTGGGGTAGTCGAACGTAGAGGGCCTCGTGAGGGAGTTGCTATCAACAACAATACTATCATCTAAGATGTCTGCTTCATGAATATCATCATAAACTTTGGCACCAGGTACTGCAACAACTACACCATCATCATCTGGTACAATAGTGTTAACCTCAGACTCCTTACAAGTATTAGTGGCAGTATCTACAACATCATCGTCATCTTCATGAAGATTCACAAAGCTATTGCTGGTTGGAATGTTGTCTACCTTCTATGTGATAATCGTGGTTTGTTTGCCTTTTCCAACCTACCTCCATTGCTAGTTTTCTTTAGGTTTGTTCAATAAAGGAACATCATCAGTGGTATTCAATGGGCAGTCCATATGATCGTGACCAAAGACCTTACAGTCTTGGTAATGCTTAGGTATGAATTCATAGTTTATGTTTACTAAGATAGTGTCTCTCTTAGGTAGATTGACCCATATTTCATTGGGTGGTTCCTATTCAGCGTCAAGTTCCACCAGTCCCCCTGGCTTCACCCAACGATTCTTGGCCAATAGATTTAGAATCGATTCTAAGTAGTTTCCCAACACCACTGGCCACTATGCCAGTCGCTCTCGGCGACCAATTCCTACCCATGCTGGGCATGATAATCTACATAGGCACTATGCTAAAGAAGTCATTATGGAGGTCATCACCCGTTTTATAATCCTTCATGAAAACTAGTCTATTATCAAACCAGCAATTACCACCATTAATAATGCTTTGCTTATCTTCAACAGAGTTGAATTGGAGAAGGAAGAACTTATCCAACTTTGAGAACATATCGAACCCTCCCTTGGGTTTTCATACTCGTTGAATCCATGCAAGAAGATGGTAGTAGTAAGGTCGTTTTCCCATCACATATAAGATAGCCGTATGCTCCCAATATTTTTCCAATGTGTTATACGTAGGATCATCTATTATAACGAATCTTTTACCGTTGATATTCTCAGGAGGTGCAAAGTCATGCTACTTGAAGGTATCTACGTCACTGAGGACTTAGCTCCATGTTTTCTTTAGTATTACAATGGCTTGCTGATTCTCCAATGAGTCCATCAAGGTGAGGCCTGCGAGAGGGGAGGAGGAGATCCCCCCTCCATAGATCTTGGATGGATCACCTTCTTGGTCGCCACTCAGGGTTGGGCAGCGCTAACCCTAGTGCATGTTTTAGAAAGGTTGTGATGTTCCTTTAGGAAGTGCTTCAAAATAATCATTTAAGTTAGGATGGAAGGTGGGGTTTTGAGTGGTTTATCATGACTAAGGTAGCCCTTAATGGGCCAGTGATTGCTCTTTATCAATCGATTTTCATCCCCAGGGTGTCCTTGTCTAGTGGTGTTACCAAACTAAAACCCTTGGAAACATCGATGAAACCCTATATTCCTCCCAGTTTGAGGGGTTTCTTCATAAAGTTCTTGTGAGGAGCGACTACTAAGGAGGAAGCCTCGCTTTGGCTTCTCCTTTTTTATGGCGTTTAGCCAGAGGTCATGGTCCAATTTTAGGTCGTATTCCAAGACCCTATTTAGGAATATGAAGCCAATGATTGGGACCATTTTAAGTCATGGTCTAGGATCCAGAACAGATTTGAATGTTGAAGACAGATTAGTTTAAGGTCATAATGCAAGACCATTGTGGGCCAGACCCAAAATTGGCAGACGATGTCTTAAACGACGTGGAGGAAACTCCCTATTTGCCCAAGTTTCAAGGAAAAACTCTTTTTTTTGGGAATTGGTTGTTCCTTTTAGATTTTGTTAATCTTTGAAATTTTTTTTTGAATATGAGATTGATAGACTTTGAAAAAGATTGTTAGAGTTTGATATTGTTAATCTTTGAAAAAGATTATTTGAGTTTTTGAGGTTGTTAATCTTTGAAAAAGATTGTTTGAGTTTAAGATTGTTAATCTTTGAAAATGGTTGTTAGAGTTTGAGATTGTTAATCTTTGAAAAAGATGTTTTGGGTTTGAGATTGTTAACCTTTGAAAAAGGTTGTCTGAATCTACATAGGAAGAGGGTTCACAAGAATCTCAATAGCATTTCAACAAAAAAGACAATACATTTGCACAAGAAGTAGATAGCCCTTCCCTTTTTAGCCCACAAGTTTAGGTCCGTGTTACATCCTCACTTGAGTGTGACTTGTATAGGAATGGTTGGTCCTTATCTTCTTTATGAATATATGACACTCCATCGAGGGGTATCCTGGGTTCAGCAGACAAGGATACTGCTTGCAATACACCCCATGAATATGAAAAACCATAATAAGTTGTAAGTGCTCAAAGAGTGGGAGGATTTCAAGGACTTCAGATGTCCATCTTAATGTTGTGTTAGTACCTTTACTGGCATCAACATCATTTCTAGGGATTGAACATGAAGTTGGCATCCACTCCATGACACAAGGGTTCGTAGGCGTGTCAAGTTCATGTGATGGGTTTTAGCAATTTTTGAAGCAAGCTCATGGTTCATGATATCCACAAATATGTAGATAAAGAAATAACAACATCATGTTTTCAAGAAAGAACATTTTTTCACCTACATTTACTCCTTTTTTATTTTTCTTTAAAAAAATATTTTGTTAGTTTTATAAAAGAAAGCGAGGGAAGCGATCACTAAACCTTGTAGGGAAGTGCATATGAAATCCTTGATTGACAAGGCACAAAGATGTCTAAAATGGGATCAGTATATAGATGCCATGAAAAACAAAAATAGATATGAAGAGTGGGGCATGGGTTGCAGATTGCCTCGATCCATGCACCCAAAGTAGGTGGATCAGGTTGATCTGCCACCTAGCTCCCTGACCAAACAAAGATATGATAGAATGTAAAATAAGAACAAGAATGATCTTGAAGATGATCAATCTTTGAAACATGACATGGGGATTTTTATTATGATTGTCTTGGCTATCCCTAGAAGATTCACTAGTCTATCACACCCTACCCAAAAAGGAAAAAAAATAGAGATGTTTGGGGATACAACTCTACCCTTTTTAGTTTAAAAAATGTCACATAGAAAAAGTATTCAGGTTTACCACTACATTTTTTTACAGATAACGAGAAAGAAAGATATATCATTGAAGCTATGGTGTAATCTGAGTAACTAGGTTGAATAAAAATAATAAATAAAGAGAAAAACTAGAGTTTAGATATGGAAATCTAGTTACAAGCGGAGAAGTACTAGTGCCCCCATCCCTTTTGTCATGTTGTGAGAGAATGAGCGATTTAGGATGGTTAGATTAATGAAAATATAAGAATAGGATAAAAAAGTGACATGGGTGGGTTTTTAAGGGTGGAGATGTCTGTGTATTTCCTATCATTGTCCTGAAAGTCCAAACTTTTAGGTGTATTGTGGTCCTAATCACCTAAGGACCTCCCACAATGAGGATCCATTACTAGATATTAGGGCCGATGCGTAGGGGGTTAGAGGATGAATAGAAGGTGTAAACTGGATCTAATTTTTCCTAAGTAGTATGAAGAAACAACTATAAGAGCAACAAAAGAAGATAGCAAATCAGATGGAATAATGCATCACGTCATATGCAATGATTATAGATCAGATATAATCAGACAGTAGATATAGTAGTTAGGCATGGCGGCTAGAGTAGCTTACCATTATATACATCTAACAAATCAAAAGGTGTCATAGGAATGATCCTCTAATCACAAAAAATATAAAAAGAAGAGGGAGACAGTCGTTTCTCTGGCTTTAGGAAAGATGAAAGGGGCTTGGAATATGTTGGGTGTGGGGTTCTATTTATAGTCTAAGTTTAGGGTTCACAATTTCGGGAAAAATCTTTTAGGAGAGGCAATGTATCACCGCAATGCACAATGCAGGAGGGTGGACATATAGATGTGATCCATTAGTGGCATGTGGCGGATGGCTCTGATTCGCCAGGTGTCCACAAACGAAAAAAGTGATTTCTTATTTTTCCAGTAATTTCAAGAATATTCTGGAGAACATCAAAGAAAACTTTCTCAAAAAGATAACTCTTGAGTTATTTTGGATTTTTTTTGGAAAAGGCATCTGAAAAGGAATTATTTTTATTCAAACAATTCCATAGGGCAATTTATAAAAAAATAGATTATTTAAAGAATAATTGAAGGACAAACTTCACTTTTGGGATAAAAGAAGATTTCTTTGTAGAAGGCTCTGAACTGGGTGAAAGTGGGAAAAATATATGATTTAAATAGGCGGAAAATAGGGAAGAAAGTGGAAAAGGGTATATGTGGAAATCATGCAGGGTTTGCAATGGATTCCATCATTATCTAGAGTATTTTCATTGAACTATGAACTTTTTTCGAGTGAAAAAAGGGGTATTGACACCTTTATATTCCTTTTTCATGCCTTTCATATATCTCTTTTGTCTCTTTATGTATGATTATTGGGAATTGGAAAGTAGACATGATATTATGATTTACTTAGTTAATTTATTACTATTGTAACTACTCAAGCTACTAATGTTTGTGAATTGTCCTAAGCATATAGGAGAGATAACTGGACCCATATAGACTTTGTTTGGGACCAAAAGAATTAAATAAAAGTACATTTCTTTGTTAATAAACAAGTTGATTTATGAATTTTTTTTCAATGGGAGGATATTCCTTTTCATATTTATGCCATTTCAAAATCAGATTGCCTAAATTAAAAATGACCTTGCCCTTACATATCTCATAAGGTAATAAATAGATAGAAGTATACTTGTTCATGTATGCCACTATATTCCTTTTTCATTTATTTCACATAAATCTTTTGTTCCTTGTTGTATAATTGCTAGAAATTTGAATGTAGACATAACATTGAAACTTCCTTAGTAATGCTATTTAAATTGTTTCTAACTACTTGACTATTAATATTTGTGAATTGTCTTGACCATATATGAGAGATAATTAGACCCATCTACACTCTGGTTTGTACTGAAAATTTTAAATAAGAGGACATTTCTTTTCAAATAAACAAGTTCATTTATAAAACCATTAATAAAAAAGTTTGTAAATTGTACTGACCATTTATGAGAGATAATTAGACCCATGTAGACTTTAATTCAGACTGAAGGACTTAAATAAGTGGACATTTCTTTTCAAATAAACAAGTTGATTTATAAAAATGTGTATAAATAAGTTGGTTTATAAAAGAAACTTTCAATGAGAGGACATTCCTTTTCATTTCTTTGTAGGTTTCAATATCAGATTGTGTAAAGGAAATAACAACCTTGTCCTTGCATATTTCATTAGTAAATATATAGATAGAATTGTACTTGTTCATTTCTGCCATATATTCCTTTTCATTTCATAGCATATCTCTTTTGTTCTTTGACAGATTATATTAGAATTTGGAAAGTTTACATACAGTTGGGAATTCCTTATATATGTTATTAGCATTGTTTTTGGGACAAAAAATCAAAATAGCACAGTATAACATAAATATGTACACGAATAGTATGAAATCAATCTTATTTCCTGAAATAGCCCACTTTGCTCAAAAAATGCCAACATCTTGGAGTTTTCATTGCAGCCGGGTTCAAAAGTGCCAACTTTTCGGCGTTTTAGTTAAAAGCGTCAACTTTTTGACATTTTTACTTGAAAGCGCCAGTCGTTTTGACGTTTTCACTTGAAAACACAACTTGAAAACGTAAGAAGGTTTGGCGTTTTCATTAAGACAGGTTCAAAAGGACCGAAAAGTTGGCGTTTTCACTTGAATGCTCCAAAAGGTTTACGGAGGCTTACGTTCTCACTTGGGCCGAATTCCCCAACCTTATCAAGAAAGAGCGCTACGACTCCCAAGTCTCCAACACCGACGGGCTTCTCACCGCGGTACAAGCCCGAGATCCTCTCCCCTAGCATCCTCGACTTCCCTTCGTTGGCACTTAGCCCCGTCACTCCGCTCAGCCCGGACCCGTTCAGCCGTCCCCCGACGTCTGCGTCCTCTACGCCTCTCTCCTCTGCCGAGGATCGCGCCATCGCTGAGAAAGAATTCTACCTCCACCCGTCACCAAGGTCTTCTCTCAGAGTGGAGCCGCCTAGGCTGCTCCCCTTGTTTCCAGTCACGTCACCTAGGGTTGCTGCTCCTGCCTCCGGCGCGGAACGGAAGCTGCTTGTAACGGTGTGTTAGATGATGCTTCTTGTAGAATCAATAGCACCATTATAGAGATCGGTCCGTAGTGAGTGCGTAACAGAGAGAGAGAATGAGTGAGGAAGATAAACAGAGATGGCTGCTCAGTCAGTCGATGCAATTGTAAACTAGTTGCTTGCGTATTATTGATAAAGCTCTTTTGTCCTACTTATCAATCTTATAAGCTAATCATCGTCAACAGAGCCGTTTTCAATTTCATTGCTATCGCTGTTCATTGGTACTTATTCGTTAGCTTTGCCATTCTGTGATTAAAAAAGATCTCAGGATCTGATCAAATCCCCGGATTCAGATGAGCGTTACGACAAATCGCTGGAAGACGAGCATGCAATCGAGCTTTTAATGATAATAGATCTGAAATCCAGCTAAAGCCGAGTAGCTGCTGCATACAGTAGTGGGAGAACCCGGACCGCACTTTGGGTCGAATGCAGCCAAACGTCCCCATAATCATTAAGGGGCCGTTTGGATGTCTCCATTTTAACTACCGTAGTAGTTAGCTAATTCTAGGATTTTGACTACCTAATTGATAAAGTTTGCAATTATTAATTACATTGTTTGGATTTGGATGTACGAGTGCTCTCCACACTGGCACTTGTGGATAGGGCTGTAAATGGGTACGGGTAGACCCGCGAACCCGCAAATCCGGACCCTTAAGAAACCCGTTACGGGTCTAATTTTTTATACCCGCATACTCTTGGACCCATATACCCTTGGACCCGCATATAAGAGGGTCCAATAATAGGTATGCTTGGACCCAGACCCGCTAGACCCGTGTACCCGCTATACATAAGTAACTATTAAAATAATATGTTATAGATATCATACTTTACTAGTCTAACTAAAGATTATATCTTACTCTAACCACAAGAAGGTTGAGACTAGTCATATTTATAATAATGAACATCATATGTAAACTTAAAATCAAAATGTCTACTATTTAACATTACTTTCTACAAATATGTAAACAATTACTCAATTATGTAAACAATTACTCAATTAATGTTATTGTATACAATATAGCATTGTCTAATATAACTATTACATGTTAATATACTATATCATAATAATATCTTGTTGTGTTAAATATATATAATATAGTCATTTCTCTTACATAAACAATATGATGTTTGATAGAACCACTTACCCTTATACCCGCACCGCATACCCGCTATTATTGTGGGTACGGGTATGGTGCGGGTCAAGGTTTTGTATTATGCAGGTCTAGAACCGGAACCGGACCCGCTAAATTAGATGGGTATGGGTATGGCCAGACCCGCACCGTACCCGCACCATTTACACCCCTACTTGGGGAGGAATCATTCGGCGAGGCAGAGTGGTTTCACTCTGCAGCTGCAACTCCATCCGGATTAGTGTGTCGAAGAGGTGGAGAGAGTGGCGACCTACTGCTAATCAACATTGTTTCTGTCCCCCATCTGGATCAGCAGCAGGCGGTCAAGCACGATCTGATTTTCAAGTCTTGCTGGACATCGTGCAGGATGCCTCACATCGAGAAGACAGGGTCGTGCTGGCAGTACCCAGCGTCTCCTGCCCGCCCATTACCGTTCGTCGTTGCTGAGCAACACTCGCCCCTCATAGCTCATAGCAAGTCGGAGCACGACCTTCCAGCATACGAATTAAAATAAAATACAACGACGGGTGGTGGCGGCGCCGGAGCAGGACGCTGTGGAATGACGACCGTCTATGCTGGTTCATGTCGCAGAACTGATGCTTTTCGCGGTGGAACGGGCCAATACCAGCGGCAGGACCAACGCCTTGGCGTCCCCTTCTCAGAGCAGACTTCCAGAAGCGGTGGATTTAGAGCCTGGTCAAGGGGCAAAACTGCTCCTCCTGGCTGGCTTGTTCTAGGTTCTCCCTGACGGTGAATACCCATGTCAGTTCTAGCCTTGCGGTGGTGGATGGTGACTGTGATGCCGCGGGATCTGATTCGAAGGCGGCGGCCTCAGGAAGTAGAAGGGATGTTGGTCCGAACCCTAGCGAACCCAGAAGAGATTGGGCGCAAAGAAGGTGGGGAGAGACGGACCCACAGAAGAAAGTGTAAGGACCCTGCCCCCGCTAACCCCAATTAAGGGACACTAAGAGCCGTTTTTCTAAGGAACAAAGATTCAACATATAATCAACAATAATTATGAAATTCTACTAACTAAATAGGAATTGGGTACAAAAATTAAAATTTTAACTATCTTTGAAAGAAATGTTGGAAATCTATCTATTCAGAGCTTGAATTAATCTATCTAATCCTCGTTGCGCTTTATTTCTTAATTTCATGAGGTGTCACTTTACCATTTGTGCTTTCAGGACTACACCTAAAACGCCGACAAATAAAACGTCGGTCAGCAATTGCTGGTATGTGGAGGCAATCAAAAATTTCACATTTAAGTCTAACAATTTAAATATTGCAATCAAGATATTTAGCAAGTCAATTTACATTTTCCATGTGACATTCCCCACCGCTTTTGCCCTAACCCTGGAATTACCCCCTTTACGGTTTCTCATTTTCCATTGACTTAAGGCCACCTTCTCAATCCCGAGCTTGTGCCTGGGAGTCACATCTCATGGTGCTCCATAGTCATGTATCATAGACCACCTTCTCATTCCCGAGCTTGGTGTCTGGGGTCACCTCTCATGGTGCCTATTGGTCTACCCTCTTGGGCCTGACCTTTATGTCATCTTCCATTAGGGTGGCATGTAGGTGCGGGAATACATATTTAAATTAAATTGTGATAGTCATAGTCACTTTATAATTGTAATATGAACATCCAAACAGATTAGTTGCATTCAATGTTTTTAAACATCCGGGAATCAATCGGGAAACTAAAGCGGTTATTCATAATTAACCACATACCTGTTAAGCAGACTTGAATGCAGAATTAACCAATCAATCAGGAATCAAGCAAGCACACACACACAATTATTCCTGAAAAAGGCATCCAATTTCTCTATCATTAATCACGTCATCTTGATCCATTAATCCTAATTGTTTCCTAGGTTATTTGCCTTTTTTAGGATTTTGAGCATAGTTAGGGTTCCACTTCATCTTTATTACTTTAAACCCTAATTTCACAAAATCACTTACAAATCCTAACTATTTCATTTTTCTTTTACAAAAGATTCTAAATTCATCTTTTAGCAACATGAAACCCTAATTTCAGATTATAAGTACTTTCTTTTTCTTTTCCTCTAATTTAGGGTTTCTAAGGCATCTTAACCATCATATTAAGTTTAAAACCCTAAATTTTGCAATTCTATCATCAAAACAGGTTAAAAACCATCTTAATTATTAATCAAGTTAACCATGCGTGAATTAACCTAATTGCAAGATTAAAACCATCTTTAGTTAACAATTAGGGGATTCTAATTACAAATTAACACTTTTCCCATCAAATTATATACTTTTGCAAAGATATACAGATTTAGATGTCCAAACCATTTTTAACATATTCCTCATATTTTTCTGATCATTTTTCATGTATTAACTTCCCCCATCTAAGGTTCCTAGCTCAAGATACGATTTTTAACAAGAAAACTCTTTTTATTGTCTATTTGCTATTTTCTAGAAAAACCAGGGCCGTCGGATCCATGGTTCGCGGATCCACTGAGGGTCCAATGACCACGGATGTGCGTGCCTGAGATTAACGATCAAAGCAACTAAAGGATAGAACCACCCTTACCAGTAAAGGAGGCGCGGAGGGGCAATCCTGTAAAAGGTCGCGGGACCTTCTTCTTCCTCGCGTCGAGGTACAGGGAGCTGACGATGGTCAACCTTGGGTTGACTTGGAGCTTCCGGCCACCAGCGAGCACGCCAACTTGCAGGGAGCTCCGCCTCCCCTAGCTGAACTTGATCACAGGCTTAATTTCCCGCCAAGAATGCGTCGTGGTGCCCTCTTGCTTGCCGGACTCCGGCGAGGTTGGTCGTGAATTCAGGGGTGCAGGTCAAGGCGAAATGAGCAATTGAACGCACTAAAGCACTCCTTGCTTCCTTCCGCAGAGCTTGGGCTAGCGATTAGGGATGCTGGTTCCCTCCATAACCCTCCCCTATATATAGGGTCGGGGCAAGGTCCTGCCCAGTTGGGCGTTTCCTGGATTGGCAACCAAACCCAGTCGAACCAGAGATGAATCCCTTCGGTTTCAACTCCTGGATTCAAAGGAAACATCGGCCAGCTTTCCAACCTAATGGATTGCGAGGAATCCAAGAGGGAAAGTCCCTCTGTAACTTGCAGAATCACAGTCCCAGTGGGACTTGGGTGATGACTGTTGACCATTGGATTAAAATCCAACAAATCTCTTTGCACTCGTTTAAACAAAGGAAAGATCTTTTTCTTTTAATTCAGAAATAATTCCCAAATCAAAGATAACTTGCAAAATTAATATTTCCCAAACCATAACTCCTATTTATCTCAAATTTTAAGGGAACGTTCCTTTAATTATTGCCTAGCTTTGTACGAAATTTGGTAAACAAAAAGCAATGGATGAGGAGGATTCCTTCTCTCCCAAGTTATTCATTAATTTATTCAAAATTGATTGTTATTTCCTTTCCCTTTACCATTATCTTCTTATTTTGGGTCCCTTGGACCTCAAGAAATCTCAAAGGCACGGATTCCCATATTGGGGGTTATCTATTTGCCTTTATCTTCTTTTAATTATCAATTACTCATATTTCCCTTTTATTAATTAATTTCTTTTCCTTTTTAATTCGCTTTTCTTTTCAATTGGGCTTAATGGCCAACAAAGCCCACCATCAATCAATCAAGGCCTTTTCATACGAAATCCATTACAAATCAAAGAAAAAGATTTTATTTATTCATTAAAAGAGAATTACATCTTCCTTTACATATTGAAGAAATTGAGGTTATAACATCCTCCTCTCCTTATACGAATTTTACCCTCAAAATTCAAAAATCAAACAAACAATTCAGGGTATGTTTTCTCCATGTCTGCCTTTATCTCCCATGTGGCCTCATCCTCTCCATGGTGCTTCCAAAGAACCTTAACCATCTCTATATTCTTGCATCTGAGCTCTTTCACCTTGGTATCTAGAATCCGCAAAGGTGACTCAGGATAAGTCAACTTCCCTTGAAGCTCAATAGGTTCAATGCTCAGTACATGGCTCAGATCTTACACATATCGCTTTAGGTTAGACACATGAAACACATCATGCATCATGCTATATTGAGGGGCTAACGCCAAACGGTATGCAGCTTCACCAATCCGTTCTAACACCTCAAACGGACCCACGTACCGGGGACTCAGCTTTCCTTTGTTCTTAGCTATAGCTCGGAGCGGTCGGATTTTCAAAAACACATGATCTCCCACAGTGAAATGCACATCAATCCGCTTTGCATCAGCATATGACTTCTGTCGATCCTGGGCTCTCTTCAACCTTTGCTTGATCAAAGCCACTTTATCAGCATACACTTGGAGCTCATCTGACCTCAATAGGGTCCTCTCACCCACATCATCCCAGTGAAGTGGGGACCGACACGGTCTTCCGTACAAAGCTTCATACAGAGGCATCCCGATACTGGCTTGGTAGCTGTTGTTGTAGGCAAACTCTGCTAACGGTAAGTATTGCTCCCATGATCCACCCCAATCGAGCACACAAGCTCTCAATAGATCTTCTAAGGTCTGGATTGTCCTTTCTGACTGACCATCCGTTTGGGGGTGATAAGCGGTACTAAACTTTAACATGGTACCAAGTTCCTCTTGAACTTGCTTCCACAACTTGGAAGTAAACTTTGGGTCTCTATCTGAAATGATCAATCCTGGTACACCATGCAATCACACTATCTCTCTGATATACAACTCAGCTAGGTCCGCCACCTTAGCAGTGGTCTTCAAGGCAAGGAAGTGTGCTGACTTGGTAAGACGGTCTACCACGACCCATATCGCATCATGACCCTTCTTGGTCCGGGGTAGACCCACCACAAAATCCATGGTGATCTGCTCCCATTTCCATTATGGAATTTCTATCAACTGTAAAAGTCTGTCGGGTCGTTGGTATTCAGCCTTCACCATCTGGCACATAAGACAACTGGCCACCCATGACGCAATGTCTTTCTTCATTCCTGGCCACCAGAAAAACCGTTGTAGGTCCTTGAACATCTTAGTAGATCCTGGGTGCACTGTGTACCTGGATCCATGAGCCTCTTGCAAGATACGTCCCTTTATTGATGAATCCACTGGAACCCATATGCGATTCTCAAACCTGATTCCTCCATCAACTCCCACGGATAGACGAGTCTATGGCCTCATCATTAAACCTTTCATTTTGTCTAGCTCTCCACTGGTCAACTGTGCAGCTATGATCTCACTCCACAACTCAGATTGAATCTGGATATTAGCCAACCGAACACGGTCCTCTAACAGTTGTGGAGTCCATTCCAAAAGCTCCTCCAAACTCTTCCACTGACTAGACAAAACAACTGCATACTTAAGCTGTTTCCGGCTCAATGCATCAGCCACGACATTTGCCTTACCAGGATGGTAGGCGATGGTGAAGTCGTAATCCTTCATGTACTCCATCCATCATCGTTGTCGTAGGTTCAGATCTCTCTATGTCAGCAGGTATTTCAAACTCTTATGGTCGATGAAAATCTCTGTAACATCCCTGACCTGGGTTATGAGCTAACCCTAGGTGTTTTGCCTAATTATGTAATTAGATGCTTGTGATTATCTTTTTATATGTAATTAAATCTCCTGAGGAACATATGTTTCCATTTCTACCCTTTTTGAACAATGTTGACATATTGTTTTGTAATACAGGGACCTATGTGCAAATTACCCAATTAGAGGGGTTAACTTGCAAATTATATATGTTTAGATGTTCCTTTCATGTTGAGAAATCATAAGATTAAATATGACAAAGTATGATGGATTCTCCAAGCTTGGGCATCAAGATGCAGCTTGTGAAGCAATCCTTGTGCTTTAAACCCTAGTTTTTGGTATAAAGTGCAATTTACCCAAAACCTGGGGTGCAAAATGTAAAATATACCTTCTAGAGTATCTTTCATAACTTTTGGCATCAATTAGAGTAAAAATAATGAGGAGGGCGCTTCATTTGAATAATCAAATAAGAAGGAACACCCTTATAATTAAATAATCAAGTTGTAAGCAAAATGGCCCTTTTATGTGTACAACTTAGTAGAATGTTTGGCTTTCTTTACCTTTAGACATTGGGTTTAAGATAAGTTTTGCTTAATTATGGAAGAGATAAATGTGGCTTAGAATAAGGGAAGGACCTAGTTGAGAAAAGGAGAAATAAGTTGTCTTTATCTTGGAAATAACCCCAAAATATATATACACCCTTCCTTTACAAACAAAGGATCGTTTCCTCTTTCTCCTCACTTATCCCTTTACTTAAACCAACTAAGGACAGAGCTCTGGAGCAGAGGAGAGCGACAAACCAGTTCTAGGTAAGGATTGATCATCATCTTGCTCGAATTCATGGAGGAAATCATGTTGCAAGGTTGGTTCTATGGTCTTTTCTTACTTAGTTCTTCTTTCTAGTCATCCCTTCCAACCAATTCTTGGAGAAACGACCTTGGCCGACCTGTGGAGCTCAAGACTCCATTAAATGCTTGAAAGCTTGGAAGCTTGGAGCTCTAGGGACGACCTTAAGGCGGGTTTTATAACTCTAAACCCTCATGCTTTGTTATGCATCTCTTTTCTATGTGATAGTGGCTAGTTCTTCTTCTTCCCTATACTCCCTTGCACTCTTGCAAGCAAAACTGTGAAGAACATGACTTAATCTTGAGGTAGAAGAAGATGGGCATTAATTCTAATGTTAATCCTTATCCTACTTTACCAAACGATCTTGCACGTTTGGTCTAAACGGTTTGCAAAACCGTTTGGATTCATGCGGTTTGCAAGACCGTTTAGATTCAAACGGTCTCCAAGACCGTTTGGGAGGTTTGACCAGGCATTGACCATTTGAGGGTCTTCTGGAAAAATTATGAATTAATCATCTACAAAGAATCATTATCTAATTACAAGTAAATCCCAAGTTGAAGGCACTTTAATCACTTAAACCCTAATCGGGTTCAATTGCTGATTTCAAGGACCAATCATGTTGAAGTTTGGGTTGAGTGGCCCAAACGGTTTCAAAACCATTTGGGGATCACCCAAACGGTCTCAAGACCATTTGGTGATCACCCAAGACCTTTTGGAGTCTAGGGTTAAGGTAATTTGATCAATTGGAGGTCCAATCACAATAGGTTGTTGAATTAATCAAAAGTGTTGATTTGTGACTTAATTAGGGTTCAACCCTTAACAAATGGACTTAGAGTTTGACGAGACTTTGGGCAAATGGTCTCAAGACCGTTTGGAGGATGTCTAAATGATCTCAAGACCGTTTGGGTCAAGTCATGGCCCAATTGGATGACTATTGATGGGTTCAACTTCAATTAGACTCATGTTGATCAATGTTGATGGTTGATCGGTTACAAACCCTAATTCAAGTGGTCCCAACCCTAATTGGTGACCAATTGTGGGTCAATTGAGTGTCAAATTAGTAGAGGGTTAACCTAATTGGCTCAATTGATAAGTGGTTAACAAGGATGAGATCAATTAAGGGTTTCAACATTGAAAACCCTAATCAATTGCAAGTGTTGATGCACTTTCTAGGTCCATGCGGTTTTGAGACATTTGGACCAAACGGTCTCAAGACCGTTTGAGTCCAAACGGTCTCAAGACCTTTTGGGGCCAAACAGTCTCAAGACCGTTTGGGCTCAAATGGTTTCAAAACCGTTTCAACTCATGCGGTTTGGTCATGCGGTTTGCTCATGTGGTTTGGTCATGCGGTTTGATCAAACAGTTTCAAAGTCAACCCTGCCCAAACGGTCAACATGATCAAACAGTTTCAAGACGGTTTAAGGTCAAATGGTCTTGAGTGTCATGCGGTCTTGAAGGTCAAAGTTACCAAACGGTCAACCCTTCCAAACAGTTTCAAAACCGTTTGGAGGTTGAAAGTTCAAAACCGTTTGGGGTCTTTTAAGCTCAAGATTCCTTAATGATTAAAAGGATTAGATGGTTCAATGGTTGATTAACTCAAACCCTAATGATACCTAAAGACATTAAGGGGTTAAGTGATTAGTAGATTACCCCATGTTATGATCAATGGTGAATATTACTACTGCACCCTTGATAGACTTAAGCAGTCAACACCTTGATCAAGCAAACCCTAATGACCATAATGGTGATAACTTGACTTATGAGTAATCAAAGTTGACTTGATCTAACCTAATCTAGAATGATGTAAACATCATCTATTAGCGAGAGGAGAGAGAGGACTCCTAATATGAATGAAAGTCAAGTAAAATACCTTTAATACATGTGAATATACATGATTAGGGTATGATCCATCAAGGTGAGACCATAGAAGCCCTAATTATGATAATTGATGAATCTTAACTTAATTTGAAGGCATCAATGATGATAATTTCATACATGATGATGCTATGAGATCAATTCACCATGAAGTGAATAGTAAACCCTAATCCTAGGGTAATAACATGTAATGTGAATAGTAAACCCTAATTAAAGGTGATATGATGAAATATACAATATACCCTAATTCCAGGTTATGCTTTAAAGAATGAATCTTCATGATTAAAGTATGAGATGAGGAAACATTATTCCTAATCATAATGAAAGAGAGTGAATAACCCTAATTGATGTTAATAAGGGAACCTAGCCTTAATGAAGGCATGAAGGTATGACCCTTGAATTGAAAGGTTATTCTTGCTTTATAAATTGCTGATCTGGAAATGAAATATTATTGTTGTTAATTGAATTAACCATGCAGGTTCTTATAAGAGGATGATCATAACCAGGTAAGGGTTATGATATCATATTCACTGAAAGCATGCTATAGGCTTTATGAATAGTGATATATGCTATGCTGCCTAAGTTAAAAGACAACATATGAGGTTAATGGGCTGTAAGAGCCATGAGTAACATCAAGGTCATGCTAATTAGATGACTTATGATGTTCTAAGGGTTTGAACACACCTAATCTTGAATCATAGTAATGGAATGATTAAGAATTGATATCCATTTGATAACTGATGTGAGTTAAACTGGATACATTTAGTATTCTTATTTCATAGCCGTTGTTCTAATGATAAATGTTTGAAAACATGCTTGATGCTAAAAGAATGCTGAAATGTACCTAAATAATCAAGTATAATCATACTATGTAGAGCCCTGATCATAGATCCATCATTGTCAGAAGCCAAATGATGGTGAAATAGGTTTTCCTAAGGGAACTCCTGGATCACATACTTTTGAGTATGTGGGGGATTATGGACGCGAATATCCTTACGTCCTAGTGTAGGAATTGATGTAGATGTACCTTAATCTATCAATACTTCACTATATGTTTATGTCGGGATGATGTATTATTAATCACCCGAGGAAATTTTTAATGCCGCATCGATGAGAGATAAACAAGAAATCTTTCGATGGTGAAGATAGTACAGAATGCCACTGTGACTCTGATAGAGAAGTTTCCAGAATACCCTAGAAAGCTATTATAGCAGAGACACGAGTTGTCCTGCATGTTGATCCTCACACTGACTGAGGAAGATGAGGTCATAAGAATCCGACTCTTTTGATGACCTATGTATGATACTGATGCGACTTAGTAGTGATCGGTTGGAGTATGAGCGGTATACCTCATCTCCGCAGGGCATAATAATGTTTGTAAAACATAATCAGCCGCGTAGCATATCTGCTTAGATTGAACTACGAGAAACAATGATTGATATTACATTGTTTATAATATTCTAGTCCAGTAACTCGTATACATGTCTTTCATATCCTAATATTGTAATGATTTCTTGAGTAATAGTTGCTTTACTTAATCCTAA
This sequence comes from Alisma plantago-aquatica, assembly GCA_963693085.1. Lineage (NCBI taxonomy): Eukaryota > Viridiplantae > Streptophyta > Magnoliopsida > Alismatales > Alismataceae > Alisma > Alisma plantago-aquatica. The sequence continues at coordinate 1,178,247,995 of OY856410.1, forward strand.
GCCTGCTGTTGGATGTTTTAAAGTTATATTGCTTATGTTGTTCTTTCTTTGCTATAACAAAGCTTCTGGCGGAGAGTTATAACTCTTGCTGGGACAATTATTCAATTGTCTCACCCCGTAGGTTTAGACTTTTTAGGTGGACGTCGAGGACGGAGAAACCAATTCAAGGGTGAGAAGTATCAGCAGCAGCAACACCAGGGGTAGCAGTGAATCTCAGGTGGAGATATTGACTGTCCAGTCTTGTAGATAGCATGTCTTATGTCGTCTCTGTACTCTCAGGTCCTAGGAGTCAGTAGGTCTGAGGTTTTTGGCTTTAAGCCTCGAGATTTCTTTTTGTATCTTGCCTTGTACAATTAACAGGGCAATGGATGTATGTAATCACTCGAGAGGTGATTCCACAGAGATGTAATGTTTAACCATGTTGTAAACAGTTTATCTTGTTTCTTATAAAAAGAGTTTTATGTTTTAAAGATCTCTTTCTAAAAAGTTTTTAAATTTTAGTGATTTTTCATAATTCTGCTACTAGTTAATCACTTCCTCTAAGTTTACCTCGTGATTTATCGAGTCGGACGTCTCAATTTAGTGGTATCAGAGCTCTAGGTTCGCTGAGTCTACAGAGACATAGGACTTAGGATGATGAGTCTATTCTTAGTGTCTTCCAGTATATCTAATAGTGTCTTCTACTCCTCAGGAGAAGAAGATAAGTAAGGATGTCTGGACCACATGAGGAGTATGTGACAGAGAGTAGCGTTGGTGCACCCCGAGAAGGTGCAAGAAACCCAGAGATAGAGCAACCTGTACCTGAACCACCCCAGTTCAATCCAGTTGACATGGGGAACCTAGCCGTTCAGACCATGTTTGGGCAGTTTATGACTGCCATGACACACATAACAGATAGGATGCCTATGCCCGCACCTAGGGCACCTACCCAACAAGAAGGATAAGGAATCGAGAAGGCGTTTGAATGACTTTGCCGAGTTGGAGCAACTGAGTACTTTGGAACAACTGATCCTGAAGATGCCGATCTGTGGTTAATTGAACTAGAGAAGGCCTTTAGAATCCTGAACATCCCAGAAGTTGAGAAGGTTAGACATGCTGTTTATTTTCTCAAGGGGAGTGCTGGTCACTGGTGGACCATGGAAGAGCAGAAGAGGCCTGGTGTGGAGGTTGCGTGGGAAGTCTTTTGACGAGAGTTTATCAATAGATATTTCCCTAAGACCTTCCTGGATGAGAAAATCTCTCAGTTTGAGAGGCTAAGGCAAGGACCGATGAACATTAGCGAGTATGAGGCTAAGTTCATGGAGTTGTTGTGGTTCTGTCCGCATATGGCTGCTACAGATGAAGAAAGGATCAGGCGTATCGAGAAGGGGTTAAACGCTGAGTTGACTACCCCTGTATCTTCCCTAGAGAACAGAGAAAGGTTTCCTACCTTCGTAGAGTCTGTCAGAAGGATAGAGAGGTCCATAGCAGAGAAGAGGCAAACCCATAACAAGAGGATGTATCCTCAGTTCCAAGGATCTTCATCCAGAGACTTCAAGAAGCCTAGATTTTCTGCGCCTACACCACCACCTAGACCCAGTGCTCAGACACAGTGGACACCGAGTAGAGGTAGAGGACGAAGCCTACCACTACAAGGGGCTCGCAGGTCAACATCTATGTCGATTATAGGACCACCAAGACCACAACAACTGGACAGAAGTTGTTATATATGTGGGAAGATGGGGCATTTGATGAAAGACTGTAGAGCTAGACCAGCAAGTGTGTCACAACCACAGAGGCAGAGTCAGCAAGGATCACAGAGGAGATAGTTTCCAGGAACAGCTAGAGGACGTGGACAAGCGTCCCAAGCTAGATCGTCAGCACCGAATCAACCACAAGCAACAACAAGATTCTATGCAATGAATCCACCTGATGTAGTGATCAACCCTCAGGTTGTGGCAGGTCAGATGGAGTTGTTATATTCTGATATGTCTACATCCTGCATTGTATCTGTTTTGATTGATCCAGGTGCTACACACTCCTTTATCACTCGAAGGATGATTCGTAACTGCAATATGACAGTTAGTCATAGGGCAGATAGCCTATTGCTTGAGACTCCATTGAGAGGGTCTACTGTGTTGCAGGAGGTATGCTCTTCCAGCATCCTTTTATTTTCTGAACACCGCATTCAAGTGGATCTTATACCACTTGAGATGCAAGGATTTGACATAATCCTTGGGATGGATACCTTGGAAAGATATAGGGTTGTCTTGGATTGTGAATCCAAGCAGGATGTGTTTGCTGATGAAAGCGACACATGGATCTTTCAAGGAGAGAGAAAGATTCTACCCACCTGTCTTGTGTCAGCTATGGTTGCTGAGAAGCTGATGAGGCAAGGATGTTGTTCATTCTTGGCCCATGTGGTAGATACTACCATGGAGAGTCCTAACCCTGCTGAAGTTCCTGTAGTCAGGGAATTTGAAGATGTATTTCCTGAAGAACTTCCAGGTGTGCCACAGCCTCGGGAAATTGATTTTGAAATCAATTTGATCCCAGACACGCAACCTATAGCACAAACACCATATATGATGGCGCCTGCTGAGATGGCAGAACTCAAGAAATAGCTGCAGGAGTTGCTTGAGAAAGGATTCATCCGACCGAGTACTTTGCCTTGGGGTGCTCTGGTCCTTTTCATTAAAAAGAAAGACAAATCAATGAGGTTGTGCATTGACTACTGACAACTAAATAAAGTAACAATAAAGAATAATTATCCTCTACCGAGGATTGATGATCTTTTCGACCAGTTGTGTGGTGCAACCGTCTTCTCGAAGATAGACTTGAGGTCAGGATATCATCAACTCCGCATTAGGAATAGTGACATACCCAAGTCTGCCTTTAGGACAAGGTATGGTCACTATGAGTTCACAGTTATGTCGTTTGGACTAACTAATGCACCAACTACATTTATGGAACTCATGAATAGAATCTTCTGACCTTTTCTCGATCAGTGTGTTGTTGTCTTTATAGATGACATTCTGATCTATAGTAGAGATGCTCAGCAGCATGAACAACATCTTCGTCAGGCTCTAACTTTGCTAAGAGAACACAAGCTATATGCTAAGTTTAGCAAGTGTGAGTTCTGGTTACCGGAAGTATCTTTCCTTGGACATGTGATATCTACCTCGGGTATTCGTGTTGACCCTAAAAAGGTAGAATCTGTCCTACAATGGGAACAGCCGAAGACACTGACGGAAATCAGTAGTTTCTTAGGGTTGGTTGGTTATTACCGAAGGTTCATTAAGAACTTTAGTTCCATAGCCCTACCTTTGACTAAGTTGACCTGGAAGGATATTCCTTTTGTCTGGAGTGATAAGTGTCAGCAATCTTTCCATCTGTTGAAGGAGAGGTTGACAAGTGCACCTGTACTTGTATTACCTGAGCAAGGCAAAGGATACATGGTTTTTTGTGACGCCTCCAAGAATGGACTCGGATGTGTGTTAATGCAGGATAAACAAGTGATTTCGTTTGCTTCTCGACAACTTAAGAAACACGAGGAGAATTATCCAACACACGATCTGGAACTAGCTGTTGTGGTTCATGCCTTGAAAATCTGGAGACACTATCTCTACGGAGAGACATTCTAGATTTTCACTGATCATAAGAACCTTAAGTATATCTTCTCTCAGCATGAACTTAACATGAGGCAACGTCACTGGATGTAGTTAATCAAAGACTACAATTGTACAATTGATTACCATCCAGGGAAGGCCAATGTAGTTGCAGATGCTCTGAGTAGGAAATCAGCAACACCAGCCTTAGATAGAGTGCAACTAAACTCTTTAGTATGCTCTAGGAGAGATATGCTTATCTCTTTAAGGCAAGACAATGTACAGTTGAAGGTGTCATTGTTAGCCGAGTTGTTAGCTGAGATGCATATAAAACCCACCCTAAGGGAACAGATCAAGGAGGCACAACAAGTTGATGTTGCGGTTCAACAAATCAGATCGGAGTATGGGAATGAGAAACGAGATGGTTTCCATGACTCAGATGATCAAGTAGCATGTTATCAGGGGAGGATGATAGTGCCAGATGTGGATAACTTGAGAAAGTTAGTCCTAGAAGAAGCTCACTCTTCAATGTATGCTATGTATCCAGGAAGCACCAAGATGTATAGAAACTTGAAAAATATGTATTGGTGGCCTGGGATGAAGAAGGACGTTGTAGAGTTTGTTCTGAGATGTCCTGTGTGTTAGCAGGTTAAAGCTGAACACCAGAAGCCTGCAGGAACAATGCAACCTTTACCCATACCACAGTGGAAGTGGGATCATGTAACCATGGACTTTGTTGTTGGCCTACCCATGACAAGCAAAGGGCATGATTCCATTTGGGTAATAGTTGATAGGTTGACAAAGATAGTGCATTTCTTACCTGTCAAAACAACCTATTCTGCTGAGAGGCTAGCACAGTTGTATGCAGTGTTCTGAAAAGCAGTAATCGGTGTACGGGCAGAGAGGGTACCGAATAGAGTATATACGGTATGCGGGAGTATAAGCGGGAGAATATTCGGTTTTAATCGGTTTTGATTTTTTTTAATATTAATCATAAAGATATGTAAATTATATATTGACCATATAATAATGACAATGATAAGTAATTAGAAACATTTATAAGTAATAGACTAACTATAAACTTATAGAGAAAACGTCAATAGTAAGGATCAGTTCAACAAACACTAACTATAAACTTATAGAGAAAACATGAGCAGAAGACCAAATATGTAAATTGGAAGAAGAGAATGTAATTGTAATGACCAATAGTAGTATTAGAAAAAATTAATGTAAAAAAAAATTATTACTAGCATTTGATTTTGAAAATCGCCGATTAATCAGCCGATTATTCCCCCGATCGGCCGATTAATCGGTCCTTGACCGATTATAGGCCGATTATTGATAATCGGTTCGGTATACCCCCAAAAAGGAATATTCGGCCGATTATTCGGCCTAAGCGGGGGATTTTCCGAACAGTGGTTGTATGTTCAGGAGATAGTGTGACTGCACGGAGTTCCAGTCACTATAGTTTCAGACAGAGGTCCCCAGTTTACGAGTCGTTTTTGGGAACGACTTCATAAAGATTTAGGCACCCAGTTAAGGTTTAGTACAACCTTTCATCCACAGACTGATGGACAGTCGGAAAGGACCATACAGACCTTGGAAGACTTGATGAGAGCATGTGTTCTTCAGTTTACAGGGAGTTGGGATTTGCACCTAAGCTTGATAGAGTTTGCCTATAACAATAGCTATCAATATAGCATTGATATGGCACCTTATGAAGCTTTGTATGGTAGACGTTGTAGATCACCCCTATGTTGGTATGAAACTGGTGAATATCAACTGTTAGATCCTGATCTTATGCAGCAAACCACAGAATAGATTAAAGTAATACATCAACAGATTAAGACTGCACAAGATAGACAGAAGTCATATGCTGATAGACATCGTAGACCCTTAGAATTCCAGGTTGGAGACAGAGTGTATCTCAAAGTCTCGCCTTGGAAAGGAGTCCTTTGTTTAGGAAGGAAAGGTAAGTTAGCTCCTAGATTTATGGGGCCTTATTCAATCATTGAACGGATTGGAAAGGTAGCCTATAAACTAGAGTTGCCACCAGAGTTACAGAGGTTACACCCTGTGTTTCACATTTCTATGCTGAGGAAATGCCACCCTGATACTGAGTCAGTTCTACAACCTATGGAGGTAGAATTGAATGATGATATATCTTATGAGGAAGGACCAGTGTCAATCTTTGATAAAAGAATTAAAAAGCTGAAAAAGAAAGATATAAGTCTTGTGAAAGTCCTCTGGAATCATCGTGGTGTCGAAGAATCCACTTGGGAACTAGAGGAAGAGATGAGAAGGAAATACACTACTCTTTTCTCTTAATATATTTTTTTGATTTCGGGGACGAAATCCTTGTAAGGGGTGGATAATTTGTAACATCCCTGACCTGGGTTATGAGCTAACCCTAGGTGTTTTGCCTAATTATGTAATTAGATGCTTGTGATTATCTTTTGGTATGTAATTAAAGCTCCTGAGGAACATATGTTTCCATTTCTACCCTTTTTGAACAATGTTGACATATTGTTTTGTAATACAGGGACCTATGTGCAAATTACCCAATTAGAGGGGTTAACTTGCAAATTATATATGTTTATATGTTCCTTTGATGTTGAGACATCATAAGATTAAATATGACAAAGTATGATGGATTCTCCAAGCTTGGGCATCAAGATGCAGCTTGTGAAGCAATCCTTGTGCTTTAAACCCTAGTTTTTGGTATAAAGTGCAATTTACCCAAAACCTGGGGTGCAACATGTAAAATATACCTTCTAGAGTATCTTTAATAACTTTTGGCATCAATTAGAGTAAAAATAATGAGGAGGGCGCTTCATTTGAATAATCAAATAAGAAGGAACACCCTTATAATTAAATAATCAAGTTGTAAGCAAAATGGCCCTTTTATGTGTACAACTTAGTAGAATGTTTGGATTTATTTACCTTTAGACCTTGGGTTTAAGATAAGTTTTGCTTAAGTATGGAAGAGAGAAATGTGGCTTAGAAGAAGGGAAGGACCTAGTTGAGAAAAGGAGAAATAAGTTGTCTTTATCTTGGAAATAACCCCAAAGTATATATACACCCTTCCTTTGCAAACAAAGTACCGTTTCCTCTTTCTCCTCACTTATCCCTTTGCTTAAACCAACTAAGGATAGAGCTCTGGAGCAGAAGAGAGTGACCAACCAGTTCTAGGTAAGGATTGATCATCATCTTGCTCGAATTCATGGAGGAAATCATGTTGCAAGGTTGGTTCTATGGTCTTTTCTTACTTAGTTCTTCTTTCTAGTCATCCCTTCCAACCAATTCTTGGAGAAACGACCTTGGACGACCTATGGATCTCAAGACGCCATTAAAGGCTTGAAATCTTGGAAGCTTGGAGCTCTAGGGATGACCTTAAGGTGGGTTTTATAACTCTAAACCCTCATGCTTTGTTATGCATCTCTTTTCTATGTGATAGTTGCTAGTTCTTCTTCTTCCCTATACTCCCTTGCACTCTTGCAAGCAAAACCGTGAAGAACATGCCTTAATCTTGAGGTAGAAGAAGATGGACGTTAATTCTAATGTTAATCCTTATCCTACTTTACCAAACGATCTTGCACCTTTGGTCTAAACGGTTTGCAAAACCGTTTGGATTCATGCGGTTTGCAAGACCGTTTAGATTCAAATGGTCTCCAAGACCGTTTGGGAGGTTTGACCAGGCATTGACCATTTGAGGGTCTTCTGGACACATTATGAATTAATCATCTACAAAGAATCATTATCTAATTGCAAGTAAATCCCAAGTTGAAGGCACTTTAATCACTTAAACCCTAATCGGGTTCAATTGCTGATTTCAAGGACCAATCATGTTGAAGTTTGGGTTGAGTGGCCCAAACGGTTTCAAAACCATTTGGGGATCACCCAAACGGTCTCAAGACCGTTTGGTGATCACTAAAGACCGTTTGGAGGTCTAGGGTTAAGGTAATTTGATCAATTGAAGGTCCAATCACAATAGGTTGTTGAATTAATCAAAAGTGCTGATTTGTGACTTAATTAGGGTTCAACCCTTAACAAATGGACTTAGATTTTGATGAGACTTTGGGCAAATGGTCTAAATACCATTTGGAGGATGTCCAAATGATCTCAAGACCGTTTGGGTCAAGTCATGGCCCAATTGGATGACAATTTATGGGTTCAACTTCAATTAGACTCATGTTGATCAATGTTGATGGTTGATCGGTTACAAACCGTAATTCAAGTGGTCCCAACCCTAATTGGTGACAAATTGAGGGTCAATTGAGTGTCAAATTAGTAGAGGGTTAACCTAATTGTCTCAATTGATAAGTGGTTAACAAGGATGAGATCAATTAAGGGTTTCAACATTGAAAACCCTAATCAATTGCAAGTGTTGATGCACTTTCTAGGTCCATGCGGTTTTGAGACATTTGGACCAAACAGTCTCAAGACCGTTTGAGCCCAAACGGTCTCAAGACTGTTTGGGGCCAAACGGTCTCAAGACCGTTTGGGCTCAAACGGTTTCAAAACCTTTTCAACTCATGCGGTTTGGTCATGCGGTTTGCTCATGTGGTTTGGTCATGCGGTTTGATCAAACGGTTTCAAAGTCAACCCTTCCCAAACGGTCAACATGATCAAACGGTTTCAAGACAGTTTAAGGTCAAACGGTCTTGCGTTTCATGCGGTCTTGAAGGTCAAAGTTACCAAACGGTCAACCCTTCCAAACGGTTTCAAAACCGTTTGGTGGTTGAAAGTTCAAAACCGTTTGGGGTCTTTTAAGCTCAAGATTCCTTAATGATTAAAAGGCTTAGATGGTTCAATGGTTGATTAACTCAAACCCTAATGATACCTAAAGACATTAAGGGGTTAAGTTATTAGTAGATTAACCCATGTTATGATTAATGGTGAATATTACTACTGCACCCTTGATAGACTTAAGCAGTCAACACCTTGATCAGGCAAACCCTAATGACCATAATAGTGATAACTTGACTTATGAGTAATCAAACTTGAATTGATCTAACCTAATCTAGAGTGATGTAAACATCATCTATTAGTGAGAGGACTCCTAATATGAATGAAAGTCAAGTAAAATACCTTTAATACATGTGAATATACATGATTAGGGTATGATCCATCAAGGTGAGATCATAGAAGTCCTAATTATGATAATTGATGAATCTTAACTTAATTTGAAGGCATCAATGATGATAATTTCATACATGATGATGCTATGAGCTCAATTCACCATGAAGTGAATAATAAACCCTAATCCTAGGGTAATAACATGTAATGTGAATAGTAAACCCTAATTAAAGGTGATATGATGAAATATACAATAAACCCTAATTCCAGGTTATGCTTTTAAGCATGAATCTTCATGATTAAAGTATGACATGAGGAAATATTATTCCTAATCATAATGAAAGAGAGTGAATAACCCTAATTGATGTTAATAAGGGAACCTAGCCTTAATGAATGCATGAAGGTACGACCCTTGAATTGAAAGGTTATTCTTGCTTTATAAATTGCTGATCTGGAAATGAAATGTTATTGTTGTTAATTTAATTAACCATGCATGTTCTTATAAGAGGATGATCATAACCATGTAAGGGTTATGATATCATATTCACTAAAAGCATGCTATAGGCTTTATGAATAGTGATATATGCTATGTTGCCTAATTTAAAATACTACATATGAGGTTAATGGGATGTAAGAGCCATGAGTAACATCAAGGTCATGCTAATTAGATGACTTATGATGTTCTAAGGGTTTGAACACCCCTAATCTTGAATCATAGTAATGGAATGATTAAGAATTGATATCCATTTGATAACTGATGTGAGTTAAACTGGATACATTTAGTATTCTTATTTCATAGCCGTTGTTCTAATGATAAATGTTTGAAAACATGCTTGATGCTAAAAGAATGCTGAAATGTACCTAAATAATCAAGTATAATCATACTATGTAGAGCCCTGATCATAGATCCATCATTGTCAGAAGCCAAATGATGGTGAAACAAGTTTTCCTAAGGGAACTCCTGGATCACATACTTTTGAGTATGTGGGGGATTATGGATGCGAATATCCTTACGTCCTAGTGTAGGAATTGATGTAGATGTACCTTAATCTATCAATACTTCACTATATGTTTATGTCGGGATGATGTATTATTAATCACCTGAGGAAATCTTTAATGCCGCATCGATGAGAGATAAATAAGAAATCATTCGATGGCGAAGAGAGTACAAAATGCCATTGTGACTCTAATAGCGAAGTTGCCAGAATACCCTGGAAAGCTATTATAGCAGAGACACGAGATGTCATGCATGTTGATCCTCACAGTGACTGAGGAAGATGAGGTCATAAGAATCCAGCTCTTTTGATGACCTATGTATGATACTGATGCGACTTCGTAGTGATCGGTTGGAGTATGAGCGGTATACCTCATCTCCGCAGGGCATAATAATGTTTGTAAAACATAATCAGCCGCGTAGCATATCTACTTAGATTTAACTATGAGAAACAATGATTGATATTACATTGTTTATAATATTCTAGTCCAGTAACTCGTATACATGTCCTTCATATCCTAATATTGTAATGATTTCTTGAGTAATAGTTGCTTTACTTAATCCTAAGCCTGATGTTGAATGTTTTAAAGTTATATTGCTTATGTTGTTCTTTCTTTGCTATAATAAAGCTTCTGGCGGAGAGTTATAACTCTCGCTGGGACAATTATTCAATTGTCTCACCCCGTAGGTTTTGACTTTTTAGGTGGACATCGAGGACGGAGAAACCAATCCAAGGGTGAGCAGTATTAGCAGCAGCAACACTAGGGGCAAAAATGAATCTCAGGTGGAGATACTGACTGTCCAGTCTTGTAGATAGCATGTCTTATGTCGTCTCTGTACTCTCAGGTCCTAGGAGTCAGTAGGTCTGAGGTTTTTGGCTTTAAGCCTTGAGATTTCTTTTTGTATCTTGCCTTGTATAGTTAACAGGGCAATGGATGCATGTAATCACTCGAGAGGTGATTCCACAGAGATGTAATGTTTAACCATGTTGTAAACAGTTTATCTTGTTTCTTATAAAAAGAATTTCATGTTTAAAAGATCTCTTTCTAAAAAGTTTTTAATTTTTAGTGATTTTTCATATTTCCGCTGCAGTTAATCGCTTCCGCTAAGTTTACCTCGTGATTTATCGAGTCGGACGTCTCAATCTCAAAGGTATCACTGTACAGGTAATGTCGCCATAACTTCAAAGCATGGATGATACTAGCTAATTCCAGGTCATGTGTCGGGTAATTCACCTCATTTGGCTTGAGCTGTCGGGAAGCATATGCAACCACATGCCGATCTTATTCCAACACACAGCCAAGTCCCATCTTGGAAGCATCAGTGAATATCATGAAACGCTCGTTGCCAGAAGGTAGAGTCAACATAGGAGCAGTGGTCAGCTTCTCTTTCAATTCTTGGAAGCGAGCTTCACATACGTCAGACCACACGAACTTCACATCCTTTCGGGTCAACATGGTCAGTGGCAAAGCAGTCTTGGAGAAATCCTTGATGAAGCGATGATAGTATCCGACCAACCCCAAGTAGCTACGGATTTTAGAGGGGTTCTTTGGTGCCGGCCAGTCTCGAACTACCGATACTTTGGCTGGATCTACGATGATTGTCCCTCCTGAGATGATGTGTCCAAGAAACATGATTTGGTCTAACCAAAGCTCACATTTTGAGAACTTTCCGAAAAACTTATGCTTTCTCAGGATATCAAGGACTCTTCCCAGGTGTTCATGGTTTTGGGCTAGGTCATCCGAATACACTAAGATGTCATCTATGAACACTATCACAAAAGAGTCAAGGTAAGGTTGAAACACACTGTTCATGCGGTTCATGAAGACACTCGGTGCATTGGATAATCCAAATGGCATGACTACAAACTCATAGTGGTCATAGCGGGTTTTGAAAGCCGTTTTAGGTATATCCTCACTCCTCACTCTCACTTGGTGATATCCTGACCTCAACTCAATCTTGGAAAAGACTCGAGCTGATTTGAGTTTGTCAAACAGGTCGTCTATTCTAGGCAAAGGATACTTATTCTTAATGGTTGCCTGATTGATCATCCGATAATCAATACACATCCAAAGTGACCCATCCTTCTTTTTCACAAAGAGGATTGGTGCTCCCCATGGTGATGTACTGGGTCGGATGAACCCCTTATCCAACAACTTTTGCAACTGGGTTTCCAACTCAAGCAACTCAGTAGGGGCCATTCTATAGGGTGCCTTAGATATAGGGTTAGTCCCAGGAGCTAACTCAATTGAGAAGTCTACCTCCCTCTCAGGGGGAATCCCTGGTAGATCATCTGGAAACACATCTGCATACTCCCGAACCACCTCTATGTCCTCTAAGGATTGCTCCTTAACCTTGGGTATGGTAACTATGGCTAGGTAGGCTCGACAACCCTTGGATAGCATCTGTTCAACTTTCAAAGCGGATATGTAAAGACTAGTTGTCACATCTTTCCTTCCTCGAATGGTGAAGTGTGGATAGCCGGTTTTCCTAATGAGAATCTTCTTCTGTCTACAGTCAATATGGGCCCTATAGGTGGAAAACCAGTCCATACCGATGATTACATCAAAATCATTCATATCGAGAAGGATGAAGTCAGTGGGAAGCTCATGGTTTAGATACTTAACTGGAAACACAGGGGTTTTCAAAAGAGAGGTATAAATACGACCACCCGAGGTTGTGACATCCAAAACATAACCCAAATCCTTGATATCCAAACCAAGCATAGTTGCCAGATTTCTTGAAATAAAAGTATTAGTAGAACTAGAATCAAAGAGTGCTTTTACATTTTGTCCCATGACTTTCAGCAAGCCTACATAGTTATTCCATATCAGAAAGCTATTACATGGTATACTGAACTAAAAGGAAAAACTCTATGGGTTATTACCCTCGATCAACTTATTAGCATTCGCCCGAGCTTCTTCATTGTCGATGGAGAACACTCTAGCTTGTCTCCTCTCTCCAGCTGGAGGTGCTCCGGCTGGTGCTCCTACTGGGGGTACTGCAGCTACTGGCTGTGTTGCCACAGGCTGTGACCCCAAAGGTCCTCTTGGGTTAGGTTGAGGGCAGTTGGCGATGAAGTGTCCTTCTTATTGACATCTGAAACACACCTTCTTCTCAAAGCGACACTTCCCAGGATGTGCCCGTCCACAAGTGTGACACTGCTGGAGGCGACCATGGGGCTTGCCTTTGTGCCCATACTTGTTCTTGTTGTGGTTGCGTCCTTGTCCCTTCTTGTGTTCATTCCTCTGCCCTTCAGCTCCTTTAGTGAAACCCAAGAACCCTTTGGATTGGTTTTGTGCAGGCATCACTGTCCTTTCCATGTCCAAGGCGGTGTTGTAGGCTTCAGTGAAGGTCTTTGGCTTACTAGCCATCACGTGAGGCTTGATGGCAGGGTGCAAATGTTCCACGAAGTGGTCCACCCTCATCTCTTCATCCAACATGTGTCCAAAACGTTCCAGGAGGCGGAACCTATGACCAAAGTCCGCAACTGAAGAGCTTCCCTGAATCATGCTAGTGAACTGCCTTTCTTTCTCCTTCTTTGCTGAGATAGGGAGGAATCTGGCGGTGAAGATGGTCTTGAAGTCAGTCCACGCCATCGGTTCCTTGCTTAAGTCTCTTCCTGTGATATGGTTCTCCCACCATATCTTGGCTGCACCTTCTAAAAGGTGAGTAGAAAACAAAACCTTCCTATTTGGCTGTACCTCGAGCATACGAAAACCATTCTCGACTGCAAGCACCCAAGCTTTGGTATTATCGACCACTTCAGACTTGTCTTCTCCCCAGAACTTCTCGATGTTTAGCTTGACGAAGTCCAGGATGTGGCTCCAAGTCGAGGACGAACAGGAAGTGGCTCACCATTCCCGACCCTAGCTATGTCCCTAAGGGCCAAGGCACAGATAGCTTCAGTCAGTTTCTTTTGTTGTTCCATTCAAACTGCATCTGTTGTGTGAACCACCATGGCTGGTTCTTGTCCACTGGGTTGGTCTTCTTCCATCCAGTCTTCCTCTTCAAACCCATGGTATTCCTCATATTCCGGTCCTTCCCCTTGCTCTTGGTTGACGTCGAGCATTGATTTAGGGTTGGGGGCCTCATGCATAGCTTCTTCAGGCCTCTTTCTCTTCTTAGAGGTCTCTCCACCGTGGTTCCGCTTCCTCTTCTCGGAAGACCCATTCTCTTTACGGGGTGGTCCACCATCACTAGTGGAAAAATGGATAGCCACGACTTTGGTACGAATCATCTGTACACAAACAAACTTGTAGTTTATCTTTAAACTAATTATACTTAAGTCGATGACATCTTAATTACGTGTCTTTTATTATTTTGGTGGAGGATCCCTTAGACTTTATCAACCTTAACCCATACCTCAAGAGGGTGAGGAAGAGAGAGAAAAAACCCTAATCCTTAAAATCCTTAAGAGAATTTTGAGTTGAGGAGGGATGAACAAGATGAGAGAGTCCTAAAGGTATCTTATTTTGAGTCAAATCCTAGGACATCGGCCAGGCAGTCACACCATCCAGGAGTCCTCGTATTCCGACTAGCGGTGTGGAGGAAAATTTTGCCAGCCCCCAGATGTGGTCCTTTTCTAGACACCTCAATCTTTCGGAAAATTCCCTAATAACTCCCTCAGTTCTATGGAATTTGTAAAATTTAATAATTATTAATGATTAGATGAAGAACTTATGCTCTGATACCAATTGTAACGACCCCGCCCCCCGGTAACCCTCAATTAAGGGAGACCCGAAGGTCGGAGCCATTTTTCAATTAATAGGATCAAAGGTTCAACATATAATCAACAATAATTATGAAATTCTACTAACTAAACTGGAATTGGGTACAAAAATTAAAACTTTAATTACCTTTGAAAGAAATGTTGGAAATCTATCTATCTAGAGCTTGAATTAATCTATCTAATCCTCCTTGCACTTTATTTCTTAATTTCATGAGGTGTCACTTTACTGTTTGTGCTTTCAGGACTACACCTAAAATTCCGACAAACAAAATGTCGGTCAACAATTGGTGGTATGTGGAGGCAATCAAAAATTTCACATTTAAGTCTAACAATTTAAATATTGCAATCAAGATATTTAGCAAGTCAATTTACATTTTCCATGTGACATTCCCCACCGCTTTTACCCTAACCCTGGAATTACCCCCTTTAGGGTTTCTCATTTGCCATTGACTTAAGGCCACCTTCTCAATCCCGAGCTTGGTGCCTGGGAGTCACCTCTCATGGTGCTCCATAGTCATGTATCATAGACCACCTTCTCATTCCCGAACTTGGTGTCTGGGGTCACCTCTCATGGTGCCCATTGGTCTACCCTCCTGGGCCTGACCTTTATGGCATCTTCCATTAGGGTGGCATGTAGGTGTGGGAATACACATTTAAATTAAATTGTGATAGTAATAGTCACTTTATAATTGCAATATGAACATCCAAACAGTTTAGTTGCATTCAATGCGATTAAACATCCGGGAATCCATCGGGAAACTAAAGCGGTTATTCATAATTAACCACATACCTATTAAGCAGACTTGAATGCAGAATTAACCAATCAATTAGGAATCAAGCAAGCACACATACAATTATTCCTAAAAAAGGCATCCAATTTCTCTATCATTAATCACATCATCTTGATCCATTAATCCTAATTGTTTCCTAGGTTATTTGCCCTTTTTAGGATTTTGAGCATAGTTAGAATTCCACTTCATCTTTATTACTTTAAACCCTAATTTCACAAAATCACTTACAAACCCTAACTATTTCATTTTTCTTTTACAAAAGATTCTAAATTCATCTTTTAGCAACATGAAACCCTAATTTCAGATTATAAGTACTTTGTTTTTCTTTTCCTCTAATTTTGGGTTTCTAAGCATCTTAACCATCGTATTAAGTTTAAAACCCTAAAATTTGCAATTCTATCATCAAAACAGGTTAAAAACCATCTTAATTATTAATCAAGTTAACCATGTGTGAATTAACCTAATTGCAAGATTAAAACCATATTTAGTTAACAATTAGGGTTTTCTAATTACAAATTAACACTTTTCCCATCAAATTATATGCTTTTGCAAAGATATATAGATTTAGATGTCCAAACCATTTTTTTCCTCATATTTTTATGATCATTTTTCATGTATTAACTTCCCCCATCTAAGGTTCCTAGCTCAAGATACGATTTTTAACAAGAAAACTCTTTTTATTGTCTATTTGCTATTTTCTAGAAAAACCAGGGCCGTCTGATCCATGGTCCGCGGATCCACTGAGGATCCAACGGCCACAGATGTGCGCGCCTGAGATTAACGATCAAAGCAACTAAAGGACAGAACCGCCCTTACCAGAAAAGGAGGCGCAGAGGGGCAATCCTGTAAAAGGCCGCGGGACCTTCTTCTTCCTCGCGTCAAGGTACAGGGAGCTGACGATGGTCAACCTTGGGTTGACTTGGAGCTTCCGGCCACCAGTGAGCATGCCAACTTGTAGGGAGCTCTGCTTCCCCTAGACGAACTTGATCACAGGCTTAATTTCCCACCAAGGACGCGTCGTGGTGCCCTCTTTCTTGCCGGACTCCGGCGAGGTTGGTCGCAGATTCAGGGGTGTAGGTCAAGGCGAAACGAGCAATTGAACGCACTGAAGCACTCCTTGCTTCCTTCCACAGAGCTTGGGCTAGCGATTAGGGATGCTGGTTCCCTCCATAACCCTCCCCTATATATAGGGTAGGGGCAAGGTCCTGCCCAGTTGGGCATTTCCTGGATTGGCAACCAAACCCAGTCGAACCAGGGATGAATCCGTTCAGTTTCAACTCCTAGATTCAAAGGAAACATCAGCCAACTTTCCAACCTAGTGGATTGTGAGGAATCCAAGAGGGAAACTCCCTCTGTAACTTGCGGAATCACATTCCTAGTGGGACTTGGGTGATGACTGTTGACCATTGGATTAAAATCCAACAGATCTCTTTGCACTCGTTTAAACAAAGGAAAGGTAATTTCTTTTAATTTAGAAATAATTCCCAAATCAAAGATAACTTGCAAAATTAATATCTCCCAAACCATAACTCCTATTTATCTCAAATTTTAAGGGAACGTTCCTTTAATTATTTCCTAGCTTTGTACGAAATTTGGGAAACAAAAAGCAATGGATGAGGAGGATTCCTTCTCTCCCAAGTTATTCATTAATTTATTCAAAATGGATTGTTATTTCCTTTCCCTTTACCATTATCTTCTTATTTTGGGTCCCTTGGACCTCAAGAAATCTCAAAGGCACGGATTCCCATATTGGGGATTATCTATTTGCCTTTATCTTCTTTTAATTATCAATTACTCATATTTACCTTTTATTAATCAATTTCTTTTTCTTTTTAATTCTCTTTTATTTTCAATTGGGCTTAATGGCCAACAAAGCCCACCATCAATCAATCAAGGCATTTTCATACGAAATCCATTTCAAATCAAAGAAAAAGATTTCATTTATTCATTAAAAGAGAATTACATCTTCCTTTACATATTCAAGAAATTGAGGTTATAACAGAAAGTGTGGTGATGGAGGAAGAAGGTCGAAAGAGGAGACGGTTGCGGGAGGAGAAGAGACTGATCAGGCCCATGGGGGGGTGTTGGGTGGGAGGGCGGGAGGAGTCAGGGTGGAGCCCTGCTTCGGCATTCTCAAATCTCACCGGTATTGGCGTCTTTTCACCGTCTCGTCAAATGAATGGCGTGAGAATACCGTATTTAGAGTACATCAATTGCTAAAAAAACCTACAAGCATCCAAACATAGTAATTACAAATACTGTAGTTAGAATACCACAATGGAATACAATACCACCTCCAATTACCTCACCCAAACAACCCCTAAATGCGGCATGCTGGCAGTGGCGGCGGTGCCAAAAGCAGGGGAAAGGTCGTCACCGACGGGCTGCTCTTGGCGGCGGAGCTCCTCGTACCTCTGAAGGTTGAACCTGGAGTCTTTGATCAGCCTCCGTCACCTGGCATGGAACCTTGTTTGGAACACACCCTCGAAGGATGAGTCTTTGTCTGTGCATAGGTAGTAGGCGTACCCTTTCCAAAACGTAAGCATCGTCAAACCTTATGGCGCTTTCAAGTGAAAACGCCCAACTTTTTGGCGCTTTTGAACCTGGGGCAATGAAAATGCTAAAACCGTTGGCACTTTCAAGTCAAAATGTCAAAAATTTGACACTTTTTGAACCCGGTTGTAATGAAAACGCCAAGATGTTGGCTTTTTTCGAACAAAGTGGGCTATTTCTGAAAATAAGATTGGTTTCATGCTATTCGTGTACATATTTATGTTAAACTATACTATTTTGGTTTTTTATCCTTATTTTTGACTACTCGGGGTATTAATGTTTTTGAGTTTCCGTGACACTATATGTTAGATAATTGGACTCATATAGTTTTGAAATATTAGATCGATGGCGGCTCCGGGTGGAAGTGGTGATGGAGAGGCGGCGCATGACAGGAGTGGTGATGGAGAGGCGGCTCCGACGGGTGGCATCCTTTGGGAGGATTTGGTGACGAAACCCATCCACCCTCATCAGTCCGACCAACCGGTGGATCTCCCCGAAGACCCTAAATATCCTTTCTACAAGGGTGAGGATTGCAAACCAAGGATGAAGATGCCATCCCCGGTCATGGAAGCTATGGAGGAATATCACAAGACCTTAGTTGTGATCCAGGTCATGGGAAGACGGTGCGTGCTCCAGCAATTTCATGGTTGGATGTTGAGAATGTGGAAGCCGAAGAGTGAAATCCAGTTATCATCGTTCAAAGATGGTCTTCTCTTAGTGAGGATTGGGACGGAGGAAGATATGAATGTGACGTGGCTTATATTATCACACTAACAAACTCACTTAGGGTTGAAATCCCTATGTTTTTAACCAAAACAACGTGCAATAATACCACCTGCAAGCGGACGGGTCTTATCGCAGTATAGTTGAGGATCAAATCCCAAGGGACAATGTTTTTAAGAATCTTTCGTCTAGTCAAATCTAGTTGAATCAAGACTAATATTTAGAGCAAGGTTTGTTGAATTGAGTTAATTAACTAAATGCGAGGAAAGTAAAAGAGCAGGATTAAAAGTTGATTAAAGATTAATGATGAAAATTGCTGGGATGGTCCCGGGTTTCACCACCACTACACACACAATCACATCCAAACATCAAACATCCATGCAAGATATAACCATTCAAATAGAGCTGCTGCAGAACCCCCCATACGGGCGTCAGGTCCGCGTAAGCATCACCTTAGGTATCAGATGTCTCGTCACCATCCAGATCATGTACTTACGACTCCGAAGATACAGAAATCCAAATGAGGTTGTGGGCCCCCTATACAGGCGTTAGGCACACAGAAGCGCCACCGTGGGCAAGATGGCTCGTCACCACACAGATCATACACTTACGACCTCAAGGAATCCCATTCTATTTCTAGTTTGGGAGTCATCCGTGTTAATCGACATTCAAAACCTACGCATTGAAGTTCTCGCAACATAGGAAAAGAACAAGATAAATGCAAGCAGGTGATCAATCCACAAGCACTCATCGACGATTAACAACGAAATGAAAGATTATATACATGCCATGGAATGTTTAACAGTGAGATATGAAAGCATGGGAAGCGGGGTTAGTCCCCGCACCCCAGCGAAAGTAAACTACTCGCTCATGGTGAGAAGAACAAGAAAAACAAGAGAAAGAGAAGATTCTGCCATGAGCATGGTGAAGAAGATGATCACAGCTCGATGGAGAAATGGTCTTCTACACGATGTCGGGGTAGATCTGGATGGGGAGGGAAGAACACCACGGCAGATGGGGCAGATCTTCTCTCTCCACCTTCTTCTTCTTCTCGTAGTCCTTGCTCACAGCAGAAGGAGCAGCTCGTGGATGAGATGGTGGCGTGAACGCAGCAGATCTAGATCTAGATGAGGTGGCTTGCAGATCTGAATCTTCACTCGAGATCTGGGTGAACAGGTCGTAAAACCACCACGGGGGTAGGTTCTTGGCTATGGAGATTGTCTCCTTAGGCCCAGGACAGTCCTGCAGTCTAACAACGTCTGGAGATGATGATTTGACTGACTGGAGTCGAGTTCTATTTATAGGCAGACTGGACACCGACTTAAAATCGCGACCTTGTCATTTCTGCAGCGGGTCGTGGCTTTTGTCGTGGTCATGGCAAATGTCGTTATCGCGGCCTTTGTCGTGGTCGTGGAAAATGTCGTGGTCGCGGCCTTTGTCGTGGTCACGGAAAATGTCATGGTCGTGGCCTTTGTCGTGGTCGCGACCTTTGTCGTGGTCGTGACCTTTGTCATGGTCGCGACAAATGTTGTGGTCACGACCTTTGTCGTGGTCGCGGCCTTTGTCATGGTCGCGACATTTGTCGTGGTCGCGGCAAATGTCATGGTCGCGGCAAATGTCATGGTCGCGGAAAATGTTGTGGTCGTGGCCTTTGTCGTGGTCGCAGCCTTTATCGTGGTCGCGACATTTTTCGTGGTCACGGCCTTTGTGCTGCTCTGTGTGAGGCAGCTATGAGCGTCGCTGCTCAGTTGGTCATGGTGAAGGCTTGTGGGTGAGAGCAGCAGGAAGAGCAAGACTAGAGGGAGGTTGCAATAAGCTGTAATCGTAGTCGTGATCCAGGAACCATGGTCACGATCCTCGGTGTCGTAGGACGTTATGCGTTGCTGATGGTTGGTGATTAGGAGGAAGATGTAGAGGGTCGATCTGCTGTGGAGGTGGTCGCTTATGTTGAGAAGTGCTGATTTCAAACCTGCTGTGGGTGATGAAGGCAGAAGCGGAAGCTGTCGGTTGGTGGGGGGGGGGGCTGTGGTTACATGGCTGCAAATGCGATCGCGGCTGTGAGATGCACGGTCGCGATTGCAGAGAGGATGAGAGCAGGTTGACACCACGAGTGGATTGCAGATGTTTGGAGGAGCAAAGTCGAGGCCACAGAGGCGGGTCCTGATTTACAGACATCGCAGTGGCGGCTCCGCAAGAGCTTGATCGAGATCTTGTGAGGGGCAGGCCGCAGGCGGGAGAATAGGTCGCGACTTTGAGATGAAGGAGAACATCGCGGCTGCGACTACTTGGATGCGGTCGCGGGAGTCGGACGCCGCGGTCGCGGGGCGTTACTGGCTCGGTCACCTTAGCTGCAGGTCGCGTGACTTGAGTTGAGAACCAGCGACCGTGGCATAGCAGAGCCAGGTCGCGATGATGATGGAGTAACTGCGGGCAGGTGGCAGGGGAAGATCGTGATTAGGCTGCTCATTACCAAGATCGCGGTTAGGGTTGGTTGGGATGCGATCAATGAAAATGAAGGTGGGCCCAATGACTGTTGCTGTGAGGTGAGAGAATAAAGGAGAAGAAGAGGGGGGGCGCTCGCTGCTGATCAGAACAAAAGCAAAGCCCAAAAGAAAATGATATGGGCTTAGGAGATAAGGCCCGAAGCTCAAAATGACCTGCGCAAGGGTGCAAAAATTCAATAAAAATAGAAGAAAAATCAATTAAGCCAATATAAGTTGCATATGAAAAGATGAGGCCAAACAAAATCTCAATGAAGCATTTAAGCCAAGGCAAAGCACATATTAGAAGATAAAGCCAATAAATGCACAAATGCAACCAAAATTGGGCTAGACGAGATGATTGAATCTAGATGAATATGCAAATAAGAAGATATGGCCAAAGAAAGCTCGGAATAGTAGTTAAACCAAGTCATCTCGCATATAAGAAGATAGAGCTAGTAAAAGCAAATAATCAGGGCAAAACAGGACCAAACGAGGCTATTAGACTTAGATGAATATGCATTCATCAAAATACCACGAACTTAAATGTTGCTCATCCTCGAGTAACACAAAATCTAAAACAGTCGCCAAATGAATACTTTCAACTCGCGCAATTGCCTCATCTTCACATCACGATTGTTTCTTTTCTGCTCGGTATGACTAGGTGTCTCAATATCCTGAGATCACAGAACACATCTTTCCATATCTTCGTACCTGAGTTCGCTTCCCAATATCACTTCCTATCTACTTTTTCCAAAATCAAGCATGTCAGAGAGTTTCATAAGAGTCCAGAGATACCCACAGAACAACAAGTGTGCACCTGATCTGACACTGGTATTTTTAGGATGCTGGTGAGCGTAGGCATTCATTGTGCCAGTAGGTGGAAAAGGGAGTGAAGGGTGGTATGGACGGAAGAAATAAATCTCTCCTCTATTCGACTCGATATTTTTATTATATGATTTGCAATTTCATTGATTGCATTTTTTTGTGTGCGAATCTCTCCTCTATTTGACTCGAGATTGCATTTCTTTTTGTGTGCGCTTAGGCATCTTTTCTTAGTGATACTGTTTGGTTTTAGGGGAGACAGAGAAGGCAGCGGAAACAAAAAAAATTTCTCCCCCAACCCATACCGAGGAAACGCGTCAACGTATATATAATAGGAAAGGATGGTTTGTGGAATCATACCTTGTCCCGAGGCTTGCTCGGCGACAATACCTCGCGCAATGCGCGGTCTTCAACTCCGGTCTTGGACGGTGTCTGTGCAGCTCGTGGTCGCACCGGGACTGACAACTCCTACTCGAACCGGACTGTCGGATGACAGTTGTCCTCCTAAGCGGCAGTGTCCTCCCGCCTGTGTAGTAGTCCACACGGACCACCTGGAACTCCACTCTCCTTGTCCCACAAGGAAGTGGAAGGAGTCGCACCCTCCTGTTGACGTACTAGTCGCCAACACGATCTCCTGCCTCCTGTTGCAACTACAGTTGTCCTTCCCTTGCTGCACCTCCCTTTTGTGGGAAGCACTTGCTCGGGCTCTCTCACGGTTACCAAAACCAGAGAGAACGACAACTTGCAGAGCAACTGGTTGCACTGAGCTGTACTTTGAGAAGCCCCCAATACCCCTATATATATAGGAGAGTCATGGGATAGGGTTCTCCATCCCGGGCAATGCGGGACTAATGCAGGAGTAGAAGGGTTCGAGAATTTTCCACAAAAAGAAACCGGTTCGCAACTTGAAATGATCAGTTCACAACTGAACCGATCGGTTCGGCCATTGAGCCGATCGGTTGGACCTGAGCCGATCGTTTGGGGCACTCCAACTGATCGGTTGGTGCCCTGAACCGATCGGTTCATGGTCCTAATCCGGCTCAAAAAGACTTTCCTTGTTTCTTTCCCAATTGGTATCGAATACCAATATTATTCCCAATCGAATTGGCAATTTGAAACCAAAGGAAAATTCTTGCCGACATGACTTTTCCCAACTGGTCGGTTGCACCAGTTGAGCCGATTGGTTCAACCCTTGAACCGGTCGTTTCAACCTGGGCATGAGCCGATCGGCCTGGACACTCCAGCCGACCAGTTCAGCAACCTCAGCCGACCGGTTCATCACATGAGCCGATCGGTTGGGAGCACAGGTTGGGCAAAATTAGTCAAATGCGATTTCAATCAATCCGATACTCCAATCAATGCGTCCAACACCTTGAACCATACGATATTGAGCTATCGACTGATTGAGTGTTTAATTGAACTACTAAACTCCTTTAGTAATCAATCTAAACATTGCTTTGTGGACAAAACTCCTCTTCCAGGTTAAATCCTATGTGTGTGACCCTGCAGGTCCATTTCACGTTGGTAGTGAAAGTCCATAACACTTATGACTTCACAAGAAAAGAGCGGTGCCTAGTCACACATCAGTGCTACCCAAGTGAAAGTAGAAAGTTGGAGAACAACTTTCATCCTACAATCCGTGAATGGTGTTACAGCGAATGTATAATTCCTTTGTCACTGACATCCCGAATGAACTCGAGGCATGGAACAGTCATCCTGTCAACGTTCATTCACTTCCTTGATCTCAGAGTAGACTGGAAGAGATATGTATGACATAAGTATCATATACTGATTCACACATGCGTGCACGCCTTTCTCAATCCTACTCATCAAGTGGCCATGAATATCAAACTCCCTCAGGAGGGACAAATCCCATATCTATCACTCACCCCTCAAAAGCCCCATGTGTCAAAGCCACCCAATCATCACCTTTATAACAACCCATGTTTCAGGACTACGTTTGATGATGTCAAAGTGTGCCCAACGACATGTGTTGAGTGTAGTGATTTCAGGTCTAAGAATCACACTCACCACCATCACTGTGAGTACTGACTGTGACTACCATCTCATGGTTCCATGTGTCAAACTCACGGTGGGTCTGTCCGGTACACTTGTTCTCTAACAAGTACCTATGTGTTTGGTTTGATATCTCTATATCATGACTAATGAGATTCTGTCATCAACCAACACCACAATCTAGTCTTGTGTGTCATTGCTGTCTATCTACCTTCCACAATGACATCCGACTAGGGACATAACAAGAATGTACAAACTCTTAGCATCTGTATGATCTCATCGTTCAGGTCATGAACCTGAAGGCATACGTCATTGAGTACTGTCATTCTCTAGACATTCAATCTGTTCTATCACTATCTCATATGACTGAACCATAAAGAATTGGAAGCTTGCCTTTTATGTTTATCAAATCAATCTTAATGTATCCCACCAATTATCACATGATTGGCTCTCAGGGAATACATACCAACAGACTCCCACTTGCACTGCGAGCCAATCACCCATGAATCATATTCATAGTGATCTTCAAACATGTCCCACATGTTACTGTGCTGTAGTGCCAACATAGTGAGTAATGGCAACACCTTGCCAAAGTCTGTATAAATTGCATGTCTCTCATCTCTTCGCTGTACGTCACACGTATGAGATGGAGTTGCCGTAATATGTGATCTTGTATTCCATTTGCTAACCTTTAGCCACATTGCATGATTAAGGATTCCAGACTTGTCATCAATGAGTGGAATATAAGTTCATCTCATGAACTTTCAGATCCATATAGTATCCACTGCTGTTCACTAACACATAGATACTCGGCATTTCCCTTTTAAATGGCTTTATTGGAACACTTCCAATTATCAACAAACATTCACTTTTATACATCTCATGTATATATATTGTGATTAATTTTCTGTCCTTTCGGAAGTTCGCATCAATGTAACTCTTTACATCGAACTCTTCTCCATAGAACTAGTGCTTCACAAGCACTTATCAAGTTCTCATGGTATTCCAGTAACACTTACTGGAAGCAGACAGACATCCACTCGTCATGTCACACATACGAGTTATCAGGATGAGCACATCATATTGCCATGTCCTACATACAAGATGATGAATGCATTTTATTCTTGCCATGTCATACATGCAAGATAATGGGATGATTACATACATGATAGATCCATATCTATTCTTAGTGTTCCCATTCTTCATAAGAATTGGACACTTGGCCTTGGGATACTAATATCCATGTAACATGGACAAGTTTTCTCCCACTGAATCTGTGCATACTGAACACTTCAGTACAGATTGCCAATGTATGCTTTCTCTTTCCAGGTCAAGAGATTTTCGAGAACTATTTCTATAGATCTCTATTCCTATCACATAGGAAACATCTCTATCTTCCTTAAAGATAATTTCCACTTTTGGATTTCCATTCTAGAACAATTCCATTTCACATCAATATGTGGAATGTGAATACGCTCCCACTAAATCACAGATCACTTCTTTATCTTTGACATATCAGTCAAACCCTTTGACTATATTATCAAAATAAAGATCCAATTTTGAGTTGCTTGTACTCAATCAATCACATTGATTAGTCCATTGTAACTTATAGACTTCATTTGCATTAGTGGATTCATAAACCTTATAGGTTGTGTCACGTACACATCCTGGTTTTATTCCTCATAGGAATGCGGTTTTAGTATCCATATGCCAAATGTCTTAGTCATTAAGTTGCAATCAACAAGCATCATCCTTCTCAAAATGTTATCCATGTGTCTTAACACTTAAGACTCATTTGCACTTATGGATATAATCCAATGAGTGCTACCATCAAGGTCATACCTTATGGTTCACATGGATGTCATTTAGGATGTAAAGGTCATAAACCATAACTCAAGATTCGGTTCCTCATATTCATCTTGATAGTTGACTCATCAAATGAACAACTCATCACATAGATAATTGAGGTGTATCTGTTAAAGATATAAGAACTCACAACCCTTGTGATTCTTAATTTCTTTTATTATTACGGGGTATTCGTTTATTAAGAAGAATTCAGTTATTTGATAATCATTCTCTAACTCCTTAGAGTATGATTCCTTCTTGATTCAGACATCACCATGCCTTAATCATGAGTTCACTATGA
Organism: Alisma plantago-aquatica; assembly: GCA_963693085.1. Classification (NCBI taxonomy): domain Eukaryota; kingdom Viridiplantae; phylum Streptophyta; class Magnoliopsida; order Alismatales; family Alismataceae; genus Alisma; species Alisma plantago-aquatica. The sequence goes on from OY856410.1 coordinate 1,178,273,921, forward strand.
TACACTATCATAATCACTCATAAGGATCTCAAACATTTTGGTCCAAGTATTTCATTCATTGATCTCATCAAGAATTAATACTTTACCAAATTTGTACTTCATTTATGATAATCTTGAACATTTCAAGATATTCATATTGGTATTTCTCTAAACACCATTTGAAGTATTAGCATTTATTCCAATAGGTATGTAAATACATCACATGTATTATGCCTAATAGGATAATCACTCTCCCACTATATTAGTGAAGATTGATTAATCATGTCCAAGATATTCATGTCCCTTACTGGTTCTCTAACCAAAAGAGTCTAGTTTTATCCATCACATGGAAACTAGAAATGAATTTCTCATGATTAATGCTAATTAAATTGTTTGAGTTATCTATAACTTTTAGGTATCGTCTTATCTTATGCATATCAAATATCACAAGATAAATAAGGCATTGCCACAAAGATCACATCTTTATAAATTGAAACATCTCTTTATTAATTGCTATCATTGTCATACAATATGCAAAAATAAAGTGTTTCTATCTATTGGCAAGTATGAAATAGCAGTTCATAACTGTATTACATGCCTTATTTGCTGAAAATAAACTGAAGTATTCCTATCTATAAAGGCAACACTTGCCCCAAGTAAGAATGCTTTACACTTTACATCTTGATATCATATATCTCAAAAGTGTTACAAGTTTACTTTCATGACACCTTTAAGTAGAGGTTTCAGTCGCCTCCTTCTTCTTTTGTTCTTCTAGGTAGAGAGGACAATTCCTTTTCCAATGTCCTAGCTTTTGACAATGGTGGCAATTTCCTTTCTTGGTCACGCCTCCCTTGGCCTTGAGAGCTGAAGATGGCTTGGACTCCTGGCTAGCTTCAGAACCTTTCTTAGCTTTGCCCTTGCCCTTGCGCTTGGACTTGCCTTTCTTGCTCGTGATCACCATCATGGACTTAGGCTTGTCCTTCTTCATCTGTAACTCGGCTGTCCTCAACATGCCCAACAACTCTGACAGTGGCCTATCAAAGTTGTTCATGTTGTAGTTCATCACAAACTGACTGTAAGATTCTGGCAATGATTGCAGTATCACGTTAGTAGCCAACTCTTGGCTCAGTGGAAATCCCAGTCTCTGCAGGTTCTCCACATACCCAATCATCTTGAGTGTGTGAGGACCAACTGGATCTCCTTTTGTCATGACACACTTGAACAATGCCCTAGAAACATTGTACCTCTCTTGCCGTGCCTGATCTTCATACATGTTCCTGAGATGCAGAATCATCTCTATGACACCCATGTTCTCATGTTGCCTCTGCAACTCATGGTTCATTGAACATAGCATCAAGCACTTTGCATCAATGGCATCATCAGAATGCTTCTTGTAAGCATCCCTTTCTGTCCTTGGTGCATTAGGAGCGGGTTCCTCTGGAATTGGAGTATCCAGGACATAGAGCTTACGCTCTTGAGTGAGAACAATTCTCAATGTCCGATACCAGTCATGGAAGTTTGTCCCATTTAGCTTGTCCTTGTCAAGGACCAATCGCAAAGAAAAGTTGTTGTTGTTTGTTGCCATTTGAACTACAAAAAGGAAAATATGCAATTTTAGTCCAAAACTCATTTTTGACTTATTTGAAAGATTTGAAAGTTTGACGATATAATTAGGCCTTTAATTAATTATCGCTTCCACTATTTTACTTCAAATTGATAGCCCTCACCATCAATTCGGAAGATTGTAGCGTACAACCTTCTAGTGGGCAAGATCCTGAAATCCTCTAAGCCATGGACCAGCTAGGGCTGTCACCCACAACATAGATCTTTCAGGTAGGCAACTTTTGCCAATTGCATCATATGCAACTCTTGATAAGATGTCATATACAACTCCTTGCAATGATCATCTCCATGCCTCAAGGCGCTAGATCCTATCTAGGTCACCTTGTTAAGTCCGACCCAAAGCAAACACGATGAATATGCACCCTGCTAGGGCAGACCCACACATTCATCCTTCACGCTTCCACGAGGTAGACGGTGCACCACGCTAGGGCGTGCCCACACTTGGTCGAACAAGCTTTTCACGTGTGTCGCATTTGGAAGGCATCTAAAACTTAATATTTTAATGAGGGATTTGGTTTTATATACATATACATATCCAATCACCACAATACATAGTGCGTATCATATACATGCTATATCCCACAGAAAACATGCACAAATGATAAAAAGCGATGATTATGGCCATCCTAATGTGATTCCTCGAGCCAAGAGGAATCACGATCATCTAGGTCAACATCACATGCAACATGTACAAGATGAACTCTGTGCCTTGCCTTCCGAGTTGATCAACTCATCTCATGAATGATCTGTACTCTCCAGCCAGTCGTCTGGGTGCCACCAGCCGATCGGTTGGCTCCTCCAACCGATCAGTTCACCTGGTCATCGTGCATCTCGTCATGTCCGCCACCCGCTCGTCTCGCTCCTCGAACCGGTCATCAACCGATCGGTTCACTCCTTGAACCGACCGTCTGAGAAGTCGTCTTGATGTCCGCCGGTCTTTGACATAACAGGAAATAAAATCTATCCTATTTATTACATTGCTTTAAAAGGAAACCCCGAGTTACATTCAGGGGGAGCAAAGGTAGGAAAGAATCTCGAATTATTTCGAGTTACATCGGGAATAAGAGAGGGAAGATCGGTGCGCAGACCGAGATGCAAGCAACCACAAACAACCACACACAGATAGGGGTTTATAGGCCATAATCACGCTACACACATCCACCACAAAACTCATTTAAGGGCGACGCGTATCGAGTGCATTAATAATACATATCATATATGTAATTAGGGATTTGTGGATTTAGGATTGGACATGCATAAAGCCAATATTATTCGCATCGCATGCAATAAATAAAGGCGACAAACCAAAATCGATCATATCGATATTCCTAAAATATAGAACAGCTGACGTGGCTCTAATACCACTGTTTGGTTTTAGGGGAGACAGAGAAGGCAGCGGAAACAAAAAAAATTTCTCCCCCAACCCATACCGAGGAAACGCGTCAACGTCTATATAATAGGAAAGGATGGTTTGTGGAATCATACCTTGTCCCGAGGCTTGATCGGCGACAATACCTCGCGCAATGCGCGGTCTTCAACTCCGGTCTTGGACGGTGTCTGTGCAGCTCCTGGTCGCACCGGGACTGACAACTCCTACTCGAACCGGACTGTCGGATGACAGTTGTCCTCCTAAGCGGCAGTGTCCTCCCGCCTGTGTAGTAGTCCACACGGACCACCTGGAACTCCACTCTCCTTGTCCCACAAGGAAGTGGAAGGAGTCGCACCCTCCTGTTGACGTACTAGTCGCCAACACGCTCTCCTGCCTCCTGTTGCAACTGCAGTTGTCCTTCCCTTGCTGCACCTCCCTTTTGCGGGAAGCACTTGCTCGGGCTCTCTCACGGTTACCAAAAATAGAGAGAACGACAACTTGTAGAGCAACTGGTTGCACTGAGCTGTACTTTGAGAAGCCCCCAATACCCCTATATATAGGAGAGTCATGGGATAGGGTTCTCCATCCCGGGCAATGCGGGACTAATGCAGGAGTAGAAGGGTTCGAGAATTTTCTACAAAAAGCAACCGGTTCGCAACTTGAAATGATCGGTTCACAACTGAACCGATCGGTTCGGCCATTGAGCCGATCGGTTGGACCTGAGCCGATCGTTTGGGGCACTCCAACCGATCGGTTGGTGCCCTGAACCGATCGGTTCATGGTCCTAATCCAGCTCAAAAAGACTTTCCTTGTTTCTTTCCCAATTGGTATCGAATACCAATATTATTTCCAATCGAATTGGCAATTTGAAACCAAAGGAAAATTCTTGCCGACATGACTTTTCCCAACTGGTCGGTTGCACCAGTTGAGCCGATCGGTTCAACCCTTGAACCGGTCATTTCAACCTAGGCATGAGCCGATCGGCCTGGACACTCCAGCCGACCAGTTCAGCAACCTCAGCCGACCGGTTCATCACATGAGCCGATTGGTTGGGAGCACAGGTTGGGCAAAATCAGTCAAATGCGATTTCAATCAATCCGATACTCCAATCAATGCGTCCAACACCTTGAACCATACGATATTGAGCTATCGACTGATTGAGTGTTTAATTGAACTACTAAACTCCTTTAGTAATCAATCTAAACATTTCTTTGTGGACAAAACTCCTCTTCCAGGTTAAATCCTATGTGTGTGACCCTGCAGGTCCATTTCACGTTGGTAGTGAAAGTCCATAACACTTATGACTTCACAAGCAAAGAGCGGTGCCTAGTCACACATCAGTGCTACCCAAGTGAAAGTAGAAAGTTGGAGAACAACTTTCATCCTACAATCCGTGAATGGTGTTACAGCGAATGTATAATTCCTTTGTCACTGACATCCCGAATGAACTCGAGGCATGGAACAATCATCCTGTCAACGTTCATTCACTTCCTTGATCTCAGAGTAGACTGGAAGAGATATGTATGACATCAGTATCATATACTGATTCACACATGTGTGCACGCCTTTCTCAATCCTACTCATCAAGTGGCCATGAATATGAAACTCCCTCAGGAGGGACAAATCCCATATCTATCACTCACCCCTCAAAAGCCCCATGTGTCAAAGCCACCCAATCATCACCTTTATAACAACCCATGTTTCAGGACTGCGTTTGATGATGTCAAAGTGTGCCCAACGACATGTGTTGAGTGCAGTGATTTCAGGTCTAAGAATCACACTCACCACCATCACTGTGAGTACTGACTGTGACTACCATCTCATGGTTCCATGTGTCAAACTCACGGTGGGTCTGTCCGGTACACTTGTTCTCTAACAAGTACCTATGTGTTTGGTTTGATATCTCTATATCATGACTAATGAGATTCTGTCATCAACCAACACCACAATCTAGTCTTGTGTGTCATTGCTGTCTATCTACCTTCCACAATGACATCCGACTAGGGACATAACAAGAATGTACAAACTCTTAGCATCCGTATGATCTCATCGTTCAGGTCATGAACCTGAAGGCATACGTCATTGAGTACTGTCATTCTCTAGACATTCAATCTGTTCTATCACTATCTCATATGACTGAACTAGAAAGAATTGGAAGCTTGCCTTTTATGTTTATCAAATCAATCTTAATGTATCCCACCAATTATCACATGATTGGCTCTCAGGGCATACATACCAACAGATACACCCCTATTTCGTAGCGAGGGGTATGGAAGAAGCGTAAAGAGAGAGGGTGTGCCACCCCAAACTTAGGGTTTGGCACTATATTGGCTATTGTTTGTTTTTGATGAACGGAGGGGTAAGAAGATGATGGAAGAAGTGTAGAAAAGAGTTCAGATCAGAGTGCAACTTGATTTACAATTCAGTGCACCGGGTCGTTCTCCTTGTCATACTCCGCTCAAATAATGACTTGATGAGGATCCGGTGGAGATTCCATGCTATTGTTCCACTAGTCAGATAGGAAGCACAACGTGTTTGATCCCTCTCAGTTCGACAGATACTTCTCATATCTACTGATCATGATGTTAGGATTCATAAGATTCACACGGTGATTTCTAATCATAGGCTAATTTGAGAAATTGTTCTCCTTGAGGCTTCACTTCGAATAAGGAGGGTATAATGATTCAAAACTGCATGGGAAAATGGGATAGCCAGCTAGGTAAAGGCTTTGATTGAAACAAAAGCGTCACAACTTCATCAAGTTTCTATACAAGTTGCTATGAAAACTTTTGAAAGTTTTGAAAATTTTTGAAAAAAATTGCTCAAAATTTCAACGATGAAATCTTAAGTCAGAAACGGATAGGAGAGGGTGGAAAGTAAAGTAAGTACCACCCACCCTCCACCCCGAACTTAGAAATTTGCTCGTCCCGAGCAAACTCTAAATCCGAGATGGAGGGGAAAACTCGTGCCGGTTGGTCCACCAGATGTGGTTGCATTCCTTTCGGTGACGCGTCCTCCATCTGAAATCTCAAAATGGAATCTATCAGAACTTAAGACTGCATCTTGCGATGCATTGTCTATCAGGTGCAAAATTTTCTAAAAACAAAATTAAAAGTAAAAGCTAAGTCAAAGGTCGGGTTGCCTCCCGACAAGTGCCTTTGTTTTACGTCGATGGCTCGACGTGATTTCTTTAGCTCTCTGGTAGGTATGTCGGTTTGGATAGATTCCTCAATTCTTCAGTGCTAGTATCAGCTGTGGTGAAATATCTCTTCAAGCGTTGGCCATTTGCCACAAAATCGCCTGACTTGTCACTCCATAAGGTGAATGCACCATGTGGGTAGATGCTCTTGACAATGTATGGTCCAGACCATTGAGAGCGGAGTTTCCCTGGGAATAACCTCAGTCTCGAGTTGAATAGCAGAACTTGGTCTCCCACTTGAATGCCGTTTCTCTTCAGATGACCATCATGCCAAAGTTTCGTGCGTTCCTTGTAGATTCGTGCATTCTCATAAGATGTCATTTGGAGTTCATCCAACTCTTGAAGTTGTAGAATCCTGGCTTCGCCTGCTTTCTTCATGTCAAAATTTAGCTGTTTGATTGCCCACCATGCCTTATGTTCTAGTTCCACGAGCAGGTGACATGATTTTCCATAAATGAGTCTGAAGGGTGTTGTTCCAAGAGAAGTTTTGAACGCAGTTCGGTAGGCCCATAAAGCGTCATTGATTTTCACTGACCAATCCTTTCAGTTGCGTCCTACTGTCTTTTCCAGGATAGCCTTGAGTTGACAATTCGAAACCTCTACCTACCCACTTGTTTGTGGGTGGTAGGGGGAAGATACCTTGTGTGTTACACCATATCTTCTCAACAACGCTTCAAAGCTTCTTTCCAGAAAATGAGAACCTCCGTCAGAGATCACAGTGCGTGGAACTCCAAAACGGGGAAAAATGATATCTTTGAACATTTTAATGACGGGTTTTGAATCACTAGTAACTGTTGGTATTGCCTCTACCCATTTGGAGACATAATCAACCGTGACTAGGATGTAGGAAAATCCATGTGAGGGTGGGAATGGACCCATGTAGTCCACTCCCCAAACATCAAAAATCTCAACTTCTTGCCATAGCTTAAGTGGCATCTCATCTCTTTTTGTAATGTTTCCCATTCTCTGACACTTGTCACATGATAACACAAAGTTATAAGCATCTTCTGGATATGGTTGGCCAGAAGAAACCACATTGCAAAACCTTCAAAGAAGTTTTCTTAGAACTCATATGGCCTCCGACTGGGCCTGCGTGGCATTGCTTTAAAATAAGTTGGGCTTCTTCCTCAGTGATACAATGTCAGTAGAGACCATCAGCACAGAGCTTGAAGAGGTACGGTTCATCCCAGTGATATTGCCTCACATCATGCATGAATTTCTTTAGAGCATTGCCAGTACACTCAGGGTGGATGACACCAGCGGCAAGCTAGTTCACATAGTCCGAGTACCAAGGAGTAGCTTCTGATACTTTCATAAGCTGGTCATCTGGAAGAGAGTCGTTGATTGGGACCTTCTCAGTTTCCAGAGTGTGGATACGACTTAAGTGGTCTGCTACAACATTTTTTGTGCCTCTCTTATCTCTAATCTCAAGATCAAATTCTTGCAATAGGAGAATCCATCTTATTAGCCTTGGTTTTGCATATTTCTTTTTTAGAAGATAACGAATAGCGGCGTGATCGGTATAGACAATCACCTTTGAACCGATGAGGTAGGATCTAAACTTATCAAAGGCATATACAACTTCTAGGAGTTCCTTCTCAGTAGTTTCATAGTTCCTCTGAGCTTCATCAAGGGTCTTTGATGCATAATAGATGACATGATATTTTCTCTCTATACATTGGCCCAGAACGGCACCCACAGTGTAATCACTGGCATCACACATAATTTCGAATGGGTTGTCCCAATCCGGGGCACGAATGATGGGTGTTGTTGTAAGGGCATGCTTTAGGTTGTTGAAACTCTTGATACACTCTTCATCAAAATGGAAATCAGCGTCCTTCAGCAACAAGTTTGTCATGGGCTTGGTTATCTTGGAGAAATCCTTGATAAACCTTCTATAGAAACCCGCATGACCAAGGAATGCGCGGACTTCTCTTACATTGGTAGGGATAGATAGTTTGGAGATCACTTCGATATTGGCCTTGTCCACTTCAATTCCTCGGTTACTGACCCTATGACCAAGGACAATACCTTCTTTTACCATAAAGTGACATTTCTCCCAATTAAACACTAGATGCGTTTCTTCGCATCATTTGAGGACAAGGGAGAGGTGCCTTAGGCATGAATCATATGAATCTCCATATACGGAGAAATCATCCATAAAAATTTCCATAATGGTTTCGGTTAAACCAGCAAATATGGCCACCATGCAGTGTTGGAAGGTTGCAGGCGCATTACAGAGTCCAAATGGCATCCTTCTAAAGGCGTATGCTCCAAAGGGGTAGGTAAACGTAGTTTTCTCTTGGTCATCTGGATGTATAGGAATTTGATAGAATCCAGAGTAACCATCGAGATAGCAAAAGTATTCTTGGTGAGCTAATCGCTCTAAGACTTGATCTAGGAAGGGCATTGGGAAATGGTCCTTGCGTGTGGCCTTGTTTAACTTCCTGTAGTCGATGCACATCCTCCACCCGGTGACTGTTCGAGTGGGGATGAGTTTGTTATTTTCATTCCGTATCACATTAGTAGCACCTTTCTTTGGAGCGACATGCACATGACTCACCCACGGTGAGTCAGATATCAGATAGATGATTCTGGTAGTGAGCAACTTGATAACTTCGCGGCGGACTACTTCCTTCATATTAGGATTCAACTTTCGTTGATGCTCAATGGTCGGCTTGTGGTCTTCCACCATAGGGATTTTGTGCATGCAAAGCGCTTGACTGACCCCGGTGAGATTGCTCATCTTGTAGCCGATAGCTTTCTTTCTTTCCTTTAATTCTTTCAAGAGTTTATCTTCTTGTTCAGTCGTTAGGTCAGAATTTATAATAACTGGACAAACCTTGAGGTCATCCAAAAACACGTATTTAAGTCCCTTGGGTAGGGGCTTCATTTCAGGGGCTTCTGGCCTTTCACATGGCTCTTCAGATACATTCACAGCTTTGAGTTCCTCGAACTTATCTTTAGGATCTTATTCTATAGAGTCGAGGTGAAGGATACAATCCTTGACTTGTTCGTTGATGAAATTTTCAGCAGATGGGATTGTTAAAGCCACTTCTAAAGGATCGTCTTGTTCATATTCCTCTTGTGTGAGGTGAAACATTTGCTCAATGCAATCAATCAAATAGACTTCTTCCTGCATGCTCGGTCTTCGCATGCTTTCAAAAACTTTGAACTCAAGGGTTTCTTTCCCTAGTCTGAGCAACAAGGTCCCTGCTTCAACGTCAATCAAAGCTCTTGCAGTGGAGAGGAACGGACGGCCAAAGATAAGAGGGTATCTTGCATCTTCTTTTATGTCCATGATGACAAAGTCACAAGGGACATAAGAGTCTTTTCCAACCTTGACAGGGACATCTTTGATGATTCCCAAAGGAAGAGTCATAGAGTTATCTGCAAGTTGAATGGTCATTCCAGTTGGGAGTAATTCTACAAACCCTAGCCTCTTGCAAAGGCTAAGTGGCATGATAGAAATTCTAGCACCAAGATCGGCTAATCCCTTCTTACACGAAGAGTCACCAATATGGCATGAAATCCCAAAGGATCCCGGGTCTTTCTGCTTCTTGGGCATCTTGCTCTGGATGATATCGGAAGTGGTTGTTGCTAGCTTAACAGTCTCGTATTCTTTAGTTATGTACTTCCTTGTGAGGAGAGACTTTAAGTACTTAGTCCAGGCTGGTATCTCGGCCAGTGCATCTAGAAAGGGTATATCTACATGAAGCTTCTTCATAGCTTCTTTAAACTTGTTGAATCGCGTATCGAGCTTTGTTTGCTTCAAGCGAGCTGGGAAGGGAGGACGGGGCTTGTATACTGGCACATCTGACTCAGGTGTGTCTTCTGCCTCTGTAGCCAAAGGTTCCTCCACTCTTGATTTGTCTATCTTATCAGTGGTTGGTTGTTCCTTCGGTTGAGACTCAGGTATTGTATAGTCTTGGTCATTTGCAAAGTCATCATCGTTCGTCTCTACTATTGGTATCTTGACAGGGGGGGTCAGAATTGTCTTTTCCAGACCTGGTGGTGACAACCTTCAATTGCTCTGGGTGCTTAGGGTTGTTCTCTGGTTGTCCGGAAAAGGTTCCAGCAGGTGGCTTCATGCTAGCTGCAAGTTGAGCTAGTTGAGATTCAATAGCCTTTTGATGGGCTTGCTGGTTAGCTATCATAGTCTGTTGCGACTGCATCATCTTCTCAATAGTTGACAATTTGTCATCAGGATGGATGGGACCGGCTTGTTGCCCTTGTTGTTGCTGTTGATAGGGGACTTGGTTGGGGTTTTGAAACTAAGAATTGTTCTGATAATTGTTGTAGTTTCTATTCTGGTAGTTTCCTCTAAAGTTCCCTTGATTCCCGAAATTTGGTTGTTGGTTATACTGGAATCCCGGTGGGCCTCGTTGTTGAGTATTTGAACCAAGTTGTCGTGAGTTTTCCGCTCCAGAAGGGTTTCCATATTGAAAACCTGGATGGTTCCTATTCTGATTCGGATTATAGTACCCTTGACTAGGGATGGTGTTGATGACATTTTGATTTTCCAATTGACCACTATCTCCTTGGGCACAGGTATTGCTCAAAACAACATCATAGAGAATGTTACAGGCTAGAGTAGAATGATCAATTCCTTTGCATGCTTCACAGTAGAGTGAGGCTGACTTAACTTGCTCTTGTTGTCGAGGGGGTGAACGTCTTCTTTCATAATCTACGAGAGATGATTCTAGATGGTCTTGCTTTGCAACTAGGAGTTTGAGAGATTCAGCGATAGACTTGTACTCGGGTATCGCTTCAGCCATAGCTACCTTCAGCACTCCTTTGCCAACAGGTCTACCCCAGTTGGCTTGGTTTTCGGCTCCAAGGCTGACCACCTTCCATGCGCTATCATATCTTTGACGCATGAAGTTTCCTCCGGATGAGGAATCCAAAAACCTCTTGATATCATCATCCACACCTCTATAAAAGATTTCAATGAGTTGATTCTTAGGAATGCCATGATGTGGGCACTTGCGTAGAAGCTCTTTGTATCTTTCCCATGCTTTAGCAAGAGATTCTCCAGGGGCCTGGGTGAATTGCGTTATTCGGCCCCTAATTTCATAGGTGAGAGGTGGATAAAACTTTTCTAGAAAAACATTTTGAAGTTGTTCCCAAGTGGTGATGGGTTCACATTGCAAAGAGTTATACCAACTCATAGCTCTATCAGCAAGAGAGTACTTGAAGAGGCGGAGTCTGATGGCATCATCTGTGACTCCATTTTGCTTTGTCATAGCGCATAAGTCTATGAATCTCAGAAGATGTTCTTGACTATCTTCTCCTTGCTTACCATAGAAAGGATTGTTTTGAAGCAACGTAACCCAATGTGCTTTTATCTCAAAATTCGGAGCGTTGATGGGAGGAGGTTGCACTGGGTGACGAACGTCCTTAGCTTTAGGGATCAAGAATTCTCTAAGGTCTTTTTGTAGCTCGGCTTGTTGAGCTGCTGCTTGAGCTGCCTGGATTTCTTCTTGAACTGTAGCTCGAGCTTCTTGCATAAGTCTATCTCTTTGTGCATTAAGGGCTTGAGCTACCCTTCGAGCAATTTCCTCCTCTTGAGCCATTCTTGCCTGGTTCTCTCTGTACTGACCGCGAAAGGTTCTGTCTATCTCAGGGTCAAAGCTAGCAGCGAGTCCAGAACTGTCTGAGCGGCGCATACACTAGACTTTGTGTGTACCTAGGATAAAAAGATCTTTTGCTGGTAAGATGGACGAAGTAGAAACGAATTCAAGTATATATGATCGATATTATCAAAAGTAAAAGAAAAACCTAAATTAGCCTCAAAAGAACTAGATTCAACTAGATGATTCCGTTGTCCCCGGCAACGGCGCCAGAATTTGACGTGGCTTATATTATCGCACTAACAAACTCACTTAGGGTTGAAATCCCTAAGTTTTTAACCAAAACAACGTGCAATAATACCACCCGCAAGCGGACGGGTCTTATCGCATTATAGTTGAGGATCGAATCCCAAGGGACAACGTTTTTAAGAATCTTTTGTCTAGTCAAATCTAGTTGAATCAAGACTAATATTTAGAGCAAGGTTTGTTGAATTGAGTTAATTAACTAAATGTGAGGAAAGTAAAAGAGCAGGATTAAAAGTTGATTAAAGATTAATGATGGAAATCGCTGGGATGGTCCCAGGTTTCACCACCACTACACACGCAATCACATCCAAACATCAAACATCCATGCAAGATATAACCATTCAAATAGAGCTGCTGCAGAACCCCCCATACGGGCGTCAGGTCCGCGTAAGCATCACCTTAGGTATCAGATGTCTCGTCACCATCCAGATCATGTACTTACGGCTCCGAAGATACAAAAATCCAAATGGGGTTGTGGGCCCCCTATACAGGCGTTAGGCACACAAAAGCATCACCGTGGGCTAGATGGCTCATCACCACACAGATCATACACTTACAACCTCAAGGAATCCCATTCTATTTCTAGTTTGGGAGTCAACCGCGTTAATCGACATTCAAAACCTACGCATTGAAGTTCTCGCAACATAGGAAACGAAAAAGATAAATGCAAGCAGGTGATCAATTCACAAGCACTCATCGACGATTAACAACGAAATGAAAGATTATATACATGCCATGGAATGTTTAACAGTGAGATATGAAAGCATGGGAAGCGGGGTTAGTCCCCGCACCCCAGCGAAAGTAAACTACTCGCTCATGGTGAGAGGAACAAGAAAAACAAGAGAAAGAGAAGATTCTGCCATGAGCATGGTGAAGAAGATGATCGCAACTCGATGGAGAAACGGTCTTCTACCCGATGTCAGGGTAGATCTGGACGGGGAGGGAAGAACACCACGGCATACGGGGCAGATCTTCTCTCTCCACCTTCTTCTTCTTCTCGTAGTCCTTTCTCACAACAGAAGGAGCAGCTCATGGACGAGATGGTGGCGTGAACGCAGCAGATCTAGATTGAGATCTAGATCTAGATGAGGTGGCTTGCAGATCTGAATCTTCACTCGAGATCTGGGTGAACATGCCGTAAAACCACCACGAGGGTAGGTTCTTGGCTATGGAGATCGTCTCCTTAGGCCCAGGACAGTCCTGCAGCCTAACGGCGTCTGGAGATGATGATTTGACTGACTGGAGTCGAGTTCTATTTATAGGCAGGCTGGGCACCGACTTAAAATCGCGACCTTGTCATTTCTGCAGCGGGTCGTGGCTTTTTTCGTGGTCACGACAAATGTCGTGGTCGCGGAAAATGTCGTGGTCGCGGCCTTTGTCGTGGTCGCGGCATTTGTCGGGGTCGCGGAAAATGTCATGGTCGCGGCCTTTGTCGTGGTCGCGGCCATTGTCGTGGTCGCAACAAATGTCGTGGTCGCGGCCTTTGTCGTGGTCGCGGCCTTTGTCGTGGTCGCGGAAAATGTCGTGGTCACGGAAAATGTCGTGGTCGCGGCCTTTGTCGTGGTCACGGCCTTTGTCGTGGTCGCGGCCTTTGTGCTGCTCTGTGTGAGACAACTATGAGCGTTGCTGCTCAGTTGGTCATGGTGAAGGCTTGTGGGTGAGAGAAGCAGGAAGAGCGAGACCAGAGGGAGGTTGCGATAAGCTGGAATCGTAGTCGCGATCCAGGAACCATGGTCACGATCCTCGGTGTCGCGGGACGTTATGCGTTGCTGATGGTTGGTGATTAGGAGGAAGATGTAGAGGGTCGATCTACTTTGGAGGTGGTCGCTTACGTTGAGAAGTGCAGGTTTCAAACATGTTGTGGGTGATGAAGGCAGAAGCGGAAGGTGTCGGTTGGTGGGGGGGTTGTGGTTACATGGCTGCAAACGCGGTCGCGGCTGTGAGATGCACAGTCACGATTGTAGAGAGGACGAGAGCAGGTCGTCGCTGCGAGTGGATTGCAGATGTTTGGAGGAGCAAAGCCGAGGCCACGGAGGCGGGTCCTGATTTACAGACATCGCGGTGGCGGCTCTGTAAGAGCTTGATCGAGATCTTGTGAGGGGTAGGCCGCGGGCGGGAGAATAGGTCACGGCCTTGAGATGAAGGAGAACACCGCGGTCGTGACTACTTGGATGCGGTCGCGGGGCGTTACTGGCTCGGTCGCCTTAGCTGCAGGTCGTGGGACTTGAGTTGAGAACCAGCGACCGCGACGTAGCAGAGCCAGGTCGCGATGATGATGGAGGAACCGCGGGCAGGTGGCAGGGGAAGATCGCAATCAGGCTGCCCATTACCAGGATCGCGGTTAGGGTTTTTTGGGATGCGATCTATGAAGATGAAGGTGGGCCCAACGGCTGTTGCTGTGAGGTGAGCGAATAAAGGAGAAGAAGAGGGGGGGGGCGCTCGATGCTGATCAGAACAAAAGCAAAGCCCAAAAGAAAATGATATGGGCTTAGGAGATAAGGCCCGAAGCTCAAAATGACCTGCGCAAGGGTGCAAAAATTCAATAAAAATAGAAGAAAAATCAATTAAGCCAATATAAGTTGCATATGAAAAGATGAGGCCAAACAAAAGCTCAATGAAGCATTTAAGCCAAGGCAAAGCATATATTAGAAGATAAAGCCAATAAATGCACGAATGCAACCAAAACAGGGCTAGACGAGATGATTGAATCAAGATGAATATGCAAATAAGAAGATATGGCCAAAGAAAGCTCGGAAAAGCAGTTAAACCAAGTCATCTCGCATATAAGAAGATAGAGCTAGTAAAAGTGAATAATCAAGGAAAAATAGGACCAAACGAGGCGATTAGACTCAGATGAATATGCATTCATCAGAATGTGGCTCTTGAAAGGGGACCTTGGTTCTTTGACAATAAGCTAGTCATTGCGTCCAGGTGGTCGCCAGAGTTGGAAGTCAATCGTGCGAAGCTGGAGTCTGCTCCTGTGTGGGTCACTTTCCCAGACTTGGGCCGACATTGGTCGAGGCGAGTGCTGACGATAATGGGGTATGCAATCGGAACCCCTAAGGTGGTGGACTATGTGGAGACGGGCAGATATATGGGTGCCCCACATCTATGTATTGAAGTCAAAGCTGATAAGCAACCTCCCCCTGTGGTCCTTATCGAGCTACCTGATGGTAAGGAGCTAGAGGTGAAGGTAGTTTATGATGCGCTACCAGAGAGATGTCACGCTTGCAAGGTATTCAGGCATATGCCTGAAGATTTCCCAGTACCTAGGAAGGTGATGCCTTCAAAAGAGCAAAGGAGAGGCAGATCCAAGAGTGTAAGGCCGAACAGAAATCGGAGAAGAAGGATATAAAGTGGCGCTATTCGAAGTAAGTCTGGGCAACAATCGGCCCCGACCACAGAGCAAGACGCCAGGCCCCAACCGGAAGTGGTGGCTTCTGGGACGACGATAGTGGACAAGCTGCGTGGAGATGTGGCTGCTGCTCCTGTCGTGCAGGTGAGGCAAATGGAATCCCGACCCCTGGGGAATGCTACGGAGTCCCAAGCAGCTACCAACAGAGAGAGTGGAGAGCAGGAAGCGGATGCAGATGAAGCTACTGAGGGTAGTCAAGGGTCCCACCAGGTTACAATGTTGGAGGATCCCCAGGAAGAGATTGAAGCTGAGCCTGGAACGGCTAAAAGGGCGATGAGAAACTACCCCAATGGAGCACGGTGGGGGGGTAGAGGAAGGGGAAGAGGAAGTAGCGGTGTCCCATCCGGAACAAAGTGCCCAGATGAAGGTCTTCGCATGGAACGTTAGAGGGGCCTCACGATCGAGGAAGAAAAGGACCCTCCGACGCATCCTGGAGGAAGAAGGAGTGGATATAGCTATCTGTGTAGAGACCAAGATCAGTAGAGATGTTGGCGACCAGATTGAGGGACTGTTCCCTAGGGGTTGGGGGTTCCTCTCTAATCTGGATGATATTGATGGAGGTAAGATAGAGGTGGGATGGATGAGGGAGAGATGGGATGTTCAATCCATTTTCTTGTCTAACCACCTGGTAGTTCTGAGATGCATCAACAATGGAGGTTTCCATTGTGTTATTTCTGCTGTGTATGGTTCTAATGCTGAATGAGATAGGAGAAGGTTGTGGCAACAACTTGTGAATACCACACAACATGAGATCCCGCACCTGGTGATAGGGGATTTCAATAGTACGAGGAAAGCTAGAGACAAGTTGGGGGGGCTGCCGGTACCCGATTCTGTTCTAAATAGGTTCAATGATGCTGTTAATGAAGCGTAGTTAATTGAGTTGAATACCAGGGGAGGCATCACCACATGGCACAACAAACGCAAGCCTGTCAGAAGGATTTCCAGTAATTTAGATAGAGGTTTGGTGAACGAAATATGGTTGGATATTTTTCCTAATGCATCCATCTGCCTTGGGGCACATACGAACAACGATCATGCGTGGATGGAGATCAACTTGGTCCTGAAAAGGGCTCCTAACATGCCTTTTCAGTTTCTAAATCACGGGTTGGATTGGCATGGTTATGGAGAGGTGGTCAGGAAGGCTTGGGATACGCATGTCAATGGTAACCCGATTTATGTGGTGGTTGAGAAGCTGAAGAAAATGAAGATGGAGTTAAAAAAGTGGTTGAAGGACCTTATCAACCTGGATAACCTTACTAAGGAGGCCAAAATTAAGTATGACAATGTTACTAGAGATTTGAGACAGAATCCTACTTCTGCCTTGCTGATGGAAGAAGAGGAGAAGGTTGAGAAGCATCTCTTATAGCTTGAGAAAGCACATGAAAGTTACTATTGGCAGAGAAGTAGATTAAGATGGATCAAGGATGGTGATAGAAACTCAAAAACTTATCACGCGGCTGTAAAAAGAAACAACATGAGGGATCAAATTCATAACCTCATCGACGTCGAGGGCAATATGATTGATGAGGAGGAGAAGATGGCTGAGTTAGCCGTGAAGTTCTACTCGGACCTGTATAACAAAGAAGAAGAGGAATACCTTGTGCAGTGTCCCCTACAGAGTAAAGTCACGACTGAAATGAATAGAAATCTGCTGAAAATAGCAGATGATGAAGAAACCAGGAGAGGTGTGTTTTCTATTGGCGCATCTAAGGCTCTAGGGCCGGATGGGTTCAATGCGAAGTTCTTTCAGAACAGTTGGGCTATTGTGGGGAAGGATATTTGTAGAGCTGTTTGCTGGTTCATAGCCGGTGGAAAGATGGTTAGACAGGCTAACCACGCTTTCATCAGAATTATCCCGAAGAAAGCTAACCCTACGAAGATTTCTGATTTCAGGCCCATCACGTGTTGCTCGGTCTTGTATAAAATCATTAGCAAGCTCCTGGCGAATAGACTTAAGAAGATCCTGCCGGCTATCATTTCCCCTAATCAAGCGGCATTTGTGGAAGGTAGGGCCATCTCGAATAACACTCTCCTTGCTAAAGAATACTTGGTTGATTTTGGAGTGAAGACTTCTTCTAAAAAAACATGCATTAAGGCAGACATATCCAAAGCGTATGACCGTGTGAGACGGACTGTGCTGTTGAGTTCTATGGAGGCTTTGGGATTTTCCCAGATATGGATTGAGGTGATCATGGAGTGTGTTCAAACTACATCCTTTTCGGTGCTCATTAACGGTGTGCCCCAAGGCTTGTTCAGGGCCTCTATTGGATTAAGACAAGGTGATCCTCTCTTGCCCCTGCTCTTCTCGATTGTGATGGAAAATCTTTCTTGTATGGCGTGTAATGCTGAACAGAGTGGGGACATTAAAGCCTTCAAAGTTAAAGGTACAAAAGTGGAATCACACATGATTTTTGTCGACGATATCCTTTTCTTCTTGGAGGGGCACTACAAATATATGAGAGGGATGTATCAACTCTTGCGGTGCTTTGGTAAGCTCACTGGCCTCTATATCAGTGAGATCAAGTCCCATATCTATCTATCGAGATCTTGTGACCCCAGAAGAGGACGTCTGAAGAGGGCATCTCGCTTGGCGGCTCGTCACTTCCCGACCAGGTACCTGGGCATCCCCCTCTCGGGGGGCAGAGGTAGAGGTGTGGATTACTGTGTTTGTGTTGACGATCTCAGAATGACAATAGAGAAGTGGAATGACATTCCCATCTCTATGGTGGGTCATGCTGTCCTCTGTCAAACTGTGCTTAATGCGAAGGTGAATTTTTGGTGTAAACAGAATGAACTTCCTCTTTATATTCTGGAGAAGTTCAGGTCCATCGTCGCTAGTTTTCTCTGAGGAGGTGGTGCCCACGTAGTGGACTGGGATACCGTTATTCTACCTAAATATGCTGGAGGTTTGGGTATTTCCTGCCCTTTGCAGCTGGCATGGAGGGCGACCACCTCTAGAGTGGACCGATTCCTGAATTGCAGTAGCTCGTTATGGGTGGACTGGATGCGGAAAAGGTATGACAACCTGGAGGGTGATCACCAGACTGGTGATTCGTGCGTTTGGAAGAAAATGAAGATGGTTAGAAATGAGCTTAGTAGTGCTGGTTGTTTCCAACAACAGGAGGGTGGCGCGCATGTCAAACCTTGGAACCTTAACAGACATATGCCACAGGTTGCTTGGCATACCATCATTTGGACCAAACCTCATTGCCCAAAATGGAGCTACACGACTTTCAAGGCCATCAGGGAGAGGATTCTAACCTGGGATAGAATGCTGAATTGGGGGCTTAATTGCGATGCCGTGTGTGTGCTCTGTAGAAGGGTACCAGAGACCCATAACCATCTTTTCTTTGATTGTGAGTACACAACCTATTTGTGGAAAAAGAGGGAGCCTTAAGTGTGGTTGGGGCGGCCAACCGCCTATGGAGCTTAACACTGCTATTCCCTGGATGATTCAGAACTCAGGGAACAATTTGAGGAGTCGGTCTTTTGGGGGTATCTTCTTAGCTTCTCTTGTCTACCATGTGTGGTACAAAAGGAATGCTAGGATACATGGGAAGAGACCGAGAGATAATCTTCACCTTTTTGATGTAATTAGTCATAGCATGTTTTGGTTTTTTAAAGCCAAACCGAAGAACATGGTGGGAGTCAATACCATGGTTCTGAGAATGTGGGACCTCGTGTAGGTCTTGTACAGTATATGGGATTTTGATACCTCCCCTATACTTTTGCTTCGTTTAGTAATACTTTACCTTATCCAAAAAAAAATGGACTCATATAGACTTTGGTTGGAATTGAAAGACTGAACTGGGAGGACATTCCTTTTCAAATAAAATAGGTTGGATTACAACATGATGTTATTATTGTTGGTTCCTAGAATCAAGTATAGATAGTGTCTCACTATTAACATTATTTCTAACTACTTGGGCTATTAATGTTTGTGAATTGTCCCGCCCATATATGAGAGATAATTAGACCCATATAGACTTTGGTTGGGACTGTAGGACTGAAATGAGAGGACATTCCTTTTTCAAATGAAACCGTTTGGATTATGACATGATGTTTCAAGTGTTGGTACCTAGATCAAGTATAGAAAATGTCTAGATCAAGAATAGAAAAGGTCTTGATAGTATCCTCCTATTAAATGTGTCTTGGTGCGATTTATAAAGTACAATGAGCAATGCAATTGGGTTACGTAAGAACAACTTATGAAGAGATTTATGTAGTTTTCTGTAAACCTAAACAACTACAAGGGTTATGGTTTGCACACACCACGAGTTTTCTGGAGATCAGAATGAAAGAGCTTCCATTGTACGTCCAGTCGTAATTATTAGAAATTTAAAAGTAGGCATACCATTGAGACTTCCTTAATTAAGTTATGAACATAATTTCTGGGCTATTAATGTCTGTGAACTGTCCTGGCCATATATGGAGATAATTCGACCCATATGGAATTGGGACTGAAAGACTTAAACAAGAGGACAATCCTAGCTATTCAAATAAACACATGTTATTTTCCAAAATAAAATAAAATAAACACATGTTATTTTCCAAAAAAAAAAAAAAATAAACACATTTTGGTTAATAGAAAGTTTATAAACAAGCTGTGTTATTAAAACGTTTCTCACACTCCTTTTCGTTTCCTTACTGTTTTCAAGATCAAATCGTGGTTGGAACAACTTATGAAGAGGTTTCTGTAGTTTTCTGCATATAAAACTACACAACTACAAGGGTTAAATTATGATCAAATGAAAGAGCCTCCACATTGTCCAGTCATAAACAGTTACAAAATTTGCACTTCCTCTCAAATTTTCATACCATGCATAGCACTACGGAAAGAATCCATACAAACAGGCCTTTCTTGTTTATTATTCCATAATATGAACGGTCATAACATTATTATCATAAAAATTAGTCTGGACTCCAGATGGTAATAGGTAAATAGCAAAACGGACAGGTGACACGCCGGACAAGGAAACAAAACAAGGGGAGATAATGTTTATTGCGTAAAGACATCACTACGTGATAGTGATACCGACACTGATACTGACATGGCGGCGGGACAACGAACCAAAGCACACCTGTCGATTGACTACTTAAGCCGCATGATTGCCAAGCGTGCTACCCAACATTTCAGCCTTTTCCACGATGTCCGTTTTCACCTTTCTCTCAACTCCAGCGGCTATAACGGGTTGGCCAATGGAGATCCCTTCCGCTTGAACATCCTTCAGGGTTTGGAGGTGCTCTAGGCAGGTGATGTGAAACGGCCCATTCAGCTCCTTCATTGAATTGAGGATCCCTTTTACACAGATATCCGTTCCCTTGAGCTGGTCCTGCTTGTTTCGCAAAGCCCTCATCTGAGCGGCGTACTGATCGAGTAGGTTTGTGGAATACGCGGTGGAGTTGGCCATATGGATGATGGACGGTGGACTAGTGAAGGAGATGAGGATCTCGAAACGAGGGCGCCGGATTGTAGGAATACTGAGACGGCATACTTTTATAGCCACATATACGTAATAACTAGTCAAAGGTTTGGGTACGTAAGTAAAATCAAGGCCAAAAAACTTAAATGACACATTTCCCATTTTTTATTCTCTAAATGGCACGTTCTTGAACTTATTGCCCAAAATAACACATTTACAGGCCAATGCGTCCCCTGTTGGGACGCATTGCTCTCTCGGGAGGCAATGCGTCCCCGGTTGGGACACATCGCCCCCACAGGAGGGCAATGCGTCCCGAAGCTGGACATATTACTTTTTTTAATTTTTTTAATTATGATACCATGTATACCATGTATATTATATATACATATATATGTTAAATTGCTAAATTAATATAATCTAAATTAACTTATATACAATTAGCCATATATTTAAAATAATATCTGAAGATAATAAAATAATAACAGAATATTATATTTATTAAAACATAATACTTATAAATGTAGATAAAATATTCAAAATTAATAGATATAATACATAAATTATATAATAAAGTTTAAAATTATATAAATAAAGAAAATATATACATGTATTTATTTGTAAACTTAGAAGAAAAAAACGAATATAGCAATAAAAATAAGAAAATACTAATATAGCAAAATAATATATATATATATATATATATATATATATATATATATATATATATATATATATATATATATATATATATATATATATATATATATATATATCTGTGTGTGTGTGTGTGTGTGTGTGTGTGTGTGTGTGTGTGTGTGTATGTATATATCTGTATATGTATATATGTGTGTATATATATATATAATGTATATATTATGTATATATATGTATGTGTATATATATATATTTATATATATATATGTATATATATGTATATGTATATAATATATATATATATGTATATAATATATATATATATATTATGTATATATTATGTATATATATTATGTATATATATGTATATATATTATGTATGTATATATATACATATATATATATATATATATATATATATATTAGATATACATAATATATATACATAATATATATTATATATATACATAATATATTATATATATATATATATATATATATATTATGTATATATATTATGTATGTATGTATATATATGTATATTTTTGATATTATGTATCATACCTTTAATATATATATATATATATATTATTTTGCTATATTAGTATTTTCTTATTTTTGATATTAGTATTTTCTTATTTTTATTGCTATATTAGTTTTTTTTTCTTCTAAGTTTACAAATAAATACATGTATATATTTTCTTTATTTTTATAATTTTTAACTTTATTATATAATTTTAGTATTATATCTATTATTTTTGAATATTTTTATCTACATTTATAAATATTATGTTTTGATAAATATAATATTATGTTATTATTTTATTATCTTCACATATTATTTTAAATATATGGCTAATTGTATATAAGTTAATTTAGATTATATTAATTTAGCAATTTAACATATATATGTATATATAATATACATGGTATATATGGTATCATAATTTAAAAAATATATAAAAAAAACAATACGTCCGGCTTCAGGATACATTGCCCTCCTGTGGGGGCAATGCGTCCCCGGTTGGGACACATTGCTCTCTCGGGAGAGCATTGCGTCCCAACCGGGGACACATTGCCTCCCGAGAGAGCAATGCGTCCCAGCAGGGGACACATTGGTCTGCAAATGTGCCATTTTGGACAAAAAGTTCAAGAACGTGTCATTTAGGGAATAAAAAATGGAAAATGTGCCATTTATGTTTTTTGGTCTAAAATCAATGGTATTATCAGAAAACGGACAATATTCGAATGAGATGACCCTATAGTTATGAATGATTCATATTCTTGCACCGCTATATCAGTGAACTGTTGTTGCCTTATAGTTATGACGATCACCCATCGCCGGATAATTGGAATTCGTTCAAATTAACTGCATTCATGCCAATACAATCGACGACCCTAGCTTGTTGCAAAAGTTATTGGTAACTCCCCTACTTTGTTTTCCACGTCGCTGCAGTACTGCTAACCACCGGCTTTCAGTTTTTAACTCCATCAAGCTTCTTCCATGTTTCGCTATCCACACTCCATAGAAAAATTCTATGTATAACCGGCCACATCCCCGGGAGCCTACCCGGTCCTCGGGAGTGGCCTCTGCTGCGCCAACTGCCTGCTGCAATAGCAGTTAACATCAATTAAAGCAATAAAAGATTAGGGAAGTAGAAGAGAGAGAAAATGGTTTTGTCCATAACTTTCAATCCGAAACGTATTTTTTGATGAAATAAATTGCATTAGAATCCTTGTAGAAAATAATTTCCAACGAGACTAGTGTTGACATATTTTGAAATAATGATATTACGCGAGAAATATAGTACCGTATATTAGGATACCATATACATGTTCTGGGTACAGACGTACAGTACTCATGAATGAAGGATGATCAACAATAATCGTGAGTGTTGTACTTATGGATGCATCTTATAGCTCATCTCTTGAGCTGATGTGTATTGTACTTTTGAGATCATTAACAAGTAGATGTTCAAATTATGTCTGCATTTTGAAATAAATATTTGTCTACATGACCAATGTTGCTTTGAGATTTTGTAGGTACTGTGCTTATGCTTCTAGACTAGTTATACAATTATGCTTGATTTTGTAATTTATTACTGTACTTTTGAATGAAGGATGATCAACAATTATCGTGAGTACTGTACTTATGGATGCATCTTATAGCTGATCTCTTGAGCTGATGTGCATTGTACTTTTGAGATCATTAACAAGTAGATGTTCAAATTATGTCTGCATTTTGAAATAAATATTTGTCTACATGACCAATGTTGCTATGAGATTTTGTAGGTACTGTACTTATGCTTCTAAACTAGTTATATAATTATGCTTGATTTTGTAATTTATTAGATATTGTACTTATGTTTGAGTAAATGAGTTGAAATTAACAAGTGGGTACAATACTTGTGGTTGCATTTTATAGTTGATTCTTGGTCTGATGTGCATTGTAATTTTGAGGTCATTAACAAGTGGGTGCTCAACTTATGTCTGCATTTTGTAAAAAAATATTGTCCAGATGACAAATGTTGCTATGACAATTCGTAGGTACTGTACTTATACTTCTAGACCAGTTATACAATTATGCTTGATTTATAATTTGTTAGGTACTGAACTTATGCGTCAGTAACTGAGTTGAAATTAACATGTGGGTACAATACTTATGGTTGCATTTTATAGGTAATTTTTGACCTGATGTGCATTGTACTTTTGAGATCATTAACAAGTAGGTACTCAACTTATGTATGCATTCTGTAAAAGAAATTGTCCAGATGACTAATGTTGCTATGCGATTCTGAAGGTACTGTACTTATACTTCTACATCAGTTATACAATTATGCTTGGTTTTATAATTTGATAGGTACTATACTTATACTTGAGTATTAACAAGTGGCTGCAGTACTTATGGATCCATAACTACAGTACCCACGAGTATTGTTGATCCTACTTCATTCAAAAGTACAGTACTCACGAGTACTGTACGTCTGTACCCAGAACATGTGTGTGGTATCCTAATATATGGTACTATGTTTCTCGCATTATATAATTATTTTAAAATATATCAACACTAGTCTCGTTGGAAAGTATTTTCTACAAAGATTCTAATGCAATTTATTTCGTCAAAAAATACGTTTCGGATTGAAAGTTATAGACAAAACCAGTTTCTCTCTCTTCTACTTCTCTTATCCTTTATTATTTTAATTGATGTTAAATGCTATTGCAGCAGTTAGTTGGCACAGCAAAAGCCAATCCCGAGAACCGGGTATGCCAGCGGGTGGCTGACCGGTTGTGTGTAGCGTAGCTCCACTCCATACCTCCTAAAAACTAAAGTGGGGCCAGTTAGAATTTATATGACATCTCAGTAGACACCACCTTGTTCCTGCCGCCCGCTGCTTGCCTCATCTTTCGCTCATATTGTTCAGCCTTGATCCATTTCGGTTCCTTCCCCATTATCATGGCATTAGATCCATTTCGGTTACTTCCCCATTATCATGGCATTGGATCCATTTCGGTTAAATCCCCATTATCATGGCATTAGATCCACACTTCGGTTAAATCCCCATTATCATGGCATTAGATCCACACTTGGTAATGTTATAGTTGTTGTGTTTTTGTTGTATTTCAAAAGCAAAAGGACAATGATTTAGTCTCACGTTGGGAAATTCTAAAACTTCTTGTCCATAAGATATTCGAGGAACGCAATAGGATGTGGGCTTCACACGCGCATGGTGGGCAACCCAATTGAATTTGAGTTGGGCCAGTCTAGAAATCTTTTAATCGGGCCGCGTTCCACGTGCATGTGGGTACGAATCCGGCTTTCTCATGCTCCTTGCATGGGGGTGTTTAGCTAAGGTCTTATTAACTAAAACTAAGAAAAGAAAATAGAGATTTAGAACACTAGATGGTGCTTGTATATGCTATGCTAAAAATAGTGCAACATATAGATTCTTGGTTCTTAAAAATAACAAAAATATTGCAAAACCTAATACTTTTGTTGAATCTAAAATTGTTGGATCTTTTGAGGATATCTTTCCTGTGAAAAACCCTATGAAAAATATGTCTAATCATTCAACTAAAATTCTAGAAGACATACCAAGTACATCCGATACTAATGATGTTTTTAAATCGGATGATGTGAAATCTAGAAGATCCACTAGGATGAGGAAGGAAAAAAATCTTGATGACAACTTCTATTCTTTTATTGTAGATAATGACCATCAATCTTACAAGATATTGTTAATTCATCTGATTCCTCCTTATGGAAGTAAGTAATTAATAGTCAGATTGAATATATATTATCTAATGACACATGGGAGTTAGTGGATCCTCCATCATGTATCAAACCTATAGGATGTAAACGGATATTTAAAATAAAATTTAAAAACTGATGAGACTATAGATAAATACAAAGCTCTATTAGTTGCCAAGGGATATAAATAACAAAAGGATATTGAATAGTTTGATACTTTCGCTCATGGAACTAGAATCTCTTTGATTTCTTTACAATGTATTAAGAAATTAATTACACATCAAATGGATGTCAAAACTACTTTCTTGAATGGAGATTTAGATGAAGAAATTTATATAGATCAACTTGAAGGTTATGTTGTTCCAAGAAAAGAACATATGCTATGCAGACTAATCAAATCTCTCTATGGCTTGAAACAAGTACATAAACAATGGCATGAGCAATTTGATAAGGTCATTGTATCGTATGAGTTCCATATAAATGAAGGAGACAAATGTATATATTCAAAAGTTGATAACCAAGGTTGTGTTATTATACGTCTCTATGTGGATGACATGCTTATTTTTTACACTAATATTGATATCATAAATAGTACACATTTTTTCCTTATTTCTAATTTTGACATAAAAGATATGGGAGAAGCCGATGCAATTTTAGGAATTAAACTCCTTAAAAGTGATGATTGCATCATACTCTTTCAAAAATTTATGTTGAGAAAATCCATAAAAGATTTTCAATGTTTGGTTGTAAGCCAGTAAGCACACCTATTAATTCTAATTGTAATCTTAAGAAAAATGAAAATACTAGTGTTCAACAAGTCAAATATGCACAAATAATAGGAAATATGATGTACATAATGAATTGTACTCATCCAAATCCAAGATATGCAACAAGGAGATTAAGTAGATATACTCAATATCCTAACAAGGATCATTGGAATACTCTACATAGTGTATTAAGATACTTAAAAGGTACAATTAATCATGGATTTATTTTAGGTGGATATCTAACTATGCTAGAAGGATTTTGTGATGCCTATTGGATTAATGATTCAGAAGCATTGAAATCTATAAGTGGTTACATCTTTACCATGGGGAGGTGTTGTGTCTTGAAAATCCACCAAGAAAACATGTATAGCCCGTCCCACTACGAAATATGAGTTATTGCCTTAGAAAAGGCTTGAACTGAAGATGAATGGCTAAGACATGTTCTAATGGATCTTCTCATTTGGGAGAAACCTTCTCCACTAGTGTTTATACACTATGATAATCAAGTTGCCATAGAAAGAGCTAAAAGCAAAGTTTCTTGCACGTCTCAACGTCATCTAGTATAATTTGACACTTTTACTGCATACTCCTAGTTTACAATCCTTTTACGAACAACAATCTTAAGAGTATTTCTATTCTATGGGTACGAACATGGAAGGTTTTGAAATGCCTTCAACACATGTGACTCTGTCGACATCAAACCAACCTATATTTACTATGTCGACCGTGTCACAAAATCCTTTTCCTGACGTAGTAAAGATTGAAGCACTTGATGGATCCCATTATCAGTGATGGTAGGAAAAAGTTTACACTATTTTAGAAGTATCTAGAGTTGCATTGGCTTTCTCTCATCCAAAATAAAAAACTGATTCAGTCAATTGGGAAAGGGCTAATTGTATTTTTTATCATTTCATTTTAAGTACTATTATTAATCAATTATTTGATGGGTACTTTCCCCTTAAATTTGCATACGAAATTTGGGTAAGTCCTAACACAAAATATATTCTTGAAGAAGCTTCTATGCAAAAACTTACTGTTTCAAATTTTCTAAGTTTACATATGACTTCATAAATTGAGCACAATGAAAATTCATGATTTTCAAATATTTCTCCATGATCTGAAGAATGAGATAATTGAACTATCAGAATCTTTTATTGTCGATTCTTTAATTGCAAAATTGCCAAGTTCTTAGAAACATTACAAGAACAATTTAAAACATACAAGAAAGACAATGTCACTTGATGATGTGATTATACACATATGGGTAGAAGATCAAAATCGATCTAGAGAGAGATTTGATTTAACAAAAGAATTACCTTCTACTGCTAATTTTTCTAACAATGAAGTTAAACAAAATAATAATTCCTCTGACCAATCGAATAATAACGGGAAGTATAAGAAAGAAAAAGGAAATAAAAACAAAAACAATGGAAACAAAGATATTAAGAAAAAGAATGGTATGTATGTGGTAAACCTGGTCACACTCTCCTAAATGCAGGCATAGGAAGAAGTAGGCGGTATAGAATTCTAAAGAATCAACAACCAACTTTGTGACAAAGAACATGCTTGTGGCATTCATCATCCTGGTCGGTATGATATTAGTTCAACATCACGATTGGATCATCGACTCCAGGGCTTGTTGCCACATTAGTGGAAACAGAGATGCCTTCGTTACCTACTTAGAAGTAGGATAGGATGAGCATCAAGATGTCATCAACAAACCAAGTGTTCATCCTGTGATTGGAAAGGGAAACATCATGATCAAGATAACTTCTAGAAAGATCTTGCTGATCAAAGATGTGTTATATGTTCCAGACATTAGGTCAATTTAAGCTATGTTACTCAACTTGTCAAGTTTTTTGTTAAGGTGTCATTTTAATAAAACAAGGTCATCCTTTCTATGTTAGGGGACTACATGAGTATGTGATATTTCTCCAATGGACTTTTTATTTTGAATGTACCTAACTCATCTACTAATGAAATTTCCTCTACAACTTATATTGTTAGCTCTTTTGATATGTGACACAATAGACTTGGATATGTTAATTTTAAGTATGTACAACACATAAAATCTTTAGGTTTGTTGAAAGATATACATGGTGTTGTTATTTAAATTACAAATATCAAGTATCTACTGAAACTAAATTTATAAAGAAACCATGTCCTCAAATCATACATAAAGATTTTGAATTACTAGATTTAGTACATACAGATCTTGGAGATTTAAAATAAAATTTATCTATACGTGGGAAAAGATTCTATACCATTTTCGTAGATGATTTCTCACACCATACAAAATTATTTTTATGACATTCAAAAGATGCAAATTTTTAGATGTTTGTTAAATAGAAAAAAAGTAGAAATTCAAATGAATAAGACAATTAAAGAAAATAAAGTGTCTTTGCTAAGATAGTGGTGATGAATGTGATTTCTTTCCTTTTAATGATTATTTTGTGACTTGTAACATACTGGAATTTGGTACTAAATTCAATTTTGAGCCATAATACATGATCCTATCAAATTGAAATTCTATTTTACTAAATTTCCATTCTTAATTTAAATCCATTGCATTCTTTTGAAATTTGAGCACTAATATGCAACTTTTAGTCATTCTAGGGCCCATTCAATTATTTTTTCCAAATCTTACGTATTTTGAAACCAATTACTCAATACATTGAATATCTTCTTCTTAAATAGGCCTTGTTCTTCCTTTGAATAATTATTTTCAAATTAGTTCATCATCCAAAGTCTCATTTGATTGTCCAAGACCATTATGATGTTCTTTGTATTAATTTATCTCCTTTTAAGTACATTGTTTATAAATAAGTTTGTTTTCCTCACATAAAAAAGTCTTACATACTAGTCCCTCATTTGATCTTGTGACAATATTGAGACC
Organism: Alisma plantago-aquatica; assembly: GCA_963693085.1. Lineage (NCBI taxonomy): Eukaryota > Viridiplantae > Streptophyta > Magnoliopsida > Alismatales > Alismataceae > Alisma > Alisma plantago-aquatica. Next base: position 1,178,303,374 of record OY856410.1, read on the forward strand.
AATTTATGCAATAGAAAAGATTGATGCTCATCACTTGGTTGAACAGAGGATTTATAATATTCTCTCCCTTATACATAATGGCGTGGAATCAATTTTAATAAATGAGTTAGATATTTTTAATTATTGGTATATATATGTCTGAGTTGGACCTATAAGTAGATGTACTAATATTTAGAAATATGATGAGAAAAATTATGTTAGCAAGGGAAAGGATATAAATGAAGGTGTTAATGTTTCTATATATTATTTAATAAAAGTAACCGGTGGTCAAAATCCCCAAACAATTAGAGGTCTTGATTTAGTAGTTACAAATTAAGGGAGTAATTTAACAAAAGAAGATTAATTACCAACTTAATTTCCTAAGATGGTAACACTGCGTTACATGAGACTGTGGTGTCTCTTTCCCTCTTGATGCCTCCTGGCCCTCTCCTAACCCAAAACCCTAATAGCCCTATCACATACATACAATCCTACCGTCCTTGATATGAAGGCAACAAGACACACAGAAGAAGCCTGACTCCCTGATGCCATACAAAACCACAGTCGTCAGTGTCTGTTCAACCTACAACATCAGTAACGGTATGCTACTTCTCGATGCTCCCAACACCTTCAGACCCCGATCGCTTCCCTTCCCTTCTCCTTCCCCATATGTGATAGTCACATCATGGTGCACCAATGACCAAGTAAATAATCACCACCAACCTCATTGAAACAATACCAGTTGCGACTTCTCCAAACCTACCTCAAAACTCAAAGATCTGAGGAAGGTCAAAACTCCTTCCACCTACTGTTCGTGGATGCTATAGGGATATACAACTAGAGGAAACTTGTTAACGGCCAAACCTACAACTCAGATTGGAACGACACCATTAATTCACATCACTTGTCCCAAAGAAATCTGGAAACCTGTTCTTCAACCTTGCTACCTCCTCCCTCACCAGCAAGTCATGGTTGTCTGCAACTCTAGTGCCTCCACAAAACCACCATCGGCGACCTTGCATCAACCTCCCTAAAAACCTTAATGATCATGGTGCTAATCCTACCAGATATCGACAAAGTAGATGTTGATATGAAACACCACGACATGGTCCTCCTCATCAATATCTACCACCGCTAGTGCCACCCTTTCATCTTGCCAAATCCTATACAAAATTGTGTGAGGAACCACCTGCCTCACCCCACCACCATCGCCATGGCGCCACCCACCTAGAACAACATCAATTGATGCCCTCACAAACCATCGTGCCACCATCTTCGGACATCCACCAAACTCGACGTACGCTCATAACAAACATGTAGATCTTTTCCCATTGCACTTCCGTTCTCTAAGACCATCCAAGGATAAGTGACATCTTGAACCCTACTTGGTTGTGTGCTGCCTGAAGAAACTTCTCCAACCCTTTCCTCTCATCCCGCTCCTCACCAATAATGAATCCTCCTACCAGTCACCATCTACCTTCAACCTGAACAATGTTTCTGAACCTCACTACTGACATGTACATGACAACAAGCAGACCATCACCCAACCCGTTACCAATCTTGACACCTCCTGCTTCGTCATGCCTGTACACATGGCTGCTGACCTGCAAGGACAACTGGTAATCATCATTCAACCTACATGACAACACTATCATCCACCGCCCTCAACCATGCTACAATCTGCTTCATCTTCATCCAAGCCAACACAGGAGTAAAAACCTCATATGATGGTGCACCTCGATCAGTTATAGTGTTTAGCCGATCATTGAAGATCAACAAACATCAATTTGAAAAGGGATTAGGATCTCATGGCACCTCATACCTAGGACTACCTCCATACGCATCTATCGAGATCCAAGCATAACGTTGTGATCAACCTTGGTTAGAAAGGTCACCTGAGAACCATCAGAAGATTGATTTTGATAATCTTGATAAGTGATTTCTGTGTTTGTAGTTTTGTTTGGAACTGAATAATGATATAATAAATCTAATAACATGAAGAAAATTATAAACCTAATGTGTACGTGACACAATTAGTATGTTGACTATACTTGGAATGTACTATAGAATCAATAGGATCTACCTAACCCAAATTCATGTAAGAACTAACATAGATTTATGAGGACAACCCAGGATCAATATCAATTTTTCTACTATTTGTAAATGAATTGTGAATATTGATCAAACTTAGCACCTAGGTGTTACAAGGTGACATTTATATACTAGTCCAGCCATACATGCAAAAAGTATTTATGTATTTGCCTATTAGTGTGCAATATTTAAGAACCAAGATTGATCAAATAGGAGTATCGTGATGAATAATATCTCATTCAACTCATATCCTTGATCGTAGTTGACCAAATTAAGATACATCATATTATAGAGAGAATGACATAACTTGACCTAAATTGAGGATGGCATATTCTTACCAACACCTACATGTAAGCGAGAAATAATTTGACTTATGAGAATAAAATTGTACATTAGAAGTAAAAAAATGATCTAAAACCCTAAATTGAGAATATGTCAAGACACTAGTTACTTGGTATTAGAATATTATACTTAATTTAAAGACTTTGATTATACACTTGTAATATAGTTAATACCCTAGAAAAGACAAGAAGTTGAACAATTGAATCGAACTCCTAAAATGAAAATCCGATCCACCTATAAAGCTAATAAAATGAAATCTAAACAATAATTGATTCCAAGCCAATTAGTAACATTTTTTTTCTGATATGTAGTTATATCCTATTGGGTTCACTTTGTGATTGAGAAATCTATGGAGTCTTCTATAAATTGAGGTATTGGCTTCTTGATTTACTTATTGAGTTATTTTGCTTCCCTCTTGAATTTTACATATCATGTTTGGTGGTGAAGTATAAACTTTTTATAAGCCTTTCTTGATTTTTTAAGTTTGCCACCCCAAATGTATTATTGTTGAATATTGTAAATATTATGATGGCACTGAAATTGATCTTGGAGTTTTGACTCCCTGGACTTTGGTCCCTTTGGACTTTATCCCTTTAGAGCTTTGGCTCCTAGAGGTTGGATATGTCCTCCTGCCGCCCTGTGCACAAGTTGTAATGGATTAGTGGTCCCCGGGTATACTGGTTAAAATAGTAGGCTACCATGTCATTCTTTCATAGATGATTGAACACATGTCATTGTTGTCATAAATAAAGAGATGATATGACAGTGCTTAATCTTGATAATTAAAGTTGATTATTGGAAATATTCTTGATATTTTGATCCCTTGAACTTGGATAATTTTGCATAATTGTTAGCCTCGTGGAACTTCTATTTTGAATATTGAAAGATTGATACTAGTTATTCTCATTTTGTTGAACTAAGTCCACTAAATAGTCCCCTCCTAAAATTGATCTAATACTTGAATCATATTTTGAACCTACTTTTTTATAACTCAGTAATCAGATTTACTACCAACCTAGCTGATCTGTATTTTCCCTTCAATGGGGTCAATGTGTGGTTTTGTTCCTCCAGGAACTCATGGGCAGGTGATGCAAAGAATGAATAGAAGAGACCAGCATGAGTTGTCCTCTATTGAAGACTAGATGGGAGTCAATTTTTAATTTCAATCTTGTAATATTATTTTTAAAGCTTCCACAACTCTGATGTAAAAGAATGATTGTAATAAAGATTTTTTATACTTTTGACACATTTTGTAAATATTTGATCTTAAAGATCAGGTCTTTACAATATGATATCAGATCCTATAAACAGTCGACACTCATGCATGTATCATGGAATTTAGGTTCAGTTAGGAACAAAAATTCAATAGTTCAAACTTAGAATAATAGTTAATTACAACTAAACCCTAGCATCGTTGGCTCCATTATTGGCATATACCTAGATTACAAATGGGAAACACTGAGAACCTAGGATGTGAAGTATGTGATTTAGTCTAGAAATCCATGTTACATACTTAGCCCATCTACTAGGTTTTAGACACCCCTATATATAGACATACCTCTTCAGCTAGGTACAACCATAGATGATTTTAATATATATATATATATATATATATATATATATATATATATATATATATATATCACACCCTAGAATTATAAATTTCATATAATTGATAACTCGAATTTGGAACCCTAATATTTGAATAAAGTATTCAACTCGAACAGAGGGGCTATATACAACCAATACTAGTATATAAAATATCAATATGTTGACACATATGGAGGGAAAAAATTATATTATGAGAAAAAAGAACATATATATGTTTTATAACCTTTAATAGAGAGAGGAAATAAATAATAATATGTTAGAATTTAGATGAAACACGCTAAAAAAGACTTTTTTTCATAGATACCTACAACACATGGTAATATGCTCTTCTTTATATGTAATTATGAAATTTTTTAGGCTTGAAAAAATAGGGGTTACAAAGGATTATAGATGCAAAGGAAAAAAATCTGAGATTCATAATAATTTATAATCAGATAATTAATGATAAAAAATGTGATAAATACTTAGAGCCCTAATTTTTAATAACTCCCAATTTTCAAAGATATACAAAGTTTTTAATAATTTATGTGGAAACTTGCCCCCTGAAATGGAAAAATAAAAATGAGCTACATCTAATAAAATGTTGCATAGAGACGAGTGACAATAAAATTTATTAAAATTTAGTTAAATTGTAAATTTTCTATATAAATATTGTTTATCTGATGATTTTGTTTGTGTAACATAAAAAGTTTGATATTCATAGTTTAGATTCATAACTAGGATGGTGTACATGAAATTAGGGAGATTATATGGACCCGACATCATTAGGTGCTCAAATGACTCTTTATATTTCATATAAATCTAAAATTTCCAAAAGTATACCAAGTAGTTGGATGATGGAGTAACAATAATTAGAGAATAGACATTAGGTGATTGTGACTTGGTTCTTGCATCGATTTTGGCCATTTTTTTTTACACTAAAAGGTTTTCCCCTCGATAAATTACTTTCTTTATAATAATATATGTACAAAGAAAAATTGATTTTATGAAATTTTATTGTTGGATTTCCAAGCTAAACCACAATCAAGTAGGTATGGGAAAACCCTAGAGGTAAAACCTAGAGTTGGTGAAGGATGCTACATTGTACATGATACATGTATCTAAGCTTTTGGTTGAATCCTTGTAAGGGGTGGAGTATAGGACCTAGGTAGACCATGGATAAATCAATTTTGAGGATGAAATCCAATTTTAAGTGGTGGAGAGTAGTAACATACAAGAATTTGGTACTAAATTCAATTTTGAGCCATTATACATGATCCTATCAAATTGAAATTATATTTGGCTAAATTTCCGTTCATAATTTAAATCCATTGAATTCTTTTGAAATTTGAGCAGTAATATGCAACTTTTCGTCATTCCAGGGACCATTAAACTGTTTGTCCAAATCTTACGTATTTTGACACCAATTACTCAATACCTTGAATATCTTGTTCTTAAATAGGCCTTGTTCTTCTTTTGAATAATTATTTACAAATTGGTCCCTCATCCAAAGTCTAATTTGATGGTCCAAGACCATTATCATGTTCTTTGTATTAATTTGTCTCCTTCTAAGTACCAAGTTTATAAATAAGTTTATTTCCTCACATACGAAAGTCTTACATACTAGTCCCTCATTTTATCTTGTGACATTTTGAGACCAATTTATGAAATAGAAATCATTGATGCTCATCACTTGGTTGAACACCACATTTGTAGTATTCTCTCTCTTATACATAATGGCATGGAATCAATTTTAATAAATGAATTATATATTTTGAATTTTTAGTATATATATTTTTGAGTTGGACCTATAAGTAGATGTACTAATATTTAGATATATGATGAGAAAATTATGTTAGCCAGGGAAAGGATATAAAATGAGGTGTTAATGGTTCTAGATATTATTTAATAAAAGTAATCGCTGGACAAAATCCCCAAACAATTAGAGGTCTTCATTTAGTAGTTACAAAATACGGGAGTAATTCAACAAAAATAGATTTATTAGCAACTTAGTTGCCTAAGTTGGTAACACTCCATTACATGAGACCGTGGTGTGTCTTTCCCTCTTCATGCCTCCTGGCCCTCTTCTAACCCAAAACCCTAACAGCCCTCTCGCATACATAAGATCCCGCCGGCCGTGATCTGGAGGCAACAAGACACACAGAAGAAGCCTGACTCCCTAATGCCATACCACACCACCGTCGTCAGTGTCTGTTCAACCTGCAACATCAATAACAGTCTACTACTCCCTGATGCTGCCACCACCTTCGGACCCCGGTCACTTCCCTTCCCTTCTCTTGCCCTATCTGCGATAGCCACATCATGGTGAACCAATGACCAAGTAAATGATCACCACCAACATCATTGACCCATCAAACAAAACCAGTGGTGACTTCTCCAACCCTACTCGAAAACTCAAAGATCTGAGGAAGGTCAAAACTCCTTCCACCTACTGTTCGTGGATGCTATAGGGATTTGCAGCTAGGGGAAACTTGTTAATGTCCAGACCTGCAACTTAGATTGAAATGACACCATTAACTAGCATCACTAGTCCCAGAGAAATTCGGCAACCTGTTCTTCAACCTCGCTACCTCCTCCCTCACTAGCAAGTCATGGTTGTCTACAACTCCAGCGCCTCCAAAAAACCACCATCGGTGACCTTGCTTCAACCTCCCTAAAACCCTGACAATCATGGTGCTGGTCCTACCAGATATTGACAAGGCAGATGATGATATGAAAAACCACGACATGGTCCTCCTCATCAATCTCTACAACCGCTAGTGCCACCTTTCATCCTACTAAATCCTCCACAACGTTATGTGAGCAACCACCGGCCTCACTCTGCCACCATCACCATGGTGCCACCCACCTACAACAACATCAATTGATGCCCTCACAAACAGTCATGCCACCATCTTCGAACATCCACCAAACTCGATGTACACCAATAACAAACATGTAGATCTTTTCCCATTGCACTTCTGTTCTCTAAGCTCATATGCGGATAAGTCCCATCTTGAACCCTGCTTGGTTGCGTGTTGCCTGAAGAAACTGCTTCAACTCTTTCCTCTCATTTCGCTCCTCGCCAACAATGAATCCTGCTACCAGTCACCATCTACCTTCAACCTCAACGCCGTCTATAAACCTCACTGCTGACCTGTAGATGACATCAAGCAGGCCATCACCCAACTCATTCCCAATCTTGACACATCCTGCTACCTCATGCCTGTACACATGGCTGCTAACCTGTAAGGACAACCAGTAATCATCATTCAGCCTACATGATAACACTGTTAGCCACCACCCTCAACCATGCTATATTTCATCTTCGGACAAGCTAGCACAGGTGTAAAAACCTCATACGATGGTGCACCTTGATCAGTTATAGTGTTTAGCTGATCATTTAAGATCAACAAACATCAATCTGAAAAAGGGATTAGGATCTCGTGGCACCTCATACCTGGGACTACCTCCAGCCGCATCTATCGAGATCCAAGCATAACATTGTGATCAACCTTAGTTAGAAAGGTCACCCGATAACCATCAAAAGACTGATTTCAATAGTCTAGGTAAGTGATTTTTGTGTTTGTAGTTTTGTTCAGAACTGAATAGTGATATAGTAAATCTAATAACCTGAGGAAAATTATAAACCTAATGTGTGTGTTACACAATTAGTATGTTGACTATACTTGGAATGTACTATAGAATCAATAGGATCTCCCTAACCCAAATTCATGTAAGAACTAATATAGATTTATTAGGATAGCCTAAGATATCAAATTTTCTACTATGTCTAAATGAAATGTGAATATATGATCAAACTTAGCACCTAGGTGTTACAAGGTGACATTTATATACTAGTCCACCCATATATGTATGAGCCTACCAGTGTGCAATATTTAAGAACTAAAATTGATCAAATAGGAGTATCGTGATGAATAATATCTCATTCAACTCATATCCTTAACCGTAGTTGACCAAATTAAGATACATCATATCAGAGAGAGAATGACATAACTTGACCTAAATTGAGAATGACATATTATTACCAACACCTACATGTAAGTGAGAAATACTTTGACTTATGAGAATGAAACTATACATTAGAAGTAAAAAAATGATCTAAAACCCTCAATTAAGAATATGTCAAGATACTAGTTACTTGGTACTAGAATATTATACTTAATTCAAAAGACTTTGATTATACACTTGGAATATAATTAATACCCTAGAAAAGACTAGAATTTGAATAATTGAATTGAGCTCCTAAAATGAAAATCTGAGCCACCTGTAAAACTAATAAAATGAAGTCTAAACAATTCTTGATTCCAAGCCAATTAGTAATAAATTTTTCTGATATGTAGTTATATCCTCTTGGGGCCACTTGGTGATTGAGAAATATACAGAGTCTTCTATAAATTGAGGTACTAGCTTCTCAATTTACTTATTGAGTTATTTTGCTTCCCTCTTGAATTTTATATATCATGTTTGTTGGTGAAGTATAAACTTTTTATAAGCCTTTCTTGATTTTTTAAAGTTAGCCACCCAAAATGTATTATTGTTGAATATTGTAAATATTATGATGGCACTAAAATTGATCTTGGAGTTTTGACTCCTTGGAATTTGGTCCCTTTGGGCTTTGTTCTTTTAGAGCTTTGGCTCCTAGAGGTTGGATACGTCCCACCGTCCTGTGCACATGTTGTAATGGATTAATGTTCCCCTGGTATACTGGTCTAGAAGACATACCAAGTACATCCGATACTAATGATGTTTTCAAACCGGATGATGTGAAATCTAGAAGATCCACTAGGACGAGGAAGGAAAAAATCTTGATGACAACTTCTATTCTTTTATTGTAGATAATGACCATCAATCTTACAATGATGCTGTTAATTCATCTATTTCCTCCTTATGGAAGTAAGTAATTAATAGTCAGATTGAATATATATTATCTAATGACACATGGGAGTTAGTGGATCCTTCATCATGTATCAAACCTATAGGATGTAAACGGATATTTAAAATAAAATAAAAAAAAACTGATGAGACTATAGATAAATACAAAGCTTGATTAGTTGCCAAGGGATATAAACAACAAAAGAATATTGAATAGTTTGATAATTTCTCTCATGGAACTAGAATCTGTTTGATTTCTTTACAATGTATTAAGAAATTAATTACACATCAAATGGATGTCAAAACTACTTTCTTGAATGGAGATTTAGATGAAGAAATTTATATAGACCATCCTGAAGGTTATGTTGTTCCAAGAAAAGAACATATGCTATGCATGCTAATCAAATCTCTCTCTCTATGGGTTGAAAAAAGTACCTAAACAATGGCATGAGCAATTTGATAAAGTCATTCTATTGTATGGATTCCAAATAAATGAAGGAGACAAATGTATATATTAAAAATTTGATAACCATGATTGTGTTATTACATGTCTTTATGTGGATGACATGCTTATTTTCTGCTCTAATATTGATATCATAAATAGTACAAAATGTTTCCTTATTTCTAATTTTGACATGAAAGATATGGGAGAAGAAGATGTAATTTGAGGAATTAAACTTCGTTAAAGTGATGATTGCATCATGATCTTTCAAAAATTTATGTTGAGAAAATCCATAAAAGATTTTCAATGTTTGGTTGTAAGCCAGTAAGCACACCTATTAATTCTCATTGCAATCTTAAGAAATATGAAATAACTAATGTTCAACAAGTCAAATATGCACAAGTAATAGGAAACATGATGTACATAATAATTTGTACTCATCCAAATCCAACATATGCAATAAGGAGATTAAGTAGATATTCTCAAAATCCTAACAAGGATCATTGGATTTCTCTACATAGTGTATTAAGATACTTAAAAGGCACAATTAATCATGGATTTATTTTATGTGGATCTCCAATTGTGCTAGAAGGATTTTGTGATGCCAATTAGATTAATGATTCAGAAGTATTGAAATCTACAAGTGGTTACATCTTTACCATGAGTGGAGGTGTTGTGTCTCGAAAATCCACCAAGCAAACATGTATAGCTCGTCCCACTATGGAATCTGAGTTTATTGCCTTAGAAAAGGCTTGAACTGAAGATGAATGGCTAATTCATGTTATAATGGATCTTACATTTGGGAGAAACCTTCCCCACCAGTGTTTATACACTATGATAATCAAGTTGCCATAGTAAGATCTAAAAGTAAAGTTTCTTGCATGCCTCAATGTCATCTGGTATAATCTGACATTTTTACTAGCATATTCCTAGTTTACAATCCTTTTACAAACAATAATCTTAAGAGTATTTCTATTCTATGGGTATGAACATGGAAGGCTTTCAAATGCCTTCCACACCTGTAACTCCATTCACATTAAACCAACCGATATGTACTATGTCGACCGTGTCACAAAATCCTTTGCCTGACGTCGCGAAGATTGAACCACGTGATGTATCCTAATATCGACGATTGTAGGAAAAATTTTACACTATTTTAGAAGTATCTGACGTAGCATTTGATCTATCCCATCCATAGTGAAAAACTAATTATGTCAAATGGGAAAGGGATAATTGTATTTTTCACCATGTCAGTTTAAATACTATTTATAATCAATTATTTAATGGGTACTTTCCCCTTAAATTTGCATCTGAAATTTGGTAAAGTCTTAACACAAAGTATATTCTTGAAGAAGTTTCTATGCAAAAATTTACTATTGCAAATTTTCTAAGTTTTCGTATGACTGAAGATAAACCAAGCACCATGAAAATTCATGATTTTCAAATAATTCTTCATGATCTAAAGAATGAGAAAATTGATCTATCTGAATCTTCCATAGTTAATTCTTTAATTGCAAAATTACCAAGTTCTTAGAAACATTACAAGAATAATTTAAAACATAAAAGAAAGACAATGTCACTTGATGATGTGATTATACACATATGGGTAGAAGATCAAATTCGATCTAGAGAGAGATTGGATTTAACAAAAGAATTATCTTCTACTACTAATTTTGCTAACAGTGAAGTTAAACAATATAATAATTCCTCTGATCAATCGAATAATAACTGGAAGTATAAGAAAGGAAAAGAAAATAAAAACAAAAACAATGGAAGCAAAGATATTAAGAAAAGGAATGGTTTTTGTTATGTCTGTGGAAAACCTGGTCACACCTCTCCTAGATGCAGGCATATGAAGAAGTCGGCGGCCTAGGATTTTAAAGAATCAACAACCAACTTTGTGACAGAGAACATGCTTGTGGCATTCATCAACCTAGTCAACATGGTATCATTTGAACATCACGATTGGATCATCGACTTCAAGGCTCGTCACAACATTAGTGGGAATAGAGATGTCTTTGTGACCTACTCAGAAGTATGATAGGATGAGCAACGAGATGTCATTGACAAATCAAGTGCTCATCCTATGACCGGAAAGGGAAACATCATGATCAAGATAACTTCAAGAAAGATCTTGCTAGTCAAAGATGTGTTATATATTCCAAACATTAGATCAATTTAAGCTATGTTTCTCACCTTGTGAAGTTTGTTGTTAAGGTGTCATTTGAATAAAATAAGGTCATCCTTTCTAAGTCAGTGGACTACCTGAGTATGTGATATTGCTCCAATTGACTTTTTCTTTTGAATGTACCACACTCATCTACTAATGAAATTTCCTCTTCAGCTTATATTGTTAGCTCTCTTGATATGTGTCACAATAGACTTGGACTTGTTAATTTTAAGTATGTAAAACACATAAAAGCTTTAGGTTTATTGAAAGATATACATGGTGTTGTTATGTAAATTACAAATGTCAAGTATGTGCTGAAACTAAATCTACAAAGAAACCATGTCCTCAAATCATATATAAAGATTCTGAATTACTGGATTTAGTACATACATGTCTAGGAGATTTAAAATAGAATTTATCTATACGTGGGAAACGATTCTATATCATTTTTGTAGATGATTTCTCATGCCATACTAAATTATTTTTATGACTTTCAAAAGATGCAACTTTTGAGACATTTGTTAAATATATAACAGAAGTAGAAAATCAAATGAATAAGAAAATAAAAGAAAATAAAGCATCTTTCCTCAGATAGGGGTGGTGAATATGATTGCTTTCCTTTTAATGAATTTTTTTTGACTCATGGTATTATACATGAATACAATCCTCCATATTCTCCTCAATTGAATGTGATTGATGAACGTAAAAATAGAACTCTAAAAGAGATGATGAGTTCTATTTTTAATTAACTCAGGAGAACCCAATAACTTGTGGGGGGAAGTGATTTTATCTTATTTGTTTTATTCAAAATTACATTCCTAGTATAATGGCAAATAAGAATCCATATGAATTATGGAAAGGGTATCCTCCTAATTTCAAATATGTCAAAGTGTGGGGGTGTTTAGATAAAATCTTATTAACTGAACCTATGAAAAAGAAATTGGGATCTAGAACACTAGATGGTTTTTTATAGGTTATGCTATATATAGTGCAACATATAGATTCTTGATTTTTAAAAGTAGCAACAGTATTATAGCACCTGATACTATAGTTGAATCTAAAAATGCTAAATGTTTTGAGCATATCTTTCCGATGAAAACCTCTATGGAAAAATTGTCTAATCCTTCCAATGAAATTTTAGAAGACATACCAAGTACATTTGATACTGATGATGTTTTTGAACTTGATGATGTAGAACCTAGAATATCCACTAGTATTAGAAAGGAAAATAATCTCAGTGATGAATTATATTCCTTTATTATAGATAATGACCCTCAAAATTACAATGATGTTATTAATTCATCTGATTCCTCTTGATGGAAGGAAACAATTAATAGTGAGATTGAATCTATATTATTGAATCACACATTGGAGTTATTGGATTTTCTAGTAGGTATCAAACCCATAGGATGTAAATGAATACTTAAAAGAAAGTTCAAAACTGATTGGACTGTAGATAAATACAAAGATTGATTAGTTTCCAAGGGATATAAACAAAAAAAGGATATTGACTATTCTGATACTTCCTCTCCTTTAACTGGAATCACTTTGATCAAGATTTTAATTGCTTTGGAATCTACTGAGAAATTAATTATACATTGAATGGATGTCAAAACTGCTTTCTTGAATGAATATTTAGATGAAGAATTTATATGGATAAACCTGAAGGTGATGTTGTTCCAAGAAAAGAACATATGGTATGCAAACTAATTAAATCTCTCTACGGCTTGAAACAAGCACCTAAACAATGACATACAAAATTTGAAAAAGTCATTGTATCATATGGGTTCTGTGATAAAGTGAGTTTTACCTTTACTTTTGTTCAATTCCAATTTTGCCCTCGTTATGCTCAATCATGGCCCCAATTTATTTTTCTTGGCTACATAAGCAATTTTGATACTCAAATTAAAAATATGATGACCAATGTGATTTGTATACACATTATGACATTACAAATTATGTTTAATTATCAATTTATCCAAAGAAATAAATTTGTCCATCAAAATTCATCATCTGTTCCTCAAACTTTTTCTAAAGATTCTTTACATTTTTGTGAATCTATGGTCCAAATTTCAACCAAACCGACATTCCTACTAATTTCTATGAATTTTTGAAGTTAAAAGCTAAAACCCCATTTTATTTTCCTTTTTCTGACCTTACAAGGTCAGTGATCCACGAACAATTTTGAGAGCAAACCCTGACCCTCAAATCTAGCTCCCATAGATTAGAGCCCTGATCGAGCGTCACTAGGTCATCCCCTACCTCCCACAATCAGCAGAGGAGACTGCGGTGACCAAGTTTGCAATTGACTTGTTTTGACCGTATTTTGAAAATCAAAGCAAGCGAAAACATCTACCATGCCATTTCAAACTCACCTAGTCCTTTTTCCCCTTCTAATTGGCCTATTTCCAAAACAAACGAGGTGCTTCTCACAAAGCTCAGCCTCCGCCATGAGCATCCTCTTGCTAACCCTAACCTAACCTTCTTCGACTATAAAAACCTCATCACCGGCTTCGGCATGCACCAACGACCTCAATTGATGCCCTAAACCCCACTCTCTCATTTTCCTCACCATTCACACTTTTCTCCAGTTGCCTCTCCATGTGATGCCGCATCACTTCGTTAGGGTCTGTGCAAGTTGGGTGAGCAACACGGTCGACCTTTGACTGCCACTCAGAATCAACGACTGCAGGACTCCATATGCCCCCACTTCCTCTTCTCCTCTCCCTCACACATGCCTGAGAGGTTGTACATTCTTAGACATGAGATCTCAGTCACAATCAAGGTTGACCAAGGGATCCAACAACCCGGTACTTTCTCGGCCTTTCTTCTTTTCGTGTATTTTTTTCTCCTCTCTGCTCAGAAATACCATCAGAAGGATACATATTATTTAAATCATAAAAAATGCATCCTAGCTCCAAAATTCTAAGTAAATAATCAATCTTGATAAGAAAAACCTAAGGAATTGATTAAAAATACTTGTAAAGTCTAAATCATTATGGATCTCACTAATATACCTATATTTTGATATCTTTCTCATATAATTTAGCTGATGACTCTATTTTGTGTTTAATCTTTGGGAAACCCTAAAACTTGATTGTAATGATCATCTTGAGACAATAAAACCAAACTTGACTAAATAAGAATTTAGATCTACCTTTTTTGACTCATCTACCCTAGAATATGAATCATGCACCTTGAAATAAGGCTTAATCTTAATATTATGATGACTGATATTAATCTTGTAAAAATCCTTGATCATGTATATGACCCATAACTCTACTTTTTATCAATCAAGACTTGATCTAATCTTAAATACCAATGATTCTAATTCATCATGGTGATGATCCATAGATTTTATAATAACTTGAATAATGATGATAATAACTAGGGATGACATATATTCCTAAAATACCTAAGTGGGTCATTCTTACTTGAAATATTCTTGACACTTGAATAATGTTGGAAATATTGAAATATTGTTGATTATAAGTGGATGACCTAATCGTAAGGTTAAAATAGGAAAGTGTAACCCTAATCTCAAACATTGAAGTATGATCTTCTAAAAATCATGATCCTGACCCTTGATCCAATCTTGTTGATATAGGATCCGACTCAAGGGGTTGATATACTATTCCTTGGAATCCATACTCTGAATATTCACCAAGAAGGTACATTATTATTTTTATATCTCCTACTTAACCAGACTAGTAGTATTAAATTTATTTGTATGTACCTACTAAACATATACTTGGCTATGGATTTGGTTGAGCTACTATTCCCTTTTGATTAGTCTTATGATTTTCTATATCACACTTTGAGATAACTTGAAACATAAATGAAAATGCCCATTATGACTGCCCAAAATTATAATAATAATGATAATGTTGATATTGAGTACAAGTGACCTCCTCATTCAAGGGGTGGACCTTGGACATGTTTATTTGACCTCCTACCTCATATGGAGAGAAGGAGCTTGGTTACCTTCCCCATCTCATTGGGGCGATGGAGCCACATGAACATATATAAGCATACTTCTTGATATCCACATAATGGAAAATGTGTAATAAAATCATGTTGAATAAATATGGTTTTGGAAAATCGTTTCTTGATTATTTTTTCGCATAAGTCCTTCCAAGTATACCATTTTTGCTATAAACTATTTTACTTATTTTTGATAGTGTACCATGCAAATGCATTGATTGTGTCATGATTTTCCTAATTTTAGGTAATGCAAAGAACTAGAGACTATGCACAAGCTATCTACTCCTTTTATCATTGGATTAAATAAAGATTGTTGCATCAAATTTGGACTCATCATGGGAGCTAATTTAAAAAAGGGATGTAGTTATTGGCTAGTTTTCTTATCTACTTTTCTTTCCATGTTGCATATGAGCCCTATGTAATAAACCTTTTGGTTCATTTCACAAGCTATCTACTCCTTTTATCATTGGCTTAAATAAAGATTGCTGCATCAAATTTGGACTCAACATGGGAGCTAATTTTAAAAAGGGATGTAGTTATTGGCTAGTTTTCTTATCTACTTTTCTTTCCATGTTGCATACGAGCCCTATGTAATAAACCTTTTGGTTCATTTCAATAAAACAAGAATGTTATTTCCTTTTTGCATATTATTTGTGTGTGATTTTTGGGCCACTCAGGGATAGAAACTCTAATCCCTTTAACACTACCCATTTGGACAGTGGGATTGTGTAACACCCGGGCCCACTACCCAAGGCTCTAGTAGAGTTTTAGGAATGACGACTGGCCCCATAGACCGCAACTAGCCTTAACTGCACACTTTGTCCTGACTGACGCGCAAGCCAGGATCCACTTCTCGACTGGTCGTGAAATACCAGAGCAAGGGTGGCTACGTCACCATGGACAACCGTTTCCTACATGCCTGGACCATGCACACGACTTAAGACTGGCATGCCAGATGCCCATGTGGGCTCCACCTACTGAAAGGGTTATGACTCTGATACAATTTGACCCGGGTCGACTACCCAAGGCTCTAGTAGAGTTTCAGGAATGATGATTGGATCCACATACCACTACTAGCCTTAACTGGGCACTTTGTCCTCACTGACGCGTAAGCTAGGATCAACTTACTGACTGGTCACCCATCTTAGTACTACTCCAAGCCGAGCACGCTTAACTATGGAGTTCTTTAGTGATGGACTTCCTGAAAAGGAGGTGCACCTTGGTGATATGGGTAGTCCAATCATTCCTTATAAGATATTTTTATCTGAGGCCTCAAATACTTAGATGTTACATCCTTGAAATTCATATATTTCAAGCCTAAATGAAATCAGGAAACAAATAACAATAAAGTGAATGAGGAATCTTGGTTGATATTCCAAACCCTAGAATTAGATTAAATGTTCAATTTAAGGAAATAATGTGCTATTGAGCATATTATTCATATGAGGCTAATATCAGGTGCAATGTGTATCAAAGCCTTACATATGTACATAGATATGTAGTTGAGCTCAAGGAACCTTTGGAAAGCCCAAGATGTGATTCATGTGCCTTAGCGATACGTTTCGGCCCAGAGTGGTGAACCATGGTTTAAGTTCGAGTCCTTGAGATATGAATTGGATGTTTTTGTTATACATGATCATAAAAGATATCCAAGATAGTTTTGGTTACTAGATAATCTGAATATAAGGGTTTACACGGAAATCCAAGATAAAGTGAGGTATCAAGTTACTTAGGTAATTAATTAAGTAATTATCTAGTGGTTACTTGGAAGACAAATTTAAAGAGATTATCCTACTATTTAGACCCAAATATCTTGATCATATCCTTGGTAGATGCCACAGAGAGTCTACAACTTTTATTTGTTGGGGTAAATCTCGATAGGTGTCTAGGAATGACTCTAAATGGTCTTGTTTTAAAGCATTTAATTTAAGGCTTTCTCCTATGATTTGGATGTCAAGATCAACTTCAGCTTTGGTACCTTAAGGATCCCACCAATTCCCCGTCTAGCCCTTGTTTCATAAGCATGTTTAGCAACCTCCCATGCCCTAGTTAGACTTTGGTGCATGAAATTTTCTCTTCATGAGTCCAGAGGCTACGTTGAAACAAAAAAGAGGGCACACAACAACGGTAGTTAATGGAGATCTGGTGTGTTTTGCACTGCCGCAGTAGCAGCTTGCGGCAGAGTCTTCTTTCGCTGAGTTCAACGTGGAGGAGTGACGGTGAGGGGTCTTCATCAGCAGACAGGAGGATGGAGTAGGTAGTCGATCGCATGCTGTAGATCTTCCCCGCAGCAGCTGCTTGGGCGGAAGATAATCCATGCACATAGGCATTGAGCGTTGCGAATGGGAGGGACGTGTTGCGTTGAGCAAAGGAGAAAGGGAGCGGAAGAGGTCAATCTAGAGGTGGTGGACTTGTGGGCGGCAAGGCCTAGAGCCAGGACGTCCATGTACAATGATATGATGCAGGCGGAGCTCTGGATCAGTCGTCGTCACCCTGAGAAGCCAGTGTGATGGAGTCCCATAGGCACAAGCCATACCACGTCAGAGGAGCAGGCTGGAGGTGGGGTTCACTCACGTAGCGTCAGGCAGAGACCAAGCTTGATTTTTCATCGGATATCTTTCCCAAGGCGGCATTGTTGGGAAGAAGCAAGATCATGCTCACGGGCGCAGCGTGCGGATGGGGAGACCGCGAGGAGATGCAAAGAGAGAAAGGAGAGGGAAAACTGGTCCAAAGCTAGGCATACCTAGTTCAAAGACTAGACCAGTCGGCTCATGATGAACCAGGAGACTGTGAATGAAACTAGGAGTCGCTCCTCTCAGTGCACACGTGATGCATTTTGATTGGACACAAGGTATTTATAAACTTGAAAATCACATAAATATCCAGATCTTAGAAAATACATAGCAATTCATATGTTTCTTAGGAAAATTACAAAGTTCCAAAATCCTCAGGAAAATGAGTAGAATAAGATGAACCATAATATCAATGATTCAATGCTTAAATATCAGGATTATCATGTACGATGTAAAATGACCTTTTCATATCTAATAAATAATAAATGAAGACCTAAATTATGAGAATGTTCCAATAACTCCTAAATGTTACTTGTAATCCATCTGATGTTTGTAATTATAATGTTAATGCATGAAATCATGTAATAGGATTCATATAGCTATTTAGGGTTAATCACCCTAATTAATGTCTAATAATTACAAATATGCTCAAAGAATCCTGGAAATTATAGAGTAAGCTCATATAAGTAACTGTAGATAATATGTCACTCTGAGATCAGTAATTATGCATATAAATTATGTTACATGTTAAATGATCCGAAAATGATGAGAAAACCCTAACATGATTAAGACATGTAACCTAGGGTTAATTTGTGCATATAGTTATATGCAACATAATATTCAGATGACCTATAGTAATCTAGAACATAATTGGAAAATAAGACCAGAGAGATAATTTCATGAAGATGAGACAACTAATGATGCACACATCCTAATTACTAAGCCAAACCCTAAAATTGACATAACTAGGGTTAATGATGATGACAATTTGATGATAGTACATGATCTTGTCTTAATCAGGATTTGAACAAGGATACAGTTGACCTGAGAAATATATGATGATTAGATTATCTTGATCAAGGTACGACCTTACCTCTTACTTGGGTTACTATGTAGTATGATTTCATTATGTGTGTATAAATACTTGACATATGGTATTGGATGAAATGATTGTTCTTGTATGTTATTTTGCTTATTTTTTCATACTTATATGGCTATGAACACATGAAACATAAGATATCTGATGCATCACATGATAGCACTAAACTCTTTGGTAGTATAGTGCATTGAAGTGATCTAACTCTTTGGTAGGAGATCACATTGTAAATATGATCTAACTCTTTGGCAGGAGATCATAAGGCCTAAAATCATCTATCCCTTGGTGGCACGTGTATGAGATAAATGATGGTAATGTGCTTGAAATATGTGTTCTCTTTTATTAATAAACATTCTAGTTTAAATATGCTTTTGCTATCTTTTATTACCGCCAAGAATTAGTTTTATCTTATTGCCAAGTCTTAGTAATGAGAGGTATATAAAAAGACAGGTAGGCATACAAAGTACAATATTTTTGAATATTGTGTTGACGTTTACCACATGTTATCTTTTGTTTTAGGTATGTGGACATGTGCCCTTGAAGATCCAGGATAGTTTATAGTTGTGTGGAGAGATGATGTACATGTGGACCTATTGTCTTAAGATCCTATTTAGAAGGAGTATGTGTACATGTAAAAAGTTACTGTTCAATATGTAATATCAATGTGTAATAAGTCATCTTGTAATTATATGTTGAATGGTGAACATGTGTTGTTGTTTGGTTATTGTTCATGTGCATGTGCTACCATTGTTTCCTTCCTACTTCCTCTAATTTTCTTCTTCTTAGCCTAGTGTTGGGTGTTTAAATTGGAATTCTCACCGAGGTGAGGTTTAAATTTGGACGTTACACATCTGATTAAGTTTTAAAAAATTTTAGGGACATTATAGGGATCCACGATCATATCACTCTGTAAGAGTATATCAGTATACTCATCAATCAAGCCTAAAATAGAAGAAGACTTGTTCTTTATTGAGATAAGGAGTCAATTACATAGAAAATGACGAGCTATGGGGCAAGCCCCCATGCCCCAGAAAAGACTACTCGGGCATAATGTCAAGAGAAAAAAAACCAAAACTCGATTAACAAAGAATAAAACAAGTTATCACAAAATTGCAAGATGATATTTTTTCTTTGGAGTCCCCCCTCCTTTTATAGGGAGAAAGGAGGGGGGAAAACCCCATTGGAATATTTGGTGGTGGTGGCTAGATTATTTCAACTTTTGTTTCAGTCAATCAACAACATTTAATCACTTACTTCAGCCTGAAGTCACATTCAAAAGTTGACCTTATTGATGATTTTTAATATTTGATTGATTCTTTATTTGAATTCTTTCCACCAACTAAAAGGATATAGAATTGACCAATTGTCCTAGTCAAAGAAGATAACTTTTACAATATTAAATGCTTGCCCACAAATGGTTCTGTTTTCACTATAACATCAGTTTTGATTAAGCGAAACCGATGGCATATATAACCCACAAAATACAAAGTTTTAGGAAAAAATATTGGACTCCTAAAATTGTACGTTTAGTGTTGGTTTCTATAGTAACTCACAACACATAGTTTGTGTCATGTCCCAGTGAAAAAATTTATCCCCCCAAATTGCTTCTTAGTCGTCGGGTGAGCTAAAGAACGATGACTCAGTCCCCCACTTTTTTTGTTTGGAGAAGGGTCTCTGTCATCAATTTTTATTAAGGAACCAACATCTAAGTGCTTCCATGCCATATTTCTGTGAAAATATTTTCCCCCCAAATTTCTTATGTGTCATCAGTTTTGCATGCAAAATTGAAAACTAAGTACATTTGTTGAGGCTGACTATTTGTGTTTGGAGATGGGACTCTGTCATAGGTTTTGTGTCAAAAACCAATGTCTAAGTGCTTACTTAGTTGTCAATTTTAGCAACAAAAAATGATGACTAAGTCTTCTGACAAAGGCCAACTTTTTTTTGGGATCAGAATTTGTTTCGTCAATTTTAGTCTTCAAAAACCAATGACTAAGTGACCAACACAGTCATATTTGTCAGTACGACTGTGTTTGTCAACCTGGGTTATGTGTTGGTTTTGTTTGCTTAACTGACGACTATGTCCTTAGTCATCAGTTTTCTTTAACAATTAATGATAGTATCCCACTTAATACCTCCTA
This sequence comes from Alisma plantago-aquatica, assembly GCA_963693085.1. Classification (NCBI taxonomy): domain Eukaryota; kingdom Viridiplantae; phylum Streptophyta; class Magnoliopsida; order Alismatales; family Alismataceae; genus Alisma; species Alisma plantago-aquatica. The sequence goes on from OY856410.1 coordinate 1,178,324,678, forward strand.
CAAAATTTCATTCCCCCATTCTCTATTTTAAAATGACCTAGCTTCATTCTACTCTACAATCACGCCCCCACTCCTTTGCCCTACTCCCCTGCTCTAGCTTCTCTGGTTTTCTCAACACCGCCACCACCAGTGCCTGAGGAGCTAGCCACCACCTCCATCCCTACTATGCTTGCTGCTTGATGAGCTAGTCGTCGCCTAAGGAGCTAGCTGCCACCGCTACATGAGGAGCTATCCATCGTTTTTGCTGCTCGTGCTTCTGGTCTATGCCATTGCTTCTATTGGCCACTTTTGCAAGAAGAGACCAAGGTATTTTTTTTATTTAAATGACAATATATATGTCCCATTTCTTGCATTCTAAATGTTAATTTTTATGTAGGATTCCTAAATGCTGAATTGAAATCTAGGGTTTATTTGGGAATCTTGTTTTCACTATGACCTTGCGATACATATGGGATGATGAAATTGAGTTATGTTGTCTATGAAATTGAGTTTCTAATTATCTTAATGTATCTCTAATATTGTGTACCTTATTTATTGTTATATATTTATGTTTTGGTTGTGATAACTCAAATCTTATTAGAACCATGTTGTCTAATGAGAAAATAAACAAATGATAGGGTGAATGTGATGAATGATAGAGTGAATGTGACTTATAAATTTATGGGTTTTTATTTACATAGAATTGATATGAATTGTAAACCTAAATTTGGACATATATATTATTTTTCCTAGAAACACATCTAAGATTTACTCATTAGGAGTAAATCTTGGACATCCCTCAGTTTGTGACTATTCCTGAACACTTAATCTCACATAGGATGTAAGTGCATAATGTATTTTAAGTTTTCAAGATATTTCGTCAGAACTTCCCCATTTCTTCACTAAGTACATATGTTGGTGGACATTTTCCCATCTATATCGGTGTACTTGGAGAACTGTGGGGAAATGTTGTTGAAATTTTCTTGAAAACCAAATGCGCATTATGCACTTACTAGTGAGATTAGAGGTTCAAGAATGGGATAGGGGCACACATATTCATTACTGAAACCAAACCCTTATCCATAAATCTTGAATGATAAACCCTAATTTGTAATCCTTAAACCCTAATCATGTAAACCCTAAATCCAAATACTTGTTTTTTCTTTTATTATAGAATGGATATATCATGGATGTCCATTCCAAATCATTGCACCTTGGATTTTTTACTGGTCCTGACCAGTTTATAAGATTTGTAGAGGAACATAGGAAACAACCAAGAGATAGGTTATATTGTCCATGTAGGAATTATAGTAACTACTTGAAAGTTGACATTGTTGGCAAAAAGAAAAGTCATGCCATGTATGATGGGATTGTACATGGATATACAGATTGTACTGGCATTAAGAGAACCCAACTACGAGATCAGTAGATGTCAATAGTAGTGCTTGTGTTGAAAAAGAAATTGATGCTGATGATGTAGATGTGAATAAATAGATCCCGATAGACATGAATGATGTGATTCTAGATAGTTGTGGGGTAGAGCACACTTATCCACCTTCCTTGTTCAGAAACATTTTGCATGATGATGAGAGACTGTTATACTTAGGTTGTACTAAGTTTACAAATCTGAGCATTTTTTTGATATTGTATACTCTGAAGGCTAACATTAGATCGAGAGATAAAAGCTTCACATCATTGTTTTCTTTGTTGAAAGAAATTGTTCATGAAAGCAATGAGCTTCAATTTTAACATATGAATTAAAGAAAATTTTATACCCAATAAGAGTGAAGGCTAAGAAGATAAATTCATACCCAAATGATTGTGTGTTATTTGAAAAGAACTATGTTTATTTCAAAGATTGTCCAAAATGTGTTGCATCAAGGTATAGAATAATGACTTTGAGGAAGTCCAAACTTGGCTCTCATGCAAAGTTGATGTGGTATCTACCTATAATAATACAATTTTAATGCTTGTTTGGCAATACCACAGATGCAAAGAATTTAAGATGGCATGTAGAGGTAAAGAAAAATAATGATGGGATGCTATGTCATGCATCTAATTCCCCACAGTGGAAGAAGATTGATTTTTTGTACCCTAAATTTGGTGAAGAAGTCAGGAATCTAACACTTGGGCTTTGTACTGATGGGAAGAATCCAAATGGCACATTGAGAAGACAACATAGCACTTGGCATATAATAATTGTTATATACAATCTTCCTCCCTGGTTTTGTATGAAAAATAAGTATGTCATGATGTAGTTCTTGATGTCGGTCCCTAAACAACTTGGGAATGATATCAATATTTATCTTGAACCTCTAATTGATGACTTAAAGAAACTTTGGGGTGAAGGTGTGATGACCTATGATACTTCACGCAGAGAGACATTTCTTTTGCATGCTATGTTGTTTTGCACTTTTAGTGACATTCCAGCATATGGGACATTGTCTGGATACAATGTAAAAGGATCCAAAGCATGCCCAAGATGTGAAGAGAACATTGATTCAATATGATTAAAACATGGTGAGAAGACTATATATTTTTGTCATCCAAGGTTTCTTCCAAAATTTCATCCTTACTGAAGGATTCTCAAAGCGTTCAATGGGTCAAATGAGGAACAAAGTACCCCTATACCGATATCAGGGGATGTTTTTTATGAAAGAGTAAAAGACTCTTTCAATGAATTTGGTAAGAGATCACAATATACCATTCCCACATAGAGTGACAAATCTTTAGCCATGAAAAGTTAAATATTATAGGATCTTACTTATTGGAGTTCTTTGGTAGTTAGATATTGTGTTGATGTCATGCTTGTTTAGAAAAATGATTGTTATAATATCATTGGTACTCTGTTGAATATACCAGGTAAGACTAAAGATGGCATAAAACCATAATGGACCTACATGAAATAGAAATAAGGATAAAAATAACAAAAGTAGTTATTAGTGATCGAAAAATATGTTTATCTTCTGCTTGTTACACATTGTCTAGAAAGAAGAAGAAAACATTTTGTGAGTGCTTCCTTAATGTTGAGGTACCACATGGATACTCTTCCAATATCTATAGATTGGTATCAATGAAGAGTGTGATGTTGATAGGTCTTAAATCTCATGATTGTCACACCCTCATGCAACAAATATTTCCTTTGGCAATACAATGTATAGTGTTGAAGCAATTGTAAGGTTTCCAATCACCAGGATTTGTTTCTTCTTCAACACTTTATGCAGCAAAGTCATTGATCCTTATATTATTTGATATCATGGTACATCTTGTTGTCCATTTGACTAGGGGAGTGAAAATGTTGGGATTTGTTTTCTTGCATTGGATGTATCCATTTGAATAGTAGATGAGTGTAAGGTGACGTTTGAAACCGTTATCAGTATGAAGGGAGTATCATTGAGGTTTATGTGCTGAGGGAGGTTATGGACTTTTGCAATGACTTTCTGAGTAGTAATAAAGCACCTATAAATGGCAATAATATTGAGGATTATTTTGAAAAATGAACTTTAGGCGCACGAGTGAAAGTAATCAGTAAGAGTTATGGGAACAAGATCACTTGTATATTTTACACAACATCAACGAAATGAATGTGTATATCATCGAACATACCAATTTCATCAAGACACAATATCCTTGACCCAATTCAACGTGGCTTGCTAGAGAGCATAATAAGACATTTATCAGGTAGTTTGAAGATAAAGTCTTACATCAACTATCTCAAACACCAAATAATGTTGTTGAAAATATCAAATACCTTGCCTTTAAACCAAAAGTGGATGTTATGTATTATGAAGGGTTTGACATAATTGAGTTTTCATATTACACAAAGTTTCAAGATGATAATAGAGTCGTCCAAAATAGTGGGGTCCACATGATGGTAAAATGTCATATTATAGTTTCATTGAACATATAGGGGAGCTTGACTACATGGATTTCAGAATTTTGATCTTTAGGTGTAATTGTTGGGTTTTGTGGAGGAAACATGTGCGGCGGAAGCAACAAAAAATATTTTCACACAACCTGCAATAGAATCTCATTGACAACAACATATTCAGAGAGAGTGTTCGTGGGATATACCTTGTCACCAAGCAAGTCCAGCGACCTGTCGCTGCACGATGGTGTGCAATGCTGCTGGCTTACACAAATGATACTTCTCTCCCATCTTCTGAATGCATCGCGGGAAGATCCAGCAGTGCTCCTTTTCTTGTGGTGATGTATGCCGCTTGTAGCGTGTATGGACAATTGTTGACGTCCTCCGAACATAGGCATCTCAACATCTACGTCTCTACTTCTTCCACATGGATGGACTGGAAATCCACATCGCGCTTCCTAAGTCGACAAGAAGAAGTAGTATTTGTGTGATGACATGCTAGCGATGCGGTGCTCTCCTTTCTCTCCTGTAGATGGTGATGGCTAGGGTTTACGTACGTGAGGGTAAATTGAAAAGCCTCTCTCAATATCATATAAAGATATCGTCTATAAAGCCCCTTTAAATAGGAGACGAAAGGAAGCAAGGTTTCCTAAACCCATCAGTAAATAGAAAGAATGTGTTAATTAAAATGTTCGTTGATTAATTAGAATATTCTAGAATTAATTGATTAACCAAATAATTATATTAATTGATTAATTAATATCCAACTCCATGCAATTGCTCGAGATGGCTCTATGGGCATATATACCAATAGAATCCTACTTGCACTTAGAGCCAGTCACTCCAATTAATTGGCTCAAACATTTTAATATATTCCAATATTATTCTAATGGATTACATAAACATTTTAGTAATCAATGTGATTCGAAATAATTCCAATCACATCCACAATTATACTCCTATTGCAACACATCCTATGCGTGTGGACCGGTAGGCTTCAAATTACGTTATAAGTGAAATCCAAAATCATATTATAATTTCACAAGCAATGATTGGTATCTAGAAAGACTTCATTGCCACCCAAGTAATTGGAGAAGTTGGAGAACAACTTAACCTATCATTCATGACTGGTGTTACAATGATTGTATAGTTCCTTTGTCGCTGATATCTAGATTGAACTCGAGTCATGGAACTGTTATCCTCTTCAACATTCAATTCATGTTCTTTGAACTAGAGCAGACTGTATGCGATATATGTAAGCTCAATATCACATATTGACTCACATCAATATGGCCATGCATTTCTCAATCTCGCTTATCAAGTGGTTGGAATATCAAACTCCCGTAGGAAGGACAAATTCCATCTACATCACTCATAGTCATTCCCATGTGTCACAGTGCACCCAAGCACCATCTTTACAGCAATCCTTATTTAGGACCACGATGGATGATGTTTAAGTACACCGAACGACATGTTATAAGTGTAGTGACTTCAGGTCTAAGAACCATAATCACCACCATCATTATGAGATGTGACTCTAACTGCCAATCATGGTATCCATGTGTCACTCTCTAGGTGGGTCTGTCTGATACACTATTCTCTAACAAGTATCTATGTATTTGGTTTGATATCTCCATATAATGGATAATGAGATTCTTCCATCAACCAACATACATTCTAATCTTATGTGTTGTTGATGTCTATGGATATTTCAACAATAACAACTGATTAGAGACAAAACAAAAATACATACTCTTAGCATACATATGATCTCACTATTCAAGTCATCAACCCAAAGACATATGTCATTGAGTATATTACTCTATAGACATCTATAAATTTTGTGGTCATATCACAATATAAAACACAAACATATAGATTTGAAACTTGCCTTTATTGATATGATCAATGTAGTATTACAAATTTTTTACATAGTATCCCATTACAATCATCAAATGATAGTCTCCATGGGCATACATACCAACAGATTACCACTTGCACTTATACCCAATTACTCGTGAATCTCAATCCAAGTGATCGAACATGTCTGTCATGTTTTTGCTATGACCGTGCTTTTATGAGCGGGTCAGCCACATTACTTTCTGTAGGTACTATGCAAATCTTCACATCTCCTCACTATATGATCTCTTATATGAGATGGAACCACCGTAGAATATGTTTGGAACATTGGTGCGATCTTGGTTCTTTAGCCCGTGCAATTGCTCCATTGTTGTCACAAAACAACTCAATTGGATCACTAGCGCTTGGAACCACTCCAAGATCAAAAATAGACTTCTTGATCCAGACAGCTTCCTTTGCAGAATTAGATGAGGCAATATATTCAGCCTCTGTTGTAGAATCCACAACTGTCTCATGCTTGGAACTCTTCTAGATCACAACTCTATTGTTCAGGAAAAACACAAATCCAGATTGCGATCTATAGTCATGTTTGTTAGTTCGGAAGCTAGCATCAGTGTAACCCTTTACCATGAGCTCTTCCTCACCACTGTATACCAAGAATTGATCCATAGTCCTTCTCAAGTACTTTAGTATGTTCTTTATGGCTGTCTAGTGACATTCACCTAGATCTAACTGATATCGACTCATCATGCTCAAAGCATACAACACATTAGGATGAGTAAAAAACATCACATACATGATAGATCCAATTGCTAATGAATATGGAATCTTACTCATGCATGCCTGTTCATCACATGAACTAGGACATTAGGCTTTCGAGATCATAACCCCATGGGACATGGGCAAGTTACCTCTCTTAGAACCCTCCATGCAAAATCTCTTTAGCACCTTGTCTACATATGTTCTTTGGCTTAGGCCTAGAAGACTTCTAGATCTATTTCTATAGATCTTGATTCCTAGTATATAGGATGCTTCACCTAAATCATTCATAGAGAAGGTCTTCCCCAACTAAGATTTTGCTATCTGAAGAGTAGGGATGTCATTTTACATCAATAGTATGTCATCCACATTCAATATGATAAATATGACTGTTCTCCCACTAACCTTTTTATAAACACAAGGTTCATCTTCATTTTGACTAAAGCCAAACTTTTTGACTACTTTGTCAAAATGTAGATTCTAGCTCCGAGATGCTTTCTTCAATCCATAGATTGACCTTTGTAGTTTACAGACTTTATTGGCTTCCTTCAGGTTGAGAAAACCCTCAAGTTGTGTCATGTACACATCTGTGATTAAATTCCCGTTAAAGAATGTTGTTTTAACATCCATTTTTCCAAATCTCATAGTCATGATAAGCTACAATGGCTAGCATGATCTTGATGGATCTAACCATGGCAACTGGTGAGAAGGTCTCATCATAATCAACACCTTGAATTTGACGGAATCCTTTCATAACCAATCTACTTTTATAGGTTTGAACATTTTCATCCATGTCAATCTTCTTCTTGAAGACCCACTTGCACCCTATGGGTTTTACCCCTTCGGGTGGATCCACCAAGGTCCATACCTTGTTGGTGTACATGGTTCCATTTCAAATATCATGGCTTCGAGCCATTTCTCAGATTCTGGTCCCTTAGTAGCTTCTAGATAGGAAGTTGGCTCATCTGCTATGCACAATTCAGCACTATCTTGAGTCACAAGAAATATAAATTTCTCAGGCTCAAGTTGTGTCCAACTAGACCTACGAGGTTCCTATATTACATTTGGAACTTGAAATTCCATAACAATTTGAGTCTCCATGTTCCTTATGTACCTCCTTGGGTTCTCTACTTTCTTGTTGATCTCAAAATTCTTTGAGCTCTACATTCCTCCCATTGATTTCTTTAGAAATAAATTCCTTTTCAAGAAATACAATAGTCCTAGCAACAAACACTTTGTTGTCAGTTGGTGTGTAGAAATAGTATCCCCAAGTTTCCTTGGGGTATCCAACAAAATAACATTATTCACATTTGGGTCCAAGCTTTTTAGGAAATTGTTTCCTAACATAAGCTTCACATCCCTAAATCATTAACATATACAAATAGGGACGATTCCCATTCCATATCTCATACTGTGTCTTTTGAACTGATTTGGAAGGTACATTGTTAAGTGTAAACGATGCGGTTTCAAGAGCATATCCCCAGAACAATATTGGAAGTTCGGCTGAACTCATCATTGATCATACCATGTCTAATAATGTATGATTCCTTTTTTCTAACACATCATTATTCTATGGTGTACCAGGTGGAGCCCATTTTGATACAATACCACAATCTCTCTGAAGGTCCTCAAACTCTTAGCTTAAGTATTTTCCACCTCGATCATAACAGAGTTCTTTAATACTCTTACCAAGTTGCTTCTCTACTTGATTCATGAAAGTCTTGAACATTTCAGGAGTTTTTGACTTGTGTTTCATAAGATATACATAGCCATACCTACTGAGGTCATCAATGAAGGTAATGAAGTATTGATAGCCTCCTCTAGCATTTGATCTAAAAGGTTAACATACATCGATATGTATGAGCCCTAGCAGATCACTAGCTCTCTCACTGTGTCCAGTGAAATGATTCTTGGTCATCTTACCTAATAAACAAGCCTCACATGTCTCTAATGATTCAAAATCAAAAGAGTATAGATAACCATGCTTATGGAGTCTAGATATGCGCTTCTCATGTATGTGCCCAAGACGACAATGCCATAAGTATGTTTTGTTTGAGTTGTCAAGTTTTAGACTTTAAGTGTTTACATTGTATATTCTAGTCTCAAGTTATAACATGTAGATACCATAAGACATAGGGGCATTTCCATAGAAGATCTCATCTTTAGAAATAGAGATCATTCCATTCTGAATGTGAAATTCAAATCCACTATTGTCCATACAAGATACATAAATAATATTTCTATTAATGGCGGGTACAAAACAACAATTCTCTAATTCTATTACAAGGCCCGTAGGAAAAGATAAACTAATAACTCCAACTACGGTGGCATGAACTCTTGCTCCATTAGCGACCCGTAGCTTGTCTTGGCCCTTTTGTAAAGGCTTACTTCTTATTAGATCCTGCATATTTGAACATATGTGAGATCCACATCCAGTATCTAGTACCCATGATGAAGAGATATTTAAATTTATCTCAATAACGTATATACCTGAAGTGGATATCTCTATCCCCTACTTATTCTTCCTCAGTTCCTCCAGGTAGAGAGGAAAGTTTCTTTTCTAATGTCCACCCTGGTGACAATGGTGACAATGACCTTCTTTGGAGATCCCACCTTTATCTTTGAGAGCGGATGACTTTGGCTTATGCTCGACTTTAGAACCTTTCTTGGCATTTTCTTTGCCTTTTGACTTTCCCTTTGTCCTATTGATCATCATCACAGACTAGGGCTTGTCTTTCTTCATATGTGCTTCAACTATCCTCAACATGCCCAACAATTCTAACAACGGCTTGTCAATATTGTTCATGTTGTAGTTCATGACAAAATGACTATATGATTCAAGAAACAATTGCAGAATTACATCAGTTGCCAACTCTTGACCTAGGGGAAATATCAGCTTGGATAGGATTTCCATGTTCCCAATCAAAGTGAGTATGTGGGTACCAACTAAGTCTTCCTATTTCATCATGCTTCTGAACAAAGCCTTGGAGACATCATATCTCTCCATTCTTGCATGATGCTGATACATGTTCTTGAGATGTGTTACCATCTCCATGACATTCATGTTCTCATGCTGCTCTTGCAAGTCATAGTTCATTGAGCACAATATCATGCACTTAACATCTACGACATCATCAAGGTGCTTCTTGTAAGAATCATTTTCATCCTTGGGCGCATTTAAGGCGGGTTCCACTGGTTCTGGTGTTTCAAGGACATAGAGCTTATGCTCCTACGTGAGAACAATTCTCAGCGTCCTAAACCAGTTTTGAAAGTTGATTATGGTAATTTTGTCCTTTTAAAGGACCGATCGCAATGAGAATGTGTGATTGTTTTTGCCATTTGATTGCTATAAAAGAAAAAGTTTTCATTTAGTCCAAAACATTTTGACTTATAAAGATTTGATAACTAAAATTAAATATTTATGCTCCCACTATTTTATTTAAATTGATAGCCCTCACTATCAACCCAGAAGATTGCAACATACAACCTTCTAGTGAGCCAAGATACAAAATAATTGGATCAATGCCCAGCCAACACCTGCAACAAAGGCCAAATATTAAGGTTGGAAACCTTTTCCACTTACATCATATGCAACTCTTGGATAGATGATTGTGCACAACTCCTTGCCATGATGCATCTATGTGCCTCTAGGTAATTGATCCTATCAAGGATCCCTAGTTAAGTCCAACACATAAGCCAACACGATGAGTGTGCACCCTACGAAGGCAAACCCACACACCCACCATCACACTTCTACAAGATAGACAGTGTACTGCGCGGAGGCGTGTCCACACATAGTTGATCAAGCTTTTCATGTGTGTTACTTTATGTAAGGCAACTAAAACTTAATATTATTAATTGAGGGGTTTTATTAATACATATACATATCCAAATACCATATACTTATAGTACGTATCATATACTACTATATCCACAACCACAAATGATAGACATGCAATCACAAACACAAATACATCAATTATGACCATACTATTATAATCATTTGAAGCAACAAAGGATTCCGGTCCACCTAAGGTCATATGCATCTTATGGAACAACACATGTGAATGAACATGTGAGGATCAACATTACAATGAACAACTTCATGGATGCTCTGTGAGGTCGGAACTTTAAGTTGCTTCTTGGAATTGGATCGTCATGTTGCTTCTCCATGGACACTCCTTGGAGTTGGACCTTCAATTTTCTTCTTGGAATTGGATCTTCACGGTGCTTCTCCATGGATGCTCCTTGGAGTTAGATCTTCAAGTGGCCTCCTTACTTCATGTTTACAAAGACTAAAACTAATCCTATCTCTATTACATCATATGAGTACAAATATAAAGAGAGAATTAATTACACTTTGAAATAAGAGATGAGGCTCGACATGCAAGCCAAATAATTTATAAAAAGGATCCACGTACAACCTTTATACATCCATAGCATTCACAGACATATCCATAATATTCACAACTACATTCATTCATAACATTCAAAAAAGGGGATTCTAGGCCATAATCGTTCTTGCATTCACCACATAAAACAAATTGTAAACGCAACGTGTATGATATCATAGGTATATCTACATATACATATATACATATGAAATTGTACTTTTTTAATGTGGGACATTCCCCATTGAATAAATTTTTGACTCCCATATAGACTATGTGGGGTACACAGGGGTAGCCTTGTACGGGGATCTCAGGGGTAGAGCCCCTGAAAGGTCTACAAAATTTTACTTCCATGCACTTCAGAAAATCAGTATTTTCCATAGTCGACCACGTCCGAAACATAAAAAACAAAAGCCTGCGGAGTATGTGGAATTAGGTTTAGATATGCACATTATCAGTTTTAAGTTCACATCATATACAACAACAAAAAAGGTATACAATGATTTGATCATATTGAAACTAACCAAATATGCCATAGATCGACGTTGCTCTGATACCACTGTTGGATTTTGTGGAGGAAATATGCATAGAGGAAGCAACAAAAAATATTTTCACGCAACCCGCAACATGATCTCGTCAAAAGTAGTGTATTCAGAAAGAGTGTTTGTAGGATATACCTTGTCGCAGAGCAAGTCCGGTGGCATCCCGTTGCAAGATGGTGTGCAATGATGCTGGCTTACACGGATGGTACTTCTTTCCTATCTTACGAACGTGTCGCGGGAAGATCCGATGATGCTCCTTTTCGTGTGGTGATGTATGTCACTCTTAGTTCATATGGATAGTCATAGACGTCCTCCACATGCAGGCGTCTCAGTGTCTACATCTCTACTTTGTCCACGTGGATGGACTGGAACTCCACGTCATGCTTTCTAAGCTGGCAAGAAGGAGTAGTCTTTGTGTGATGATGTGCTAGCATCACGATGCTCTCCTTTCTCCCATGAGGATGGTGACATCTAGGGTTTACATACGTGAGCGTAAACTGAAAAGCCTCTCTCAATATCTTGTAAAGATATCGGCTGTCAAGCCCCTTTAAATAGGAGACAAAAGGAAGTAGCGTTTCCTAAACCCATTGGTAAATAGAAAGTGTGTTAATTAACATTCTCATGGATTAATTTTAATACATTGGAATTAATTAATTAACCAAATGATCATATTAATTGATTAATTGATATCTGACTCCATGCAATCGCCCGGGATGGTTCTATGGGCATATATACCAATAGTAATTGGGTTGATAACACAAAGAGTTGTAGTGTATCAATTGGGTTTCACATTAGTGAATTTTGAAAAGATTGGCGAGAAGGTTGAACCATTCATAATGGCATCATAGGTGAAGAAAGTATTTTATATTAATGATCTTGCAAACAAATGGTCGATTGTTCTTCATGGTAAAAGGCAGTTCATTGCATATCCTATAGATGAATCACAATACTATGACAAGTATGATGACTCCAGTCCATTCTCACTTGGCTTGCCAAAACCAAATATTGAAGTTGATACTGACTGATATATGTATGGAGATCACACTGACAAAATTCTAATTGATACAAGATCCAAATATTAGAGGCATGCTTTTATTTTTTTAAATGTTAGATATGCATTTTACATTCTTTGTGACTTACATTTCATTGTTTGACTGTTTTTGATATGAAACTGATTCAAATAGCATTTGACCATGAGTATGATGATTGAATGATGATTACCATGAGAATGAGCACCCTGACAAAGTGCATTGTGAGGATGCACACCCTGACATTGATGTAAGTTGTGTTGTTTTCTTACATAGATGTGTATTTTTACAATGACTATCTTGTTGTATAGTTTCATCCATTTATAAGTTATATCTTTTTATTTCTTATCCGTGTTTTTTTTTTCACTTTTAGCATGAGGATGTGCACCCTGAGGATCTTAGCAAGCTTTATGTGCAACATCATAAGCATGAAAGAATACAAGGCATCACCATGATAAACAAGTTACTAGAGCAAAGGGGTAATAGACCAAAGTGTAGGGAAATCGATATGACAGATAAGGCAGGGAAACAAAAATTTAAAGCCCAATTCCCCTAGACATCTAGATTGCGTTCAACAAAAATGTATATAGGATTAGTAAGGTTATACCTGGACCTGGTCTAGGAGCAAGTCCAACAAGATTACATTTGTAGTAGCAACATTCTGCTTCTCCAAGCAACACTCAAACAATCATCACAAATGGTATCCTGGTCTGGCACCACAGACTAGAGTTGATGGTTTTCTCCTAGAACCTGCTAAAGGACTCCTACCTCTAGAGTAGTCCACACAAACAATTATAAACTCGATGTTGCTCTACCAGAGCCAATAAGAAGTAGTTGTTACTTTCTATCATGCATACTAGTTGTAGACATGCTCTCCCACAATTGATCCCAGTTGTCCCCCCTCGCTGTCCTTCCCTTTGATGGGTAGGACATGCATGGTTTCACTATTGGTTACCACAACTAGAGAGGACAACAATTGTTAGAGTAACTGATTCTCAATTGTGTGTGTTGACCCTAGTCCCCTCTATTCATAATAGAGTGCAGGGTCTGGGTTCCTAATCAAAGTAGGAGTAGAATGAATTTTTTGGAAACTTTGAGCAGATAATCGGTAGGTCAGTCGGTTGGTGCGTGAATTGGTTGGTTCACTAAGTGATCCAAGAGGTTTGTGTAGTTTTCTATTCTGAATCACATTCGTATTTAGTGTACGATTAATGCACAACATGACATCAACACCAATCCTTGATCCAAACAAATTGATCATTGAATTAGGCAGTTCATCACATGAGCTGTTCGATATGGATCTTTGAACCGGTCGGTTCGCTATGTGAAATGGTCAACTCACTCCCTGGTTTAGCCAGTGATCAACCAATGTTGACTCCAATTGACTTGACACTCCAACCGAATGGTTCAACACTTGAACCAATCAGTTCAGAGTACATATAGTAAAATTTTTTTGGAAATAGGTAAAATGTATTGCCAAAAGGGGTCGTATAGATAAGATACACTATACAAGTCAAACTACAAAAAGTATACAAGGATTGTCACTACAAAATGCCCCAATATCGTTTGACTATGGGACTTAGTCCCTTGTCCAGGCCTTTTTTAGCCCTTACAACATTACAAACGTCTCTAGCGATCGTTTGAAAGACATCATCACTAGGTTGTAATGTTGTTCCTTTCTTTCGATATGTTGAAGCATATACAGGAGAGGAATATCCCAACAAAAGCACTCTCCCTCTTGTTGGTGCATTTAGTCTTGAGGTGTTCAACCATCTCACTGATGCTTTGGGCTGAAAGATTGCCCCAACCATTCTTTAGCCACATCAGCGCCCACAGGCAATTGACTTTTCTACAACAATAGAACACGTGTTCATGGGTTTCATCATCAGGGTGACTTGGGATTAATGGGTAGCCCCCATAATTTGATCCTATCCTTAGTCAGATGCTTGCCCAACATCACATTGTAGCTGACAATGCTCCATTTGGGAACATGCCCCTTGCCCAAAAAAAACTCATGCCAAGGGACATCATCACCTGTAGGTGTGTGGATCCACAGTTTCTGTTGCCCACACAACTTGAAGAGACCAGAGTCATCCACACGGTACAAGTGATGCAACCTTAGTGTGTTTAATTGAATGCCTAAAGATGTATAGTAATCAAAATAAACATCATTCATGAATATGTTCCTTTAATCCAAGTGTATCCTATGAGTGTGACCCTATAAGTCTAGAATTACGTTGGTAGTGAATGTCCATAACCATTTATGACATCACAAGCAAAGAGTGGTGCCTAGTCCCACATGATTGATACCCAAGTAATTCAGAGAGTTGGAGAACAACTTCAACCTATAAACTGCAATTAGTGTTACCATGATTGTATAGTTCCTTTGTCTCTAATATCCAGATTGAACTCAAGGCATGGGATCCACATCTTATCAACATTCAATCCATGTTCCTTGAACTAGAGTAGACTGTTTAAGATGCATGTGAGTTCACATATCACATATTAAATCACATGAGTACAACTGTACATTACTCAGTCTTGCTTATCAAGTGGAATGCATATCAATCTCCTATAGGAGGGACAAATCCTATCTATATCACTCACACTCAATCCCATGTGTCATAGATACCCAATCATAACCATTTTGGCAATCCTTATTCAGTGTTACGTTGGACGATGTGAAAGTACACCGAATGACATCTGATGAATGTAGTGACTTCAGGTCTAAGAGACACAATCACCACTATCACTACGAGAGATGATTCTAACTATATTCCATGGTCTCCATATATCACTCGCATGGTGGGTCTATTGGATACACTGTTCTCTACCCTATACCTATTTGCTTGACATGATATCACATATCATGACTTATGAGACTTTGCCATCAGTCAACACACACTCTAGTCTTATGTATTATTCTTATCTATTTTTCTTCCACAATAATATCTAACTAGGGACATAACAAGAAAGTATGTATTCTTATCATGTGTAGGATCTCATTGTTCAAGTCACGTAATTGAAGACATATGTCATTGAGTGACATCATTCTTTATACATCTAGTATGTATGTGTCATCATCTCATCACTAAGACAAACATAATAGATAGAATTATCTATATTATTATCAAATCATGTACTTAATGTCACATTCCAATTATCATATGATTGGATCTCTAGGCATACATACAAACAGACTCCCACTTGCACTTATAGCCAATCACACACAAATCTTATTGCAACTAATCTCAACATGTCCATCATATTTCTATTGCACTAGAGAGGGTTAGCAATGTTTGCTTCAAGTTGGTATATTGAAAGTTTCACATTTCGTTGATGTACAACTACTCATATGAGACAGAAGTGTCATAGTATGTTATATGATATTCCTAGCCTAACTAGTATCTCAATTATTGTCATAGTATTACTACTATGTCATCAATGGTTTGGAACCTCTCACCAGTTTATCTATATGAACTTCTTTATTCATATTGTATCCTCTGATGTTCTCATAACACAGAGACACTCGACTTCTACTGTAGATTTAAACACTTGTCTTTAGCTTGGAACCTTTTCCAACTTACAGTTCTTGTTTAGGGTCAAACACTATTTACATTACGGTCATTAATTTTATTTGTCATTTTAGAAGCTTGCATCGGTGTAACCCTTTACTCCCAACTCTTCCTTTTTACCATAACTAAACCAAGGAATTGATTCTTTTAATGGGTTTCAAGAATTTAAGGATGTTCTTTATGTTATTTTAGTAACCTACACTAGCATTTAATAGATACCCTATCATCATGTCTAATACATATGAGATTGCTCGATAGGTACATATATCCTCTTGTCATGTCCAATATATATGAGACAACTAGATATCCTCTCATTGTGTCCAATACATACGAGATAATTGAATGTCTTCTCATCATGTCTAATACATATGAGATAACAAGATATCATCTCATCATGTCCATAACATATTACGTAATGAGATGAGTACATACATGATTGATCCAATTGCGAATGCATGTGGCATCTGTTCATGTATTCATGTTCTTCACAAGAACTGGAACACTGGGCTGTAGAGTGACTAAATACATGGAACATAAATACATTTTCACTCATTATGTCATGCTTGTTGAACCTTCCATCATGATGTATGTTCTCTTACATAGGTTGAAAACCTATCCAGATCTATCACTTATGATGCTTCACCTAATCCATTTGTAGATAAGGTACTTTCATCCAGATTTTAACATTTATAGGATAAGGACGTTATTACCCATCATTATGTGGAATAAAAATATGCTCCCACTAAATAATTTTAATCAAATATTTCATCTTAATTTTGACTCAAGTCAAACCCCTTTGATTGTCTTGTCAAATAGAAGATTCTAGCTCTGAGATGCTTGCTTCAATCCACAAATTGGCCTTTGTAGCTTACACACACTACTTGAAATGTTGGATTTATAAAACCTTGATGTTGTGTCACATACACATCCTTGTAATTATTCCTATCAAGGAATGTGTTTTAACATCCATATGCCAAATAACAAGCTACAAAAAAAAGCATGATCATGATGGATTTGACCATGGTAATTGGCGAAAAGATTTCATCATGTTCAACACCTTGAAATTGTTTGAAACCCTTTGCAAAAAATCTACCCTTCCATTTTGGTCTTCTTCTAAAAGACTCAAATGCACCCTAAGGGTTTTACCCCTTTAGGTGGTTCCACCATGGTCATACCTTGTTGGTTTACACAAAGTACATCTTGGATATCATGGCCTCAAGCTATTTCTCAAATTTTGGTTTCTCGATAGATTCTAGGTAGGTTGTTGACTCATCATCTTGATCAACTGACTATCTTTCTTAGTTAGAAGATATCATAATATTTCAAACTCAAGGCATGCTCTACGAGAATGATTAGGTATTTTGTTACATAAGGAACTTGAGATTCCACAACAATTTGTGATTCTTATTGTTCCTATTTTATCTCTTTCGGTTCAATGTTTTCTTATTTGTCTAGAACATTTCGAGTTCTACTTCCCCCCAGTGATTCCTTAAGAATGAAATTCCCCTTTAGTAATTCAACCATCCTGGTAACATACAACTTTGTTTTCGGAGTGGAATATAAAAGTAGTATTAAAAAAATAACATTCGTGTGATTTGTGGACAATGCCTTCTAAGAAACTATTTTCTTATATAATCTGTCAATCATATTCCTTAAAAGACATATTAGGACACCTCTCATGCCATATCTCATATGGAGTCTTTTGAACCATTTTAGATGGTATATTTTTTATGTTAAGCATGTGCCCAAAAGAAATTGGAAGATCAACTAGATTTTTTTGATAATCTCACCATGATTAGCAAGGTGTGATTCCTTCTTACTGATACACTTTCATGATAAACTATCATTGTGTTTCAGGTGGAGCTCATCATGATACATTATCATCATCCCCTAGAAGGTCCTCAAACTCTTAGTTTTATACTATTTCAACATCAATCATATTGAAGTATCTAAATACTTTTACTGAGTTAGTTACATACTTCATTCACAATCTCCTTGAACACTTCAAGAGATTCATGCTTTTATTTCATTAAATACAAATTTTCATATCTATTGTTAGCATCAGTAAATATAATGAGGTACGTGTAACTACCTTTAGCATTTATTTTAAAAGGTTTATATACATCAATATGTATCAGCCCTAATAGAATAATCATTCTCCCACTACATCTAGTGAAGATGATTTTGCGATATTGCTCAATAAACAAGACTTGCATGTCTCTGTTGGTTCCATAACCAAAAGAGTCTAGATAACCATCATATCTATTCTAGAGATGCATGTCTTATTTATGTTCTCTAGATGACAACACTATTGGAATTCTTCAGTTGAGTCATCAAGTCATCCAATATATGTGTCATACACATCTTTGTTTCTACAACTATATAGTATAGTTTATAAGACATAGGGAATTCCCGTATAAGATCTTATGTTTTAAGGTGAAACATCAATAATATTCTCACCCATACAAGATACATGATTTTCTCATAAATGGCAGTTATGTAATTAAAATTCACTAATTCTATTACATGCCCATGAATGACAACTTTCAACTGTAATGGCAGCAACCCTTGGTCCATACAGTTCTAGCTTAGATCTTATTGGGTCATGAAGAAGCGATCTCTGTCTTTTTCTTCTTCCTTTATTTCTCTAAGTGAAAAGGATAGATTCCTTTTGCACTTACCCTTCTCCTTATCTTGAGTGTATACAACTTACACATTAGCTTATCCAAATAACTCTTCTTGGCCTTCCTTATGCCCTTTGACTCACTTCCGCTGATCACTATTATAGAATTGTCCTTCTTCATTCTTGCTTTGGCATCAATATGCCAAGTGGCTCTGACAATGGTTTAGCTACACTACTCAAGTAGTAACACTTGATAAACTAGTTGTATGATTCATACAACAATTTTAAAATCATATTCGTGGTCAACTCTTGACCTAAAAGAAGTCCCACTCTTTAGATGTTCCACATGCCCAATCATATTGAGCACATGGGGCTTTATTGGATCTGCCTCTGTCAGTTTGCACTCCAATAATGCTTTGGAGTCATTATACCCTACTTGCTTTACATGATTCTTAAGATCTGTTACCATTTCGAGAATGTCCATTTTTTCATGTTGCTCATCCAACTCATAGTTCGTATAACATAACATAAGGTACTCAAATATGTATGAAATCTTTGGCATGCTTGAGTAAGCATCCACTTTAGCTTTAGGCGTGTTTGGAGCAAGTTCCTTGGGGCTCTGGTGTTTCAAGGACATAGAGCTTTTGTTCATGATAGAGAACGCTTCTCAAAAGTCCTAAACTAGATGTGTATGTAAATCCCATTTAGTTTCATCCTTCTCAAGGATCGATTACAATAATAATGTATTAGTGTTTTCCATTAGATTCTACAAAGAAATATTGCAACTTTTCAAAACATTTTTATTTGTTTGATTTGATAAGATAATGATATTAATTTGGCCTTTAATTGATTATCACTATCATTATTTTGTTCAAATTGATAATCCTCATGTATCAATTTGGAAGATTGTAGCATATAATCTTCTAGTGAGCCGATATCCAAAATAATTGAATTATTACCTGACCAATGTCAATGTCCATAACCAGTTATTAAGGTAGGTAACTCTTGCCAATTGCATCATATGCAATTCTTGGATAGATGATATGCGCAACTCTTTTCCACAATCATCTGCTTGCCTCTGGTGCTTAATCTCATTAAGGACACATACTTCAGCCTAATCCAAAAGCCAACACTATAATAATGCACCCCGATTGGCAGGCCCACATTATTACCATCACACCTCTACAAGATAGACAACACACCACCCTTAGCCTGCATTTGGCACGGGATCGAAACGCGGTTTGGTGTTGTCTTTTAGTGCCAACCCTACCAAACAAGTGCCGATTTGAGGCTGATTTGTGTTTGGTTCTGTAACGTCCCCGAATTTTCACCTTCTCAAAACCCCATGGAGATGAGAAGATAAAATCCGAAAATGTTAACCAATTGTATCAGAGTGCGTTGCGGAAGCAATTTGCGCATACATGAACGTTCAATATAACAAACACCATAACATACTCAACATTCAACATGTATATTTATACAATATGAATTATTACAAAATGATTTACATTTACATATTGAATGAAAATTCCACAGTCTATGAACATGTATGCTAAGCTAGGATCTACACAATAGGTACAACCTGAACAACTTCTCACTCCCATCTTTTTCCTCCCATGCTATCTATGAACCTAAAACATACGTGAAACAACGAATCAACACACAAGATGTTGTGCACGTGGGTAGAAAGATACACACTAATATGTTTTCATAATTGAAATAACTTGAGAAAGAAAGATTAAAGGAAAACATTGTTTAAAGCGATAAACAAGTAAACATTCCTTTTATTGCATTCACTTTGATGCAGTTGTACTACACATACTTGCACTTGACTTACATCTAGTGTGGGAAATATAGTATCATCATACATCTAACATGGGCCAAGGAATCATACATCCATGTTAGGAAACATACATCCACACCAGGCTATGTGCTCTAGTAGCTACAAGCCATCATACTCATTTATGTTCTATTAGATTTGGCGAAGTATAACTCATACTAGTTCAACCAATCAATCATATCCAAATATGAGCATTCAAGATATTACATATCATAGGCAACCAGAAAACTAGTCTTATACTTAATAAAACCCATGTACCTGAGTTCAGAGATTCATAGATATCTTTGATCATCTAGACAATCTAGTCATAAGACTAGTTTTCTGGTTGCCTATGATATGTAATATCTTGAATGCTCGTATTTGGATATGATTGCTTGGTTGAACTAGTATGAGTTATACTTCGCCAAATCTAATAGAACATAAATGAGTATGATGGGTTGTAGCTACTAGAGCACATAGCCTGGTGTGGACGTATGTTTCCTAACATGGATGTATGATTCCTTGGACCATGTTAGATGTATGATGATACTATATTGTCCACACTAGATGTAAGTCAAGTGCAAGTATGTGTAGTACAACCACATCAAAGTGAATGCAATAAAAGGAATGTTTACTTGTTTATCACTTTAAACAATGTTTTCCTTTAATCTTTCTTTCTCAAGTTATTTCAATTATGCAAACATATTAGTGTGTATCTTTCTACCCACGTGCACAACACCTTGTGTGTTGATTCGCTGTTTCACGTATGTTTTAAGTTCAGAGATAGCATGGGAGGAAAAAGATGGGAGTGAGCAGTTGTTCAGGTTGTACCTATTGTGTAGATCCTAGCTTAGCATACATGTTCATAGACTGTGGAATTTTCATTCAATATGTAAATGTAAATCATTTTGTAATAATTCATATTGTATAAATATACATGTTGAATGTTGAGTATGTTATGGTGTTTGTTATATTGAACGTTCATGTATGCGCAAATTGCTTCCGCAACACACTCTAATACAATTGGTTAACATTTTCGGATTTTATCTTCTCATCTCCATGGGGTTTTGAGAAGGTGAAAATCTGGGGACGTTGCAGGTTCGCAACCCTAAAAAACCCCCATGATGGGATAATGGAACCCCCTAACCTGGGTTCTCCTAGTCTGACGAGGGACGGGATTCCAGTTCACAAACTGATTTTCACGATCTGATCCTCTCGTCGCCTCGACACCCATCCCGACATTCTTCTCCTTTCCCCTCTACCTACTCTATCTTCTGCTCCGTGGTCTGTGCTCTCTCCTCTCCTAAGACCTCCTCTCCTGAGACCTCATTCTCTCCCGAGACCTCAAGACGACCTCACCATTACTATTATCCATGAGTTAAAGCTGAGTCCCATTGTTTCCAGTGGCAAAGCCATGGCAGGCGACTGGCATACAAAAAACCCTTCCCAATGGAGTAGGTGGAATATCAGGTCAACCAAGCGGATTTATGGGTGTGGTGGCTCGTCTGCAAGCGTCGAGCTACACCGACAATCTACACGTCGACAAGGGACCCTCCCGAGTTGTCATCTCCCATCAAAGCAGCCCATTTCACCGTATACAAGTCATGCAGTAAACCCTAGCAAGGGCAAGCACTGTCGTGACTGCTATATAGTTCTACGCTTCATCAGCGATCTCCTCACTTTTCACCTTTGAACCCTCCACACAGTCTTCTGTTCTGCCACCGCTGATGAGCCCCTTTACTGAGAAGTCATCGACCTGCTTATAAGGTTTGTCTCCGCCGACCCTTTTCTTTCTTTCTATTTGCTAGCCTCCTATATTTACTCTTATAATGATAGATGATTTAATCAGTAAACTAATGTGTATTTCTCTCTCAATTTCTTATCACATGTTTCGTCCCTGGCAATGTCTGGCCGTGCTCCTATTTTCATCATCTCAGCCGAGTAGGTATTTGTTCTTATCAAACAACAACACGTTTTCTCCTATTCTGGTTTCCTACTTGCTTGATTCAGACAATATTGTTGTTGTATTATGTCCATGAGTAACAAGGGTCATTGGGATGTTGCATAATCACATGGTTGCTGGCTATTGTATTATCGCCATGATATTGTTGTGGTATTGTACATGAGTAACAAGTAGGGCTCAGTTTTGCAGATTAGTTACCAGGAAAACACGAATTATTGTCTGTATGCCCCTTGTATTTGAACTCTCTATTCTTGTAACATTATCAACACTCCAAGTACTACACAGGAGACCATCGTGCTCTTTTCTTCTATTGGCCTAATGTTAAATATTACTGATAACATACTAAAGAACAACTGTAATTAAAAAATTTATCATTGTCCATAAGGAAAACACTAGTCTTGTTTTTTGCAATACATGTTCATTAGCCAAAGGCACTTTACTCCAACCATTGATATATTTATTGATTCTCTTTTATGTGTCACCAATAAACAACATTACAAGAGGCAAGCATCCAATAAATGGGGGTTTTCAATAATATTCTCAACACAAATTTGTATGCATTGTCTAGGTCTAATTTTGTAAGGGAGTTTTTTGTGTGCTTATTCTACCACATTGTAACACACTAGGCTAGATCTTTTTGTGATTATTCTAGCATCTTATTCCTATTATTGTTGACATTGTCACAATATCACTGCATGTCATGAGATGAATGGTTACTTTTAACAAATTCATCAATATGTAGTCTACATATACTACACTTGCAAGGTTGATGATTCATAATACATTTATTTCATGTATTCTCAATGATGCTTGTTTTTTTTCTGAGATGGAAAGATGGTTCTTCTATTCATCTACTTGGGCTATCCTTGATGTGGTTTGGAAAACACCTTTGTGAATTTGGACATGACATCATTAGACAGGACACAACTGTCATGTGAGCTTGACGCTCGCTTCTTGCATATGATTGTGGTGGGAGTCCTTGCACCAACACCTTGGTTGTGCGATCCGCCATTGGTGTCCTCACTTTGCGTCCCAGAATTACCCATGTCTTCAGTGAAACCGGTTGGACCGGTCGGTTCTGGGCTGACAAATGAATCATATGCATCTAGGTCAACAACAACATCATCTTCAGATGCAACATCAGAAGGAGGCTGTCTATCAGTTGAGGGCATTGCATGATGTCCCCTAGCTATGTTCCTCCCCCCCATCAGCTCGACGTCGTGGTGGTGGTAGAATGGTTTGTTGATCAATCTCGCTAGTTCCCTATTTGCCTAAAATAGGGGAGAACTGCTAATTAGGTCAATATTAACAATCTTAATTTAATATATAATACTCAGGGTAGTATTATATTATTAGACATACCACAAGTGCCTCCCTCCACTCTGGGTGTCAGGAAATATTAGCTTGTGCCTGCTGTCATCCCATCCAACACTACTTTTGTTGGTCACCAGTTTTATCTTTTCATAGTCTCTCCTGAGGTTCTTCCACCGAGTTTTTAACTGATCCAATGTACCCTCGTTCCTCCCCATCCTGATATGTAATCGTGTAGCATCTCCCTCCATGCGTCCCTAGTAAATATTACATTGATGCACCTATCCATGTCATATTGTCTCCTCAATGCCGCACCAGAGCCTCATCCAACTCTTTCGACCATACAATACGGAACCTCGGGTCAGGTGCAACCATAGTAACAATGACAATGCGATATATCACTTTAGTCAAGGTGTTTAAACGAAACCATTATATGAACCTAGTATGAGACTAGACAATTGAAAGCAATAACTTGTATTGAAGTAGTCTAAGACAAGATCCATTAGCTGGATCAGACATAAGATCCAAAATTTGTACAACAAATTTGAAATTGTTGTTAAATTTGAAATGGTTGTAGCAAACGCATCATCCAATATGTTCATTACAGGAGAACTACATAAATAGCAAGCATTCAGCATGACATTCACATTAAACGTATTCATATTGCTCATGAGATATACCTGGTAAGCCGAATTGAAGGTTGAAGAGAGTTGCACGGCCAGCGACAGGGTCAGGGACGGTACATACAAGAAATTCAGAGGGAATACAGATTAGCTGAAATTGTTAGATTATTTGCAATATAATCAGCATAATACTAATGAGTGTACATTTTGGCCGTACATGAAAATTAAAATCATTCATTCAAGCTAACATATATCACAAAGCATAATTGTTTCACAACAGAACTGGCATTTGAAGTACATATCCCTATACTAACATATATCACAAAATTCCTATACTAACTGGTAAAAAATTCCTAACCTCACAACACAACTGGAATTTGAATTATATATCCCTATACTAACTATATATCCCTATACTAACATATATCACAAAATTACCCATACTAATTATAATTTCAGTTGTATATATATTTTTATTATAAAGATGATCATGATTTTTTCTTGGAAATAGAGATGATACGATTCATGACATAACCTCATAAATTTGACCCAAACCTGGTTGACAAAGACTCGACTAAATTTTCACATGTCTTTCAGTATGTGGTAATGACCACATTTCAACAAGCTGTGTATGTGCTTATTGGTTCGAATTGTATGTTTGTTCCACCAGTATGTCTATGTCCCAGGTGGCGGGATGAATGAAGTTTGTGCAATTGACCACAAGTCCATCTTTCACAAATTAAAATATTTACAGGTACAATTACAGGTAAGAATTAGAAAATATTGATATATGTCTACTATATCAATAGTGTGTACAATAGTAACATTGTAAAAATATTGATATATGTCTGCTATATCAATCACGTAAAAATACCACGTAAAAATCACGTAGTGGAATTGCTACTAGGTCTAATGATAAAGACAAATACCAAACTATTTTGAACCACTTTTATGCAAGCTACCCTGACGCCCCTGTCCCAGTTTTTACCACTCTTGTGCACACCATAAACGATCCAGCTAACCGTAACATTTACCTAAGCCTTATGGACACCCCACAAAAAATTACCATTTGGTTGCAAGACTTGTGGGAAATGAAGAACACAGCTTCTCGAGCTTCTGCATCACAATCACCCTTCACGCCACAATCTCCACCATTCCCGTTTTCTAGCACAAGTGGTTACAATAGTAGAGGTCCTGCCCCACCGCCGTACTTCTGAGGTTGTCTAATTTAAGAACTATATCAATATCTTGCCTTTTATTTTATGAACTTTCTCAAAAGTTATTGTTGTACTATTTTATTCCATTGGGAACAATCTCTGAACTATGGTACTATGTAATGGTTTATCTTGTTATTTGCTATTTGGTCAATATTTTCTATTTTGTCGCTATAGCCCTAATTTCATTTCTGTAATATCTCGATATTTTTCTAATGCGAGTAATTACTTTTAATTCTAGATGTGATGGCCGGTATTCATCCATATGAAACAACTGATGACATTCTACAACTACTGGATCTTATGTCTGGTATGGCTAATGACATTGCTAACACAATATCCTACCAAATATCCCACAATATCATACAAAATTCATACGCCATAACCACACACCAATCAATACCGAGATCGATTAGTATTAGGAGCGGCAATCAAAAGGTTTTAGAAATAATAATTGGCCATGAAAGGAGGGCATACTATCTGTACCGTATGCTACCCAACACGATTTTAGCCTTTGTTGACAAACTTAAGGACTGAGGTTTGTTGAAAAGTACCAGAGGTGTGTCATCAGTGGAGGCAGTTTGCTACTTCCTTCAAATGGTTGGCCATGGCCATACCAACCGTGTTATGGACGAGGACTACATTCACAGTGGTGAGACCATTAGTAGAAAGTTTAACGAGGTGTTGGATGTAGTGTGTGCTTTGTGCAATGAATATATTGTCACGCCAACTGCATCAACAACTCTGCACCGCCGCATCGTCGAGAGTTCAAGATTTTACCCTTACTTCAAGGTATGACCATCACTTAGTTGACCATTGTCCATTCTGTTGTTAATATAACCACTATCGTCATCGTTGAGTTTGGTATTTACTTGCGTATTTCTTATATACTTATCTTAGGATGTCATTGGGGCAATTGACGGGACACACATCCCCGTTTTGGTGAAGCGTGATAAGCAGAACCAATATAGGAATAGAAAAGGGAATGTTTCCATGAATTCCATGTCTGTAGTAGACTTCTCAATGGAGTTTACATATATCATGACTGGTTGGGAGGGATCTGCTGCTGACCAAAGGGTACTTCACACAGCTACAACCACAGACAGGTTCAAAGCACCCGCTGGTAAGTACTACCTTGTTGATGCAGGGTATGCCAACACTAGATAATTTCTTACACCATATCGAAACGTTGCTTACCATATAACAGAGTATCGGGGTAACAGAAGCTCATACACCAACAAAAAGGAAATGTTCAACCACCGAGATGCTCAACTATGTAACATTGTTGAGTGATCCTTTGGTGTGTTGAAGAAGAGGTTTTCCTACTTTCGTAAAGGAGCGACTTTTCCCATGTAGTCTCAATCTCAGATTGTAATGGCTTGTTGTATCGTTCACTATTTTATCCGGCACCAAAATGATGGTGATCCTATGATGGACGAAAACTTGGATGAGCCTCATACTACCACTGACATCTTGAATGAATTGAGTTCTATCCAACAAACAAGACAGACTGATGCTAGGGAGGGAGATGTTTTGCACAAAACTGTTGCCAATTCTATGTGGGCAAATCAGAGATTTATACATATGTTTTCTAACTTGCACACATTGAAACATGTTCTACAACATGTTTCACTTACTCCCTTTTCCAATTTAATTTTTTAACTTAACGACCAAGTTTTGTTCTCAAACTCTATTGTTGACTACAATTTTGCCTACTTATACACAATGTCAAATTATGTCTCATTAGGTTTTCTATCTAGAAATGGACAATGACACGCCGTCGTGCCCATGTGGTCTGCAGTGCACCGTACGAGTGTACATGGATGCTACAGATGCGGCAAATGGACGGTTTGAAGACAACAATCCCCACATGCCATATTTTACATGTGGTAGGGGTCTTGTACCAACCAGATGCCATATGAGGTTGCCTGCGCAGCAAGTAAAACTTGCATTGGCTACACTGACTGCAATTAGGGATGCAATGGTATCACAACTCACATATGCACGTAGCGAACACAAGTTCTAGTCAGAACACTGTGACTTTGTCTGTTCAACAAGAGCAGACACTGATAGGTTACAAGAAGAAATTTTAAGTATGCGGGAGAGGTGCTGATATCTTCACCACCAACTTCAAATAACGAGCGATAATGACTCTTCAACAGAAGAAGATGGATACAATATGTCATAGATATACTATATCATGATCTGTCCAAATGAACTGCACTTGTCTGTTGCAACAATTAGCTACTCCTGAACAAATGGTCTTCATATTATTTTTGAAAACTTGTCATGAACCCGACATTTTTGTATTAATCATCAATTTTGTTTTATTAGATGTCGATGACTCCATCTGAGGTTCTGAGGTGTGATTGTGGCCTAAATGCAGCTTTATAGCTTAACACAGAGGATGCAAGGTTATATGACTTTGCCATTCTAAGTCAAAGGCCGGGCGAAATGTATTACATATGCCCTACTCATGAGGTGCGATAGTACATCAATCAATAATAGACTGCCCTTATCGAGGCTCCGCTTTCTTTGCCATTAACTTGAACTTGGTACTACATTTTAGGGAAAAGATTGATGTAGATACTTCCATTGGGCAGCCGATCTCCCCCCAACAATTGATTCATTGAAAGCGGAGATTATGTTACTAACTGTTGAGTGCCAGTCAGTGTGGGGTTAGGCGATGAACATGAAGGACTTCGTTGAAATTCATCACAACTACGATGAATTATACATTAACAAAAAGTATGAGCATGAGGTTTTAGAACGCAATGTTGCCAGTCTGGAGGAAGATTGTCGTCTGCTTGTGGACATCCCTTCACCTCAAATGACTCCATAACGTTGAATGGCAAATACATTTACATCATCTTCTCTGTTTAGAATGACTATCAATGGATGTTATGAACATCATAAACTTGTTTAATTTAGGCACTTTTATAAACATCGAATTACATTATAAGTGTTATGATTTTTTTCTTCATATTGGTGAATGTATTATTAATGATGTATGTTATTAATTGAAATTTTGCTTAACATTATGTAAAACCAAATAATACAATTAATTGTGATATACACCCTTACTTTTGAAAAATATATTACTTACAGAATCTGTTATATGGATGGCCAACCGCCGACACCGTCTTTTATCTGGTCTACCGAGCTTGATATGGTTCTCAGGGGTTTGATGAGAACCCAATATCACGTGGGTAGATGTGTAAATGGAGTATACTCTACACATGCTTGGATGGAGGCATGGCACCAGTTCCTATACATAACAGGAGGCCCTTACATTTCATTGGATGAGTTGCAAATGCGATGGCAATACATCAAGAGAGAGCTTGTAAGAGACAATATTTTCATATTGGGAGATTTATTGCCTCCCCCCCCCACATTGGTCACGCAACAAGGCATTGAACGCAACTTTTTGACGACGCGTCACACTTACCCACCATGGATTTCTACATTCTTTACCACTGACGATTGAAATAAACAAATGAACTTGTAACATATGTGCTAAATGTTGTAGTTGTGTATTTGCGTCACAACATTTTACATGCTCTACTTATGTGTTACAATATTATATGTTGCTACCATAATGTGATCAAATTTCCTACTTCATTATTATGTTTACAAAAATTGCATCACCTTCAAACTTAGTATCAGCTAAGTTAGGTTGCATTATTTATTTGTAAAACTTATTGGCACAGTTACTTTACGATTGTTGTTATTTGTTCATACCTTTGTTTTTATTAATTTTAGATGTCGACATCACATGCAAAGGCAAGGGTAAGGGCAAAATTCAAAAAACTGTTGATGTCTTCGAAAAAAAATAAAAAATATGTTGAAGATAACCTTTTATGCAAAAAACCATGTTGCAATACAAAAGGAGGAGGAGGGTAAAATTGGGACCAATGAACAAGTCAAGGTCCGGGTCAGTCAGCATGTTCCTCATTTGCCATTGTTTTTTATTGGCCAAAAGACAACATCAAACAGCAAAACAAGTAGCCGGTGCAGGAACCATGCCCAGTGTTATGGGACAAGTACGATGAGGCCATAACGTTGGCCAATTTAAATCAAGATCCACATCCAACCATATCCCCCCAAAGTGGCTTGTCAAAATCTTAGCTTTTGTTTGGCTGTTTAGTGTTATGGCATGCGTCCCATTTTTTATCCGTCTCCCCTGACGAAGTTCACCCGTAAACAACTATTTTATTATCAGTGATCATTTATGTTTAACTAATGATGACAATATGATTATTATCAGTTGCTATTAGTGACGATAATGTTATTTGTTTATGTTATGAACAAA
Organism: Alisma plantago-aquatica; assembly: GCA_963693085.1. Lineage (NCBI taxonomy): Eukaryota > Viridiplantae > Streptophyta > Magnoliopsida > Alismatales > Alismataceae > Alisma > Alisma plantago-aquatica. The sequence goes on from OY856410.1 coordinate 1,178,354,545, forward strand.
ATATATTAGGCCAATTTCATATTTCATGTAGCTTGACAATTACTGTGTTGAATATGTTCAACATTACATATATACCACATGCAAATGTCATTCCAGACAACAGTAACATTTCATTAATTTTTAATCACCATGTAAAAATTAGCATCATCAAATCTTATTTGCACTATTCTAAATATACAAAATAACACCCACACAACACAAATAAAATAATTTTTTAATATATTCTAAACTTAGGTTGAAGTGGCATCACAAATACACATTCTGTGTACTTGTTCAAACAGTGCTGCAAGAATAGGATAGAATAAGAAGATACTGACTACGCTGCCAAACAGAATCAGACTTGCAGCCAAATAGATCCAGACTGCACACAGACTCAAATCAGACCAACTGACCAGAATCAGACTCCGTTGCCAAACAAAATCAGACTGCATCCTGACTACCCCAACACTGAAATCTAGACTAACCCCGACTAACCCAGTCCAGATTCTAGAATCCCAATCCTGTGCCAAACGCAGGCTTAGGGTGCCCACTCTTAGTCGATCAAGCTTTTCATGTGCGCTACTTATGGAAAGCATCTAAGACTTAATATTGTATTAAGGGATTTTATATATAAATACATATACATATCCAATCACCACATACTTAGTATGTATCATATACATGCCTTAACCACAAAAGAGAAAATGCAATTATTAAAACATATAAGAGATGATTATGGCCATATACTGTAATTCCTTGGAGCCACAAGGAATTACTACAACCTATGGTCCACGTCATATGCAACCTGTTGTTGGTGAAGATATGAACTTGAACCAATCTAGGATGATCTATTCAACACTTGAACCAGTCGGATGAACTCCTAGTCAATTAGTTGGGCTCTTGAAACGGTCATCCGGTTTGGAGGTCCAAGTGGTGTGTAGAGTACTCTAGCCGGTCATTTAGGCCACCAGTCGATTGGTTTGCCTCATGTCATCTGGCCTCCTTGGTCCTCCAAATGGTTGGTTTGTCTCTAGAGCCAGTCAGTTCGTCCCACGAGGTGGTCGGTTTGTCTCACAACCAAATCAGTTCGTATGGTGCATAACATCTTCCCACAATAATGCATAAATTAAAACTATTTTATTTCTTATTACAATGTGTAATGGAAAACCTCGAGTTACATTCGAGGGGAGATAGGATGCAGAACATTAATTTACATTTGGAAAGGAGAGAGAGGCTCCGTATGAAAACTGAGATATAAATAGGATAAACAACCACAACCATGCACATAAGCTCTTGGGTTTTTTTGCCATAACCATGCTTTACATCCATCATCAAAACTGATTTTAAGGTGGCATGTGAAAATTGCATATATCTATCATATATAAATAAATAAATATATATATATATATATATACATATATGTATACATACATATACATATATGTATACATATATATACATATATATACATATATGTACATATATGTATATATATGTATCTATACATATATATATATATGTATATATGTATATACATATATATATATATATGTATATATATGTACATATATGTATGTATATGTATATACATATATATACATATATATGTATATATATGTATACGTATATATACATATATATATATATGTATATACATATACATATATATGTATATATATATATATATATATATATATATATATATATATATATATATATATATATATATATATATATATATATTAGTTTGTGGAGCATATGTGGTAGTTAATCAGATATGCACAATAGCTAGTTTAATATTCACATTGTGTGCAATAAAATAAATCCCATCATATTAATTTAATTTATTGATACATTGTAGATTAACCTGGCTCGGATACCACTATAGGGAAATTAGGGTGACTGATAAGGAAACAGAAACAAACATTTAAAGCTTGATTACTCTGGGCAACAAGATCGTGTCAACAACAATGTATCTAGGAAAGAAGGTTAACAAGGTTATACCTGGTCCTGGAGCAAGTCCAGAGACCTTACCCTTGTAGTAACAACGTGTTGCTTCTCCAAGCAGCACTCAGACAATCGTCACAAACAGCCTCTTGGTTTAGCACCAGGGATAGTGGTTGACAGTCAACTGCTTGCAGCAGCCAAAGGACTCTTGCCTCTAGAGTAGTCCACATGGACCACCAGGAACTCCACATTGTGCTACTAGAGCCAACATGAAAGAGTTGTCCCCTTTTTCCAGTGTACTAGTCACTGACATGCTCTCTTAGAGTTGATCTCAGTTGTTCTCCCTCACTGCCCCTCCCTTTGACATGTAGGACTTTCTTGGGCTCACTATTGTCTACCACAACCAAAGAGGACAACAATTGTTAGAGAAACCGATTCTCAATTGTGTGTGTTGGGAAGCCCCTAGTACCCCTCTATTTATAGTCGAGGCTAGGGTCATGGTTCCCAATCGATGTGGGAGTAGAAGGGTCCAAAATCATGATTTTTTTGTATACTTTGAGCGGTGAACCAGTCGGTTTGCATACACAACTTGTCAGTTGGTGCATGAACTGGTTGGTTAACTAAGTGGGACAGGCAGTTCATGTAGTTTCGTATTCTGAATCACATTGGTATTCAATGTACAATTAATGCACAACATGATGTCAGCACCAATCCTTGATCCAATTGAATTGATCACTGAACTCAGTGGTTCATCACGTGATCCATTCAGTTGGGACATGTGAACCGGTCGACTCACTATGTGAACCAGTCAGCTCACTCCCTAGCTCATCCATTAATCAGTCAATGTTGGTTCCAATTGACCTGACACTCCACCGGTTAGTTCAACACTTAAACCAGTCAATTCAGAGTCTAGTTAGTCAATTTTGAACCTTAGTTTGTTTAATTGAATACCTAAACATGTTTAGTAATCAATCTAAAAATCATTCATTAATATACTCCTTTAATCCAAGTGTATTCTATGTGTGTGACCTTATAGGTCCAGTTGTATGTTGACAGTGAAAGTCCATAACCAATTATGACATCCCAAGCAAAGAGAAATACCTAGTCACACATCATTTCTACCTAATTAATTTCTAGAGTAGGAGAGCAACTTCAACCTACAATCAATGATTAGTGTTACCATGATCCTATAGTTCCTTTGTCTCTGATATCCTATTTGAACCTGAGGCATGGAATAGTCATCCTCTCAACATTCAATCCATGTTATTAAACTAGAGCATACCCTCTGAGATGCATGTGAGTTCACATATCATATATGGAATACATGAGTATGGCCATACATTACTCAATCCCGCTTATCAAGTGGCATGGATATCATTCTTCTATAGGAGGGAAAAATACCATCTACATCACTCACACTCAATCCCCCTATGTCACAGATACCCAATAATCACCTTTATGGCAATCCTTGTTCATAGTTACATTGGATGATGTCAAAGTGTATTGAATGACATGTGATGAATGTAGTGACATCACATCTAAGAACCACAATCACCACAATCACTATGAGATGCTATTCTGACTGCCATTCCATGGTCACCATGTATCCCTCTCGGGTCTGTCTGATACACTATTCTCTAACATGTACCTATGTGCTTGACTTGATATCACATTTCATGACTAATGAGACTCTGTCATCAGTCAACACAAACTCTAGTCTTATGTATTATTGTTGTTTATTTTGCTTCTACAGTAATATCTGACGTGGGACATAACAAGAAAGCATGTACTCTTATCATATGTATGGTCTTATTGTTCAAGTCATGTACTTGAATACATGCATCATGCAGTGACATCATTCCTTACACATCTAGTATGTCTGTGTCATCATCTCATGACTAAGACAAACATAATAGTCAGAATTACCCTTATTATTATCAAATAAGGTATTTAATGCCACATTCCAATCATCATATGACTGGCTCACTAGGTATACATACCAACACGAAGCTGGTCATTGAGTTTTATAATCAAGGAAATCCTATTGGGAAGAACTGTAGTTATTTTTTGTCATATCTAGGGGTTCTAACTCGTAGAAAAATGGATGTAAATGTTGAATCTTGGCATAAAGTTGATCCAAGCAAGAAAGAATTAATATGGAAGGAACTATGTGTGACATATTATCATTTATGATTTTGTTTTTTAATTTTTTTATAATTCCATTTTAAAGAATATTCCATTAAGCATATGACCTTTTGGTGTGCATATTTGAATTTGATGAAAAACAACATCATAACAAGGTGATGCAATGTTGTGGCAGGGTATTAGGGAATTAGTGGACAAATCTGACAAGGGAATACATACAGGACAGTGGGAAGAAGAAGAAGTCAACCACTAAATAATGTAACTACCTTGCCCGGAAGGTATGGGATGTGTTTGTTGCTAAGAGATAAATCTACAAATTCAAGGTATTAAGACTCGCTCCTCATATTGAATTCATTGTATTACATATTTGACATATGGTTTGGACTAACCAGGACATAAGCAATGCTCAAATAGAAAGGCGTGCAAAGAATGTGCACAACCACATGATGTGTCTAGGTGGCTATGCACATCTTCATCAAAAGCTACTGCATGCATGTTGTTCTCAACAACCTACTCCTAGGACTATTGAGTCCTCTACTTCTAATAAACCTCTACTTTGTCATTATATATGGATAGATGTGAGGCAATCAAAATCTGGAGAAATATCCAACCCTGAAACTGCTCAGGCGGCTATAAAAGAGTAAAATTGAAATTGCATAGCAATTAATATTGATGATTCTTATGTTTTACTTACAAATTACTAATGATGATGATTAGCAGGAGCTCCACGAGCAAAGGAAACAAGGTGAGTTCACCCTTGATGGCACAAGTTATGAATTGATAGTTGCTCTAGGTAAACTAGAGCATCTTGGGCATTCTAGGGCTACTAGAACTGGTATCGATATAAGAGCCTACTTTGGGCCGTTAGAGCATAAGTGTAAAGGGGGATTCTCAGAAAAGGTAAAAGAGATTATTACAAAGGGTGTAAAGGAAGAAATGAGAAAGTATCATTCTTCTTAGACAATACATGTGGCGCCACACTCTTCAACCGATGTGGACCCTCCTAATATAGAGGTGTTTGGGAGTAATCCTGTTGACCCACCACCTAGAACGTCTATAATGAGTTTTTTTATGACATAACATGACTTGAGGCTTGTCTACCCTACTTGGAAGAAGACTACACTAACATATGACCACCCAAAGCATGAGATGATAGGTGAAGTAGAAGGCGGCGTGGTCACATGACCCAAAGAGGAGTTCTCCATATTGATGTATGGTAAATTTATATTGCGTTTGTATCTATATATACATGAAAATTTATATGAGATTATATATACACAAGATAAAACACCTAAGAAACCCCTTATAGGTTGTCCTCCACCTGCACCTCCTCCTCAATTAGTTGGTTGGCATAAAAGGAATTATTCGACTGGATAGGTTCTCAGTGCAGGGGTATGGCATTATGGATAGGCGAACATGAAGAAGGGATACCTATGATTGTTTTTGCTGGTATGTATGCCTAGAGAACCTATCATATGATGATTTGTAATGGCAGGACTTGTAACTTATTTGATTTATAAATAAAGGCAATCTTCCAATATATTCTATTTAATTCAGTTATGAGATAATGATGTAACATTATAAATATATAAAGAATAATATTACTCAATTATGTATGTCTTAAAGTATGTGACTTGAGGAAATGAGATCATACATATGTTATGAGTACATATATATTATCATTATGTCCCTCATCAGTTGTTATTGTGGAAGGCTGATAGACAACAATGACACATAAGATCAGAGTGTGAGTTGGTTGATGACATAATCTCATTAGTCATGATATGGCTATATCAAACCAAGCACACAAATACATGTTAGAGAAGTGTTTATCAGACAAACCCGCCATGAGACTGACACATGGAAACCATTAACATTGTAGTCATAGTCAACTCTCATAGTGATGGCTGTTCTTGTGGTTCTTAGATCTAAAATCACTACAATCATCGCATGTCTGTCGGTATCCTTTGAAGTCATCCAATGCAATCCTAAAACATGGGTTGTTATAAAGGTGATGATTAAGTGATTGTGACACATGGGAACTGACTGTGAGTGATAGAAATGGGATTTGTCCCTCCTACAGGAGCATGATATCCTAGGCCTCTTCATTAGCGAGACTGAGAAAATCATGTCCGTCAAATTTGAGTCAATATGTGATATTGGGTAGACATATATCTCATACAATCTCCTCTGGTTCAAGAAACAAGATTGAATGTTGAAGAGGGTGACTACTCCATGCCTCGAGTTCAATCTAGATGTCAAATACAAAGGAATTATACAAACATTGTAACACCAATCATATATTGTAGGTTGAAGTTGTTCCCCAACTTTCCATTTACTTGTATAGCATTGATGTGCGACTAGGCACCACTCATTGCTTATGATGTCATAAGTTGTTATGGACATTCATTGCCAACGTAATATATGACCTATAGGGTCACATACATAGGTCTTGACCTAGAAGAGGAGTTTAATCTTTAATGATGATTAAATTCATTACTAAAGTGTTTAGGTATTCAATTCTAGCAACAAATAAACTATCTCAACTGCCAAACAATCAGTTCAAGTGTTGAGACATTTGTTTGGAGTAAGATGTTGATTGTATTGTGTATTGACTGAAATTCTGCCTAAACCAGGGTGCGAGATGACCATCTCTTCTACACAAAATGGTCGGTTTAGGGGTGCAATTTGATTGCATCAAATATTGATGTTGATGTCATGTTGTACATTGATCGGAATTGAATTTCTGAAACATGTATGTTATAGGGAAAGAACCAGATGATCGTGTGGACTGACCCAGACCACCATAGGGCATGCAATTTGATTGGCTTGTTACCAGCCGACCGGCTCAACCATCGTAGGTAGCGTAACTTCCACAATTGTTGTGAAAATTCAAGATCTTTCAGTCCCTTCCACTCTCACACAGACTGGGAACCCTGTGTCTAGCCTCTACTATAAATAGAGGGGTACTTGGGGCTTCACAAGACACACAATTGAGAATTAGTTGCTCTGACAAGTGTTTTCCTATTTATATGTGGTAACTAAGAGGTCCCCAACAAGTCCTACCTGACTAGGGAGGGACAACAAAGGAGAGAACAACTAGATTCATTGTGGGAGAGCAATTTGGTGACTAGTATGCTAATGGGAGGGATAACTCCTTCCTGTCCATTCTAGCAAGGAAATAGGAGTTCTAGGCTGTCTGTGCAGACTTCTCTAAAGGTGAGATGGGCTTTGCTTGTCTCTATAGAAGATAATGTCAACTAGCAGTTCGTGGTGAGAGGAACTGATGTACATGATGATGTTTGAGGTTGTAGTCCGTGGTGCAAACCAGGAGGCATATAATTCAAATGAATCCCAGTGCAACTAGAAGACGGTTGTACATCTACAACGATGAGGAGATGTCGCAACACTTGCTCCAAGACCAGGTATATCCTCAAAACCATCCTTCACATCTTATAGTAATTGACGCGATCAGTTGGTTAATGGGGAATATGGTAGATAAATTTTTTGTTTATGTTACCTATTATATAACCATAATTCCCAATAGTGGTATCAGAGCCAGCATCAATCTACTATATTATGAGATAATTGATATGATCAGATTTTGGTTTTATCATTTAATTATTTCATACGATGTGAATAATTTTATCCAATAAAATACCATAATAATCCCAAACTAATATATATATATATATATATATATATATATATATATATATATATACATATACATATATAATTTACATGCATCACCCTAAAAGCGGTTTTGATGGTGGATGTATAGAATGGTTATTGATAATAACCCCTATTATATGTGCATGGTTTTGTGGTTAGTTAATCTTGTTTATCTCAGTCTATGTACCAAGACTCTAACTTATCTTCCCAAAGTAAAGTTAATTCATTCCTACCCTTGCGCCCTTTGGATTTAACTCATCGTTTCTCAATAATTATGTAAAAGTAGGATAGTTTACTTTCCTATAATGAAGAAGAAGGACATTCAAATGACACCAACAGACTACCCGAAAGAGACGAGTCGACCTGCTAGCGGGTCCGAGTTGGCTGGCTAGTGAGCTGACCAGGAGCCAGAAGGACCAGACGAATTGAACGTGTGGAGGAGTCAAATGATCGTCTATAGGATGACCAATTGATTGTTTGGAGGAGCCATACAAATAGTTGGAAGCGACCAACCGACCGAACAAGTGGCAAGCCGACCGGTTCAAGGATTGAACCAGTCAACCTGGATTGGAAAAGAACAAGTATTCATGAACAACAAGTTTCTGCATGTGATGTAGACCTAGGATGTGGTAATTCCTTGTTGTTCTAAGGAATGAAATTAGGTTTTCCATAACCATTACTTTCATTTATTACATGTTTTCATTGTGGGATATAGCATGTATATGATACGTACTATATATGTGGAGATTGGATAATGTATATATATATTTATAAATACAAACTACCTCAAATATAAATTGTATTAAGTCTTAGTAGTCTTTCCAATAGAAACACACATGAAAAGTTGATCGACCAAGTGTAGGTTATGCCTTCGCGTGGTGTGCCATCTATCTTGTGGAAGTGTAACGGTAGATATGTAGGTTATGCCTTCATATGGTGCATATGTATCGTTTTGGTTGTTGGGTCAGGCTTAAACTAGTGATTCTTAGATCGTCTAAGTCTAAAAGCATGTAGATGAGTATATCAAGGAGTTGTGCATATCATCTATCCATAATTGCATATGATGCAATTGGCAAAAGTTGCCTACCTTGATAATTGACTATGTTTTGCAGTGTTGGTTGGGTCATAGTTGAATTATCTTGGATCTGGCCCACTAGAGTATTATACACTACAATATTTCAAATTGATATGTGAGGGGTATCGAGTTGAAATAAAATAGTGGGAGTGATAATAATTAAAGACCTAATATATATCGTCAAAATTTTCAAATCAAATCAAAAGTTCTTGACAAAATAAAATTTTCTCTTGTAGAATCAAATGATGAAAAAATTCATATTGCGATCGACCCTTAAGAAGGAAAAACTTGATCAGACAAATTTCCACGTCTCGTTTTGGACATTGAGAAGGGTTATCAATGAAGAGTGCAAGCTCTACATCCTTGATAAACTAGTTCCAGAAATACTTGATCTTGATGCGCTTAGGGAACAAGTGGATGCTTACTGGAAGCATGCCAATGACGCCTGAGATAAAGTACCTTATGTTTAGTTGCATGAACTATGAATTGCATGATCAGTGTGAGGACATGAGTGTTCTTATGATGGTAACACATCTTAAGAAAGTGACACTTGGTCTTACAAAGAAAGAAAAGGACAATATCATAAAGGTTCTACTTGAGTCTAAGCTGATAGAGGTAATGTAACACCCGGGCCCACTGCCTAAGGCTCTAGTAGGATTTCAGGAATGACGACTGGCCCCACAGACCACCACTAGCCTTAACTGCATGCTTTAATATCACTCACGTACAAGACGAGATCAAGTTCCCAACTGGCCACCCATCCTAGTACTACTCCAAGCTGAGCAGCTTAACTATGGAGTTCTTTAGTGATGGGCTCCCGAAAAAGGAGGTGCACCTTGGTGATATGGGTAGTCCAATCATTCCTTTTAAGATCATTTTATCTGAGGCCTCAAATCCTGGGATGTTACAATCTCCCCCACTTAGACTCTTGATGTACTCGTCAAGGCTCAACTATAAGGCCTCATAATCTGACCCCATTTCAGTGCAGACCCACAATGGCCCATGGACACCTAGCTCCCGATCACAGAATACTAGCGCAAGGGTGGCTACGTCAACCATGGACAACCCTTTCCTACATGCCTGGACCGCACGTCTCAAGACTGGCATGCCATGCCCATGTGGGCCCCACATACTAGAGGGGTTATGGCTCTGATACCATTTGTAACACCTGGACCCACTACCCAAGGCTCTAGTAGGATTTCAAGAATGACGATTGGCCCCATAGACCACCACTAGCCTTAACTGCACACTTTAATCTCACTCACGTGCAAGACGGGATCAACTTCCCGACTGGTCACCCATCCTAGTACTACTCCAAGCTGAGCACACTTTACTATGGAGTTATTTAGTGATGGGCTCCTGGAAAAGGAGGTGCACCTTGGTGATATGGGTAGTCCAATCATTCCTTTTAAGATCATTTTATCCGAGGCCTCAAATCATGGGATGTTACAGGTAACCTCAATAGAAGAACATGTGCTCAATTTGATTGGACATGTGTATCATCTTGAAGAACTGTTATTCACCTTGAGCTAAGAGTTGGCCACATATATGATTCTAAAGTCAATGTCAAAATCATCTAGCTGCTTTATTGCATGTTATCATGTGAATAATGTGGCTGACCACATGTCAGACTTGCTTGCCATGTTGATTCAAGACCAATCAAAATTAAAGAAGGAAAAGACCGTAATGATGATCATTGGATCTAATTCTAAGGATCAAAGCAAGGCCAAGAAGATTCTTGAGGTCAATCCCAAATCCAAATCTTCGACATTCAAGATAAGGAGAAAGAAAAGTACAAGAGGAACTCATCATTTGCACTTGAAGGCATTTAGGAAGAAAAAGATTGGGATGTCAATCTCCACTTCAGATATATATGTTATTGAAATAAATGTATATACTTCTTTATCATGGTACTAGATACTGTATGTGGATCTCACATATGTTCAAACATGTAGGATCTGAAAGGAAGTAGGCCTTTGGAAAAAGGCAAGGTGGAACTGTGAGTTGCTAATGGCGCATGAGTTGCGGCCAACACAATTGGAACCTATAGTTTATCTCTACCCACAAGGGTTGTAATAGATTTAAAGAACATCTATTATGTAAATGTTATAAATAGAAATGTCATTTATGTATCTTGAATGGACAATGATGCATTTCAATTCCATATGTGATGGGTTGATGTTCTATTTTCAAAGATGCGATCTTTCATGGTAGTGCCCCAATGTGTTATGCTCTTTACTAGTTATATCTAAAGACAAATGTTTATAATGTTAATACCAAAAGAACAAAACTCAACAACTAAAACAAAACATACCTTTGGCGTTGTCATCTAGGATTATAAATGAGAACCACAAATCTAGACTCCATAAAGATAGTTATTTAGACTCTTTCGATCTAGAATCAATAGAAACATGTGAATCTTGTTTGTTGGCCAAGATGGAAAATACCCCTTTAACTGGTAACAATGAGAGGGCTGGTGATCTATCAGGACTCATACATACTGATGTATGTGGACCTTTTAGAACAACCACTAGAGGTAGGAATCAATACTTCATTACCTTCATGGAAGACTTCAGTAGATATGGATATGTTTATGTAATGTCACAAAAGTCAGAAACTCTTGACAGATTCAAGGTGTTTATGAATGAAGTACACAACCAACTTGGTAAAAGTATTAAGGAATTTAGTTCCGATCAAGGTGGAGAATAATCAAACTAAGAGTTTGAGAAACTTCTTAAAGACCATGGGATTGTATCCTAGTGGACTCCACCTAGAACACCACAACTTAATGGTGTATTAGAAAGAAGGAATCGCACATTGCTATACATGGTGAGATCAATGACGAGTTTACCTGAGTTTCTGACTACCTTCTGGGGTATGCTCTAGAAACTGCCGCGTATACACTAAATGAGTACCATATAAATCAGTTCTAAAGACACCATATGAGATGTGGCATGGGAAACGTCCCAAAGTATCTTTTATGATGATTTGGGGATGTGCATCTTATGTTAAAAGATTGTTTTCTGATAAGCTTGGTCCTAAATCTGATAAATGTTATTTTGTTGGATATCCTAAAGAAACAAGAAGATATTACTTTTATTCCCAATGATGAAAAAGTGTTTGTTCATAGGGATGATGCATTCCTTGAGATGGATTTCATTTACAAAGTAATCAGTGTGAGGAAAGTGGAACTCGAAGAGGTTTGAGACCAACTAGAGAACATTGAACGGATAGATGAACAAGAGGACCCAAGAGAATCACAAAGTGTTGTGAAGTCTTAAATAACTCAAGTAACACAAGAACCTCGTAGATCTAATAGGACATGCCTTGAGCCTAATATATTTGGATATCTTGTGAGTGAGGAAGGTAGTGAATTGGTCATAGATGATGAATTAATAACCTATCAAGATGATATAGAGGGACCATAGTTTGAGAAATGGCTTAAATCCATGAGATCTGAGATGGAATCTATGTATCTCAACAAGGTATGGACCTTGGTGGTTCCACCTGAAGGGGTAAAACCCATAGGCTACAAGTGGGTCTTCAATAAGAAGACCGACATGGATGGTAAAGTACAAACCTATAAGGGCAAATTGGTTGGAAAGGGTTTCAGACCAGTTCAAGGTGTTGTCTATGATGAAATGTTTTCTCCAGTGGCCATGGTTAAGTCCATTAGGATCATGCTTACCATTGAAACTTATCATGACTATGAGATTTGGTAGATGAATGTTTGAACCACATTACTGAAATGGAATCATGTTGAGTATGTGTATATGACACAACCTAAGGGTTTTATAAATGTAAAGTTTGCAAATAAATTCAGTAAGCTACAAAGACCAATCTATGGATTGAAGCAAAGATCTGGAGCTGGAATCTTTGTTTTGATGAGACAATCAAAGAGTTTGGCTTTATTCAAAATGAAGATGAGCCTTGTGTGTACAAGAAGGTTAGTTGGAGCATAGTGATATTCCTCATATTGTATGTGGATGACATAATATTGATGGGGAATGAAATCTCTACTTTACAAAAGGTAAAGACATGGCTGGGAAATACATTTTCTATGAAATATTTGGGAGAAGCATCGTTCATCTTGGGAATAAAGATCAATAGAGATAGATCCAAGAGACTTCTTGGACGAAGTCAAAGAACATACATTAAAAAAGTGTTGAAGAGGTTCGGCATGGAGAACTCTAAGAGAGGAAACCTATCCATGCTACATGGAGTTACCATCTCTAAGGGTCAATGTCCCAAATATTGTGAGCAAAGGGAACACATGAGTTTGATTCCATATGCCTAAAAAATAGGATCAATCATGCAAGCAATGTTCTGTACACTTCCAGACGTCTTGTATGCCTTGAGCATTACAAGAAGATATCAGTCAGACCCAGGTGATGCTCACTGGACAACCATGAAGAACATCCTCAAGTGCTTGAGAAGAACTAAGGATCGATTCTTGGTCTACGGAGGATTGGAAGAGTTGGTGGTAAGAGGTTACACAGATGAAAGCTTCCATACTGACAAAGATGACTACAAATTACAATCAAATTTTGTATTTTACCCAAACAACAGTGTTGTAAGATGGAAGAGTTGCAAGAAAGAGATAGTTGTTGATTCTATAATAGAAGTTGTGTATATTGTTGAATCGAATGCAACAAAGGAGGTTGTATGGATCTAGAAGTTCATTATAGAACTTGGGGTTGTTTCAAGAAGCAACTACACAATCGAGTTGTGTTGTGACAACAATGGATCTATTTCACAAGCCAAGGAACCCAGATTGCATCAGTGCTCAAAGAATATACAAAGGCAGTTCCATATCATAAAAGAGGTTGTACAATGAGGAGATGTAAATATTTGTAGAGTACCAACTGCGAACAATATTTCTAACCCCTTGATAAAGGCACTTTCACAGCAGAAGCATGAGGGACATGTTAGATCACTTAGAATATGATTCGTGGGTGATTGGCTCTAAGTGCAAGTGGGAATCTATTGGTATGTATGCCCAGAGAGCCAATCATATGATGATTTGTAATGGCATTACTTGTAATTTGTTTGATTAATAAATAAAGGCAAGCCTCCAATTTATTCTATTTAATTCAGTAATGAGATAATGATGTAAAATTATACATGTCTAGATAATAATATTGGTCAATGATGTATGTCTTCAAGTATGTGACTTGAGGAAATGAGATCATTCAGATGTTAAGAGTACAAATATATTCTCATTATGTCTCTGATCAATTGTTATTGTGGAAGGTTGACAAACAACAATGACACATAAGATTAGAGTGTGAGTTTGTTTATGATAGAATATCATTAGTCATGATATGGATATATCAAACCAAGCACATAGATACATGTTACACAATAGTGTATCGCACATACCAACCATGAGACTAACACATGGAAACCATTACCATGATAGTCTTAGTCAGTTCTCATAGTGATGCTGGTTTTTGTGGTTCTTAGACCTAAAATCATTGAAGTCATCACATGTTGTTTTCTATGCTTTGACATCATCAAATGCAAACCTAAAACACAGGTTATAATAATGGTGGTGACTGGGTGACTGTGAGACATGGGGACTGACTGTGAGTGATATAAATATGATTTGTCCCTCCTATGGGAGTATGATATGCTAGGCCTCTTGATTAGGGAGACTAAGAAATGCATGCCCATGCACATGTGAGTCAATATGTGATATTGAGCTTACATATATCTCAGATAGTTTGCTCTGGTTCATGAAACAAGATTGAATGTTGAAGAGGGTGACTACTCCATGCCTCGAGTTCAATCTAGATGTCAGAAACATAGGAATTATACAAACATTGTAACACCAAGCATAGATTGTAGGTTGAAGCTGTTCCCCAACTTTCCATTTACTTTGATAGCATTGTTGCAAGACTAGGCACCGATCATTGCTTGTGATGTCATAAGTTGTTATGAACATTCGCTGCCAATATAATTTAGGACCTATGTGGTCACACACATAGGTATTGAACTAGAAGAGGAGTTGCATCTTGAATGGTTATTCAATTGATTACTAATGTGGTTAGGTATTCAATTCACGCAACAAATCAGATGAGTGGACTGCCAAATGATCGATTCAAGTGTTGAGATAGCTGTTTGGAGTATCAGCTGATTATATTTTGTATTGGCTGAAAATTTAGCCTGAATGGAGGTTCGACACGACCATCTGACCTGTGCCAGATGACCATTCCGCATGATGCAAGATGACCATCTCATATGCACCAAATGACCGCTTTCAGGGTGCAATTTGATTGCATCAAGGATTGGTGTTGGTGTCATGTTTTATAAGATCCATTCCTTTGAACTCTGGTATATGTTTGACGATCCACTCATGCAAGTTGTTCTAGCACCACCATACTATCATAGGTATGTTTGAAACTAGTCCAACCTTGAGAGATAATGAATAAGATCTCTACTTATTGTTGGTTACCCACATGCATGGATATGATAAAGGAAAATGACTAGCTAACTTCAGGAGGAAAATTTAATAAGGAACAAAACTTAGAATGTGGAAGTGAAGATGGAATAATGACTGCACAAATATTGAGCATGGATGCAGTTGCTTTAGGGATATACATGGTGAACAAATTTTCCTTCATCCAAGTAGAACTTATCTATTTAGGATCAAATTATGAAATGGATTAAATAATGTACTTAGCACTTGACATTAGAAAGTGTTCCAAAGGACCTAAACACAAGGGAGACAATACACCAACCTTATCAGAATTCGTAACAGTAAATTACCATAGTAATCCAACCCTTTAGTGATAGTTCATTTGATATAATGATACGACTCCTAGGAAGAAAATCATAGAAAATATAATGGAAACAAGCCTAAAGGACTCCTTGTGAAAATATAAAATCATAGTAAAAGATTGTTTGTGTTGGTTTCTAATGATTGATAGTCTTGTCTGAGTTCATGAGGCCAAAGGGTAAATGAGGGGCACTCCCTATTTGCATATGTTTGAGATCAGTCCACAAGTAATTGTAACCCTATAGATCTTAAGGAAATGACTAAGGCTAATGAGACATGAGGCATAGAAAAGAAAGATATAGGGAGTTAAGTAATACTAAAATTGCACAAAACGTAGAGTGAGGAAGGCTTTTGACTTCATGAATGAAAAAGCATATATGGATTAGAGTCATGTGTGATGCGTGTCTCTACTCTTGGAATGGGATGAGCTCTGTATTTGGACTGAAACTAAATGCTTATTTCATCTTTTTATGAGTGTGAGAGATGAGACTGACACGTGCCGTACTAGAAATGGAAATGAATCGAGGAATACATTATTAAATTTAAATCCCCAAGGACAATTGAGAATTTGAGGTATTACCATACCTATATGAGAATATTGAATGAATAATTTGGAAACCTAGCTAAGAAAGGTAATTGTCAAATTGGAAATTTCAATTGAGTATATAATTATCTAATGGTTAAGATTGAATTTGGTGATCAAAATAATGGATGCAAGAGTTGAGGTACCAAATAAAGATAACCCAAACCTGATTTGTTGATCAAGCTTGCATCGACCAGTTAGATGACCTAGAATTAGATGAGAAGAAGGGTTTGATGGAGAAGTCTCAGAGACATCTCTCAATGGGTGTGAGTGGTGGAATCTGATATGTAATATGTATTTAGATTCATGAGGATTTGCCCTTAAAGATTCATAACTTGAAAGAAGTTAATGTCTCTAAGTATACAATACACCCTGGCACCATGAAGATCATTAAAGACATATAGTGATATTTTGAGGAATGAAGAGAGAGATATAGAAGTATATGCACCCAATTGTCTCACATACCATGTGGTGAAGGCTGAACACCAATGACTCAGGGGATTACTACAACCAATTGAGATTCCTGAAAGGAAATGTCACCCGACCACTATGAATTTTTTGGTGACACGATAAAGAAAGGTCATGATGCAACATGAGTTAGCTGAACTATATGTTAAGGAGATAGTTCACTTGCACGATGTTTTAAGTTCGATTATTTCCAAACATAACCCAAATTTCATTCCTAAGTTGTGAAAGTAAGTACATGAAGAACTTAATACATGATTGTAATTCCATATAACTCAGAACCCCTAGACTAGTGTACAGCCAGACCTTATAATTTTTGTTGAGAGCATGTGTGTTCATTTGGGGTTGATCGTGGGAGAAATACTTGCCCTTAGATGAGTTTGCCTATAATGTTATCTACCAATAGAGTATCCATATACTCCCTGTATGAATCTCTTTATTGGAGGTTGCATAAATCACCACTTCACTGTGATGATTTACAGAGTAACTACAGATATGCATTGATAAAGCCACTTTGATCAAGCAAAGGCTAAAGAGATCCCAAGATCGACAAAAATCATATGCGGATGCAAAGCAGGATGATTGCACCTCACCATGGGTGAACATGTGTTTCTAAAAATCCAACCCCTCTCAGCTATATCTAAGAATAGAGGAAAGTTGAGTCCCCAATACGTGGGTCTATTTGAGATTCTAGAATGGATTGATGAAGAAGCTTACCATGTAACCCTACCCCCACAATATAGTATGACGTGTGATGTGTTCCATGTGTTCAATCTAAAGCACTATGTGAAGGATCCTAGTCATGTAATGAACATTGAACCCATTGAGCTCCAAGGGAGTCTGACATATCCTGAGTCAACAGTGAGGGTATTGGATCCCAAGGTGAAAGAACTCAGAAATAAAAAGATAGATATGGAAAAGGTTCTCTAGAAGCACCATGGAGAGGATGAAGCCACATGGGAGCTAAAGAGTGCCATGGAAAAATCTTATCCTGAATTGTGTGTGCGATTGGATGAATTTTGGGGACAAAATTCCTATAAGTGGGGAAGGATGTTATAACCTCAAATTTTCTTGCATTGTTATACAATTAATCTATGAAAAAGGGATTGTTTGGAATTTTGTATGCATTATTTTATAATTGGACTTGTTTGCAAGTTTACCTTGAATAATGGATTTCATGGTTTTTTCTGTTATATTAAACCAATAAAGGATAAAGAGGGAAAAGGATAAGACCAAAAAAACCTAATAAGTAAAAGGTGAAAGAGAATGAATGTTAATTGCATAATGCTTAAGAATAATGTGGAATTCTCTATAAATTGGGATGGATGGCCACAATAGGATGTTTTTCTCACATGCTTCTTAATAAAATAAGATTCAAAATAAAGAATATAGAAAGAAAAGAAAGAGAAAATATGTGTTTTAAAAACATTAGATATGCTTCACAAATGAATGAATTGCATATGGAGAAATAGACTTATTCCTTTCAAAATTTGGTCCCAAAATGTATCCATGGCTAGATAATGTATTTACGATATTTCCTTTAAATTTTGGGATCAAAATGATTAATGGATTAGTGGATATGATTTTTTCTAGAATCCCTAAAGTGGAAGGATTTATAGGGCAATGTATTTAATGTCACAATTTAATTCTATTGAGAAAAATAGGGACCTGATTCCCCTTTGCTCCTTGCGAGGCCTGATGGCCATTGTAATGTAATTGAAAGGTGCGCAAGGTGTCACCGACCCCACCTCCAGATAGGAAGGGGCATTGTTCACAATTGATCATGAGAATGATAGATTCTTTGTCTCCTCTCCACCAAATCCCATGATACTAGGTCCATTAGAATTGGGAGAGGTTTTAAACCCCTAAGTTGCTACCAATAGTAATATTCTAAGAAATGCCCAAATACCATACAAAGTAGGTCTTCAATATGGGAAGCAACCCCCTCATCCCTTGACCTTGCTTCCTATAAAAGGGCTAGGATAATTTGACAAACCCCATAGATGTTCTTGCACATCCAAGGAGTAAGGAACCCATGCACAGAGCCCTACTTCACACTACATCGGCCCCTAGTCTTCCACTGACAAGCATGCTTCTTATTTCTCATTTCCCTACTCGTCCCAACAAGGTAGCATCACCAGTGAGCTCGAAAGATCCTGCAAAGGATTTCCCATCGTTGGCTGATTCTCAAACACCTAAAAGGTTGGGGTCAATAGTCGGTTTGACCACCCCAGGGACTGGGTTCACTAGCACAAGGCGAACAGAGGAGTAAGATGAGAAAGGAAGAAATTACACTCCTACCCAGGTCACGTGAGGCCCAAAGCCCATGTGGAATATGGGCAAATAGGACATATCCCTCGACTGAGAACCTTGCTCGTGTGGAACAGGCTTTTTGTGTGGTTTACGGTGATACGTGAAGCCCTGGTCCGCGTGTAAAAGAAAAATAAAAAAAAATGGCCTAGCTACATCAGTTTCATCTAGAGGTTATTATTTTTTAAAAATTCATAACTAAATACTAGTAACACGGATTAAGGCATATTATATATGAATTTTACTTAGAAAAATGAGATGTGTCCAATACAATTATACTCAGATGCTAAATTCGTCTCTAGATAAAAAATTACTTGAAAATGATATATTTAATGTATTAAGTGCTTTCAAAACACTAATTGCTAAAGTTTGGTGAATCTATGATATGAAATTGACTTGGATAATCAAAGGTAGACCTTTTTGATCAAAAGACACTTTGGATCTAATGATGTGGAAACGATGAGTAATGACCTAATGATGTACATTAAATGATTGAAACTAGGGTTTGTGAACCCAATGAACTTGAAAATTCTAAAAGTCTATCATTTAGTCTCTCTAAATCCTTATTTGACTTAAAAAGGATAAATATTGAGAACTTTGTATAAAAGGAACCTTTTATAGAACAATCACATGTATGAAACCTAAAATATAGTTTGTCGATTAAGAAAGTGAAAAGAACAATAAATGGACTAATGGAGTAATCTGGATAATGACATAAGAAAGTGGACATACAAACCTAACTTGAGAACCAAGTTAGTACTTTGATAGGTTTTATAATCATGTATTAGCACATGGAGGTATGCCTTGAATTTAAGGTTGAATTGCTTGGTTAATCGTGTGGTTAATCTTAATGATTCTTATTTGGTCTACAAATACTCCTAAGACAGGCATGTGGTTAAACTTATGCGTAATTTATTTAGTTTCACGTGGCTTTCTTGGGTTTCTCCACATGGTTTGCAAATATATGACTGTTGGATGAACTTTACTTCCTTGCAAACTAGTCATGATGAAAATGTTAATTTTGTTTTGTTAAATAATAATTTGTTGAATTATGTTGTTACCATTACTTGTGAAGTTTCATTTCCCCCAGATACTAGTATAACTAGTTATACTAAGTGACATTTTGATTGTCGGTGTTTTTAGGATAACCTTGTTGTAAATTGAATATCCAAGGAAAGAAGACATGGAAAGTAAACAAATGAAGTATGGTCCGGAGCATATAGATAGATGGTTTATTTCTTGGTAAAATTCTAGAACCTATACTTTTGTAAAAGTTGGTGAAAATATCTTATTTATCCTGTCTTAAACTTAGTTAGTTGAGTAGAATTTACTAATTATTTTTTATTATGTGCAAAACCATTTGATCCTATTTTTGGGATGATGTCTCTAGTTTCTTGGACTTCCTTAATTGGGGGAATGGTTCATTACAGTATGCAATTGGGAAAACACCGTATGACCGTCTGGCATGCGAGTGGACCGGCTCAGCTGCCAACCGATCAATTGCAAAATTTCCACAACTATTGCAAAAATTCAAGATCTTCCATTCCCTTCCACTTCCGCACAAACTGGGAACCCTGACCCTAGCCTCTACTATACATAGATGGGTATTTAGGGCTTCCTAAGATACACAATTGATAATCAATTGCTATGACAATTGTTGTCCTCTCTGGTTGTGGTAACCAAGAGAGCCCAAGCAAGTCCTACCTAACAGGGAGGGACATCAAGGGAGAGAACAACTAGATTCATTGTGGGAGAGCAAGTTGGTGACTAGTACATCAAAGGGAGGGACAACTCCTTCATGTCCATTCTAGCAGGATGTTAGGAGTTCTAGGTAGTCCATGTGGACTTCTCTAGAGGTGAGGTGGCCTTTTCCGTTGCTAAGGCGAACAACATCAGCCAACAGTCCATGCTGAGAGGAACTGCTACAAATGTCGATGTTCAAGGCTATAGTCCCAGTTGTAGACCAGGAGGCACAACAATCAGACGAGTGTCAGTGCAACTAGAATACGGTTGTGCATCTACAATGATGAGGAGATGTCGTTGGAATTGCACCAGGACCAGTCATATCCTCAAAACCATCCTTTCCTTCTTATAGTAATTGATGTGATCTGCTGGTCAATGAGGAATATGGTAGATAATGTTTTTGTTTTCAATGCCTATTCTGTAGCCAAAACTCCCAATAGTTTCTATTGAGGAGATTGTAGGTCAACCTCATGATACTAGTATATTTCTGCAATATGTTTTGGAATTGTTTGGTTATGCTAATTGAATACATCTATGATTTAACTTTGGATATGGTGAGATCTTATATAGCTATATACCTCACTTCATATATGCTGATATGTTTTCTTATAAATGTGTACATGATATATGTTTTGAAGCCACTTACATAAGGTATGTACAAACTTTTCACTTCCCCATGTGGTGTTTCTAGTTCCATCATTCATTAGTTGTGTAGTTAAAGACCTTGCATCTATTTCCCAATAATGCTTTACCACATTTAAATATTTTGGTAAAGAGTGTGATGTTAGCTCAGTACAATGTTGAGTAAGTTTACTTACTTTGATTATAATTTTGACTTTATAATTACATTTCATTTTGGATTTTGAGTTATATTTTGTTTGCTTTCTTATCACTCAGGAATAACCATTAGGTGTTATTGGTTATTATCCGCGTGACGCTAACTATGTATTATCTAGATCCTAAGGGTAACAAAGTAGACAGTGGGGGACATGGTTTGAAAAAGTCATTATTTATGTGAGTAAATTTATATATTTATATCGGTTAACATATATATTACATGACTATTTACCAATGCAATTCAATGTATTACATTAACGCATAAGGATATAAAAGAATTAAAAAAGGGTGAAGAAAAGGTGCACAAGAAAAAGAAAATGATAGTTTGGCAGACTGTTGAGGTAATTTTCTAACTCCAATGCATATTTATGCCAACAATGCTTACTTTTATTTATTAACATTTTGCATGTTGAAATTTATAGTGTTCTATACAAGATAATGGTTGGGAATGTAGATACTATGTGATATGGTATATGGACATTATTGTTAGATATGGGGTATCATACATCGATGACATACAAAATGTGGTATATATATAGTCTTGATCATCATAAGTATATAGTCTCATTAGATAACATGAAAATATCAAACAAATATATTATATACGTCATTCTATTTGCCGGTGTTCAAAATGAAAGACTTCAATATGGTAGAAAATCTAGAAGACATACAAAATCCATATACAACTGAACAACTAGATGAGATACAAGAACAATGGGCACAAACCTTCGTTAAAGATGTCAACTTTGAATTTGGTTGTGATTAAAAAATGACTTCTCTAAAATTTGATGTCATTATTTCTATATACATGTGGTGCTTATGACTTCTTGAAATTTTAAATTTGATGCGAGTAAATTATTGTGGTAAATGATCTATATACATGTGTGTGAATGTGATGATGAATGAATGAGTTGTGTTCTACATGTCATGTGAATGGAATTGGGGTATATGTAAATGAAGTATCATGTGTGTTAATGGGTGTGAAAATGAATAAATAGAATTATATTTGCACATGTGATGAAAAGGAATTAGAGAATGAATAGAATTGATGTGCATATTATGTTTGTTATTGCAGGTTTGGTGGCCTAGTGTTAAGATAAACTCACAAGATGTTGTTAACCTGTAGTCTAGAACCCAGTCATTGGTTGTAAGTTTTGCATCCTACTGACCAACTAGATAGCATGTCTGTAGGCCTTCTATTTAAAAAGAAAACATAGTTGTCAGTTCTTGCAAAAGACCATCATTGTAGGTCTGGTCCATCGGTTTTAGGCATAGAACTGGTATTAAAGGACTAAACCAAAATGATCATGTTGGATAGCACGCCCGTGTTGGGTATCATGTCATAGTCGTCGGTTTACTTGATATGACTGGCATTGTACCTCCAAGTCATTAGTTGTATGTGATGAAACTGATGACTTAGATGCTAAATAGGTGTTATTTTATTTGTTAACAGACAATGTAGGAACCTTTACTAGTTACAAATGTGATCCGGTATGGCTATTGAGATGTTGGTTTTGGATCATGATCCAGCGACTCAGACTTCTACTTGTATTGGTTTCTTTTATCATCACAACTGAGGTTGGATATTTGTCATAGGTTTACATGTTCCTAAATAATCGATGCCTTAGACCTTTGAGTGTAGTGTTCCCCACTTAAGTGATAGTCTTAAACCAACATTAAAGGACCATTTTAACCAATGATAGAGGTAGTTTATGGACTAGAATTAAGATAAACACAAGTTTGGAAATACCCATGCAAAAATGTAGCTAAAGAAGCTCACTTGGGGGGATCATGCAACTATGAGAGAAGATGCATCAAGTCAATAGCCTTGATAGCCTTGCTCATGGCCAAACCCTCAACAAAACCTTTTCCCTGCTAATAGCTCCTCCCAGTAGCTTCACTCCCAACAAAGGTCGTGCAATATCTTTGAGAAATAGACCCTTATGAAGTTCCCTTCCATTATAATAAGGCCATAAAATCTCAATTTTATGAATATTCAAATTAAATCCCAAACCAAGACCCATGCAATGAATGATGCCAAGCTTCTTAGACACCTCCCTTGTGTACCCAATGATGGCCCCATTACAAAGATACCAAGCATGGAGTAGAAGGTTGTAGTTGTCTCTAATCTCATGAATAAGTGGATGCAATATGACGTGAACTAAACCCACTAACCAGGGTTAGGGCCCGCTATGCAAGGATTAATACTAACCATCATCTTTTAATCACTTTCAGCAATAACTCTTTCATTTCTCACATTTATTGTAAAATAACTTACTAAACAATAGATCTCGATTAAACATAAGATAAAGGAAACAACAAAGTTTGACTATTACATAGAAGACACATTTTCACACTTAATAGAAATCATGTACATTTCATTACAAACTTCTCTCTTTTCTCACTCTCTCATTTCTAGGATCCATAGGAAGGATAAGAGACTGCCTATCTATTCTAACTACTTCTTCTTTAGGATAGCTATTCTACTCTTGATAAAAACGGGCTTCTGTCACCTCCGGAAGAGCTAGTACTTTTCCTCAAAAATTGTTCATTAGGTTGATGAGATACTAGCATAGGGAGTAGATAACCAATAGGTAACCAATATATTAAAGATGTTTGTAACTAAAAGAGATTAAATGCAACACATGTAAGCATGACGATTTAAAAATTGTAAATAACTCATCATGGTAGTTGAATTGATACTAAATACAATAAAAGGGTAACCTAATCCATTCATGTGATTTTTAGTCCATTTATTATGCCACTAGACCCACATGAAGTGTACCACAACATATGAAAGTTTCACAACAAGCTACGATATCACTATATAAGACATAGAAACATGCTCGGGTTCCTAAGTCTTTAATCTCAATGCCACATCTATAGATGGAATCATCATGTGTGGCTCTTGGTGGCTAATGTAAGTAGCTAGATATCTTAAATGCATCCTCACAACTTGGGTACTCGGGCAGGGAGTCAAAGCCCTCGGTCTTGTTGTGTACCAATGGATCTATCAAATTGTTCACTGTTCACACAACTCATAACTCAGGTACCAATGGCATCCCCGATTGGTGTTAGCCTATATGACCACACCCAACTAGTGTGCTCCATCTTACCTCAACCTACATAAGACCTATTGTTGGGAAGCATGTTTCCTCCTCACAACGCAAGCCTCCAGTGAGCATTCTATAGTGTCCAGGACATCTAATGTCTAGTGATATTAGTTGATTTAATTGGATTCATCATAGTTACTAATCATTACCGTATTATCATCATTTATGCATCATCTAAAAATAAACACATAAATCATCTAGCAACTTTCAAAGTTCTCATAAACCACAGTTTGATTCTTCAGTTCTAAATTAGGGCAACCCTACTTCTCTGGTGCCTCTAATTATACTATTTCATCACCTTCCAATCATAGAGACTCTTATAGAAACTTTTTATTGGATATTACAACACTAAAATATGTTCAAATAAGTGTTTCAAATACTAAAGATCATAGTGCATAATTATCAAATTCATCACAATCATCATTATGCAAAATTTAAAATTAGAAAACCATTAATTGAATTCATGTGTTGTAAATCTAGGATAGAAGGTGAATTTCCACTTGTAGTACATGTTGTAGCCTAATAATCTCATCTCTATCTTAGATAAACTCAACATCTACCCTTTCCTAGTATGATCCAAGATTTAGACCATGAAAATCTCGTCCAAAAATCCCCTCAATAAGTTTATCGGCTCAAAAGAAGATCTATTAGAGGTATAACATAAAGAACAAAGGTTAAACAAAAACTTCGGTTGTTGTATCAAGGATTTTGAGTAAGGGAACACAAAGAGAAGGAAGGATCACGATTAAAAAATACTTACCAAGTTGTATTAATGAAAAATCCTTTTGTTTGCACTGTTATTCATGTTATTCCCCAAAAAACCACCTAATAAATCACCCTCTAGATTACCTTTTCATCATCTAGAGGGTCTGAGAGGATAGAGGATCAAACCACAGTTCTAAAGAACTTTAGTTCACTGAAAAAAGATATGTATAGCCCAAGTTATAATCATTTTATGATCGTCTATTCTAGGCAACGATTCTCAGTGATCGATGGGTTTTAGGTTGCTGAGATTTAGGTCACTAGGTTTTGGGTTGTCGAGATTTGGTTCGTTGTGTTTTCAGTCGCTGAGATTTGGGTCGATGAATTTTTTAGTCACTGAGATTTGGGTCGTTGGGTTTTTGGTAGCTGAGTTTTCAGTAGTCACCACACTTCTGTACATGTTACTTAAAAGGTCATAACTCACTCATATTAACTTGGATTTCATTCATTCTTTTTGAATTGGATTCATAATTTAAACTTTTATAATATCAAGTATTCGTTTGATAATATTATCAAACAAAAATATCCTTTTACACACATGTATGGGATAATTCTATATCAACTTCAACTTGAATCTTTGAGGCATGCTTAAGTCGTGACTATGAGTTATCCTAATAAGTATTTAACATTTCCAAATTTAAGATAAAGCACAAGGTAATGTATTAGTTAATACATCATAAGAAGCATTAAGGTAATCTTAAGTCATTAAGATTACTGAAAAGATAGAAGATGGTTGTAACACAATAGAAGAGAAAAAAGAACTGGTCCCAAAGGATCTCTTTAGTGCTCTAGTGGCTGATCAAATATGTTTTTCATTGATGTATAGCTTGGACGCCTAACCAAAAAGAAACTCCATCCACAAATAGATATATGGGCACCTCTCTCTCACCTTAGGGAGAAACATTGTCCTATGCAACTTGTTTAAAGCATTAGAGAAATGCACTATAAGAATAGAAAGAGACCCGTCTTCATGTCAATTATTTCATAACACATGACGTTGTGCAACATAGTATCTACCCTACTAGATACACTAACTCAAAATTGGAAGTCATTGAGATACTTTTTCATATCCTAACCCACTCCTATCATGGCAACTTTGGATACATACTCTAACCCATGCTTGATATGCTATCGTGTACCTCACACCTTGATACATGTCAGGCTAGGGTTTAGAATATGATATCTTGCTTTATGTGATGCTCATAGTGGCAATATAATTGAACATAATGTAAATAAACATCCAACAATTTATTTAGTAATCCTCAAGAAATTCTCAGAAAACACTAGCAATTGATATTGAGAGTAGTCATAATCATTACCACATACCTTATATAGAAGCATGTTGATCATGCAATCATAATTTAAGTACTTTAAGCATATCATCCAATAAATTCAGCATTTAATCTACATGTATGTAAATCCTAAAGTGTCACCATCACGTTAATTAGATTAAATCCTTCTCGGGTCCTAATCTAGGGTTTAGGGTTGATTTGAATTTGGACAAGGAATAAAAGTACAAAAAGTAATTGCATCACATATTAAACATTAGGTGAAACCCTAATTGTTATATCCATCATATCGTTTCATTATGACCAACTAGATTTGATTATGTTCATTATAATTATCACAAGTTAGGATCTTTGGTTTCAAAAACCTAATTATGCATATATATGGTTACCCACTTTAGAAACCTTAATTAATCATCATCATT
Organism: Alisma plantago-aquatica; assembly: GCA_963693085.1. NCBI lineage: Eukaryota > Viridiplantae > Streptophyta > Magnoliopsida > Alismatales > Alismataceae > Alisma > Alisma plantago-aquatica. The sequence goes on from OY856410.1 coordinate 1,178,381,671, forward strand.
ATCATCATAATCCTAGATTCCTTTTTTTCAACCATATCACATTATAACATGTACTAAGAGCATTTAATGTATTCAACACTTAAATTACCAATTTTAGGTTTCCATGTATTAATTACCCTACATACAAGCTCTATGTATAATTTTGGGTCATGACGCTTATTTTTTTACATAGAGTATTTTACTGGTATTCTACATGTTCTCCTACTCAACTTTAATATATAATATGTCTCAATTTGAGTTATGAATTAATTACCACAATTATTACAAAATAATAAGATTTTGGTAATCAGGAGAGGTTACATCAGCACTAAGAAACTTATCTACTTAGACACGTAGGACCAAGCCTAGCTAATGGGCTTACACCACATCAGCAGCCAGTTCCGCACAAGAGAGGTTGCATCACTGGGTAAAAGAGCCTGATCACATGGGTCGGGGTAACAAGGTAAAGTTCCCAAGGGAATTGTTCATCCCCTTTCTGTTTTATGAGCCATGTTTGATCACCATAGCCCAAGGGTCAACTGAAGGGTTGACTCTTGCTTCTAGGATCAAAGAACCAACATAGAAGGCAGGTTTGTCTTTGCCATCCTCAATTGTACTTAAAGAGTTCCTGAGCTTCACATGGGGTACTCAGGACAATTAAACAAGTTCAATTTCTCATAGGTAGAGTCAAAGAATGGAAACATGCAATTACCTTCCAACCCAATGAGTTTTGGAACCAAAAACCTTACTAGGACATCCATTGACCTTATCATGGCAGGTGGCAAAGCTTGAGCACCTAGCTTGGGTGCTTGTCATTCCTCTCTGGGGACTAGAACCTCCTTGCGGTGCCTTAAGACAACTCTAGCCCAAGGCAATTGGTTGTAGTCCTCGTGTACCCCTGAAGCAAGGTGTTGTTTGTCATAGTTGTGGGTAGGGTTCAGAGGCGAGCCTAGGGGCACTGACTGATCAATTGAGATGGCAATTTGGTTTTCTATGTCATGACAAATGTACTTGACCCCTTATATTGTGATGGGTGGTAGACAAGAGGAAGTCCATGTTAAGCCATAGATTCCCAAAGAGAGTAGGAATTGGGTTCTTTTTTAATACAACAAGATAGAATCCATTGAATATTTTTTGTATTCATCTCTATATTACAAATTCATAGAATCTTATCTCATAGGAAATGGTGACAAAAATAGATAGAGAGAGAAAGAGATAAGGAAAAATATCAGCATAACTGTTTCTGATTACTATAAAACATGGTAAATTAAAATCGATTTCATATAACAACAAAGGCTGAAACATATTACATCTGAGTCCTCAAACTGTGTCATTTGTATTATTTATCATACTATTCATATCATTGTACATTGTTCATCATACCACAATTTATTACAAAAGATAATTGTTCACATATACAAGCCATTACATGTACAACCACGACGTACTACAAAAAACCTTGTGTCAATGTAAAACATCTACAAAACACCCCCATGGACCTTCGAGTATAGGAACGACACATAGGAATCTACTACAAAAGACTAGCAGCATATCCAACCTTGAACAAATAATGATCTCCTTGCTGCTCTTCCTGAACCGCATGATCTCTACCACACCATGCACAACCACCTAAAGGATGTGGAAACCCACGCAGTGAGACCCATGTCCATAAAAGAGATATAACTCTTTGTCATCAACTATTGTGACACATGTTAATCTTAAGTAGGAAATAACTTTATTATTAGGAAGAGAAGATTCACCTAGAAGAATACTTTAGAACTAATAGTACAGATTAAACAATTTAGGCATCTACAACTGAGTAGAAGAAAATATTATACTTTTAGAAGGAATATGAAGAGCATGTATAACCTTTGTCAACTAATCAATATAAGAAACAAGGGAAAAGGTCATCCAATGTGATTTGTATTAATCACAAGTAATTATTATACATGATTGTAGTACATCTTTCATTATGCCCTGAGGAGATGAGGTATACCATTGGTAAGTCGAAATCAGTGACATACAAGAACTAGAAGGAGTTGGAATCCTATGATCTCCCACACCCTCAGCCAGTCTGAGTCCACCGCAGTGACATATAGAGTCCAACTATAAAAAACCTAGTCTTCCTTGGTATATAGACACCACTAGTGAAAAATAAGTTACAACCGCATCTATACTCCTATCAAGGTATGACCACATCCATCCTCAAAATATATCATATAAATTGAATCAAATTATAACTGAAATACAAACTCGACCACATCCTGCCAGGGTAAAATCACGCCCATCCTTGTGAAAATGAATATACTCAATATTATATGACTCCAAGCTTCCACTGAGGGAGAACATGTTTCACCATTCAGTAAATACTGACACTGAAGATGGATCTATGGCACAGGGTAACTACATGATTAGGGTTTCACTTCATTTAGTTACGACACATAGGTATCTTTTATGGCCTCAATCAAGTTACAACGTACAAACTCCAAACAAATTCTACACATATAAGGATAGAATACAACTCTACAAAATATAAAACATGTTAATAATATAGTTGATCACACCACTACATGATTCTATCTCACTTCCATTCATTTGGCTATTCTCATTATTACATCATAATTATCAGATTGATATGGATAACCATCCCTCATCTCATCATTTGAGGATATTGCCTCAACTAGGCATAAAGCCTCTGCCAGGTCATAAGACCCAATCACTTAGTCCCTGCATAACACCATTATCTCATCAAGTCTCATAAAAGCTCATAATCATCACATTGTGCTTATATGAAATACACCATAACAATCACTAGCCATGATAATAATTCCAGCCACAAGGTTAGGGTTACATAAGTGGGATAGAGAAAACATCATCACATGATAATTACTTCAAGTAAGGTAAGCAAGTACATCATACACCCAAAATTAGGGTTAGGGTTTCTCATATAGCTGATTAGGGTTTCCATCTCATACTTATCATTAAACCCCAACACATCACTTCTCACATTCTTGGAGTACATTAGGGTTAAACATTATAATCATGCTCAACCAAATATTCCATCATCAACCTATAGTTACCAAAACAAAGTGTAGCAACCAACACCATTACATGTGTAGCAACCACCATGTGTCAACATGTGTCAACATGTGTAGTGACCACATATCTTCTCATGTGTAGAGACCACTAGGGTTGAAGACCCTATTGTGACCAAACTAGGTATGTGCAGAGACCGCAAGAAGACCACGTGTAGTGACCAAACAAGCTCAAGCATCTGTAATGACCACCCACTTAGGGTTAGGGTTTGTTACACCCAAAACACATCAATAAACATGTAGCGACCTCAAGAACAAAGGTGAGTGTAGTGATATCAAGATCAAGCCACTCCAAATAGCGTATAACTGACCTAAAAACTAAGTGGAACTATGAACAAAACAGATGATAAAATCAAGAAATTCAAGCATCATTGTGAGAAAACTAATGAAGATGAAGAACACAAAAACCCTACATAATTCAATTATGAAATGGGATAGAACCAAACCAAAACAAAGTTCATTCCATTCTAAGAGCAGAGATAATGTATCTACACATTATCTTAAAATGTCCCATTTTTGGTTGAATCACTTGGACAATGGCTCCAAACCATAATTACATTCAATCCCATGAATTTCCTATATTTCATGAATCTAAGGGATAGTGCCTTTCTCACTCTTGAGTTTGTGCACAACTCCCTTTATGATTTCACTAAGCTATTATTACATGATTTTTTGTATTCTTTATGTTTACATCTCATGTCTCATTAGCATTAGTCATTTCCTCAAGGTATCTTAGGGTACATGTACCTTTGAAGTGATCTCATCTTGGCCTCATGGACCCCATTCACACATGGAGTGCCTCTCACATTTACCCCTAGGGCCTCATTAAGTCATGAAGATGACCAATATTCTGACTCATGGGCCTTAGAAAACATGGATGTTTGTCTCCTATCCTAATGCATTTAGGGCATGATCACCTCCTATCAACATAGGTCTTATGTATCTTTAATCCTCCCTACTTGACCTTAGGGTTGAATTAGGGATCTACCCTACCTAGGGTTTATTTCCGTATCACAAATTAAAAACATTTATAGTTTGAATAAGGTTAAATATTACTATCAACTCAAAAGTATAGGGTACAAGCATTTGTATATTATAGAAATGGGATTAACTACAAAAAACCCAATGTTTCAGGATTGACTGGTCTAAACCGCTAATGAAGCCCGACCTAACGTTACACACACCAGTAAGTCTATGTACAATACCATCAAAAATGGTACATGGATCCCTCTCAGTCCCACCATGGATCCAGAAATTTCTCTCTTTCCAAACATGGAAGCAGATAGTTGACAAGCAAATACCAACTAAGCACCTTAGTGCATGGTTATCCTTTGTCTTATCAAGGGCCCATTCAATGTTGCCTTCAAGATCCTTCAGGGTGGGGGGTACCACCCACCCTAACTTTAATGATTCCCTAAACTAGGTATATTTCACAAACATGCATCTCCAGAGTAGATGATCATGTGAATCCTCCTGATGTTGGTAAAGGAGAAAATGTCATTTATGATCAAGCCCCAGGCCTTCATCCAATTCAAGGTGGGTACTTTCCATGTAACCCCATGTAGAGGATGCAACTCCATTTAGGCATACAATGTAGATTCCAAAGAAGTTGGTCCCAAGGGACATGAAGTCCCAGTAGTGGTTGGTCCCAAGGTTTATCACACTTTCTACTCCAGGCTGCACTCACCAACAAATAGTCCTCCTCCACATCAATCCAACAATGTGTCATGGACCTCCAAGTCCTAGAGTTGTTGTGCACACAATAAAAATCTAGGGATTCCATATCTCTACCTCATACAGATGGATTGAGTTGGGAAGCAAAGGAATGTGTCAACCCACTTGTCATTTTCCTTGCGAGCCATAGACTAGAAATTTGGAAGATTCAGACCACCCAACTGGTAAGGTTTATACACTACCAACCAAGTCGTTTCATGGCCACACCCCACCCAAAGCACCTTGCTGTATATAGTTTGAGCTTTATCCAAAATGAAGGTCAGGATCATAGCCTACCTACACCATGAAGTGATCTACACGCTAGCATAGATCTTATAAGCACCATCCTCCCTGCTAAGGAGACATTAAAACCCATCCATTTGTCTACAACATCCCTCAAGTTGTCCAACAAAGATGCATAATCTCTATATAATCCCCTCCTACATGCTATAGAGATCCCCAAGTACATGACAGGGAAGCAACCTACATCCATATTAGTGGTTGTCCTAAGTCGTCCTCATCTAGCATTGTAGTATCTAGAGACGAAGACTTTCCACTTGATGTCACTGACATACAAACCAATTACCCTACATAACCCTTCATCGTCCTTCTATCAGCCTTGAAGTATTTATTGTGACTTGAAATGAAGAGGAGGACATCATCAACATAGATCATTTGTGAGAAAATAGGTGTCCCCCACACTTTAATGGTCTTCAGTACTACGATATTTCCACTTTATGAATCATATGGGTGAGTGCTTCCATTATGAGGGTAAACAATAAGGGGATAGAGGATCCCCTTTCTTGATTCCATTGGAAGCATGAAACATCATTTTAGGAACTCATTCACCAAGATAGAGAATGGGGTTGTCTCTACACATTATCTCATCAGGCCGACCCACCTAGTAGTGAACCCTTGAGCTTCCATAACCATACACAAAGCACTCTAGTTAACATGATCATAGGCTTTTTCTAAGTCCACCTTGATGCAAGCCTTCTTCATCTTCATTTTTTTATTGAAATCAAAGAGGAATTCACCAGCCAGGAGAGTTCTATCCAATATAGATTGTCCTTTGAAAAATGCCAACTGGTTGGAGGAAACCACCTCGAGAAAAACTAGCTTGAGCCTCCTAACCAGAAACTTAGCAAATATATTATATAGCACCGAGCAACAAGCAATCAGTCTATAGTCATATAAGGAAGTGGGAAAACTTTTCTTTATAATGAGCCTCAGAAAGTCATGGTTCACTTTCCTCACTATCGCTTGATCAATAAAGAACCATTGGAAAACTATGCATATATATTCCTTAACAATGTGCAAATTCTTCTAGCATAACTTGTCGTTAAAGCCATTAGGCCCCAATGCTTTGGATGAACCAATTGAGGAAATTGCATCCTTGATCTCCTGTTCTGTAGTTGGTCTTTGTAGCTTCTTTCTTGACTCCTCCATGACCTTCTTATGGGGAATATAAGAAGGGATAGAAATTTTCCCTTTATTGTAGAGGTTATAGAGATACTCAACTGCCTCCTTCTCTACCTCCTTGGGTTCCCGATTCTCACATAGAAGGGTATGGATTCCGCCACACATGTGGTTCTTCTTGGTGGCATTGTGGTATAGTTTAGTGTTTTGGTCACCATCTCTAATCCACCACAACCTGCTTCTCTACAAAAACATTATTTCCTCTATTTTGTCCAATTGTAACAGCCTTTTGGCTGTCGTCTTCTATCATGAGATGACCTCATGTTATGAAGGGTTCATCCTAATCACCTTCACTTCTTCCAAATACTCTAGTAGGGCCCTCTTCACCATCTTGGGCAAGTCAGTAAGGTCTCTTGGACTATGTCTTTGGCCCCTTTTTCATCAACATGAGCTTCTGAGTGACAATGAACATATGATTACCCTCCAGACTGGTCTTCCAAGCTTCCCTCATGGTGCTTTTGAAGCTAGGCCAATTCAGTCAATGGTTTAGGAAACAGAATGGTATATTAGGCATAGTGTGACCTTCCATCTTGATCCTCAACTAAGCATGGTCACAATTCGGATGTCCCCCCACCCAACAGTGGCTTCAGGGAAGATGTTTAGCCATGTTGCATACACCAACCCATGGTTCAGATTTCTAGAAATCATATGCTCTGGTCTTCTCTTATTCTGCCAAGTCATCACTCCACCTGTCATATTCAGCTCCACCAAATTCGTAGCATCAACCGCTTCATTGAAACTCACCAAAATGGAATCCAGAATCATTTTCCACCAAACATCTCAGATGCTTTCCTCACATGGTTGAAGTCAAATATGACCAGGTGAGGGATTTACTATTGGTTCATAGAATTTATCATCTCCCAGAGATTGTGATGACTTCCTTCATAGTTGAGTCCATAAACCAAGCTCACAATGTAGTGCCAACCTCCCCTATTGATGCATATAGCCACAATCAGCTGATCAAACTTATCAATACACTGGATATTCCATACCTCTGGGTTCCATCCCAAATAAATTATGTCTCCTTCCACTTTCTCTAGATTGGAGTTAAATCCCCACCCATCTGGGAGGAGATTACTAACATTCTAATTGCACCCCTACTGATCTTTGTCTCTAGACACGCGACCAGTGTTGCTTGATCTTCTTTGATGATCAACCTCATCCTCCTCTGGAGCTTGGGCCTCGAGGCTCACCTCACATTCCATGTGAGGATGGTCATTGGGAAAGCAATACTCCACCTCTACCTGAGGTGAAAATCCTAGAGGAGTTTCTCCTCCATCGGTTATAGTATCATGTGCTATGTCTCCCCGTTGACATTTCCTTTACAAATTTTCAAGAATATTATTTTCTTAAATAAATCTTTAACCCATATTTCCTTCATCTCTTGGGTTATAGAACCATTAGTTTATGTCCATATAGCTTTGTCGACCTTCCCTATATGGACCTACGTTCCATGTTGGCCTTCCCTATTTGGGGCTTGACCCCTCTGTGACCTTCCCTATCTAGGGATTGGTCATAGTTGTCTGCATAGTGAAATTGGGCCACCTTCCCTATCTAGGTTTTGGTTCCATGTCAGCCTTCCATATCTGGGGCTTGACCTCTTGTGACCTTCCCTATCTGGGATTTGGTCTTAGTCATCCACATTGTAGACTCAGGACACCTTCCCTATTTGGGGCTTGGTGTGAAACTAACCTTCCCAATCTAGAGCTTCACCTCATTGTGACCTTCCCTTTCTGGGGCTTGGTCATCGTGTCCCTTAGAGATGGAATACTTGGGCTCAAGAATTATACTCAATATATGTGCGTTCTTGCTTTTTATACTTAATTTTTCAATCATAAGTGACAGTTAAGGTTACTTCAATTCTTAAACTAATTTTTGAACTCTCTCTTCTAGGGAAGGTCCTATCCTAGGGTGCCTTCTTGGATCATAGGAGGAGGTTGGGCTCTCTAGACACAACTTGACCCGATGGGTTTTGGGTTTTTCCTCCCCCATAGGTCCTTTTCCAATCCTTGGATTGAACCACCCTAGGTCGGAACACCAGCCCTAAAAGTTGAATTGTGGGTTTCAAATTTTCATTTTTATGTTACTATTGATTTCTTAAATTTCTTAAAACCCCTCATATACATCTTGCATTAATTTATACATCACCTAAACATCATTTATATTTCCTCTTTCCTCTTATCCTAATTACGATTCATATTAGTAGGGTTACTATATCACCCACACTACACCCATATCCCAGGATTAGGGTTTAATGTTTGGGTTAGGGACTACACCCTACATCTTGGGGTCTTCATATTCCCTAGACCCACTAAGGTATTTACTAAACCAACCCTACCATCATCTAGGGTTTATTCTTGTAAGGAAAACCCATAAAAGATTTTTCTTAATGTTATCATTGCTTCCACATTACATGTACATTAATTGACAGAGGATGCATAAATCCTACTTCTTCTCAAAAACCCTAACTTGAGATGAGGAGGAAAGTATCTTTTAGGATTTATTAAGAAAGAGGATGAGAAGTGGATGAAATTTGAGATGAAAAGACTTAGAGGAAATACTACTTTAGGAAAACCTTAGGTTCTAGCTAGGCCGATATTGCATTGGATAAAGGAGTACTCGAATACCAACTTAATGATGAATAGGAAAATATTGCCAGCCCCAATGAATGATCCATTCTAGAAACAATTACCATCAGGTCATACCATAATAACTTTCCTTATATTTCTACATAGTATATGACATGTTAACTATTAAACATTATTTGAAAAATATGGAGCTCTGGTACCTAATTTAACGACCTCACTTTTTAGCATTCCCCAATTCAGAAACGACCTTAAAGTTGAGAGACATTACCTAAAATGTCTCAAGATCAATATTTTAACAAATAACAAATAATAGCAAATAATTTCCATTATTTCAAAATTATTGTTTACAAGATATACAATGATGCGTAGTTGTATGGCAGCAAGTACAGAGGCAAATTCCTTTCAAAACACCGGTTTGGTGCAGTTAATCTACCACATATACATGCTCAAGTTGAAGGTATCCTTCATGGAAAGATGCATTTGCCAACGAAATAGAAGACGGATCAATGCATCATTATTCTTATCAGATTCCGATATGAGTTTTTGTGGTAGGATGTATCTGTTCTTGACCATTGTGTGGTCTGTAAGTTTGTCTTCCTCTTCATGTAGATTCTATATGGCTACTCCGTAATAAAATTAGTCTGTTTATCAAAAACAAGATATACAATGATGCTTATCTATGGAGTTACATGAATAGAACTGGTACATATGAGAAGAAGTATCTAACTAATCCTCCTTTATTTAGCTTTAACATCTTAACTTTTTTTCTTTTGATTCATCATGTCTTGATATATTCATATATTGCATTTACCTAAAACAACATGAAACAAAATGCAGATCAATACACTTCTATAATGTGTATATACATGAGGTGCAAGTAAAAGTGTGCAAGCAAGTATTATAGCCACATATAATCAATCAATTACTTGTAAATAAGAACTGGCATTTTCATTACATATTCTAACCCATGCTTTATATGCTATCTTGAGCATGATCACTGACCCTTCCAGGGATTTTGTACCTCACCCCTTGATACATACCAGACAAGGGTTTAGAATATGATATCTTACTTTATGTGATACTCATAGTGGCATTGTAATTGAGCAAAATGTAAACAAACAGCCAATAGTTTATTTCAACAATCCTCGAGAATTCATCAACAAACACTAGCAATCGATATTGTGAGTAGTCATTATTGAAACCATGTTCCTTATCTTGAACCATGCATGTAATAACCAGTTACACTAAATGATATCTCTCAAAACGCGATAGACAATTGATCACTAATTAATTACATAATAAAAAATGAGGGTAAATTAAAATCGGTTCCAACATCACCAACATGATCTGAAGCATTTCATAAGAGCCCAACATCTTTCTTGTATTTATACTATATCCATAATCTTATACAATTTGTTCCATGGCCTCTGCCACCACATATATATAGGAGAGTATTTCCCACATTCATCGCCTGCACAAATTTAAAAAATGCATAAAAAAACATGATTCGATTGAAATATTGTATACAAACTTTTCTGCCCGGACTTGAGAGTATAGGGATGACTCTAGGACACACTAGACATTTAACATCCTTTTCAAAGGTTTAACACAATAGCTTGTAATTGTTACCAAGGGTCTGTTGTAGCTATTGTCGATCACCTAAAAATATGTGGTGAACCACAAGGGTGAGGCCCATGTCCCAGTAAGAGATAAAAATGCTTATTGATTACAACATGTCAAGTAATTAAATAATTTAAGCAGATTAAGCCAATTAAATAGATAAGAATAACAAAAGACATGATTTGATGAGGTGTATACAAAGACTGATAAAACTATCATCATTAGCCAGACTGTCATCATGTGCATTGCTAATTGTATAAGTAGTCTAGTGGCATAACCAAGGTTAACACCATAAGAAAGTCTAGCATCATAGCATCTCTATCATCATGAATAAGTCTACCAACATAGGCATAGATGATAATATTAACACATATAATGATTAAGCAGATCTACATCATAAGTAGAGATAAAAACATAAGCACAACTATCTTCATGAGTATGACTAGTAGTATAAGCATAGCTATTGTATGTACAAATCTACATCCTAAGCATATCCACAACATAATCATATCGACTATCTTGTAATGTTTTAAACATATATCTACATAAAGAGAACAAACAAGGACTATCATCCAATGTGAAGTGTTGAGTATATCCCTAAACAAATACACTACACAATTGTTTACAACTTTTATAAAGCCTTTATGAATTTGAGGATACCAATCAAATTCCAATTGACCACTACTAAGTCAAAATTATTGGCATAAAAGATCTAGGAAGAGGTAGACTTTTGAGATCTTCTTTTCCCACATTCAGTACGAATCCACCAAAATGACAGATAAGGTCAACCTACTAACAAACTACTCCATCCTTGATATAGGTCATGACACTAGTGAAAGGAGTTGGGTATGCAACCCTACCATCTGAGGTACAACCATAGTTGTCCTTAATTACATCATATACACATATATGAGACACAACCACAACCATTCTCCTGGTGAGGTATGGCCACAACCATCCTCAAAACCTTAAAGTCAAGATGACAAAAACACACAGTCACTTGCACCTCGCATACTCAACAGTATGTGCTCTAAGTTTTCCTTAGGAATACTTGTTTCACCATCTGGAAAGTTCTAACACTCGAATAGATCTATGGCACAGGAAACTACATGATTAGAGTTTCTCTTGATTAGTTATTGCTAATTGGGTGAATTAAGGTTGCCATAAACAAGTGGATATACAAACCCTAAGTCACTTCTAACAAGCATATAAGTGTAACAACTTCAAAAGATATAAAAAATATGAGACATATTGTTCCTCATCTCATCATCATATGGTAGTATTCACTTTCCATTCATGAGTCCATACTTGTCATCACATCATCACTACATGATACAAATCCTTATCATATTATTCCAAGGTTCTAACCCTTATCACATCATGAATAGGATTATACCTCATTCAGGGCTCAACCATGCCCAAAGGTCATTAAGACCATCACATCATTCCCTGCAAGATCATCGTTATTTTTCCACGCCTTATAGCAAGGCTCAAAAAATCATCACCATACTTGTGATACACAGGCTCAACATAATATTGCATTAAAGAGCTAAAGGATGTTCACATGATAATATAGCAGCGTTATCCTAGCATTTAGAGCATACAATTATTATATCAACATATAAGGAATCTAGGTATCATTACCCATAATCATACTCATAGTGCACATGTTTAACATAAGAGAGATCAATCATAAGACTATGATAATCACCGGTTAACACATTAAGGTTATAATCACATGAGGGAAATTATTCCATTATCATACTAACATACAAGGAAGTTAAGCATGATTACCCATCTTCACTGTTTTCATTACAAATAGATTAAACAAGATAAGTTATATTGATTCTATAAACAACACTCATACACAAACCATAACTCATAGCATCCCCATCGGATCATGGAGTCATAGGGTGAAAATTACAATTAAATCCCATACTATCCTCAATTACGGATGCATGCAAAACAAAAAGTTTAACTCTCACATTATAGCATACTAGGGTTTTAGTAGTCATAATAGAGTATTCCATTATTCTATTAATCATTTATATGGATGATCATGAGTAATCACCATCACCTAGTTGCATTAGGGTTAGGTGTAAAAAGAAATACTTTATTAGGGTTACTCATACCTCATTATGGTGATTATCAATTATTTTCATACCAGGGCAAAGGTATGATCACAAGGTTAAAGGTATTGAACCATCAAATTCACATCACTAGAGCCACAATTATGCACTATAGGTTTCACCCATAACCATTGGATGTTGAAGCATCAAATACTAACCATTAGATCATGTGCTTTATTCAAAACTATTAGTTGATGTATAGGTTTAACCCTTGAATCATTTAACCAAGATAACCATCAGATTAAGGCTTACAAAGACCAGCACATGAGATGTATATAAACCATCATCTGTGGTATCTTGGACCACCACCAGTTGTGGTGTCTAGGTCCACCATCGGGTGATGGGTTAGTACTACCATCGGTTGAGTGTAACAAAACCCTGAATCATTCCACTAAGAAGAATCATTGGATGGTTAGAGAATAAAACCATAGTTTATGACACAAGTTATCATCTTAATAAACCATCATTTATTAATACAAAAGATACCATTGGTTTCTTACTCATGAAGGACCATCGATTGTTGAGGCACATTCCACATTGATTGACACCATTGGTTGTCACCATTAGTTGACACCATTGGTTGTTAATATTAGTTTATACAATCAATAGAGAATGAAACCCTTGGTTGGTGAGATTCTAAAAGATTCCCAAATAGATCCAAAGTGTGACCATCGGTTCAAGTATGAAGGTACAAATCAGCCTAAAACCCTAGGCATAAACCATCAGTTGAACCATCCTTTAGGGAACTCTAAACCATAGATTGTGGTGCATCCTTAAGGGTCTAAAGTAGTACTAAGGATGACCATAGGTTGGCACACTAAAGCCAAACCAAACAACAAGAAAAGCAAACCATCGAGTTTTAAGGTGAAATAGAGTCAACCTAGGAAACCCTTAGTGATGATCATCCTGACATTAAACTCTAGCCTTTAGTTCACCATGGAAAGAATACCCATCGTTTAGGATCAAGAAAAGCATTTAAACATCAACCTAGATGCCACCATTGGTTTCTAGCATAAAAACAACCAAAATAGCAAGAAGATGAACCATCGGGTTAAGGTTTGAAAGACCTAAAACAACACTAAAACCCTACATATAACCCATCATTTAAGGATCACCATGGTCCACCTTTAGCATATAACCAAGACCTAGGTATTCCTCTATATTAGGCAAGTCGTACAAAAATTTTGTTTTGTTAGTTTATGGATGTAAACTACTTCAAGAACAACACTAAAACATAAACCCTATAAAAGGTGGCTTCTTCAAGTTTAGAACATCATTTTAGAGAAAGAGAATGATCATATAAGATAATAATAAGCAATTACGTGGAGAAAGTTATATAACTTGCCTCTAGGATGAAGATCAAACTCCCAACAACAAGAAAACTAGAGAAAGGAAGGTAGGAAACCCTAGCTTTAGATCTGAACTCGGAAAAGAAAGCTTCTTTTTGAAGAAAGGGAGTAAACCCTAGGTGAAGGAAGCAAGAGAAATTAGTTCCTTGAGCTTTATTGCAAGCTTTACAATGGAAAACCATGGCTCATGTAACAACCTGATGCCACATGAACGAGATTACTCAAAACAAAGCACGAAACCAACACTAAACATTTAGATTACTATAAAACATGGTAAATTAAAACCGATTTCATATAACAACAAAGGATGAAACATATTACATCTGAGTCAACAAACTGTGTCATGTATGTTACTTATCATACCACAAAGATATTCATATTACTATATAGTGGCCATCATTCCACAACCTATTACAAAAGATAAATTGTCACATATACAAGCCATTACATGTACAACCAAGGCATACTGCCAAAAATCTTATGTTGATGTACAACATATAAAAACACCCCATGGACCTGAGAGTATAGGGATGACACATAGGAATCACTATACAAGATTAGTAGTATATCCCAACCTTCAATGACTACTAATCTCCTTATTTCTCTTTATCAACTGCACAATCTCTACCACATCGTGCACAACCACCTAAAAGTTGTGGAAACCCACAGATTGAGACCCATGTCCCAGAAAGAGATATAATTCTCTTCAAGAAACTATTGTAACATAGGTTAATCTTAAGTAGTAAATAACTTTAATAATAGGAAGAGAAAATTCAGCTAATTAAATACTTTAAAACTAATAATATCGATTAAATAGTTTAGGCATCTACAACTGAGTAGAAGAACATCTAATACTTTTAGAAGGAATATGAAGAACATGTATAACCTTTGTCAACTAATTAGTATAAGAAACAAGGCAAAGGATCATCCAATGTGATTTGTATTTAACCATAAGCAATTATAATGCATTATTGTATTACATCTTTTATTATGCCCTGGGGAGATGCGGTATACCACTGCTAAGTCAAAATTAGTAACATACAAGATCTATGAGGAGCTGGACTCCTATGATCTCCCACACCCTCGGTCTGTCTGAGTCCACCACTGTGACATATAGAGTCCAACTGCAAAACAACCTAGTATGCCTTAGTATATAGACACATCAATAGTGAAAAGTGAGTTACGATTGAAGCCTTACTCCCGTCGAAGTATGACAACAACCATCCTCAAAATATGTCATATACACGGAATTGCACTATAACTGAGATACGACCTGATCGCTCTCCTTCCAGGGTAAAATCACAACAATCCCTGTGAAAATGCACATACTCAATAGTATAGGACTCTGAGCTTCCACTAAGAGAGAACTTGTTTCACCATTCAGAAAAGTGATGTTGAAGATGGATCTATGGCACAGGGCAACTACATGATTACAGTTTCATTTGATTTATTTAAGCCAAGTAGGTATCTTTTATGCATCAATCAAGTTACATCGTACAAACCCTAAACAAATTATACACAGATAAGGATAGAATACAACTCTAGAATATATAAAACATGTTAATAATACAGTTGATCACACCACTACATGATACTAGATCACTTCCATTCACTAGGATATTCTCACGGTCACATCATAATTTTCACATTGATATGGGACAACCATCCCTCTTCTCATCACTTGAGGATATTGCCTCAACTAGGCATAAAGCCTCTTTCAGGTCATAAGACCCAATCACATAGTTATTACATAACATATGTATCTCATCAAGTCTCATAAAGGCTCATAATCATCATTTTGTGCTTATATCATATTCACCATAGCAATCACTAGCCATGATATTAATTACACCTGCAAGGTTAGGGTTACACAAGTGGGATAGAGAAAACATCATTACATGCTAATTACTTCAAGAAAGGTAAGCAAGTACATCATACACCCAAAATTAGGGTTAGGGTTTCTCATATAGCCAATTAGGGTTTCCATCTCATACTTAACATTAAACCCCAACACATTACTTCCCACTTTCTTGGAGTAGATTAGGGTCAACGATTATAATCATGCTCAAAAAATTATTCCATAATCAATCTGTAGCGACCAACAATGTTGCATCTGTAGCAACCACCATGCGTCAACACATGTAGCGACCACATATCTCAACATTTGTAGTGACCACTAGGGTTGAAGACCTTGTTGCGACCAAACTAGGGATGTGTAGCGACCGCAAGAAGAGCACATGTAGAGACCATAGTAGATACCAAACAAGCTCAAGCATCTGTAGCGACCACCCACTTAGTGTTAGGGTTTGTTGCGCCCGCAACACATCAATAAACATGAAGCAACCTCAAGAACCAAGGTGAGTGTAGCGACCTCAAGTTCAAGCCACTCTGAATAGCACATAACTGACCTCAAAATAGAGTCGGACTATGATCAAAATAGATAATAAAAATCAAGAAATTCAAGCATCACTATGAGAAAACTCATGAAGATGAAGAACACCAACACCCTTGAAAATCCTAGTATCAATGTGTGACATAACCAAAACAAAACTCCAAGAAGAGGGAGAAATGCATACCTTCACCAAAGCATCTGAAAACTTTCCTTAATAAGAAGGAAATTAGAATCATAAAGAGTGAGAAGAAATCATTTGTTTAGTACACACAAACAAGAACCATAATTTTCACCATCACCACAACTTCGGGTACAATAATTAGGGTTTAAGACAGAGAAATCTATGAAAGAATACTACAAAATAATAAACCCTAGATTATGATAAACTTATCTAGAAACATATGATCACATTTTAGGGATGAAATAAGAAACATACAACCAAGATAAAGGTGCAACAATAGAAGAGAAGAAAGTTATATAACCCAGCTTAAGATAAAGATAAAGATCAAGCTCAAAGCCACAAGCTCTAAGAAAAAGAAGGAAACTCTAACTAGGATCAACTCCACGGAAAACAAGGTCACCTTAAGAGAAGAAAATTACCTAAGGTCAAAGGAAGATAAAAAAGAGACAGAGGGTAATAACCATAGGACAAAAAATGAAGAAGAAAGAAGAGAGAATCATCTCACTTACATTGTCAAACCATAGTCTTGACCTCTATAGAGAGAAGATCTTCAAGAAAGCCTCCATGGAGAAATATTGTCTGGATGAAAGGTGATAGTGAGAGGGTAGGGTTCAAAGAAAAACAAGATCAAAGAAAGATAACAACTTAACAAGATCAACAAACACCATGAATCACCACAAGGAAGACGATCAATCCCTAGATCACCACATGCATGAAGGAAATGACAACTTCTCCAAGATCAGCACCACCAAGCTCAAGGACAAACACAAGTAAGAAGAGAGAAGGAAGAGTCCTAAAGGGGATTCTTCCATGTGAAAGAGAGGATTCATATACTCAAGGGTAGGAGAGAGGTAAAAATCATGAGGTTTTAAGATAATAGAGTCTCTCATGACACATGTACCTCAACACCACGACCATGCTACCACTCTAGAAATGCATGCATCAAAAGGTGATAATATCAAGGTAGTGTAGAGACCACTTAGTTCTACTACACACTCTCTTATAGTTGAAACAAAACCAAGAAAATCACCACGTAACGACCTCTACAAGATGTAACTCAACAAAATAGGTCACAACACCACCCAACACAAGCAAACTCTAGACACCAAAACCAAGGATAAGATACCTAGGTTGCAATAAACATCAACTAAGGAAGTGTTGTTGTCGCAACACCTCAAAAATAAACATACAAGGTCGAAACATCCATCAAACTCAAGCATCCATGCAAGCCCTAATATCATCCCATGATGTCACCTCATCAACCAAGGTCCAACAAGGCTCCCCTAAGCATCATTCTCTATATCATGATGCTAAGGCACAAGAGGTACAACCCACATGTAACAAATTGCATGTTAAACCCTAAACATGGTTAAATTGCAACTTGGTCCAAAATAAGCATGACTTGCTCAAACATCAACCAAATAGAACCAAACTGAAAACATAAGATTGTCAAATGTTATTAAGGTGCATTATATGATTAGATTAAGGTTATAAGCATCATATTAAGCAAAAATCTAGGTTAGGGGTCTTATAGGTTCCATCCACGAAGAAGGAAGGAGAGATAGAACAATAAGAGAAAAAAGGGAGAGAAGGAAGAAACTTACTTGCTTTAGGTTGGAAACAACAAAGGAAGCTTTACAAACCCTAAAAGAGGATACATCCAATATCTAGCCATACATGCAAGAAGTTTGACTATTTTCCTCTTCCTGTAGCAGCTCCTCCGCCACCAAATAGAGAGAAAACAAAAATGTAATAGAAGCGAAGAGATAAGGTTCTATGGTTTTTGGTTGTGTGTAAAATGAGGGGTATATAAAGGTCATGGATGAGGAAGAAGAGAAGCTTGAGGTGTCCTAGTAGCTTTGCCATTTGTCCATGGCTAATGGATGTCACCACCATGCAAATAGAAGCCCATCAGTTATGGGAGTCCACTAGACCATAGGATGATGACCTCCCAGGGTGGCCATCGATTTCCAAAATATAGTGACCATCCGTTTTTTAAACCCTAGCTTACTAGGTGATGAACCATCGTTTGATTACGTCTTTTAAGTGAACCACTAGTCCAAGTAAACCCAACCAAGAAAACCATCATCCAAACACTTCTATAGATCACCACTAGTTTTTACCACCTAGTAATGACCATCATATGTCAACCAAATAGGAGAACCATCGGTGGATGGCCTCTCAAGTTGGCTCATCCATGAAGGGGTAAAACCTAATTCACCCTTGAAGAGGAACACCTCCAAACCGAGGTACAAGAAGGAATCCCTTGGCCCAAAAAGCTCATGTATGATGTGAAAACATGTAAGGAGATTAAAGAAAGTGAAAATTTGCAAGAAAAATCTCTCATATGGGTGAATTGACCAAAAAGTCTAAAATGTGCACAAAATTGCATAACTTGCACTAATAGTATCCAAACTGGACCAAACATGAAACTTAAGCTTGTCACATGATATCAAATTACCTCAAAGGATTTAATTAAAGTTTCTAGAACTCAATTATGGTAATTAATCTTATTTAACATTTAAGAAAGGTTTGAGGTCTCACAATGCAGATCATGCATTCATACTTCAAGTACTTTAAGCATATCATTCAATAAGTTCAAAAGTTAATCTGCATTTATGTAAATCCTAAGGTGTCACAATCAAATCATTCTGATTAAACCCTACTTTGATCCTAAACTAGGATTTAGGATTGTCTCAAGCATGGTCAAGGAATAGGGTTACATACCCTAATTTCATTGCATATTAAACATTAGGTGAAACCGTAATTTTTATATCCATCATATCCTTTCATTGTAACTAACTTGATTCAATTATTTTCATTATAATTATCACAAGTTATGATCATTGGTTTCAAAACCCTAATTATACATATGTATGGTTTTCCACTTTAGAAACCCTAATTAATCATCATCATACTAGATTCCTATTATTTTTAACATATATCAGATTATAAAATTTACTAAGAGCATTTAGTGTATTCAACACATAAATTACCAATTCTAGGGTTTCCATTATTAATTATGGTACATAAAAATTCTAGGTATACTTTTGGGGCAAGAAGCATATCTGCGAGTATTTATTTGTATTTTACATGTTCTCGTGGTCAACTTTCACATATAATTTGTCTCAAACTAAGTTAATCATTAATTACTAAAATTAATATTAATTTATTAAATTTTGGCCAATCCAGAGAGGTTGCGTCGACATTAAGCGACTTATCTAGATATTTATGTGGGACCAGGCCCAACTAATGGGCTTATGCTACATTAGTGGTAGGTTCCACATGGTTGAAGCTTCATAATATGGAAAATGTCCCTAATACCTCTTATGTTGTGATTTGATCCAATCACACTGGTTGGGGTAACGAGATAAAATCCCCAGAGCAATTGTTTGTCTCCTTTCTTCTTCATGAGCCATGGTTGATCATCACAGCCCAGGGGTCAACCGAAGTGTTGACTTTGGCTTCAAGAGCCAAAGAACCACCACTGAAGGAAAGTTCATCTTCATATTCCCCAATCAGACTCGAAGAGTTCCTTAGCTTGACATGGGTTACATGGTATAGGTAGAACAAGGTTTGGTTTTCATAGGTATAAATGTAAAATTAAAATAGCAAATTACCTTCCAATCTGACGATTTATGGCATCATGCACCTTGTTGGGACATCTAGGGACCTTTCACGACCTCTTCCAAATCTCGGGGCAATATGGGAATCACTCTCGGACAAGGATCTTTTAATGGATGGGGGTGGATCTTGAGAACCTAGCATGTGTGTTTGCCACCCCTCTCTAAAAACTGGAACCTATTTAGGGTGCCCCAGGGCAGCCCAACCCAAGGAAATCAGTTGTAGGCTCCTCGTGTACCCCTGAAGGAAGGTGTCTGTTATGTGATTTGTGGGTTGAGTATAGAGTAGAGCCTCTGGGCACCACCTAATAAATTGAGAGGGAGACTGGGTTCTCCGTGTCATGATAGAGGTACATGGCCCCTTGTATTTTCAAGGGTGGTATCCAAGAGGGACTCCCTATCAAGCCATATATTCCCAAGGAGAATAGGAATTGGGTTCTTTCTGAATACGGAAAGGTAGTAGCCATAAAATAGCTTTCTATATTTGTCTCTATATCCCAAGTTCATAGAATCATGTCTCTTGGGAAATGATGAAAGAAGTAGAGAGAGAGATAAGGAAAGATCTCAACTTAACTAATTCTTATTTCCTATTTGGTCCCAATGTAGGGGACCATGGTTGAGCCATCTGATCCAAGATCAATGGTCATTGTGGATGTGACACATTAATTAACATGGGTTATTACATGCTAAAGTAGGCAAGCATTTAGCTGGCATCCAATCAAAGAGAACTTGTACTTATTACAAGTAGGTCCCTCAATGTTCTCAATTTTCTATAGGCTTCTAGGAACCTCCTTTTTATATGAAACTTGTAGGGTAATGTGATGCCCAACACCACCGAAATGTGATTACTCAAAACAAACAAGCGATCAACTACTAAACATTCAAAATATCAAAAAATGGGGTAAATTAAAACCAATTTTACATTTCTATCAAATGATAAAACATTTAGATAATGGTCCATAAACTTTGCATAGCAGCATATGCCATATCAGGTATTTACACATTTGTCTAATGCTGAGGCAACAACCTATATACAAAAGTTGCATTCCATACTTACATGCCATATATACAATGATAGGCAGATAGCCAAAAATATGAGTCGATACATGTCATCCCCTGCCCAGACCTAAGAGTATAGGGATAGTTCTAGGACACTACAACTACGAGAGATGATAAGCAACCTTCAACAACTACTGCTCTCCAAGTTGTTCCTCTTCAACACCCCAAACATGCCGACATCGCTAACGGCCACCTAAAAAGATGTGGTAACCTACGGGAGTGAGACCCATGTCCCAATAGAGATATAACTGTCAACAAAGGTTATTGATTACAACATGTTATATTATTAAAATAAGATAAACATGTTTAGGCAGTTTAAGCATATAAATAGGTTAACCAATAATAATATATCAAATAGATCTAACAAATAGAACAATAATAACTTGATTAACAAGATAATCAGAAGAATAGATAAGACTATCATTATCTAAAAAAATTCAAAAATATAATATCACCATAAGAATCAAAGAAAGGGTAAACAACCAATGTGAGTCGTATTTTAACCTAAATATATATGCAACATGATTGAATTATGTCTTTTATTAAGACCTGGGGAGAGTGAGGTATGCCACTCAAACTCCAACTGACCATGATGAAGTGCTATTTAGTTATGTATAAGATCTAGGAGTATTGGCATCCTAAGATCTCCCACCCTCGGTCAGTACTAGTACAAAGATAGTGTCATAATAGTCAAGTTGCTCGTAGTGACATATATCAAGTAGCTAAACATTGACCCATGAATGGTATAAAGGTCACAATGCCTGAGGCCAGGGTATATAGCCCCTATCATTTGAGGTACAACCGTAGATGTCCTTAATCACATCACATATGCACAAGTATCATTATTCTCAAATCGAGGCATGACTGCAACCATCCTTCGTAACCTTGGGACATGGATGTCATGGATGTACCCTCGTTGCACCCTGCATACTCAATAGTATACACTCTGAGTTTCCTATTGAAATACAAGTTTACCCATTCAGCAAGTCCTATCACTGAATGGTTCTACAACATAGGGCAACTACCTGATTAGGGTTTCACTTGATTAGTTAAGTCAATTGGGGGAATTAATGCTGCATCAAACAAGTGGACATACGAAAATCTAATTCATTTCTAGCAAGAATTGATTCATAGAAACTCCAAAAGATATAGAATGTATGAGGAATGATTCATGTCACATCATTGTATGATACCAATCCTTGTCACATGAAAAAGAGGATCACACCTCAATTAGGGCTCAACCATGCCCAAGGGTCATTAAGACCATCACATAATAATCACCTACAAGAAAATCATTACCTTTCTATGCCTGACTAGACACTCAACAAAAAATCACCATACTTGTCATACACATGTTTAGCATAACCTTGCATTAAGATGTTCACATAATAGCACATTAGGGTTACAACCACATTGAGAGAATAATCCATCACCAGATAAGATACACAAGGGATCTAGGTACAATCAATCACCACTTATTGTACTAGGGTTTGGTGTATCAAGGTAAGATGGATTAGCATTACACATCATCTGATTATGGTGATCATAAGTTTTATACGAGGGAAAAGGTAAGACTACATAATTAAGGGCGTAACAACATCGGTTCTACATCATGAAAACCAAACCATCATACCATAAGTATCACTCTCAAATGATAGTATGTTTAGGAAAAGCCACAAGAAAACACCTTGAGGAACTATCTTGAGAACCATCGAGTTGTTACCTAGAAAGACTCACCAACTAGACCTAGTCAAGCATCATTTGATCACTCAAAGAAGGCCATCAACTGAAGACATGATAAGAACTACTAGTTATTGACTCAAAGAAAACCATCGGTTGTGTGGGAATATAACCCACCATCGATTGTAGAAAAATAGATCACCATCATATGTGATGTCTAGTGCCACCATCGGTTGTGGTGTGTAGGGCCTACATCAGATCATGGAGTCAGAACTTCCATTGGTTGACACCATCGAGTGTTGAGTCAGCACCACCATTGATTGGTGATCATAGGGCATTGGACCATTGAATTTTGGAGTCAGAACATCCATTGATTGATAGACCAGAAGGGTCATCAGTTCTCAAACTCAGTACTCCCTTCGGTTGTCAACAACAGGTGGTGGAACAAGGCAAAACCATTCTTAGGTGGAGGAAAAAAAATCATCAGTTGAAGTCATTAGTAGAGCACTAAGACCATCGATTCTTGAGCACCAAAAGAGTCCAAACAAAACTGAAGGTAGGACCATCAGTTGACATGAGAAACATAAGGAAAACAACACCCAAAATAAAGTCCATCGATTCTAGCAAGAAGGCAAATATCAAGTTTTACACAAGATGGAAAATAGCTCAAAAACCCTAAGTAAACCCATCTTTTGAGAGACACCAAGGGCCATTGATTTTCATGCAAGCAAACCCTAAAGCTTCCTCTACCAAAAAGGAAGGTCGTGCACAAGTTTTTAGATCACAAATAAGAAGCTAATTCATCCATGAACTAATACCTAAGCTCAAACCCTAGTTAAGGGTGCTACCTTTCTACTTAGAAATTAGTTAGAGAAAGATATAGCACATGCAAGCTATAAATAAGTCATAAGCATGGAGAAAGTTATATAACTCACCTCTAGGAAGAAGAAGAAGCTCCAAACAGTAAGGTAGCTCTTACAGGAGGAAGAAAACTCTAGATTAACACTCCACACAGCCAAGAAAGATCCTTCTCCAAGAAAAAGAGCAAACCCTAGGTCATGGAAGCAAGAAAGAAGGGTTCTTTAAGATCTAGATTAGGATCTTCCATGGAAATCATAGTGACGACCAAGAAGAAGGAAGAAGAAGGCAGGGAAGAAAGAGGAATGAAAGAAACATCGGAGAACGCACTTTCTTAGGTCAAGATCAAGCAAAGAAAGCTACACTATCTCAAGGAGGGGTAGATCCGAACCCTAGTCACACATGCAAGGAGATCAACCACCTTCTTCAAAATTGGGCAACTTCTTCTCCACCCAGACAAGGAGGAAGAATCTATCAAGGAAGAAGAAAGGGGGCCCAAAGGGTTTGTTTGCATGGAAGGAGGGAGGTTTATATAGATATGGGTGAGAGAGAGAGGAGAGGGTTTAGGTGTCCAAACATGTTTGCCAAGTTTCCATTGCTAAGTGACATCACATCCATGCAAGCATAAACTCTACATGTTGTGGGAGTATGTTACTCTACAAGATCTTATCTTCCCAGGGTGGACATTGAGTTTCATCGCTTGGTGGTCGTCGGTTCTTGAAATCCTAGGTCACTAGGTGGAAACCATTGGTTCTTGAAACACTAGTTCACTAGGTGGAAACCATTGGTTCTTGAAACCCTAGGTCACTAGGTGAAAACCATCGATTGAACACCCCTTCTAAACAAACCATCAGTCCAAGGGACCCCAAGAGAGAAGACCATAGACATGCCACCTCTAAAGATCACCATCAATTTCCCTCACCTGAGGATGACCATAGGTTGTCATCCATTCAGGGGGAACCATCGATTCATGGCTGAAAAAACACTAGAGGGGGGTGAATAGAGTTTTAAAGTAATTTTAACAATTATTTAACTCAAACAATAAACCACATGAATATTGGACAAGGGGACAAGGATTTAGAGTGGTTCCAACTTTAGAAATTACTAAAGTTGTCAGTCCACTACCCGGTTGCTTACCCAACCGGGATTTGGAAAGAATTTAATTTTATTACCTCGCAAGGACTTTACATAAAATTACAATTCTCTCCCTAAACCCTTCAAGCAGCCTTCACCTAGAAGTAATCACACCAACCTTGAAGCAGCCTTCACCTAGAAGTAATTGCACCAACCTTGAAGCAACCTTCCTCCTGAAGTAGCTTCCCGTTGCAATAGCCTTCTTGAAGTAGCTTCCCTTGCGATAGCCTTCTTGAAGTAGCTTGAAGTCCACCTTCTCCTCCGAGAAGAACCTTCTCCAATCCGCAGCCTCCAACACTAGGAGTAGCAAGGAGAATACAAAGAATAAAGAGAACAAGAAGGAAAATAGAAAGTACAACTTATCCTTTGAAGCACAAGGCTTGATTTGCCTATATCAAGTGTATTGATCTCCTAACCAATGAGTGTAGAAGTGTAAGTGCTGTGGAAAGGAGATGCTAGCCTATAGGACACGAAATTGGAGCAATGGGAATGAATAGCCAATGTTGGAATTGCTCTATTGCTCAAAACAGATTGCCAATGAGTATTCAAGCTCAAGTGTAGCACTAGTGTAGCTTAGGTGTATTTAGGTGTCCTAAGGCATGTCCTATTTATAGGAATGACCTACAAGTGCTTAAGGATGTTCTAGACACTTTCTAGGGGGTTCTAAGTGCTTAACTAGCCGTTAGGTATAAGTTAGTTGCTTTAGCAACGGCTAGTTAATTAATTATGCAGGTGCTGTCAGAACCCATCTCGGTCGACAATTTGTCGATCGAGAGTCCTTCTCAGTCGACAATTTGTCGACCGAGAGACTGTCTGGAGCAAGTGTTTACAACGTTCTGATCCAACTCCCAACTACTTTTTCTGTTGTGTCTAACGGCTACTTGGGTTATTCTCGGTCGAGAAGTTTGTCGACCGAGAGTGTCTTGGTCGAGGAGTTTGTCGACCGAGATTGACCCTGTTTCAATTTTTCAATTAAGGCACTACGTGTGTGTATGAGTGTGCATATGTGACACTATTGAAGGGGATGACCTATCTAAATGTGGTGTTTAGCTAGGGAAGATCTAACGCTTGATTTACATGAAGTCTAAGTACTTGTACATTATATATTTGTACAAGTTTACAATTAATTACATTTCATGACATTTACAATCATTCAAGCATATAGATTCCCTAGAGCTTTGCCATGCACCTTATTCCTGCAACACTCAAATAGCACGTTAGATCAACAAGAATGAAATGTTTGTCATCATCGAAACAAAGGGATTTATCATAATGTCCAATTTATCCAACAATCTCCCCCTTTTTGAAGATGAAAAACATTTCCTAAATATGAAATAAGGAAATATAAAGCATGTGAGTTTCATACCTGAAGATTACCTTTTGTAGCCATTCTTTTTTTGCAAGTGAGTGCTGGCCAAGATGTTATGAAACTCATTTATATTTTTGATTTTATATTCTTTCTCCCCCTTTGTCATTTCAAAAAGATATCCAAGTTGAATATTTTATATTTCTTCTCCCCCTTAATTTTATACTATGCTCCCCCTTAGATAGATATTCTATTAAGAACATGGATTTAATATCATTTTTGTCGAATTTAGCCACAATTTGTTTCTCAATCATTTGCAAAGGATGTTAAGCCTTGAAATGATATGAGATCCTATTAGGTTCATGGCATATGTATTGATTTCTCATCTATTTTGCAAGGGATGTTAAGCCCTGAAAATGAAATGAGAGTCCTTTAATCTCAGAGTTCATGAAAAAATGTCTCTAACCAAATGCAAGGGATGTTAATCCTGATTTGTTTCGAGAATTCCTTATATGAAATTTATAGATGTCTTCATAACCAAGAGTAAAAATACTAAGGTCGTAACAAGCTTCAAAATCTTTTTAATCAGATAATCAAATTTGTTTGTATGAGCTCCCCCTTAATCTTACCATTAAAGCAATTTAAAGCTTCTAAGGTCACAGATGATTTTAAATTTTGATTTTGACCTTTATCAAAAGTATACTAAGATTAAGTACAATAAAATGATATCCGAATAAGCATTTTGTCAAAGCTTATTTTAGGTCGTCCTTGACTATGACCATAGCGCCCCTTGGCTAAATTTTATTTCAACCAAGAGGCAGAATCTGCAGATTTCACATGTGAAGTATAAATTTTGCAGGTACCTTAAAGAGATATCAATTAAATTACTTTGAATAAAACCTATTATGAATGATGTCCTTTTTACTATGAGTGCATAAATCAAGTCCTATTTCTGTTCATATTAATCATGTGATTCTTCATGAAAAGACATATATCCTTGAAGGCATGAATGATATTGCAATTTCTTATAGATACCAATTGAGAAATTCTTTATTTTATGTTTTGCAAACCTTAAAGTTCTTTTTCTAAGCAACAAATCACCTATGAATCATTTTTCTTGCCTATGTCTTATCAAGGATCCATGCAATAATCATTATCTATTTATTCTATGTAACATAGCATCATCTTTATGAGCTGAATGATAAAGTAGTGAAAGCATATCCATGATGTAATAATAGAACAATAAAGTGATAATTTCATGAAATACAGTGATTGTGATCATTTAAACTAAATGTCATAACACATGATTTCTATATAGATAGACCAGGAGATGCTTTTATTAGAAAATAGTGATTTCTAAACATGATTTTCAGTTTTACCTTATTTAGAGGATCAATCGAAATGATATCATTTATTTTCAAAATTGATCTTCAACTTGTTTTGCATGTAAAACAGTCATTAACAGCAAATAGATAGCCACTTGATCAATCAAATTAGTCAGCAATTTTACTGCAGACTGAAATCAGTGACATGTTCGGTCGGAGATTTCTCGACCGAGTGACAGCTCAGTCGAAGATTTCTCGACCGACAAGGTTTCTGTACTGTTTTTAGAACTGTTAATTGCTTCCAAAAAAAAAACATAGACTATATTTAATTCAATTATGCAATTTAAAAATCATTTTTAGTTGAGATAAACATAGAAATATCAAAGTAACGTTTAGATCAAATCTCAACTAATCATATTCAAATCTTTAAGTTTTAAGGACATTAATTTAGATAAATTTTCAAAGATGTGTCTCTGCGGGTTTGTTTAAGATTGTATATTTTCAAGTTAGAAATTTTAATTACTTGAATCATTTTGTTATCTCTTTATGTTAAGTTGAGATAGACATAAAGATATGCAATTTTAAGTCTTTGGTCATATCTCAACTTAGTCTAATCAATTCAATTTGGGGGTTTTGGAACCCATACCAACTCAACATCCTTTTTCTTGTATGGGCATGAAAAAGAGTAGTGTCCAAGACGTAAGCAATAATGGCAACATATAGAATCAACCTCAAGTCTTTTTCTATGGTTTTGTTCTAGGTTGTTCTTTGGTACAAATGTATTTGTTCCTTTAGGTACATATAGTGATTGATGTGCTTGTGTCTTTCTCCAACTAAGTTGTTGATAAGATTTCCCCTTAGGCTTGTAACCTAGTCCTCTTCTCCCAATTTGATGATAGGAATCATCCAATATTTTATCAAGGATTCCATTGTTGCTTAACCTACTAACTTCTTGGTGCAACTTAGCAATCTCATCCATTCTTTTCTTAATATCTAGTTTTTCTTGATCTAGATTAGATGATAAAGAATTCCTTTCTTTCACTATATTATCATAATCTAGATATGTACACAAGACAGGTTGTTTTTGAAGATCATTTAATTTTGCAAGGAATCCAACCTTTTCTTGAGATAGAAGATCATAATTTGTTTCTAGAGTAAAAATCTTCACATTACTACTACTTAGAGATGATTTCAAAGTATGATTTTCAGAAATAATGCTATCTTTTTCAAAACCAAGATCATTTAATTTAGCATATAAATCTTCATTTTCAGATGTGAGAGCAAGAAGTCTAGCATTTAATTCATCATTTTCTTTATTGGATTTCTTTAGTTTCTTCTTGCACTCAACATATTTATTATGTGTCTCTTCAAGACTAGCAACTAGTTCTTCTTTAGATAAATCAAAAAGATTTACCTCTTCTTCTTCTTCACTAGTTGTAGCAATAAGACAATCCTTGTGTTCATCTTACTTCTTTGATCTCCATGGGCAGCTAGTTGTTGTGTGGCTTGTTCCTAAGCACCAATTGCAACATATTGTAGATTTGTTCAAGCTGCACCTTTTGTTGCGATTGTAATCACCATCACCCTCCATTCTTCAAGACCTGGTAAGGGTTCCTTGAAGCCTTCTCTGATACCAATTGAAAAAACACTAGAGGGGGGGGGGTGAATAGAGTTTTAAAGTAATTTTAACAATTATTTAACTCAAACAATCAACCACAAGAATATTGGACAAGGGGACAAGGATTTAGAGTGGTTCCAACTTTACCAAATACTAAAGTTGTCAGTCCACTACCCGGTTGCTTACCCAACCGGGATTTGGAAAGAATTTAATTTTATTACCTCGCAAGGACTTTACATAAAATTACAATTCTCTCCCTAAACCCTTCAAGCAGCCTTCACCTAGAAGTAATCGCACCAACCTTGAAGCAGCCTTCACCTAGAAGTAATTGCACCAACCTTGAAGCAGCCTTCCTCCTGAAGTAGCTTCCCGTTGCAATAGCCTTCTTGAAGTAGCTTCCCTTGCGATAGCCTTCTTGAAGTAGCTTGAAGTCCACCTTCTCCTCCGAGAAGAACCTTCTCCAATCCGCAGCCTCCAACACTAGGAGTAGCAAGGAGAATACAAAGAATAAAGAGAACAAGAAGGAAAATAGAAAGTACAACTTATCCTTTGAAGCACAAGGCTTGATTTGCCTATATCAAGCGTATTGATCTCCTAACCAATGAGTGTAGAAGTGTAAGTGCTATGGAAAGGAGATGCTAGCCTATAGGACACGAAATTGGAGCAATGGGAATGAATAGCCAATGTTGGAATTGCTCTGTTGCTCAAAACAGATTGCCAATGAGTATTCAAGCTCAAGTGTAGCACTAGTGTAGCTTAGGTGTATTTAGGTGTCCTAAGGCATGTCCTATTTATAGGAATGACCTACAAGTGCTTAAGGACGTTCTAGACACTTTCTAGGGGGTTCTAAGTGCTTAACTAGCTGTTAGGTATAAGTTAGTTGATTTAGCAATGGCTAGTTAATTAATTCTGCAGGTGCTGTCAGAACCCATCTCGGTCGACAATTTGTCGATCGAGAGTCCTTCTCGGTCGAAAATTTTTCGACCGAGAGACTGTCTGGAGCAAGTGTTTACAACGTTCTGATCCAACTCCCAACTACTTTTTCTGTTGTGTCTAACGGATACTTGGGTCATTCTCGGTCGAGAAGTTTGTCGACCGAGAGTGTCTTGGTCGAGGAGTTTGTCGACCGAGATTGACCCTGTTTCAATTTTTCAATTAAGGCACTACGTGTGTGTATGAGTGTGCATATGTGACACTATTTAAGGGGATGACCTATCTAAATGTGGTGTTTAGGTAGGGAAGATCTAACGCTTGATTTACATGAAGTCTAAGTACTTGTACATTATATATTTGTACCAGTTTACAATTAATTACATTTCATGACATTTACAATCATTCAAGCATATAGATTCCCTAGAGCTTTGTCATCCACCTTATTCCTGCAACACTCAAATAGCACGTTAGATCAACAAGAATGAAATGTTTGTCATCATCAAAACAAAGGGATTTATCATAATGTCCAATTTATCCAACAATGGCCTCTCATGGTAGCTCATCCATGAGAGCAAAACCTTAACTTACCCTAGATAGATGTCACCATCAAAACAAGGTGCATTTGGGTGCCCCAAGTCTCAACCAACTCTCGAATGATATGAAAACATGTAAGGAATAAAAATAATGTGACACATTGCAAGAAAAACCTCAAATATGGTTCAATTGCATAAAAGTCCAAAACATGCATAAAATTGCATAACTGGCTCAAACAGTGTCCAAACTGGACTAAACTTGAAACTTAATCTTATCACATGGTATAAAAGCACATAACAAGGTTATATTAAGGTTTCAAACATCCAATTATGATAATTAAGCATGTTAAGGTAAGGTCAAGAGTCTTACAGGTAACTCATTAATAACTTTCCCAATTGTTATTTAATTGTTATATTTATTAGAATAGTTTAACAAACGAATCTTTATATTTTAGTATTTCTATAAAAAAATACACAAATAAAAATGAAATTCCCTTTTAACCCAATTTCTAGAATATTCTTAGTTTTATTATTATCTTCAAGTATACCAACAGTCAGAACAAGATGAAACTATTTGATGCCTCAAATCTTGTGTTTCCATTCATGGCTAAATAATTACTTTGTTTATCTAAATGCTAATTAACTTAGAGTCTTTTGGAAACCCATCCATTATTAAATATTTTTATTTTATAACAATGCATAAAGCCATTATCTCTTAGTTATGTATGAATTGCTTTTGTTTCTTTCACTTATTCCACAAGGACCGATTTGCAAAGAAAATAGTCTCATGGGCCTCTCTTGGGCCATGGGTTGCGGCCACGCCACAATGTGGATGGATTCATTATCCTATAAATTATGATTAAGGAATTTATCTGGCATAATTCAAATTTACTAAATTTAAGGATATTAAAGTCGTCCACTTGCCCTGATCCCATTTCCACTCCCACTCATATCTCTACCACTCTACCTAATCCCATTCTTACTCCTACACATACCTCTACCACTACTCTAGATTCCATTCCCACTTGTGGAAAATAATGTGGAAGGATAATGTGATATTTTATTTTGGATTGAAGGCATCTCCCTCTCCTGTATAGGAAAGGAGGCAAGTACAAGGGAAGAAAACTTAAACGTAATGGAACAAGACAAGTACAAGTATGCTTGCTAACTTTTGGTGGGGCAGTAAAGACGGGAAGAGGAAATTGCATTGGATGTCATGGGAGAAGCTTTGCAACTCAAAAAAGAATGGTGGCCTGGGCTTTAGGGACCTCAAGGTTTTCAACACAGCTCTACTGGCTAAACAAGCTTGGAGGCTTCACAATGATCATACTTCTATGGTGGCTTCCATCCTCAAACCAAGGTACTACAAAAACTGTGATTTCTCTGAAGCGGCTAGAGGGTACGATCCTAGCTATTCTTGGCGCAGCATTTGGGGCGCTAAGGCTCTGTTGAGGGAGGGGCTGAGATGGAATACTAATAGGTTTTCAACAAAAAACATATGGCTCGATGATTGGATACCGCTGAGACAGGGGGTCAGTGTTATGAAGGAGCATTTTACGGGTTATATTCCTACATCTGTCAAGGAGCTTGTATGTCCTGTGAGTAACCAATGGGACATTAGTTTGCTGGAGAAGCTTCTTATGGAGGTTCAGGTTGATGCTATACGAAAAATCCCTATTTCCTTTTCCCAACCGGCATCAAGATACTGGTATCCCAACCGGGATGGCCTCTTCACAGTGAGGTCGGCCTACTGGCTGGGTTTTAATGGTCATAGATCTGCTACACAGAACAACTAGTCTCCCCTTCAGACGGAGGTGTGGCCCGCAATTTGGAAGATGAAGCTGCCACCAAAATTAAAACACTTCCTATGGAGGTGTGCTTCTAATCAACTCCATGTTCTATCAAATCTTAAGGGATGCCATGTGATCCATACGGACCTGTGTGAGATATGCAAAAGAGAAGCTGAAACAACTATCCAATCTCTGCTCCATTGTACCCATGCCTCGGCTATTTGGACCTCAGTACATCTTCAGCCTATCCTCTCAGGGAGCCCGACACACCATTTCACTGAGCTGCTGCTATGGTTCATCACTAAAGGGAATGAGGAATCCATCATCCTTTTTACTGCTGCCTTCCTTTCAGCCTGGATTTGCAGAAATAAGGCTTTGTTTGAGAGCAGTCTGCCCCAACCTCTCATTACTGCACATGGGATCCAGCACTAAGTTCAGTCTTATAAAGATGAATCCTACTCCTCGGGCCCCCCAGCAGGTTCTATCCTTACTCGTCTCAGCTGTAGATGGCGGCCTCCTTCACAGGGGTACATAAAGATTAATGTGGATGTTGCGTTCTTACCACACAACATGATCAGTGTGGCGGCCATTTACCGTGATCATAATAGCAAAACATTGTTGATGGATGCCAAGACCTTCAGTGCTGGTTGGGATATGATCACTTCTGAAGCCTACACTATTTGTTATGCCTTAGAAGTAGCCCAAGACAGGGGTCTGGATCTTATTGAGGTCGAAACTGACGCCCTGAATGTATATAACAAAGTTACCAATGTGGTTCATGGTGCCAGCCCGATGATGGTGATGTTTCAGGAGATTAGATCAGCTTTTGAGTTTTTCTCCTCAGTTATTTTCTCTCATACCTTCAAAGAAGGTAATGATGCAGCTCACTCTTTGGCTAGACTAGGAGTGGGAAGTAGTTTGGGCACGATCTTCACTAGTTTGTTCCCGATCAAGCTATGTGAGCCTTTTGTAGCTAGTTGTTAAACTAATACAAAGGGCTTCAGTTATCAAAAAAAAAATTACAAGTAGGCCCATATTACATAATAAAGTACATGCCAATAATTTTAACACTCTCCCTCAAGTTGTATTATGGGTGAAACACATATATCTTGGACTATCAAGACTCAAGATAATAAATAAAAAATGAAATATGTAACTTCCCATAGAAGATTTCCACTCCTTAAAAATGACTCTCTAAAATGATGACATCTTTTAAGTAATGTTATGTATATTGGTAATACTTGAGCATTATGTAGAAGATCTTCCAAAGAACATACTGAATAAAGAACATCACCATCAATCTAGAGATCAAGACACCATGACTACACCACCTTCTAGAAAGGAATGTGCAAAGGAACAAGAACAGTAAACATATTAAACAATGTAGTGGTAGATATATTTTCAAACAAAAATATGATGTGGTGATGATGAATACAATTGGGTCCATCTGGAGTGTGACTCTTGGGGGCTTGATGAGAATGGATGACACCATCAAGGAAAGCCCAAGTAGATTACTAGATGGACAATTTTGGTAGGATGAAACTTAAAGAGATATGAAAAACAACTTAGTGAAGATAAAATCTAGAAGAAACATCAACCTAGAATATAAAGAATTTGTACGCTAGAAATTTGCAAGCTTCTGAGAAGTCTGATCTAAAGAAGTAACCATTCACCTCATGATAATGCAGTGAGAATGATCAACTAAAAAAACATTAACACTAGATGGAACAAGAAACTAAAATAACTACGACAATCTCTAGCATGATGTACATATTATGGTACGAATGTGAAAATCTTGGTGTCAATGCTAAAGTTGAGATCCTTCAATGTTTCATAAAGTGGTTCCAACTGTAATAAGCACATATATATAACCAATGTACATATCATGGCATGAATACAAAGAATATTAGTGTCATTGGGAAAGGGATCCACTAATGAAGAATTAAAAGAAGCACAAGGTCATTGGGAAAGAGATACTCTATTGATGCATTAGAAGCACAGTTCTTAGGGGAAATGAAGTGCAACAAAGAGATGGATGTGTTGAATAAATAGAAGATCCATGGATATATGAATATACTAAATTGATACATATAGTTTCTCTAATACTCTCTCTCTCTATCTCTTCATATATTCTCTCGCTCAACTATCCCCCCGTGAACAAACTGTGCAGTGATTAAGAAGTTGGTGAGGAAGAAGAAAAAATACCCCCTACATGTGGAAATCGATACATACATGAAGGGTGGTAGGAAAGGGATTTTTAAATGGAGAGGAAAAACTAAGCACAATGCTACCTTTTGTGCTTTAGAAACTAGCACAAGGTCTTTTGTTTGTTAACATGTGATATATATAACTGATAATGCGAGCCAATGTACTACAAGTCTTGATTCACATAAAAAATAAATATATCTTTGTGCAAACCGAAAAACGAGATTTGTGTGGCCCTTAGTGTGACAAATTTGGGGGTGTGGGGGTGGAGCCCGAGTAGTATGGATTTAGTCACAACTTTTTAAAAAAATCAAGTAGCATTAGGCATATATGCATATGAGGCTAGAAATGAAGACATTTTGTCTAAGGAAGAAATCCTTACTCATTCATAATATGAGGTTTTATTCATCGTATGTTTGGTGAGATTTCACTTTAGGGAAGACAAAATAAAGAAGTCTTTGACCACAAATGACCTTTTGAATAACAAATAGGGCTGCGATAGATGGCACTATCCCAAAGTGCTTATACTCGCCCTTGTACCAGATATGATTCCATGTATGGAGGAAGAGAGGATGGTAACAACCTAAAAGAAGTGTTTATTTCCAGAAAATGTGGATAGAGGAGGGGTACTTGAGTAAAAATAAAAGAGGGATGGTGGATCTAGTTTGGATAAAGAATGTAGGTTGGCATTTTAGATTGATTTATCAATGGGTTGCACAAATCATCACATCTATGTAGGGGAAGCGATTGTGGAATTTTTCAACAGATTTTAATATTATCAAATCAACAACAACATAGATATAGTTCTAATTTACCCCTACTCATGATTTAGAGTTGATGATCTAGAGAATTATGCTTGGATTGCACAGAGAGGAAGAGTGTTGATGCAACAAAAATAGATGGTTCCACCTCCCTTTTTGTATATAGTCTATGTGACCGATTTGCATTGACACAGAGTCATATGTGAGAAATGATTGATATTGAAGGTTAGACCAGGAGGGAAAGCCATATCTAGGTAGGTGAGACAATAAAGAAATGAAGGGGTGAAATCGAACTTGTCACTAGATTTGATGGTGACTACAAGTTGGAGATTCCATCCAATAATACAACCATAGAGATACAAGGAAGAGACGACTAGAAAAATCTACAAGGGAGGCAGATAAACATAGGTAATGATGGTTGGGATGGAGAGGGTTGACAAAAAATTTGGATTTTAATAAAAGAAGAAGATAGGAGACAACCATGGAGGCTGGGATGTTGCATGGAAGCCAGCTAAACAAGAAGAAACGATGACTGACCACTCTTTTTTCCTCTCCAGGTTAGGATAATACTCTAATACCATGTGGAAAATAAGATTTTAGGATAATGGGATGTTTTCTTATTTATAGAAGGAAGCA
Source organism: Alisma plantago-aquatica (assembly GCA_963693085.1). NCBI lineage: Eukaryota > Viridiplantae > Streptophyta > Magnoliopsida > Alismatales > Alismataceae > Alisma > Alisma plantago-aquatica. The sequence continues at coordinate 1,178,417,657 of OY856410.1, forward strand.
TCCTCTCCTATAAATAGGAAAGCAGGAAAGTACAAGGGAAATGAACTCAAACCTAATGGTCCAATACAAATAGGCCCATATGAAATAATAAAGTAAATAACAATAATTCTAACACCACTTGTACCCTAATGAGTCCTCCATACATGGGATGGATTTAGACAAGAAGATATTTTACATGGGGTGGTACATCTACTTCATACACCACCCACGACCTTCACAGACAATCTACTATGAACCAAGATCTTCTATTTTTGTTCCATTCTTTCAAGATAGTCAATTGTCATCTTACGTTATATACTCACTAACTCTGTTCATAACCATTTTTGCACTCCACTTGAGGACCCACATCCTAGTTTTGAGAAACCTTTCACCCCACTTCCACCTTTCTATTTCTACACCGGACCTTAACAACCTTTTTCAATACAATTGACACCCATTGAGACGTCTCCATATGACATCCCTACTCAACACTCAGAGGTACAAGGACATGGGCGAGGAAGTCATGGACGAGGAGAACGTGCTTCGTTTATTTTTGTACATATTTACAGTTTTGTATATCATCCTATATGAAGGACTTTTATGTTTTATATTTGGATATATCATATATGGCCACCACCTATGTTTTATATACACAAATTTTGATTGATGATTTTGTTCTGCTAGCACATGTTGAGTATTATGTATGCCAAAGTGGGTCTCTTATTAAACAAAAGCATGCAACATGTATTATTGACTAACAACTATAATTTTCTAACAACCATAAATTTCTAACAACTATAATTTTTAAAGGATGTAATGTTCTTTCAACTCTTTCCTTTATTTCTTTCCTTCTCTAGTGTTTCTATAAAACCCCTCTCCTCCTCTGCATTTTCATGCAAACATAATTTCTCATTGTAGGAAAATATGTAGGTAAAGTAGGTAGTAAAAACAAAAATTTATTTCCATATTTCTAAATAGTAGAATGCGTCAACAACAATGTATCTAGGAAAGAGGGTTTTAAGGTATAACTGGTGTTGGAGCAAGTCCAGTGACTATCTTTGTACAGGTTGTGCTTCCTTCTCAAGATACACATAGAAAGTAGTTAGAGACAACCTCCTGGCATAGAACCTATGGATGGCGGTTGACACCATCCTACTAGCATGGAGGAAACAACCTTCATGCCTCTACGTAGTCCACGTGGACCATCAAGAACTCCACATTATTCTTCTAGAGCCAACACAAAGGAGTTGTCCCTTCGTATTGTCAACGTGCTAGTATCGATTTTTTTACCCTTGTCTATCTCTCCCTTTTATAGGTAAGATACCTCTATTTCTCATGATACCACAACATTGACATGAGCGATCTTGTAATACAAGTGTGTCGAGAGCCTTACCCCCTCTTCATATAGGAGTGGATTGGTCAGGGTTTCCAAATACTTGGGGAAGTGAGGAGTTGGAATCCATGGTTTGGTGGCTTCTGTCGATCACCAGTTGGTCAATTGAACCATCTTGTCGGCCAATTGGAATTCTAGTCGGTAGATTGGACCATCCAATCTGTTGATTGGATTGCTTTCCTGTTCGTAGAGATAATGGTTTTTAATGTAGTGATTAATACATGTCATTACGTCAGCATCGTTCCCTTGATCCAATCCTACTGATCACCAAGTTGGTCTATGGAATTATCGAATCAATTAATAGGGTCACCAATGAGTAAAATGGACACTCTAGTCAGTCGACCAACAAATCAGTCCATTGACTGACAACTAGTATTGTTTAATTTTATTACATAAACACTTTAGTTACCAAGTTAATTCTTATCCATGAGTAAACTCCTATTCTAGGTTCATGCTATGTGTGTGACCCTATAGGTCCCATGAAACCTCACAGTGAATGTCCATAGCCATATTATGACATCACAAACAATGAGTTGTATCTAGAAATGATTTATTGCTACCCAAGTAACTAGAAAGTTGGAGAATAACTTCAACCTAGAAATGTTATTAGTGTTACCATGATCTTATAGTTTCTTTGTCTCTAGTATATAGATTAAACACGATGCATGGAGTTGTCATCCTAATATTCAATCTATGTTCCTTGAACTAGAGTATAATGTATGATATGCATATGACCTCACATATAACATATTGAGTCACATGAGTATGTCCATATGTTTCTTAGTCTTACTTATAGACTGGCCAGGATATCAACTCTGGTAGGAGGGATAGATCCCATCTACATCACTCTCAGTCAATCCACATGTCTAACAACGTTCTTGAGCACCACCTTTATGGAAATCTTTATTCAAGATCACTTTGGATTGTGTCAAAGTTCATTGAACGACATGTGATGAGTGAAATGACTTTAGGTCTAAGAAAAACAATCACCTCTATCATTTTGAGAGTTGATTCTAAGTACCATTCCATCTATTTAATTGATCGCTCTCATGGTGGATCTATCCAGTAAATCATTCTCTAACAAGTACCTATGTGTTTGACTTGATATCCAATATCATGACTAATGAGGCTCTATCATCAATCAACACACATTCTAGTCTTATGTGTTATTGTGTCTACTTTTCTTCCATAGTAACATCCGACCATGGACATAATAAGAATGGATGTACTCTTATCATACATATGATCTCATTCTTAAGGTCCTAAACTTGAAGACATATGTCAATGAGTAACATCATTCTTTACACATCTATCATGTTTGTATCATCACTTCATGACTGAGATAGACATAAAAGATGGAATTTCCTTTATCATTGTGAAATCAAGTAAATGATGCCCCAATACAATCATCATATGATTCACTCTATGAGCATACATACCAATAGACTCCCACTTGCGCTTAAAGCAAATCACTCATGAATTCAATTTCAAGAAATCTAACATGACCATCATGCTTTTGTTGTGTAAGTACTTTTATCAATAGGTCAACAACATCTGCTTCTACTTGGTGGTTTGCAAATCTTCACATCTCCTCATTGTATGATCTCATGTATGAGATGGAAATGTCAAGGTATAGTATCTGGGTTCTTTAGCCTATTCAATAGCTTCATTGATTTCAGAGTATTTCTACTTCTTCTTCAATGGTCGAAACGATCGTAAGTTCATACAATGAGCTTCTAAATCCCTATAACATCCTTTACTGTGTTCAAAACTTGGTTTCTACTGTAGAATCAACAACTCTCTCTTAACATTTCCATCTTGCTACTCTATTTTATGGCAAAATACTAATTAAATTGTAACCATCAGTCATCTTTGTCATTTTGGAAGCTTGCATCGATGTATCCATTTAACCGAACTCTTTCTTATCAACATAAGCAAGTAATTGATCCTTAGTGCTTCTCAAGTACTTAAGGAAGTTCTCTATGGTAGTCTACTGACCTTCACTGGTATTTGACTGGCATCTGCTCATCATGTCCAAAACATATGAGACAATGGGACAAGTGCATAACATTGTATACATGATAGATCTGATTGTGGATTCATATGGCATCTCAGTCATGTTTACCCATTTTTTACAAGAATTGGGACATTTAGCTCTAGAGAAATTAATTCCATAGGACATGGACACATTTCCTCTCTATGAGTCTTGCATATTGAACCTCTTCAGCATCTTTCCAATGTATGTACTCTTACTTAGGCTAATAAGATTTCTAGATCTATTTCTGTATATCTGAATTCCTAATATATAGGATGCTTTTCCTAAATAATTCACAGAGGGTACTTCCCAGCTAGGTCTGTACCAGTTGTAGAATAGAGATGTCATTCCCTCATCAATATGATGAATGTAATTATACTCCCATGAAACTTCTTGTAACCACATGTTTCATCTTCATTTTTACTAAAGTCAAACTCTTTGATAGCCTTGTCAAATCAAAGATTCTAGATTTGAGATGCTTACTTCAGTCCATATATTGGCTTTTGCAATCAAACTGCAATGGTAAGCATGATTCAAATGGATTTAACCAAGGCAACTAGTGAAAAGATTTTGTCATGTTCAATGTCTTGAACTCATTTGAAATATTTTGCAACCAATCTACCTTTATGGGTTTGTACATTAACGTGTTGTTGTTCTTCTTGAAGACCCACTTGCACCCTATGGGTTTTACCCCTTTAGATGGATCCACTAAGTTCCATGCCTTGTTGGTTACATGGAATCCATCCTAGATCTCATGGCCTGAATCCATTTCTCAAATTTCGATCCTTCAATAGATTCTAGGTAGGTTGTTGCTTCTAGGTACGTTGTTGTCTCATCATTTATGACTAACCCATCACCTTCTTGAGTCACAAGATATCCAAATCTTTTAGGCTCAAAGCATGTCCTACTAGATCTATGAGTTTCATGTGTTACATGAGGAACTTGAGATTCCACAACAATTTGTGATTCTCCTTGTTCCTTATGTACATCTATCGGTTGAATGTTTCTAGTTGGACTGAAACATTTTCAATTTCTACTTTTCTCCCACTTTTTCCTTTGGAATCAAATTCCTTTTAAGGAATACAACAACACCGGAAACAAATATTTTGTTGTCAGATGGATATAACAGTAATATTCAAAAAACAACATTTATTTGAGTTGGGTCCATGCTTTTTTCAAAATTGTTTTCTCGCATAAGCTTCACAACCCCTACTCATATGGGGATATCTCATATGGTGTCTTTTTGAACCAATTTAGATGTTATACAATCTAGTGTAAACGTGATGGTTTATAAATCATAACCCTAGAAGAAAGTCATAAGATCATTTAGACTTATCGATGATCACACCATGTCCAACTGGGTACAATTCCTTATTTAGAAACATCATTATGATTAAAGAAGAGCCCATTGTGATACAATATCATAGTCTCACAGATGTTCCTCAAACTCTTGATCCAAGTATTATCCACATTGATCATATGGAAGTGTTTCAATACTGGTAGCCACTTATAGCATTTGTTCTAAAGGTTCACATACATCAGTATGTATGCGTCCCAATAGATAAGTTTCTATCTTACTACTTTTAGTAAAAGGTGCTTTTGTCATCTTACTCAATCAAACAAGACTGACATGTCTCTATTTGTTCAAAATCGAAAGAGTCTCAATTACCATATTTATGGAGTCTAGAAATGTGTTTCTCATTCATGTACTCTAGACGGCAATGTTATCAGTGTGTACCATTTGAATCTTCAAGTCTATTAGTATTTCCATTATATATACTTGTCTCTAGAACTATCAAGTATAGACTATGAGACATTGGGGAATTTCCATAAAAGATTGTATCTTTCATTTAGAGATGATGTTTAATGGTAGCTACTTAATTGCAATTCACTAATTCTATTATAAGCCCATAGAGCTATGATAGATGACAATTTCCAACTTTAGTAGCAACAACTCTTGCTCTGCAAAGTTCCACCTCATCTTGATTACTTCTTCTAGGATGTGCATAATAACAAATCCTCATATGGTATCCAATACCTAACTAATGACATATGCATATTTACTTCAATAACATTTATACCTAAAGTGGATGTTTACATCCCTTACTTCTTATTCCTAAGTTCCTCTATGTAAAGATTGCAATTCCTTTTCCTATGTCCATTTTGGTGACACTGGTGTCAACTCCCTTTGGTACTCACTCTTGCCTTATTTTTAAGTGATGAGGACTTGGGATTTTGTTTGGCCTTATAATTCTTCTTGGCCTTGCCCTTTCCCTTATCCTTGGACATCCCCTTTCCTCTACTAACCATCATCATAGATATAGGATTGTCCTTCTTCTTTTGTGTCTCAACATTTCTCAACATACTAAGCAATTCAGACAACAGTTTAGCGAAATTGTTCATGTTGTAATTATCCTGAAAAATTGGAAATATGATTCTGGAAATGATTGCCGAATCATGTATGTGGCCAAATCTTAGCCTAAAGGAAATCCCAGTCTTTGTACATTTTCCATGTACCCAGTCAACTTGAGCACATGAAGCCCAACTAGATTTTCCCCTACTATATGGCACTTAAATGTCACCCTTGAGACATCATATCTCTCTTGTCTTACCTGGTCCCGAAACACATTCTTGATATGTGTTAGCATCTCGATGATTTCCATGTTTTCATACTGTCTCTAGAAATCAAAGTTCAAAGAGAAAAAAATTAGGAACTTGACATCCAAAACATCATCAGAGTGCTTCTTGTAAGCATTCCTTTCTGCCTTTGGCACAGTGGGAGTGGGTTCCTCTGGATCTATTGTTCCTAGGACATAAAGCTTACACTATTGAGTGGGATGAATTCTCAAAGTCCTGAACCAGTCATGGAAGTTGTTCCTCTTTAGTTTGTCCTTCTCAAGGACCAGTCACAATGAAAATATATTGTTGTTTGTTATTTGTTTCTACAAATGAAAATGTTGCATTTTGTCAAAATACTTTTGATTTTATTTGATTTGAAAAAGTTTGATGATATTAATTAGGCATATAATTAAATATCGCTCCCACTATTTTGTTCAACTAAATAACCCTCTATATTGATTCACGAACATTGTTGCGTACAATTTTGTAGTGGGCTAAGATACAAAATACATTGAGTTATTACCCAACAATCATCAACATCTGAACCAATTATTAAAGTAGAAAACAGTCACCAATTGCATCTAATGCAATTCTTGGAAAGATGGTATGAGCATGTGATGACCCCAATTTTAGTATTATGATACCCAATATAGTGTTTTAAAATCATGATTGTCATGTAGATGATGATACCAAATGGAGGAATTGGTTATTCAATTATTGTATATTTCCACTAAAAAAGTGTAACTATATATGCAATTGAGGATTAGAACATTAATTGAGTTCAAGTATGTTGAATAGGCTTGATTGATTGATTTGGGTACCTATGAGTCTACGGGACCCATTTAATAGTATCAATGGAATCAAGTGATGTATTAGTGAACTTTGAGTTATTAGTATCATAACAAGTGTTTTTGGACTTGTAGGATCAAGATCTTGTAATTATTTGAATATAATTCAAGATTCCTACACTTATTTATGAGATTAATTGAGGAATTAGTTTAAATGCAAAGTGTCACATTTTTGATACCAAACTTGTTAGGAAGTTGGATTAAATGTTGATAAACTCGTGATTAAAATTTCATGGCATTTAGAATGGCCAATTTAAGAATGGTTAAGGATTCACATATTGATTGAAAGGACTAAGACTTATAATTATTAGAACTAAGTTGATCTTTTCGGCCATGGCACTCGGCCATTTTTCCTTGGCGGTTTGCATGAAAGATAGCCAGTCGCTAATCCAACGAGGTGCACAGGATACCTGGTCGTCCCTCACCTCTGAGAATGGAGGAACAGTACATGGCTGAGGTGTCTCTAGATCCGATGAAGATGGGGGTGGGATAAGGGAATCTCGTTGGTATCTCATGATCTACGCACCACTATGAACAAACACACTCTTCATTTGACGCTGGAAAAGAATGGTCCAGAGACTCTAGTCCTCATCCTCACCCTCTCCATCATCTTTTTTTGCATCGTCTCATAGCCTTGGTTCGTCATTCCCCTCTTCAATACTACACACAATGGAGTCATAGCTATCGACTTCACAGCCACCTACTATTTACAGATCCAAGAACTTGGGACCAAGACGTCATTCAGTTAGCCATGTTCAGACGGCCTAGACACCAAGAAGAATAATTCAATGGAGAATCTTTTGAAGAGTTCACCGCCGGTGTCGATTCCAGGTTACTTATGTGAAGGCTTACGAACTTCCCTGTCACGTGGCGCTTTAATTTCCAACAGACACAAAGAATCAGAGTGGAGAGGAGAGAGAGAGAGACTGTAGTGATATTCTATATCCTTGATCTCATGATGTGGAGGAGGAGGAGGGGGAGGCTCAGGTCACCAAACCTCTAGTCGAGATCCTTCACCGCGGTGGCCATGCTTCGGAAGAGCACAGGTAGGCATAGAGCAGGCTCAGGTTCACACGAGGCAGTCAGGGGAGGCACACAGATCCATAGTAGCCATTCAGACCGGTCAGCTCCCAGGCATCCAGATCTGAGAGTGCGGCTCGAAGATGATATGGGCAGCGTCCAGCCAGAGAAGAGGTCTGCGGCGGCGTGATTCCTCTTGCGGAGAGCGGGGTTCATGTTGGATCTGTCCTGCAGGTGCGAGGACGATAGAGGGGAAGGTTCAGTCTTCTGAACCGGGTCTAGGTCCTAAACCGGAAGAAAAATTCTAGCCACAGTCATCTACCACCCGTTAACATACCCAGAATCTGGAAAAATGCAAATTTTAATGCATTGCATAAATATAGTATGTACAGCCATTTTTTTGTGTTATTTCCCATGCAAAATGCATGCAACAGGCATGCAAAGGACATTTATTGTCCACTACTCATAAACAGTCCTGGGCAAGTACCGCTATTTATTGTCTATTCAAATTTTTGTTCATTGGTAATTCCTTCTATTTTTTTTTAAATATTGAAATTCAAAGTATGTACAGACGTACAATATTTATTGTTTTCTGTTTCTTCATATTCCATATTTTGTCCCTAATATATAACTACTGTACATTTTATTGTTTATATTCAAACTCGTAATATGTACAGACATACAATACGAGATGTACATTTTGTTATTGGACTTATATTTGACAAATTGGGTTGAAAATTAATAATTAGATACAATACTTATAGATGCATTTGATAGTTGATTATGGACCAGATGTGGACTACATTTTTGTAAAAAAATTATGTCCAGGCAAAAAATGTTGTTATTGGATTCCGTAGGTACTGTACTTATGCTTCCAGATCAGTTATACAATTATGCTTGATTTTGTAATTTGTTAAGTACTGTACTTATGCTTGGTTTTATAATTTGGTAAGTACTGTACTTATGTTTGAAAAAACTGAGTTGGAATTAACAAGTGGGTACTGTACTTATTTTGCATGGATTCTGTAGGTACTGTACTTGTTTTGCATGGATTCCGTAGGTACTGTACTTATGTCCAGATGACAAATGTTACTACTGGATTTCGTAAGTACTGTACTTATGCTTCCAGATCAATGTTGTTATTGGATTCCGTAGGTACTGTACTAATATGTTGTTATTGTGCTTCAACTCTCTGACCATCGCAACCTTTACATGATGTACTGTACGACCGAAGTAGAAAGATTGATGAAAATTGGGGTACAGACGTACTGTACTAACGTGCAAATATTGGTGGGTTGAAATAGAGCCGGAAGAAGGAGTTGCAAGAGAGAAAACAAATTAGTAAAAATGAGGGCTAGAGAAAGGAGTGGAGAGAGTTAATTGATGGACAATAAAAGCCGGCTGCATGGAGTTAATTGGCGTGTATTAAAAGCCTGTTGTATGGAGTTAATTGGCATGCATTAAAAGCCAGCTGAGACCACATTTTTGTGTACTCCCGATACACGGGTGGGTGGCCGGGTATAGAAGGAACTGTGTGTAGCGTAGCTCAACTGGAAACCCAACACAAGAAGGTGCCACACTCTCCCAGGGAAAGGTGGCCGATCCAGATTGACCGACGAAGGTAATTATACCCAAAAATTCAATAAATACCTTGTACCTTTCATAAATCACTATAAATAGCTACAGTGCCCAATAAATTCCCAAAAAATACCACTGGACTCCTAAAATTGTCTACTTCCTTGTGAGACCCCTATGCTCCTCGAACCACTTCCAGTGATGATATTTAATTTAGGGTACAACACTCCTTTTTAGGGTTCATTAATTGAAATAAATAGTATCCATATGATATCAAATCTCAAAAAATTCTCATAGAACCCTAATGATTATTGAAATTCATTTTTGGACTCTGATAGGAATAATATTATCCAAAACTAGGTCTTTTCTCATAAATACATAATTAGATGTTTTTAGCCTCATTTTAATTCTAGAAACTAGACTAATCATTAGAAACTTATGAAATCTAAAGCAGGCCCCTAGAATGACGTCTTGATCCGTAGATATATATCAAATACAAGTTCTAGGTTGTTTGAACATAGATTTGGCCAAACCCTAATCTTGACTTAAATACCATTAATTATGGTGAACCTTCTATTAATGATCATTAATTATTATTAATCAAGTGATGCCCAGAGATGTAGATGATCCAAAATATAAATAGAAATATCTAAACTCAGGTATGTGGTCTTCGTTAAGTATAAGACTAGTTTTCTCTGATTGCATATGATATGGTGTACCTTGTGTGAATCTATTTGGTTATACCTTGTTGGTTGAACTACTAGTACTATATGCTTCGCCAAAACTTAATGAAACATGAAAGGACATTTTGATGAGTTGTAGCTACTATTGCACATGGCCCAATATCGATGTATGTTGCCTAGCGTGGATGTATGATGAATTTCCCATGTTAGATGTATGATAAAATAATTTTTCCCATACGGGATGTATGATAATTGCTTATAAAATTGTACTACAACTGCATCTAATGAAATGCATAAAATAGGTGTTTATCAGATTTTCTGCCTTAAGTAATGGTTTTCTTTTCTTTCTTCTTTCTTCAAGTATTTCCATATATGCAACCATACTATTGTCTCTTTTACCACGTACACACCACATTGTGTTGATTCATTGTTTCACGTATGGTTTAGGTTCAGAGCTAGCATGGGATAAAAGATGTGAGTGAGCAAGTTGTATATGTTTAGCTATTGTGTAGATCCTAGTTAGCATACATGTTCATAGACTATAGAATTTTCATTCAATATGTAATTCTAAATCGTATTGTAATAACTCACTTTGTAATATATACATGTTGAATGTTGAGAAATTTTTATGATGTATGTTATGGCTGAATGTTCATGTATGCGTATTATGCTTCCGCGTCGCTCTCTGAAATAATTAGCTCACATTTTTAGATTTGTCCTCTTGGGCCTTCTAAGTCTCAAGAACGTAGAATCTGGGGACGTTACAATTGATATCAGAGCATGAACATTAGCTACACCTGACAATTGCTCACCATGAAACATAAAAACTAAATCTCACCTTTCACATTAAACCTTAGAAACTTAGTAAGTTATTCTGTAGGAATAAAGTTTGACTTTGTCTCTAAGTTAGAACCTAGATGTTTGAGAATTAAGTTTAGACAAGTGTGAGAAACCCCTTCCATATAGAGCTCATATGTATTGGGTAGCTACACTAGTCTACTCCTTGTTCTTACCATTTCACTAGGTGGAATGACACTAGACTATCTACGATGTGTGGGACACTCATTTTGTTGATTTGGTTTTGATTTCCAATAAGCTTGAGCCTCGACAGTTGTCTTTGACATCTGACTTCTTGGAGAAGTTTATATAATATTTTATTAGATATATGTAAATATGAAAATGTGTCCCTCACATTGGAGAGTAGTTAGTGTTCATGCAACCTAAGTGAAAGGTAGTGACATCAGTCTAGAATAGAGCATTGGTATAGAATAGATGTCTAGAGCCTTATCAATATATGTGATACATAGAATAGAAGATAGAATGATAGTTTATATAAGCAAGGATGATCTTATCTAAGTTCTACCTCTAGTGATATAAGTTGATTTATATGGATCTATGTTTTATATGATCTGAATCCAGTTTTGGAGAATCTAAGCTAAGTCTTGATGATGAAAGTACATTTTCTTTTCTTATTTAAGATCAGATAAGTTAAGATAAAGTTGAATATGCATGAGACTCACACTCTTTTACAAAAGAGGGCCTCTAGTGGTAGGACGAGATATGTGGTGAACTCTAGAGAGAGTGAGACCCAAAAGGAGAAGGTCATAGGACCTAGCCTCCAATATATGAGGAATATGAAATATGTTTAAAATGATGTGTCCTACACTAGATTACTCTTGAGTAGATGAGTTGAGACCTTATGCATGATTCAGGTGCATGATCTAAATCCTAAATGTGAGAGTTGGGTAAAAGAAGTGATGGGTAGATGACTCATAATGAGAAAGTCAATCCTTTGACTGGGTTATGTCTTAGCTTGAGTGAATTAAGCTTGTGAAGCTCATCATTAGTTGCAAGTGAGGTAATTTACGGAACTCTTGTTATGAGAGTAAAATTCTTTGTGCATAAGATACTCATAAATATAGTTCCTTTCACTTCTCTTTCTTATATATGGTGTTAGAAACCTCACTTGAGCTATAAAGAAGAATTATGTATGAAGAGCCACTCATATAAGCTTGACATGTTCTATATTCCCTCTCTATATAATACATCCAATATCCAAGTTTGAAATCATGATAAGCTTGATTTAATATATTCTCTTTCCCTTAATATCATACATGAAACATATAAGTCTGAAATCATGAAATTGAAATAAAGATTTCCTTGTATCTTAGATTATATGATCACAAAGTATAATACCTAACCTCAATGCTTCTAAATCTATGATCTTAGTATGATGAAAACTCTCACACCTTAGGGTGAAACTCTATTTTCAAGAATGTAAAATAAGCCCTTATACAATGATCAAATCTAAGTAAGATGTTGATCTTAAACCCACACTAAGGATGATTATGAAACAAATGAGGTGCACAGTTGATATCACCTTGCATGTTTTAGTGAGGTGAAATATGAAACCTTAAGTAATAGTATCTCTTTGACTTCAAAAATATGAACAAACTCTAATTCTTAGTGGAATGAGGGATGTAAACCATAAAATACTAGAATGTCGTGTTATGACTAAGACATTAAATGATGGTTCTTCTTATTTAAGGTGGGGTGAGTACACCCCAGATACTATGAACTAAAGATGAAAACTTCGGCTACATCCAGAATTATGATGATTTTGGTACCTAGGAGTGGTGACTATATGAATTTAGACTTCTTGACATCCCCTTGAGTATAAGATCTATTGAATTTTGAGGAAGAAATTCCATATAAGGTGGGGTGAATGTGATGACCCCAATTTTAGGATTATGATACACAATATAGTGTTTAAGACCATGAGTGTTATGTAGAATATGATACCAAATGGAGGAATTCGTTATTCAATTATTATATATTTCCACCCAAAAAGTGTAACTATATATGCAATTGACGATTAAAACATTAATTGAGTTCAAATATGTTGAATAGGTTTGATTAATTGATCTGGATACATATGAGTCCATGGGACCCATTTAATAGTACCAATGGACTCAAGTGATGCATTAGTGAACTTTGAGGTATTTGTATCATAACAAGTGTTTTTGGACTTGTAGGATCAAGATTTTATAATTATTTGAATTGAATTCAAGATTCCTACACCTATTTATGAGATTAATTGAGGAATTATTTTAAATGGAAAAGTGTCACATTTTTGGTACCAAACTTGTTAGGAAGTTGGATTACATGTTGATAAACTCGTGATTAAAATTTCATGGCATTTAGAATGGCCAATTTAAGAATTGTTAAGGATTGACATATTGATTGAAAGGATTAAGACTTATAATTATTAGAACTAAGTTGATCTTTTCGACCATGGAACTCGGTCATTTTTCCTTGGTGGGCTGCGTGAAAGCTAGCCAGTCGCTAATCCAACGAGGTGCACACGATACCTGGTCGTCCCTCACCTCCGAGAATGGAGGAACAATACATGGTTGAGGTGTCTCTAGATCCGATGAAGATGGGGCGGGATGAGGGAATCTCATTGGTAACTCATGATCTACGCACCACTTTGAACAAACACACTCTTCATTTGACGCTGGAAAAGAATGGTCTAGAGACTCTAGTCCTCATCCTCACCCTATCCTTCATCTTTTGCTGCATCGTCTCATAGCCTTGGTTCGTCATTCCCCTCTTCAATACTGCACACAACGGAGTCATAGCTACCGGCTTCACAGCCACCTGCTATTTACAGATCCAAGAACTTGGGACCAAGACATCACACGGTGAGCCATGTTCAAATGGCCTAGACACCAAGAAGAAGAATTCAATGGAGAATCTTTTGAAGAGTTCACCGCCGGTGTCGATTCCAGGTTGCTGCTGTGGAGGTTTCCGAACTTCCCTGTCACGTGGTGCTTTAATTTCCAGTTGACACAGAGAATCAGAGTGGAGAGGAGAGAGAGAGAGATTGTAGTGATCTTCTATACCCTTGAACTCATGACGTGGAGGAGGAGGAGGCTCAGGTCGCCAAACCTCTGGTCGAGATCCTTCATAGCGGTGGCCATGCTTTGGAAGAGTACATGAAGGCATAGAGCATGCTCAGGTTCACATGAGGCAGTCAGGGGAGGCGCACCGATCCATAGTAGCCATCCAGACTGGCCAGCTCCCAGGCATCCAGAACAGAGAGTGCGGCTCGTAGATGATCTAGGCAGCGTCCAGTCGGAGAAGAGGTCTGTGGCGGCGTGATTCCTCTTGTAGAGAGCTGGGTTCACGTTGGATCTATCCCGCAGGCGCGAGGACGATGGAGGGGAAGGTTCAGTCCTCTGAATCGGGTCCAAGTCCTGAACCGGCAACCCAACTCCAGAAGGTGCCACGCTCTCCCAGGGCAAGGTGGCGGATCCGGATTGGCTGATGAAGGTTATTATACGCAAAAATTCAATAAATACCTTGTACCTTTCATAAATCACTATAAATAGCTCCAGTGTTCAATAAATTCCCAAAAAAATACCATTTGACTCCTAAAAATGTCTATATCAGCCCCTTGAACCACTTTCAATGATGATATTTAATTTAGGGTACAATGCTCCTTTTTAGGGTTCATTAATCGAAATAAATAGTATCCATATTATATCAAATCTCAGAAAATTCTCGTAGAACCCTATTATTGAAATTCTTTTTTAGAATCTGATAGGAATAATATTATCCAAAACTAGGTCTTTTCTCATAAATACATAATTAGACGCTTTTAGCCTCATTTTAATTCTGAAAAATAGATTAATCATCGAAAAATTATGAAATTTGAACCAGACCCCTAGAGTGGCGTCTTGATCTGTAGAAAAATATCATATACAAGTTCCAAGTTGTTTAAACCTAGATTTGGCCAAACCCTGATCTAGACTTAAATAACATTAATTATGGTGAACCTTCTCTTAATGATCATTAATTTTTATTTATCAGGTGATGACCAGAGATGTAGATGATCCAGAATATAAATAGAAATATTTGAACTCAGGTACGTGGTCTTTATTAAGTATAAGACTAGTTTTCTCTGGTTGCATATGATATGGTATACCTTGTGCGAATCTATTTGCTTATACGTTGTTGGTTGAACTACTAGTACTATACGCTTCACAAAAACTTAATGAAACATGAAAGGACATTTTAATGAATTGTAGCTACTAGTACACATGGCCCAGTATGGATGTATGTTTCCTAGCATGGATGTATGATGAATTTCCCATGTTAGATGTATGATAAAATAATTTTTCCCATATTGGATGTATGATAAGTGCCTATAAAATTGTAGTACAACTGCATCTAATGAAATGTATAAAAGAGGTGTTTACCTGATTTTCCACATTAAGCAATGGTTTTCTTTTCTTTCTTCTTTCTTCAAGTGTTTCCATATATGCAATCAACTATTATATCTTTTACCACGTACACAATACATTGTGTTGATTCGTTGTTTCACGTATGTTTTAGGTTCAGAGCTAGATGGGATAAAAGATGTGAGCGAGCAAGTTGTACAGGTTTACCTATTGTGTATATCATGGTTAGCATACATGTTCACAGATTGTAGAATTTTCATTCAATATGTAATTGTAAATCATGTTTTAATAACTTACTTTGTAATATATACATGTTGAATGTTGAGAACTTATTATGGTGTATGTTATGGTTGAATGTTCATGTATGTGTAATATGCTTCCGCATCGCTCTCTGAAACAATTAGCTAAGGTTTTCAGATTTGTCCTCTTGGGCCTTCTAAGTCTCGAGGCGGCAGAATCCAGGGACGTTATAGAGAAACTCCTTGTCATAGTCCATCTTTATGCTTCTATGTACTTAATCCTATTAAGTTCACCTAGTTAAGCTTGACCCATAAGCCAACAAGACAGAATATGCACCCTGCGGAAGAAGACCCACATATATACCATCACATTTTCATGAGATAGACGGTGTACCACTCTGAGGCGCCCCCACACTTAATCGATCAAAATTTTCATGTATGCTAATTATGGAAAGCATATAAGACTAAATATCTATTGAGGGATTTGTTTATAAATTCAAATATATCCAATCATGACATACTTATAATATGTATGACATACATATTATAACCACAAGCAAAACATGTTGTCACAAATATACAAGCAATGGTTGTGTTCAAACTAATACATTTCTTTAGATTCACAAAGAACTACTATCCATCTAAAGTCATACATCACATATAGCAACATGTAAAAAAAATTGGTGTTGGGAATAGGCCATTCGGTGGACTGGATCCACTAATCAAATGGTTGGACCACATATCGGTCGGATGGATCCTGGAACAAGTGGTTGGTTGGACTCCTATAGTCATCGGTTGGGACTCCAATTGATTTATTGGCTCCTCTGGTCGGTTGTCCTTCTCAGTCCACCTGCTGATTGACTCAACTTCTAGTCAGTTGACTTGCCTGATCAGAATGCCTTCTTCTTGCAAAAAACAAAACTAATGTTTTTTCTATCTATATATTAAATTGTGTAATGAGAATACCTTAAGTTACTTCTAGGAGTGTTTAGGGATGAAAGCTTTAATTACATATGGATATATAAGAGGAAGGCTCTATATACAAACTTAATTTAAAAGAAAGGAGTTTAGACCAATAAACCATGCACATACATCCAAGGGGTATTGGCCATAACCATACATATGTCCACCATCAAAACAATTTTAGGTGACATGTATGAATTTATATTTATATATGTTGGTATAGTATGCCCAGAGAGCCAATCATATGATGATTGCATTGAGGCATTAGATACCTGATTTGATAATGATAAAGGTAATTCCTTCTATTATGTTTGTCTTAGTCTTGAGATGATGACACATACATGATATATGTCTAAAGAATGATGTGACTCGATGACATATGTCTTAAGGTTAAGGACCTGAACAATGAGACCATATGTATGGTAAGAGTACAAACATTCTTGTTATGTACCTAGTCAGATATTACTACAAAACCAAAATAGACAACAATAATACATAAGACTAGAGTGCGTGTTGACTGATGACAAAATCTCATTAGTCATGATATGTGATATCAAGTCAAGCACATAGATATATGTTAGAGAAAAGGATATCAAACCGATCCACCATGAGAGTGATACATGGATACCATGGAATGGTAGTCACAATCATCTCTCATAGTGATAGTGGTGATAGTGATTCTTAGACCTGAAATCACTACACTCATCACATGTCATTGGGTACACTTTGACATCATCAAATGCAGTCCTGAAACATGGGTTGCTATAAAGGTGATGGTTGGGTGACTTTGACACATGGGGATAGATTGTGAGTGATAGAGATGGGATTTGTCCCTCCTACAAGTAGTATGATATCTAGGGCCCCTTGATAAGTGAGACTGAGAATTGTATGGCCATCCTCAAATGATTCAATTTATGATATGTGAACTCACATGCATCTCAGACAGTCTGCTCTAGGTCAAGGAACATGGATTGAATGTTGAAGAGGATGATGTTCAATGCCTTGAGTTCAATCCAGATATTAGAGACAAAGGAACTATACGATCACGATAACACTAATCACAGATTGTAGGTTGAATTTGTTCTCCAACTATCTAAGTTACTTGGGTAGCAATGATGTGTTACTAGATTCTGCTCATTGCTTGTGATGTCATAAGTTGTCATTAACATTGACTGCCAACGTAAATTGGAACATGCAGGGTCACACACATAGGACACCCCTGGAAGAGGAGATTGTCCATGAATGATGTTTATATTGAGATTAAAGGGGTTTATGTACTCAATTAAACATACAATTCACTAAATTAGACTCATAAATATCAAGTTCAAGTGTTGAACTAGTTGGTTAGAGTGTTAGGTCGATTGGAGACTGCATTGGCAATGTCAGGACTGCCAACTGACTGATTCACTCTTGTGAGATGATCGGCTGGTGTGAGCTAATCGGTCGATTCACTTGGTGAACCTGGTGGCTCATATTCCTGCCAACTGAGGAAATTAGGATTTTCCCGATTGGATGAAAACTTTCACATTTCACTTGTTCAATTTGATTGGAATAAGGATTGATCTTTGAATTAATTGGAAACAATTGAGGAAAGTCAATTGTAGGCAATTCTAGGAAGTGAAATGACTGGTTCACTGGGTGGACCGATCGTCTCATACTCCCAACCGATTGGTTCACTTGTGAACTGACCAGTTCACCTACCATAGTACAAAATATTCATGGGATTTGTGGATCCTTCTACTCCTGAATAGACTAGGAACCCTGACCCTGCCTTCTACTATAAATATCATGGTATTGGGGGCTTCTCAGATGACACAACTCAGAACATCAGTTGCTTTGCAAAGTTATTGTCCTCTCTGGTTCTTGTAACTGAGAGAGACCAAGCAATTCTACCTAACTAGGGAGGCATAGCGAGGGAAAGACAACTGTAGAATAGTAGTCTAAGTTCAGAAGAGTAGGTTGGTTCTAGTAGGTTGGAAAGATAACATGAGGTTTGTCTCCTTCCTACCATTTATTCTAGAATGGAAAGAGTTTTTTGTGGTCTATGTGGACTATCTGTAGAGGTGGGAGATATCTGTCGCTGAGGAGGACACGCCAACCACAGTCTATGGTAGATGCCAGAGTCCATGACAAAGATCTAGAGCTGCACAGACACTGTCCAAGACATCATTGAAGACCACACATGGATGCGAGGTATTGTCACTGGGCAAACCCCAAGACTAGGTATATCTCTCATTGATGCGATCTCCTTTTGTGGGTTAATGGGTAGTAAATTTTTTGTTATCAGAGCCACGTCAATGTTCTATATTTTGGGATAAATCGATATGATCAGATTTTGGTTTTACCATCATTTATTTATTTCATACAATGCAAATATTTAAAGTGACTAATTTGCATATCCGACTAAATACCACATGCGATCACAAACTAATATACATATATGATATGGTATATATGGAATTGATACGCGTCGCCCTAAAATGGTTTTAATGGTGGATGTGTAGCATGGTTATGGCCTATAAACCCTATGCGTGCTTGGTTGTTTATGGTTGTTTGCATCTCAATTTGCATTCTGAGCCTCTACCTTCTATTACACATGCAACTCGAGATAACTCAACATCCTTTCTCATCTACCTTTGCTCCCCTCGAATGTAACTCGAGGTTTCCCAAAGATTATGTAAAAGTAGGATAGTTTATTTTCTATTACATCAAAGAAGAAGACGCTCAGCACCAGACAAGCCGACTACCTCGAGGACCGAGGAGGATAGCTAAGATGGAGCCGGATCAACCGACTGATGGCCCAACCACATGTTGGAAGTGTCCAGACATCGAAGGCCAGCCCGACCAACCAACCAACCGACCAGGAGGCGAGTCGATCGTGTCATAGGATGAGCCGATCAACCTAGAATGGTTCTATCAGAAAGATCTTCATCAATAGTAGGTTGTATATGATGTAGACCTTAGATGACCATAATTCCTTATAGCTCCAAGGAATTAAAATAGGATGGCCACAGTCATCGCTTTTATCGATATTGCATGTTTTCTCGTTGTGGTTATAGCATGTATATGATATGTACTATAAATATGTGGTGATTGGATATGTATATGCACTTATATAAAATCCCTCAAATAAAATATTAAAGTCGAAGATGAGTTCCATAAGCGACACACATGAAAATCTTGATCGACCAAGTGTAGATTTGCACAAAGCATGGTACGTCGTCCATCTCGTGGAAGTGTGATGGAAGATATGACATAAAGCATGGTGCATATCTATCGTGTCATCTTTTAGGTCAGACTTAACTGGTGATTCTTAGAGAGTCTAAGCTCCAGAGGCATGCAGATGATCATGGAAAAGAGTTGTGCATGTCATCTATCAAGAGTTGCATATGATGTAATTAGCATGATGGCCTACTTAAACAGTCAAGTTTGGGGTGATCAGCCAAAGCTGACTCATAATTTGATGAAATATGGATCTTGGCCGCTAGAAGATTGTATATTGTAATCTTTTGAACTAATACATGAGGGTTATCAATTTGAACAAAATAGTGGGAGAGATAATTAATTAAAGCCTAATTAATATCTTCAAAATTATCAAATCAAAAAAATCAAAAATGTTTTGACAAGTTGCAAAATTATTTTGTAGAATCCAAATGACAAACACAAATACATTATCGTTGCGATCCGTTCATAAATAGGATAAACTTCAAATCTGGTTTGGGACCTTTGAGAAGTGTTCTCAATAGTGAGTGTAAACTACAAAGTCCTTGAAAGACCAGAGCCAGTGGAACCACTCCAAATTTGCCTAAGGCTAAAATTGGATGCTTACTTGAAGTGTGTCAATGATGCCTAAGACATCAAGAACCTTAAGTTGTGCTATATAAACTATGAGTTGCATAAATATCTAGAAGCATGGACATTCTTGAGATGGTTATACATCTTAAGAAACATGTAAAGCATGAAAGGTATAATGTCTTCAAAATGATGTTTGAGTATAATCAGATAGATGGAGATCAAGTATAATCTTATATACTCAATATGATTGTCCATATAGATTAATTGTGATTTCTTATAGGTCAAGAGTTAACCAAACATATGATTATAAAAATCATTGTGTAAATCATATAGCCAGAAACTTGGCCAAACCATTGTTTGAAGTGCTTGGCATGTTGATGCCAAACCATGAATGAAGAAAGGACAAAACATGTGATAATGATCAGTAGAGTGAAGTCCATAGACTAAAGCAAGGTCAAGAAGTGTTCTGAAACCAATCTCAGGTCCAAGTCTTCATCACTCAAGATAGGGAGAGGATTAAGTTGGAAAGGGAAATAACCTCTTTATAGAGGATCTCAGGAACATGAAAGAGATAGAGATCTCTACTTCAGGACCTAAGAAGAAGTAAGCTAGAAACTGTGCTGAGTAAGAGTTGCTACCATTACAGTTACAATATGACATTCATGGGCATATAATAGAATTAGCGAATTGCTATTATACATCTTCCATCAATGAAATTGTCATACATTATGTATGGACAAGAGTGTAATGGACTGATGTTTCATTTCAAAGAAATTATCTTTGATGGAAATGCCTATGTCTCATCAACTATACTTGATAGTTAAAGAGATAAATATGTGTGACACATGAATGAATGACATGATAACTCAAACTTAAAGGTAATCAATAGTACTTCAATATATTTACTGATGACCTCAGTAGATATGGTAGTTTGTATTTAATGAAATACAAACATAAATATCTTGAAGTGTTCAAGGAGATCATAAATGAAGTACATAACAAACTTTGTATAAGTATTAAATTTTGATATGATCTATTTGGAGATACTTTGAAAAAAGAGTTTGAGAACCTTATATAAGATCATGATAATGTATCATGATGGAGTCCACCTGAAACACAATGGTAGTGTATCAGAAACAAGGAATCACACCTTGATAAGACAGAGTGTGATTACTAGCTAAACTTCAAATTTCTTTCAGGGCACATGCTTAACACTAAAACTTTGTACCATCTAATTAGTTCAAAAGACACCATATGAGATATGGAATGGGAAGTGTCCCGATATGTCTTTATAAAGATTAGGATTGAAATCCTAAATAATTCTTTAAAGGTTTTGTCCACAAATCATATAAATGTGATTTTGTTGAATACTAGATTGATATCCAGATCCAATAACAAAAGTATTTTGGATGGCTGGATTCCTAGATGAGAACCTAGTTTTAAAGGAATCAGTGGGAGAGAAAAGTAGGACTCAAAATATTTGAGACAAACAAGAAAAACAGTGAACTTAAAGAGGTACACTAGGAATGAAGAGAATCACATAATGTTGTGGAATCTCAAAGTTCCTTAAGGTTGCGTTTGGGTGAGCTTTTTGCTAATCTTGGTAATTAGTGTATTAATTCATAGCGCATTACACATTGTGCGGAACTCATAACTGCCATCCTATGATTGACATAGCACAAAGCTGCTGCTTTTCTAGTCATGCCAAAAATGGCGGTACTCGAAACAGTCACCCACGATGGGAGTAACCATCAACCTCCTCCTAGATTGTTTTGTTTTTAGACCATGGCTGACAGATACGACCTACAAGCCACCCACATCTCACTCCCACTCCTACTTCAATTAATTGGAGACTGTCGGTATTTAGAAGATCGACGGCCAAACTAGGCCTAAATAACACACCGAACTCATGGTTCTGGTAAAACATGCGTAGAGATTGAATGATATATGATATCTTATGGACAAGAAGGTGGTGAGTTGATCATATGATGAGTCAACAGTCTACCTTGAAGCTAATGAGAGCCAAAAATTGAGATATGTCTTGAAGACATGAAATCCAAGATGGACTCCATGTACATCAACAAAGTATGACCTTGGTGGATCCACCTGAAGGGGTAAAACCCATAGGGTACTTTTGGGTCTTCCAGAAGAACATGGAGGGTAAGTTGGTTGAAAAGAGTTTCTAACAAGTTCAAGGTGTTGAACATGATGAAATCCTTTTAGCAGTTACCAAGGATAAATCCATCAGGATGATGCTTTCTATTGTAGCTTAATGTGACTATGATATTTGGCATATGGATCTCAAACCACATTCCTTAAATGGAATATTATGCAGGTTGTGTACATGACACAACCCAGAAGTTTTATAAATCCAATAATGCAAATAAAGTCCATTAAGCTACATAGATCAATCTTTGGATTGGAGTGGGGCACCTCAGAATAGGGATCTTCTATATGACAAGATAGTCAAAGAGTTTGACTTGAGCCAAAATAAAGATGTAATGTGTGATTACAAGAATTTAGTGGGAACATATATATATATTCCACATGTTGATGAGGAGTATCATCCTTATACTACAAAATCTGGCAATGAAGTGCATTCTAAAAGGTTTCTAGAGAAGCATCCTGTGTGATAGGAGTCAAGATCTATAGAGATAGATCAAGAGGGCTTCTTGTCCTAGGAAAGAGAACATACGTTGGCTAGATGTTGAATGAGTTTAGCATGGCGAGAGAGAACTTGTCCATGTTCCATGGAGTTAGTCTCTCAGGAGCCGAGTGTCGCAATTCTTGTGCAGAATAAAGGAACACATGGATATATGCCATATGCATTTGCAATTGGATTTGTGACATATGAACTCATCTCTTTATCTTATATGTATTGGACATGACAAGAAAATATGAACTAATTATCTTGTATGTACTGGGCATGACAAGAATATACGAACTCATCATATTGTATGTATTGGACATGACAAGAAGATATGAAATAATTATCTTGTATGACAAGATGATATAAATATCTAGTTATCTCGTATGTATTGGACATGACGAATGGATATTTGTCAAACTCCAGTAAGAGTTACTGGAATACCATAATGGACATCTTTATGTACTTGTGAAGTACTAAAAGGATTAGTTCTTTAGTTATGGTAATAGGGAAGAGTTGGGTGTAAAGAGTTACATTGATGCAAGCTTCCAAAATGACAAAATTGTTTTTGATCTTGGAACAAGAATTGTTAGTTGGAAATGTTCCAGCATAAAACAATTGATTAATTCTACAATAAGAAGACGAGTACCTTAGTGCTACGAACACTGTAAAGGATAATGTATGGATCTAGAAGTTCATATGGATGAACTTATGGGAGGTTCCGACCATTGGTGACTCAGTAGTAATATTGTGACAACAATGGAGCTAATGGTTAGGTAAAGGAATCTCAGATAGCATACTACACCACTTCCATCTCATGCGAGTTTTCATACAGTGAGGGGATGTGAAACATGTAATATGCTGACTTGAAGCAAATGTTGCTTACCCGCTCCAAAAGCACTTGTGTAGCAGAAACATGATGGACATGTTAAGATCACTTGGAATATGATTCATGGGTGATTGTCTCTAAGTGCAAGTGGGAATCTGTTGGTATAGCATGCCCAGATAGACAATCATATAATGATTGTGATGAGGCATTAGATACTTGTTTTGATATTGATAAAGGTAATTATATCTATTATGTTTGTCTCAGTCATGAGATGATGACACATACATGATAGATGTCTAAAGAATGATGTGACTTTATGACATATGTCTTCAAGTTAAGGACCTGAACAATGATACCATATGTATGGTACGAGTACATACATTCTTATTATGTCCCTAGTCAGATATTACTGTGAAAGAAAAATAGACAACAATAATACATAAGACTAGAGTGTGTGTTGATTGATGATAGAGTCTCATTAGTCATGATATGTGATATCAAGTTAAGCACGTAGATATATGTTAGAGAATAGTATATCATACACACCCACCGTGAGAGTGATACATTGATACCATGGAATGGTAGTCACAATCATCTCTCATAGTGATAGTGGTGATAGTGGTTCTTAGACCTGAAATCACTACACTCATCACATCTCATTGGGTACACTTTAACATCACCAAACACAGTCTTGAAACATGGGTTGTTATAAAGGTAATGGTTGGGTGACTTTGACACATGGGGATAGATTTTGAGTGAAAGAGATGAGATTTGTCCCTCCTACAAGGAGTATGATATCCAAGGCCCCTTGATAAGAGAGATTGAGAATTGTATGGCCATACTAATGTGATTCAATATATGATATGTGAACTCACATGCTTCTCAGACAGTCTACTCTAGGTCAATGAACATGGATTGAATGTTGAAGAGGATGACATGCCATACCTAGAGTTCAATCTGGATATCATAGAAAAAGGAACTATATGATCACGGTAATACTAATCACATATTGTAGGTTTAAGTTTATCTCCAACTTTTTGAGTTACTTGCGTAGCAATGATGAGTTACTAGATTCCTCTCATTTTTGGTGATGTCATAAGTTGTTATGAACATTCACTGCCAATGTAAATTGGAACCTATAGGGTCACACACATAGGATACCCCTGGAAGAAGAGATTGTCCATGAATGATGTTTAGATTGAAACTAAAGGTGTTTGTGTACTCAATTAAACATAAAATTGACTGGCCGGACTCAAATATATCAAGTTCAAGTGTTGAGCTAGCTGGTTAGAGTATCCGGTCAATTGGATATTGCATTGGCAATGTCAGGACTGCCAACCGACCAGTTCACCCTTGTAAGACGATCAGCGGGTGTGAGCCGATCAACGGGTGTGATCCAACCAACCAGTTCACTTGGTGGAAAGGGTGGCTCACATTCTTGCCAACTGAGGAAATTAGGATTTTCCTGGGAGGAAAATTTTCACATTTCACTTTTTCAATTAGATTGGAATAAGGATTAATCTTTGAATTAATTGGAAACGATTGAGGAAACTCAATTGAAATATGTCTGGGAAGTGAAATGACCTATTCACTGGGTGAACCAATTGACTCACACTCCCAACCGACTGGGTTCACTTGTGAACTGACCGGTTCACCTATCGCAGTACAAACTATTTATGGAATTTATGTATCCTTGTACTCCCGAACAGACTGGGAACCCTGACCTTGCCCTCTACTATAAATAAAGGGGTGTTGGGGGCTTCTCAGATGACACAACTCAGAAGATCAGTTGCTCTGCTATGTTTTTGTCCTCTCTGGTTCTGGTAACCAAGAGAGCCTAAGTAGGTGTTACCCAACTAGGGAGGTACATCGAGGGAAAGACAACTATAGGAAAGTTGTCTGAGTTCGAGAGATCAGGTTGGTGCTAGTACACCAATAGAAGGGTCATCTCCTTCCTACCAGTTCTTCTCGAACGACAGGAGTTCTCAGTGGTCTGTGTGGACTATATGTAGAGATGGGAGATGTCTACCGCTCAGGAGGACACATCAGCCGCAGTCGTGGTGGAGGCCAGAGTTCATGGTGAAGACCAGGAGCTGCACAGACACTGTCCAAGACATGCATTGAAGATCACACATGGTTGCGAGGCATTGTCATTGGGCAAGCCCCAGGACCAGGTATATCTCGCTAAAACCATCCTTCCCATTACATAGTCATTGATGCGGTCTCTTGTTATGGGTTAATGGCCAGTAAATTTTTTGTTTCCGCTGCCTACTCTGAGGCCATAAAACCCAACAATATATATACCCAAATGTATGTGGTATTAAATTGGATATGTACATTAATCTTTTGGGTATTCACATCATATATAATAAAATTAATGACAAAACTAAATATGATCACATCAATTTAAATCCCAATACATCGTAAATTGACATGGCTATGATACCACTATAGGGAAATATGGAGGCAGAGCAAGCAGCAGAAACAAAATATTTTATCCATATTCCTAACTAGAAGATCACATCAACAACCAACTATCTAGGAAAGAGGGTTGCAAGCTATACCTAGTCCAGGAGAAAGTCTAATGACTATCATTGCACGGGGTTGTGCTTCCTTCTCAAGTAGCACACAGACAGTTGTTGGCGACAACCTCTTGGTGTAGCACCTACAGACGATGGTTGATGTTGCCCTCCTAGTATGGATGCAGCATCCTTCATGCATCTACATAGTACAGATGGACCACCAGAAACTCCATGTTGTGCTTCTAGAGTCAAAGAGAAGGAGGCCTCCTTCGTATTGTCAATGAGCTAGTGTCAAATTTCTCCCCTTAACTATATATCCCTTTTATGGGTAAGATGCCCCTAGATCTCACGTTAGCACAATGTTGAGATGAGGGGTCTTGTAATATAAGAGTGTTTAGGTCCTTGGCCACCCCATTTTATATAGGAGTGATGGATCAGGTTTTACTAAAACCCTGGGATATAAGGGTCAGAATCCATGGTTTGACAGTTGTTGCAAATCACCATTCAGTCGATTGTACCATCTAGAAAATCAATTGGATTGCTTTCCTATTTTCAAAATTACTCGCCTTAAAGGCGACGATTAATGAATGTCATTATTTCAGCATCAATAGCTTGATTTAATTATTGTTTATCCAATCGGTCGATTGAATTCTCCAAGAAATCGACTGGCTCACCAATCATTCGATTGGACATTCGAGTCAGTCGATTGGCACATCACTCCATCGACTGACAGCCAGTTTTATTTAAGTCCATTACCCAAACACTTTAGTAACCAAGTTAAATCTTATCCATGATTAAACTTCTATTCTAGTACATCCTTTGTGTGCGACCTTCTTGGTCCCTTATTACATTTCTAGTGAATGTCCATAACCATATTATGACATCAGAAACAATGAGCGGTATCTAGCAACACTTCATCGCTATCTAAATGATTGGAATGTTTGAGAACAACTTCAACCTACATTTGTGATCAATGTTAACGTTATCATATGTTTCCTTTGTCTCTTATATCTATATTAAAATCAAAGAATTAAGTCATCATCCTCTTAATATTCAATCTATGCTCCTTGAACTAGAACAAACTATATGACATCCATGTTAGATTACATATCACATATTGATTGACATCAATATGATTATATGTTTGTCAATTTCTCTTATCATGTGTCCATGGTATCAACACTGGTATGAGGTACAAATACCATATACATCACTCTCAATCTATCCACATGTGTCACAACATCCTCGACCACCACCTTTATGGTAACTCTGATTAAATGTCACGTCAAATGGTATTGAAGTTCATTGAATGACATGTGATGAGTGTAGCAACTTTTAGTCTAAGAGTCATAATCACCACTATCGTTTTGAGAGATGATTCTGACTACCACCTCATGGTTTCCATGTATCACTCTCAAAGTGGGTCTATCCAGTACACTATTTTCTAATAGGTACCTATGTATTTGACTTGATATCAAAAAGCGTGACTCGTGAGATTTTTTCATCGATATACACAAATTATTCGTATGTGTTACAATCATCTATGTTGCTTCCACTATAACATCTGACCAAAATAAAACAAGAATGTATATACTCTTATCATACATATGATCTCTTTATTCATGTCCTAAACCTGAATACATATTCAATCAATTAACATCATTCTTTAGACATTTATCATGTTTGTCTCATCATCTCATGACTGAGACAAACATAACAGATGAAACTTTGTTTATTATTATCAACTCAAGTACATGATGCCCCAATATAATCATCATATGATTGGATTCATTTGCATACACACCAAGACTCACTCCCTTCTCCTATTCTATATCACCAAAGTTCTTTTTAATTTTTGATTCTTAGGTATCATTCCTAACTAGTAACTTCATATCTATTTATGTAATGTTTTTAAAGTGTTTACAATTTTATTATCATTTATCTCTCTGTGTATGGCTCACCAAAAGAATGGGCAATTCACATAATTAGTGTATATGATTTATGTGTTATCTTGTGATGTGTGTTTTGTTATGCATTATTTTATATTTTGTGTTTTGTTATGTTCTTTAGACTTGTCTTGTATTTAACTTTTCTTTTATCCCATATTGCTTAGTTAGTATCTCCCTTCCTCTCTTGTCCTATAAAAGGGAGTGCATTATAATTGTTTTAATACATCAAATAAAGGTTTTTCCTATTGTATATGGTATTAGACATGTTCAATCCTCCTTAAACCATGTTCACCATCGACCCCCCTCCTACCATTGACAACCCACCTACCTCTATTTTTTCTACCATCTCCACCATTCCCACCACCTAGTCACCCTCTCTCTCCATCATCTTCCTCACCATCACTCTCCTCCCATCAAACACCACCCCATCAACCACCACCCCATCGACCACAAATCCCATAGATCCCCATCGACCACCAATCCCATCGACCTCCACCCATAGATCAATTCATCAACCGTCACCCATCAAACACCACCCATCGACCACCACCCATTGACGACCAATCATCAACCATGATTCATCAACCACCACTCATCGACCACCACCCATTGACCACCGCCCATTGAACACCACCCTATTGGCCACCACATATTACCCACCACTCATTGACCACCACCTATCGACCACCACCCATGGACCCTTCTTCTAGAAATACAACATATCTTACCAATACAGATACCCTATCCCATCATATTTACTTTGTGATGCTATAAATAATGTTTACCGTCACCTACAATTGATGTTGGTATTTACTAATAAATCTAAGTAAGGGACCATATGTAAGGTTGTAATTTGAAATGGGTATACCCGCTCAATGCCACACTTGTGCTCTATAACATATTATAAATATGTACTTTTATAAACATATACCAACTTACAGTGGAATAATATATGTAAATCCTAGTGGGTCAACTACCACCAACGTGTAAAATAAAAAAAAATGCATGCGTCTAGCTTAGAACTCAAAGTATTTTGTTGCATTTGGTATTTTACCGGGAATGCAATGTGGGATGGTTTTAAATTTCTAGCACTATGTTTACAAACGTCATCCCTAATTATTCTCTCCTCTCCCATTTGATGTCTCCTCATCAAATCCTTTGTGAGATCTCATCATCAAGCCCTTCGTCATTGTATCCTACCAGAATAGCAAGTTGATACCCTATAGGTCTCCCCTCTTCATGTTCCTATGCCACATGGTGGAATGAATCTTGTACAATGGAGGTGTATGTATTTTCTTCTCCCTACTACCCTTATGTAGGTTTCTTGGATTTGTTAAATTTGATATGTTGTTGCTTTCTACTACCTTATGTGGGTTTCTCCAATATGTTGATCCAAATCTATTGTTGTTGCTTTCCACTAACCCTCTGTGGGTTCTTTGGATTTCTACCATTTTGGTTGTTTCTTCATCTACCCCTATGTATATTGTTGAAAGATCTACTTATCTGATACTGTTCGTGTTCTATTACTACTGCTCAAGTATGAGTTTCTCAGATCTAGTCATCCAGATCTGCCTTCTCCTCCTACTACTACTACTTCATATCTATGTAGGTCATCATCTTGCCTTCAATGGTGACTAGAGATCCTACATGAACCTTATGTGTTATGATCGTGAAACTTCATGGATCAAACTACCATATTTGGGCAGCATCATTCAAATTCTATGTGAAAGATCAAGGGTGTTATTCGCATATCTCTTCTACTACTAAGGTTCCTCCTGATGACCTAGAGGATGACAAAACCAAATAGGGCTACCACCAATGGAAGAAAGATAATTCAGGTTTCATGACATGGATGGTGAAAAGTGTTGAACCAAAGATCAAACAATCTCTCCTTCTCCTGTTGAATTCCAAATCCATTTGGGGTCAACTTTCCCATGTGTGCTCACATTAGCAAAATGCAAAGGAGGTCTTTGAGATCTTCAAAACATTGGCCAAAAAGGAGTATTCCATGTAGGACTTTGTGGAAGACTATTAAAATCAGTGTTTAGCACTTTGGGTGAAGTTTGAAGTATGCCATCCACTCTCTATTGACATCAAAGAAGTTTAACAACAACTCAAAAAACTTTAATTCATTCAGTTTCTGGCCAGCTTGCCTCATTCCTTTGTAGGTGTGGTAGACCAAATCTTATCCAGTGATCCCTTGACTACACTAAGGGATGTTCTCAAATGCATTTAATACATTCCTTCTATGTCTGATAATCACTCCATCATACTAGTCTGCTCCTTTGATTCTGGTCAAGGACGTGGATGTGGTTGTGGTAGACGTAAGCCTAGACGAGGTCCTCCTTGTGGATGAGGTCAACATCAAGCTACTCCTACCAACCTTTCCTACAATTTTTGTGGGTGTATGAATCATACTAAGGATTGTTGTTGGAAAAACATGATAAAACTACCTGGGAAAATAAGGTCTCTATTGTTGTCTGTGATGACTCTACTACTACTGCCTCAAGTTCTACAAATCCCACGGTTGAGTGGATTCATGCGGAGTTTACAAACTCCTTCAGGCTCGATTATCCTCACCAACAACTACTACCGAAGAGGTTTCCTCTACTTTATTATGGTAAAAATAAATGGGCATTGACTCTGATGCACCTGCTCATATTTCTTATGTTTCCAAAGGGATACACTCATACCTATGGAGTGGAATGCTTTGGAACTGTCTTTCCTATGGCCCGTATCAACTCTGTCAGAGTACTTATCTCTATAGCTGTTAATAAATATTTTCCCTTTTATCATCTTGATGTCAAAAATGCATTCCTACATGGTGACCTACATGAGGAAGTTTATAGGGAGTAACTACCTAGTTTTCTTAGTTAGTGGGAGTGTTCTAAAATCTACATACTCAGGAAGGAGATATATGGCCTAAAGAAAATCCCACAAGTTTGGTTTGATAAATTAATCCAGATACTTCTCAAGTTTCAATTTCGATGCTCACATTCTGATCATTCTATTTTTACTAAAAAAACAACTCTGGCCTTGTTGTGCTTATTGTTTATGTAGATGATATCATTCTATTTGGTAATGATGCTGCTGGTATTGCTGCTACCAAATGATGTCTAGAACAACATTTTATTACTTAAGATCTGGGTAAACACATATACTTATTGGGAATTGAAGTTTCCAGATCACCTTCTAGCGTCTGCCTTTCACATCCCAAATATGTGTTGGACCTTCTAAACGAATAAGGGATGCTTGGTCCTAAACTTGCTAGACTCCTTTGGATCCCAATACTAATTGGAATGATGAATATTCACATGCATACCTTGATAACCATCAATGCTGTTGAATTGTTTGTAATCTTATCTATCTCACCACGATAAGAGTTGATATTACTGTTGTTGTTGGACTTGTCAGTAGATATCTGGACAAACCTTGACAATGTAATTGGGATGTTGTTTCTCACATTCTTAAATATCTGTAATGTTCTTCAGGAAAAGGTTTAGTATATTACAGACATGGGAACTACAAACTTACTGGGTACTCTAATTTTAATTATGACAGTAGTCATTGTGAAGAAAAATCTACTTCTGGTTATTGTGCTTTTTTTGGAGGTTATCTGGTCACATGGCGAGTAAAAAGTAGACTGTGGTTGTCTGGTCGAGTGTTGAACATGAATATAGGGCAATGGCCCATACTAATTGTGAATTGACGTGAGTCCAGGACTCCTTAAAGAATTTGAGATTTCATACTCTAATCATATTCCTATGCACTATGATAATAAAGTTTCCACCTTTATTGGTAGCAATCCCACATTCCATGAATGCAAAAAGCACATCGAAGTTGATTTCCACTTTGTAAGCAAAGTTGTTCTCCCTTGACACATATGCACTCCTTATCTTAGGAGTGAGGATCAAATTGTTGATATCTTCACCAGGATACACCCCAAGACATGCTTTTCTACATTAGTGGACAATATGGGCATGTTTGGCATCTATGCTCCAACTTGAGGGGAAGTATTAGTATATACGCCTTATGCGTCACTTTGTGTTGTGTGTTTCATTATGCATTATCTTGTGTTGGGTGACTAGAATGATATAGCGGACTTGTTGTGTAATAAGATAGGATTTATGGTGACAAAAGAACAAGGAAAATTTCAATGATAGTCATTGAAGCAAATGTTTCACATATATGAGGAACTTCTTAAGCTACCTGGTTGGCATTAGAATTAACTACACTCAAAACAATGCCAATCAATTCAAAAGTTGAAAAAAGTTAGATGTGTCAAATCCAGAAATACATGGATTTGTACATCAAATATGGTCATTTTATGGCCACTGATCATATATGAAATCAAATACAATAACACATTGTACAGTTTTATCTTCAAGTGGATCATGTTGTAACTTAAATATTAGTTGATATCATGTTTTTTTTATTATATTATTCTTATCTAATAAGACCTTCTATAGTGAATTTCTTATTGTAATAATACCGCTCTAATCTTTAGATGTGTTTCCAGCTATTTAAATTAACATGTTTATAATAAATCAACATAAGACATAATGAACGTAATATATATTTGATATTGTTGTTTAGGGAAGAAAAATAGAACACAATGGTTGAGGCAAGACTAAAGAGAGGTGTGGTGACTATGCGCCACCACCCCCATCTTCATGGAAATGGATAGATCTGGTAGAAAATTGATAGTCTTGTCTCCAATTCTATCTGATACTACTCATCTCTTCTCAGTAGATCCAAAGCAGTGGTCAGAAGTTCCTAGGAGTCCAAATGATGAAAGCTTCATGTTAATCTCTACTTCTTTCGAGATTGTAAATGGTAAGACCCATTACCCTAGTTCTAAAGTGATTCAAAATTGTCGTATGTGGGAGAATTTCTTAGCTGGTTACATTCTAGATTTTAAGTTGCATCTTCTATCCCTTGAAATCTATTTCTATTGGCTATGGAACTTGGGTGGTTCAGTGGAAGCTCTAGATAGAGGTAACGACCTCTTCATCATATGATTTTTTGATAGCAAGGATCTTCGTCATGTTCCAAATGGAGGATCGCGGCTTGTCAAAGACCATCTATTACTGATCAGTAAATGGGAATTGGGAGTTGAACTAAGTAAGCTTGCCTTGTGGGATGTCCCTATATGGGATAGGATTTACAATCTTCCTATTGAGCTATGGGATAAGGGTATGTTTGAGCACATAGCATATGTTCCAGGTATTCTGATCTTTGTTGACGAGGCTACCAAATCATGCTCAAATCTTGAGTTTGCAAGAGTTCAAATTTGTATTCATTCTTCTTCAAATTTTCTTATTTATCTTGATCTCGAATCAAATGATGGAGTGACTTACAGAGTGGATCTATTCTATAAATGGATTCTTCATACCTATTCTATCTTCTCTTACTAAAGTCATGATGCATTTTCTTGCCCACTTCAAGATAAAGCTTTGTAGGATACCTAGAAAATTTGGAAGTTGAAGGATGCTGACAAATTAATTGTTCTCAATAGTATCGTTTTGACTGGTTCTGGTTCTATGGTGAAGAATGATGATTAACTTGTAGTTGTTGATTTGGGTAGTTCTATTTCTACTAAAAGAAACTCTATAAGTGGTGTTGTATCTTGTGAGGTAGAAATTTCGTGATTTTGCTCTCAATCCAATTGTTTTGAGATACAATGTAGAGTTAGTTGAAATGTTTCAGAGAAACAGAGTTAGTTCCTTTCCTTCTACTCCTATCCATATGTTTCAACCTTCTCCTGGTTCCTCATGGTTTTCATCTTGTATAACACATGTTAAGGATCCTTCTTTGAAGTCTCCTCCAAGTTTTAATCTGAAGACTAGTGCATGATCTTGCATAGACTCTCAAAGTCCTCATTTCCTTCTATGCATAAAAACCTAGGTGGCCTTGAAGTTATTAGGGAAGAGAATATTGCTTAGGCTGAAAGCTCAACAATCAAGGGAGTTAAATCAGTTCTTCTCTTCACATCTCTTCTTGGAATGTTAGGGGAATTTCAAATAATATTATGGGTGTCTAGGAAGATATTGAGAGGTTTAAATGTAATATAGTTATTTTTGTTGAGACTAATCTTTGAAGATAACCATCCTCAAATTTTATGAACATGCATTTTCCTAATTTTACTTGGTTAGCTAATCACGATTCTCATATTCTTGGATGAGATTTCATTTTTTGGAATATGGTTGTTTGTAATGTGGAGGTTATTATCCAATCTAATTAGTTAATTCATTCCAAAGTTTCCTTTAATGATTCTTCTTTTCATATTACTACAATGTATGGTCATAACCCAGACATGGACATCAAACTTCCATGGAAGACTATTGAGAAACATAATGATTCTATAATTGAACCTTGGCTCTTGTTAGGTGATTTTAATGTGGTTATAAAAGAAAATCAAAAGGTTGGGTGGCAACCTCCTACCAAGAAGTCCATGGAAGATTTTAATGATTGTGTTCTTAATTGTGGTTTGTTTGAGATGGACCTTCAAGATCCTTTATTCACATGGGAAAATCATCAAAGTGGTGTTGATTACTACATATCTAAGATTAAAAAAATTCTTCATACTTAGCCTTCCACTCCATTAACTCTGAATCTAGAGGCAATATTACTTCAAATTTGATCAGTGATCACAAGGTTATCTCCTTGAGGTTAGGTGTTCAAAGAATTGTCAGCTCACCTTTTAGATTCATAAATGCATGGAACATGTGGGATGATTTTATTGATGTAGTAAAGAGTACTAGAAATCATATGTTCTTTGTTTTACATGTATAAAATTTATAGGAACTTTTTTACTTTGAAGTATAATTCGAGAAAGTGGAATAAGGGAAAAGTTGGGAACTTCTTTGATAATGCTCGAATTCAAAATGGTGTTGTTTTCGAGGCGCAAGTTGCTTCGGACCTGGATCCTCTAAATGTTGCTTTGTGTTTGGTTTCTTCTAAGAAAAGGAAGTTGTCTAATCAAGTTGCTTTAGATGAGGGGTCTTTCTTGCGTTAGAAATATAGAGTCCAATTGCTTAAGAAGGGAGACCCAAATACTAAGTTTTTTTATTCATCTATGAAAACTAGACATCACAATCATAATATGAAAGATCTTTATACTGGGGATTCCTTGAACTATGATATAGATGATATAAAGGAGCACATTACTAGTTTTTATGTTGATCTATTTAATCATCCAAGTGTTGTCGGTTCTGCTTGGCCTTTCAAGTGAGATGGTCTGACTCTCAGTTGTGAACAAAAGGAGTTCCTCATTGCTGATGTTTCTCATAAGGAGATCCATAATATTATTTTAAATATTAAGGATGACAAGGTGCCTAGTGCTTATGGTCTGAATGGTTGTTTTCTTAACAAATAATGGGTTGTTATAGGTGATGATATTTCTCTAGCCATCAAGGAGTTTTTTACTAATGGTAAAATGCTCAGAGAAACTAATTGTACTTTTATTTCTCTCATTCCTAAGGGTGATGATACCTCTAACATTAGTAAATGTTGTCCCATTGTTCATTATAATGATTTGTATAAGATAATATCTAAAATTGTGGAAAATCTTTTGCAAGCTCTGCTTCCTTCCTTCATTGATATAAACCAGTGCGCCTTTGTGAAGGGTAGAAGCATTAAAGACGTGATCCTTCTTAATAATGAAAATACTAAGTGATTTTAATAAGTCAAGCCAAAATATGTGCATCCAAGTGGACATTTCAAAGTCTAATGATATGGTTAGTTGGAAATACTTGTTCCCGATTCTTTTCAATATAGGTTTTCCTATCAGATGGATCAACTGGATCAAAGAGATGTTCATTTCTAAAACTTATGAAGTTCTTATTCATGGTGAACCTTTTGCTTCCTTTTCTCCTTCTAATGGAATTCTCTAGGGGGATCGAATTGCTCCCTATTTATTTGTTATAGCTATGCAAGACCTCTCTAAGATCATCAAGTCTTCTATATTAAAAGGTGACTTTCATCTTTTCTCTTCTTCTAAAGATTTGTAGGTTTCCCATCTCATCTTTGCAAATGATCTCATGTTATTCTAAGAGGCTGATGTTCAGAGTGCAAGGAATCTTAGAAAGATTCTTCATGATTTTGGTTCCATCTCTGTTCTTCACATAAACTCTACAAAAAGTGCGACCTTCTTAAGTAAAAACTCTAATAGTAACATCATTACTAAAGCTTTGGGTATTAATGAAAATTCTCTTCCTTCTAAGCATCTTGACATTCCAATGTTTATAGGGAAGCTCTCTAAACACTATTGTGCAGGTCTTCCGGACAAGGTTAAAAGGTAGATGGAGAGTTAAAAATAGAAGATTCTCTCTATGGCTGCTAGACTTAAGCTCATCAAGTCCACTCTCTCTAGTCTACATCTTTACTGGTTGTTCTCCTTTCTCCTCCCTTGCTTTGTCATGGATGAAATTGACAAAATATGTAGGGATTTTTATGGGGGTCCTCTGATACAAAAAAAATCTACATCTTGTTAAATGGTAGAAGATGGTGCTTCCTATGGTTTAGGGTGGTTTAGGTATTAGGAGAAGTAGAGATATTGCTTGAGCATGTTTGATTATTAATGCTTGGGATTTCACAAAGAAGAAATATTTTCTATGGGTCAAGTCAATAAGTGAGAAGTATTTGAGGAAGGTTTATTGTTGGGCTTTTGGAGTCTCATACAAATTTTCTTGGTTGTTTAATAGTATTCTTAGAATCAGGTCCACTCTAATTTCTCACACTAATTTTTGCATTGGCAATGGTTGTATGTTTAAACTCTAGATTGATCCTTGGGTAAATGGAAAATGCTTATTAGACTTTTTTAATGACTCCTATTGTACTAAATCTGGTCTCCCTCGTGATTCCAGTCTGAGTAGCATTATCCCTATTGGCTCCTAGCGTCTCAGTGATTCTAGGAATTTGAATGATCTTAGTGATATTCTGATCTCCCTAAATAGAAGTGAGGTTAATGATATCTTTGTTTTGCTATGGAATTGTAAAGGCCCAAGGAAAGCGATCTTAAATTCTTGGAAGGTAGCTCATGACAAGATTCCAACTTTGGATTATGCTAGAAGATGTGGTATTCAACTCACATCTACTTATTTTCTATGCAGGAGAGTGCCTTTCATATTTTGTTTGAATGCTCTCCTTTGTTGTTGAAGTTTGGGCTACCTCTTGTCAGAAGAATGATTATCATGGTCCACTAATTGGCTTGAAGTTTTATCTATTAGTACCAATGAACTATGCTTATCTTCTTATCTTTTATTACTACTAGTGGTAAAGGAACTTTAGATTTCATGAATGTTGCTCAAGGACTCCAATTGGAAGGCTGTGAAAACATATCTTGATGTGGTTTTTCCTGATTCTCATTGAGATATCCCGCCTCCTATTTATGTTCCTAGTGATGATCTTGTCTCAGTTTTGGTCTTCCTATTTTGGCTTTTTCTAAGGCTTTACCTTATGGCAGGGGTCAATTTTCTGATCTTAAGCTGTTGAAGATTAGTGATGCGATGGTTGTTGTTCTGAGCTCTAATTTTTTTTGGTTCATTATTATTTTTTCTTGATGAGACCATCAGTAGTTCTGAAGTTTATGCATTCTCTATCTTGGAACTTAGCAATGTTTTAAAGATGTAAAGTTCTCCTTACTGGGTGGTTTTCTATTTTCTTCATACTACATCTCATTATATGTTATGATGTATACTTGTACAGACTCTTACTTTCTTTTTTTCATTGCTCCTTTTGAGTATTGAACACATTGTAAATACCATCTCCTTCATAATGAAAAAAGGCAACATGAGTTTTAGCTGACCAAAAATAATAATGAAAATATATGCCAACAAATTGCTAATGAAAAAATAAAATATATTTTATCGTGGTGCACATAAAAAAAAAAATTAAAACTACTAAAAATTAAATAGAAAGGAATGCATCTTGCATGAAGAATATTACCTTTGATAGAAGCAACACATCCTGCATTGAGATGTATTTGTCTCAAGAGGAAGCAATGCATCCAAAATGGAGATGTATTGCTCTCTCAGTGGGACAACATGTCCCCAAAAAAGACAGAGTGACCAGACCACAAAGAAATATGTCCTAGCATGTGATACATTCCTCTATTTGGAAAAAATACATTCCAAGATAGGATGTATTGGCCCACCACGGGGCAATAAGTCCCCGCTGTAAAGTGATTGCTCCCAGAGAGAAATCCATCACACACTTAGATGCATTCTTTTCACAAGGGCGTGATACATCTTGACTTGGGATGCATTGCCTGAGAAACATACCATTTTAGCAATTAAAATCTAAACCTTGTAATTTTATATTTGAAATAGCAAAATACTCTAAACCCTCTTATTAATTTTCTTCTTCCTCAATTCATTCTTGAGATTTTTCACACATTTCCAAGTTTCTTCTTCTTCTCGCATCTCCCTCTGGCTTCCATGTGCAATAGCAGGATCTAACCTTAGTCACATGCTCCTCATCCCTTGATTGATTCCCTGGAGTATCTACCCTATGACAAGGTGAGATAACAGTTAAGACAACAAAGTCATGGATTTTGTTTGCTTGATCATTATTTTATCTTCTAGGCTTCACTATTGTTTCTTGAAAGAACCCCCTATGTTTATGATGAAGCATTGATTTATCTCAGGCGTACATGCCTAACTTACTATGCACATTTTGAATCATCATTGTAGATGATCATATGGGTCGTCAATTGCTTTAGTTGGGTACTAGTATGACCTTTAAGCTCATCAAGTGTGAATATGTCATAGAGTTTCTTCAAAAGAAATAGAATGTTGAGCTTCACAAGCACTCCGAGGTGATCAATACCTATGGGGTTGTAGTGTGTTCCCAAGAACCTTCGACAACTTTAGGCTTTGACACAAAATAGGGTCTAATTGATCAAGCACATATCGAAGGACCAATTTTGGAATAAGCACGTTACCAAGGCTCAACAACCCTGTGTCTCTTCACTGATCATCTCAATGCCTGGAGGTTAATAGAAGGGGGTGTGACTCCAACCATAAAACTCAGGTGAACACCGACTATAATAATGAGGACACTGTCGACCTTCATGGAGTTTTCAACTATGTGACACCAAACTCGGCTAATAGACTATGTTTTCTTTATCTTTATTGAAATAAGATAGCTCACAACTTTGTTATCAAACTTTGACCATTGTATATCTACATAAATGGTTGCAAGAAAGTGTTCTACAAGAAAGAGTTAACCTTGGGCCAAACTTCATGGATCGAAGAATTAAAAGTTTCTTCCTCTTCACTTATTGTTAATATTGGAAGAAACATATAGTAGGACACTACATGCACACTTAAAGATAGACTTATGCAAGAGAAATGTTTAATCGATCCTCAATATGTTCCATTGTTTTGAGTGGATGAGAGAAAATTGATATTGACCCCATGCACAATACCATGGTTAGCATGTAAAATATAAATAATCCAACATAATCAACATAGATAGACTCAATCAATGAATATCGTACTAGATGAATCATATAAATCAAAATACATTTTCATTATTAGGATCAAAGCATCTTGTATATATACAAATTAGTATATTGATATATGGTTTAAAGAAATAAATCATTTTCAAGATAAATTCATCAAGAATAGTTGATCTTAATAGCGGTAGAGAAAATAAGAATAGAATGGTTTATATCATGGTGGACATATAAGGACCATGATACACAACAAAAAATTAATGAAAAGTATATTATGTTAGCTTTCAAGTAATTATCAATTATCAATCCATAGTTGTATTTAATTATTAATTTGTGAGCTGGTATTAGATACTATAGCTATGGCATTTTGGTGGATGTTTTAAAGGTAAATTATGATGTTTCTTCTTTCCAAACAATAAGATAAGTGTTGGGGGCATCTTTGAGGATCATAATGGTGCCACTTTTTTTATGACTACTAAAATGTCCCAGGAAGGTGGAGTGTACTAACAGTCGAAGCATAGGGTATCTTACTAGATCTCCAAGCTGCAAAGGCAATGTGGTTTAAACACTTGATGGAGGAATTGCATGCTTCTACTGCGATTGGCTAGCTGGCCAATTATGTTGGAGGACATGACCCAGTTATACAGATCTTCAGGGGGGGTCAAAGAGATTAAGATATAGTTCACATTCATTACTTTTAAGCATATAGTTAGAGAAGGAAATTTGGATTCTCATAGGCTTGCAAAAATGGGTCTCAATAATGCTTTTAGGATGTAACTAGAGTTATAATTTTTTGTTTGTTCCAAGTATTGTGTGTGGTGTAAGTGCTTCTTAATATAGATGAGGCTTGTTATAAAATAGCTATGCCATTTCAGTTTTTTTCTCAAACATTCTATCCAGTTGGGTTGTAACATTTTTAAAATGATTGCTTCTACTTAATTTTCTCTCCTCCCACACATTATTTCTATTTTCCCTTTTTAATAGTTTTTCTCACTATGTTATAGAAATAAGTATATGATTAGTTATCATTAATTGTAAAAGAAATTCTTTTGATGTTTGTTCTATGAAAAAAATCCTTTAATAATATTAAATCAAATTATGTTCTCTCCTTGAGTATGTTACCCACTTTCTAAATTTCATATCACGTTAACTATTTCTCTCCCTTTCCCCAACAAACGAATATATATTGATAATTTTCTCTGCCCACCCTACTTTTATCTCTCTCCCACTCCCCAAAATAATGCTAAACATATATATGTTTATTGCATTAAAAAGTGAATTTCCTAAAAGTGAGTTGAATACATGCCCTTTTTTCCTTTTAAAAGATCTTCGATCAATTTATGTTTGCTAATTTTTCTAAGCATTGTGTCCACCTTACTTTTCTTTACGATGCCATTTTCTTTTATTTTTTTAACAATATTTTTTCTTTATCTCACCTCTTCTCATGTAGTTTCATCACAACCTCCCATGTCCATAAATTCCACACAACACTTCTCCTTTACTTGCATCATAACAAGTTTTCATCAAACAAATCTCATGAAAAACTAAATTAAAGTACTAAATGATACATGTCATGTTTAGATTCATATCAATATTAACCCTAGTTAAGTCCATCTTAGGGATTAGCTTAGTTCATGGGGATATTTCCATCATTACTCATCTTATTTTATATTAATGATATTTCTGATCTTATATTCCATTTATGTTCCATATTAGGGTTCATTAAATTATATCTTCACATTATTACGTGTACATATTAACCTTGGGTCACATACATTAGTCCATGCTTGGGACCATCTTAAGAACTACTAACATGTAACATGATTTATATGTATCATTATGTTCTCATAATTCTATAAATGGTACCAAGTATTGATATAAGCTTACATTGTCATTATACATGATTTATTGAGCATAAGCATATCATTGCATTTTACATAGGGTTATTAGCCTTTAGTAGTCAAATTACATGATTTCAGGTTAAAACATCACCATATTTGACATCCTATGGATTCTATACATCCATATGTTTATTGCATTACAAAGTGAGTTTCTTAAAAGAGAATTAAACACATGCTCTTTGTTTCTTTTAAAAAAACTTGAATCAATTTGTTTGTAGTGTTTTTTCTAAGCATTGCATCCACCTTGATTCTCTTTACAATGAAATTTTCATTGATTTTTTTAACTTTTTTTTTTCTATATCTCTCCTCTCATTTAATTCATTACAACCTCCCATCATCCATTGACTTCATTACAATGACATTTAATTCTAGACTTCCTTTTTCTTTTGGTTCTATTGTTGTATTCTTTACAAGTTTATGTTGCCTATTTTAGAATCATAAGTGTCTTCTTTGGTTTCCAAAATTTATTTATTGACAATACAACCATTGTAATTTTAAGATAAAAAATAATTCCAATGAAGATAGCAATAACTGCTTTGAAGAATTTCACCATTGATAAAGAAGTCCTAGAGCCAAAGATTGAAATATGCAAGATTGTTTGCCTTAGAGAATATGCATTTATAAGACTTCAATCAAAAAAATGTGAATAGATCTCTTAATTGTTGTAATTTGGGTTGGGTATCATGAAACTATAATGTCTATGCAAGATCTTTGACTTTCTTAGTAATGGAATCCAAATAATTTTTTCTTAATGACTTATAAGAAGAAATAATGTGTACATATTGTTTGATGTATGTTTTTTCTCAATAGCTCGAGCATTTCATATAGAGGGTGTTGTAAATTTGTCATGAACAAAGCCATAGTGATGAAGTGTAATATATATATATATATATATATATATATATATATATATATATATATATATATATCTTTCAAATCCATTAGGTTAGAGCTTATAAGAAATGATGACCATGTCATTTCCAATTATTTAGGGAATACCCATCTGTAGTTTGCAACATTATGAAAATGCATGGACCTATCCGTTTGAATATTTTGATATTTGTAGAGACAAATGTGTATGCCACATATACTGAATGACTTCATAACTCAAACAATTAATACCTATAGCAGTGTCATCTAGAGAGCATAAATGAGAAATGCATTTATAGAATTCATAATGGTGGTTGTCTAGATTCTTTTGGTTATTGAACCAATAGAGACATGCACGTATTATTTATTACATAATATGACAGAAGCAACTTCACTAGATGTAGTGGGAGAGTGACTATTCTATTAGAGCTCATACATACTGATGTATATAGACCTTTTAGAATAAATGCTAGAGGTTGTTACTAGTTCCTCATTATATTCACTAATAATCTTAGTAGATATGGTAGTTTGCATTTAATGAAATACAAGTAGGAATCTCTTGAAGTGCTCAAGAAGATTAAGATGAAGTACGTAACCAACTTGATCAAAGCATAAAAACATTTCAATATGACCGTTTTGGAAAATATTTTAAATGAGGAGTTTGAAAACCTTATGGTAGACCATGATTATGTATTATGATTAACTTCACTTGAAACATAATGATAGTGTATCATGATGATGTATCAAAAAGAAGAAATCACACTATGTTAGTCTTGGTGTGATGATCAAGAATCTAGCTAATCTTCTTATTTCCTTATGGCACATGTTTTACATGAAACAATGTATTGTCTAAATAGGTTTAAAAGACACCATATGAGATATGGCATGGAAAGTGTCCTGATGTGTCTTTTACAAATATTAAGGAATGAAACCCTATACAAGAAAATAGATTCTTAAGAGGTTTTTTCCACTAATCACATATATGTTATTTTGTTAAATACTACTTTTATATTCCAATCCAATAACAAAATTGTTTGTTACCAGGATGTAAGTATTCCTAAACTTAATCCAATTCTAAAGGAATCATTGGGAGAAAAGTAGTACTTGAAAAGTTTGAGGCCACAAGAAAATATTGAACCTAAAGAGTTACAGTAGGAAAATGGAGAATCACAAGAGGTTGTTGAATCTCAAGTTCCTTATGTAACATAGGAAACTCATAGTTCTAGTAGAATATGCCTTGATCTTGAAAGATTATGATACATTATGGCTCAAGAAGATGGTGATTTTATCATAGACAATTAGTCAACAAACTACCTAGAAGCTATTGAAGGATCGGAGTATGAGAAATGTCTTGAGGCCATTGTATCTAAGATGGACTCCAAGTAAACCAACAATGTATGACCTTGCAGGATCCACCTAAAGGGGTAAAACCCATAGGGTAAAATTGGATCTTTAGGAAGAAGACCAACATGGAAGGGTGGATTGGTTGCAAGGAGTTTCAAACAAGTTCAAGGTGTTGAACATGATGAAATCTTTTCACTAGTTGCCATGGTTAAATCCATCATGACAATGCTTTCCATTGTAGCTTGTTATAACTATATGATTTGGCATATTGATGTTAAAACCACATTCTTTAATTAAAACAATTATGAGGATGTGTACATGACGCAACATAAATGTTTTAATACAATAATGCAAATAAAGTTTGTAAGCTACAAAGGTCAATCTATGGATCGAAGAAAGCATCTCAGAGTTGGAATCTTTGATTTGGCAAGATAGTCAAAGAGTTTGACTTCATTCTAAATGATGATGAAATCTATATTTACCCTTATAAAAAAAAATCTATATTTACAAAAGATTTTGTGGGAGCATATTTGCATTCAACATTATGATGGGAATAACATCCTTATACTACAAATGTTAAAAATTGGCTGGGAAGTACCTTATTTATGAAGGGTTTAGGTGAAGCATCCTGTATGATAGGAAACAAGATCTATAGAGATAGATATGGAAAGCTTCTTAACCTAAATAAGATCACATACATTGACAAGATGTTGAAGGGGTTCAACATGCATGACTCAATGAGAGAAGATTTGACCATTTTCATGGAATCATTCTCTCAAGATCTGAGTATCCCAGTTCTTCTGAAGAAATGAATACATGAGTAAGATGCCAATTGCATTCGCAATATTATTGCTCATCTTGTTATCTCATTTGTATTGGACACAGAGAGAGGATTTATACTCATCACATTGTCTTGTATGTACCAGACATGGT
Source organism: Alisma plantago-aquatica (assembly GCA_963693085.1). Lineage (NCBI taxonomy): Eukaryota > Viridiplantae > Streptophyta > Magnoliopsida > Alismatales > Alismataceae > Alisma > Alisma plantago-aquatica. The sequence goes on from OY856410.1 coordinate 1,178,462,508, forward strand.
GAGTGGATATCTATTAGATCCTGGTGAAAGTCAGTAGACTTCCGTAAAGAATATCCTTAAGTACTTTAGAAGCAATAAAATGATTAATTCCTTAATTATGATATAAGGAGGAGTTGGGAGTAAAGGGTTACACTGATCCAAGCTTCCAAAATGACAAATAAAATAAACGATGACAAACTAAATTTTTGTTTGAACCTAAAATAGGAATTGTAAGCTGGAAAAGTTCCAAGCAGGAAACAATTGTTTAATTCTACAATAGAAGTTGAGTATTTCATTTTGAACACAACAAAGGTTATTGTATGGATCAAGAAGTTTGTGTAGATGAACTTGTGGGAGGTTCTAACCATTGATGACATAGTAGAAATATTGCAACAACCAATGGGGCTATTAGATAGGCAAGGATTCCAAGATATCATACTATGACACCTCCATCTCATACGAGAGGTTTTACAGTGAGGATATGTATAAACTTACAAAATACCATCTTGAAGCAAACATTGCTAGTCGCTATAAAAGAAATTGTGCAATAGAAACATGATGGACATGTTAGGGCCACTTGGAATAAGACGCGTGGGTGATTGTCTCTAAGTGAAAGTGGGAGTCTATTGGTATGTATTCCTAGGGAGCCAATCATATGATCATTGTAATGGGGCATTTGATACTTGATTTGATAATGATAAAGGTAATTATTTGTACTATATTTCTTTTAATCATGAGATGGTGAAATAGACATAAGTAGATATCTAAATAATGATGTTACTCGATGACATATGTCTTTAGGTTGAGGACTTGAACAATGGTATCATATGTATGACAAGAGCACGTACATTATTATTATGTCCCTAGTCAGATATTATTGTGGAAGCAAACTAGGCAACAATAATACATAAGATTATAGTGTGTGTTGGTTGATGATAGAATCTCATTAGTCATAATATGTAATATCAAACCATGCACATAGGTACTTTTTTTGGTGACCGAGAGAACCCACCCCGAGCGATCCCGACATGGTAAACTCTCGAGGCATGAGAGGGTGTGGTCTGGTCACCCCCCTCTCATGCCTAATCAGCGTGGATTGTTGTTCGTAAAGTATCTTTAGTGAGGTTCGAGCCCGGGTCCTTCATTGGGACTTACCGAGCACATAAGCACTTGTTATAGAATACTCTATCGAATAGACGTGCCTTGAAATTTATAGATGGAAACCTCTGTGTGGTAGTCAGAATCATCTCTCATTGTCATAGTGGTGATTTTGGTTCTTTGACTTGAAATCACTACACCCATCACATGGCATTTGTTGTAACTTGACATCATCTAACATGACCTTGAATAAAGGCTACCCTAAAGGTGATGCTCATGTACTCAGTGACACATTGTGATTGAGTGTGAGTCATGTAGATGGCATTTGTCCCTCCTACATAATATTGATATCCAGGCTACTTTATAAGTGAGACTGAGAAATGTATGGCCATACTCATTTGATTCAATATGTAATATGTGAACTCACATGCATCTCAAAGAGTCTTCTCTAATTCAAGAAAAATGGATTGAATGTTGAAGAGGATGATGATTCCATACCTCAAGTTCAATCTAGATATCAGAGACAAAGGAAATATACAGTCATGGTAACATTGATTACAGATTGTAGGTTGAAGTTGTTCTCCAACATTGTAAATTACTTGGGCAGCAATAATGTGTTGCTAGATACCACTTATTTCTTGTGATGTCATACAACTACCCAATATCAGAATCATCACATACTCCTTTGCTTCTTGAATGACTTAATTGCCTTTTTGCGAAACCACTTGACAAGTCAAAAGAGTGATGCATGGATTCTCCTACATGGGTTATGGACATTCACTGCCAACATAATTTTGGACCTATACAGTTACATGCACATGATCCAATTGGAATAGGATTTTATTCATGAATGATGTTTCACTTGATTACTAAAGTTTTTAGGTATTCAATTTAAAGAACTGACATTAAAATTGACTGACTGGACTGTGAACTGACCGGTTCTTGTGTTGAATTGACCGATTCAAGTGTCAGGTCAATACAAACAATAATTGGTTGATTATTTGCCTGAGTTGGAATGTGAAATGACAATTTCACATATGAAACGACCGTTTCAATATTGAAATGACTATTTCATGATATGAAATGGTCGTTTGATGAAGTAAAACAACTGGTTCATCATATGGATCATCCGGTTTAATGATCAATTCGATTGGATCACAGATTGATGTTGATGTCATGATTGTGCATTAATCAAATATCAAAAGCCAATATGTTTGGAAATAGGAAACTTGAAGAACTGACTGGTTCAAGGCTTGAACCAACTGGTTGGATAGTGAACTGATTGGTTCACCATTTGTAGGTTCTATAAAGTTCATGATAAACCATCTCTTCGACTCTCAAATAGACTGGGAACCTCGACCCTATCCCTTCTATAAATAGAGGGGTACTGGGGGCTTCCCAGACACAACAATAAGATCTGATAATTGTTGTCCTCTCTTGTTGTGATAATCAAGAAAGATCGAGCAAGTTCTATCTATCAAAGGCTGGGACATCAAGGGAGAGACAATTGGGAGAGAAAATCAACTCTAGCAAGTTGCCGTTCAAAGGGACAAATCCTGTAACGACCCAGCCTCCCGGTAGCCCCCAATTAAGGGAGACCAATAGGTCAGAGTTGTTGTCCCAATTAACAGGATCAAAGGTTTGACAAATAATCAGTAATAATTATAAAATTCTACCAAGCTATATTAAAAGCTGGTATAAAATAAAACTTTGCATACATTTCCAAAACTTGGATATCTACTTCTATCCACATCTGGAGTCTATTCTAAATAATCCCCCTTTGTACTTTAATTCTTATTTAATTCCACATATGCCACTTTATTGTTTGTCCTTTTCAAACTTGTACCTAAAACGCCGACAAAAAAAATGTCAGTCAGCATAAAAGAATATGCCAGTATGTGGGGACAACCAAAATTTCACAATTATGGCTAACAATCTAATTATCACAATCAAGGTAATTAACAAGCCAATTTATGCTTTCAATGTGACATTCTCCACCGCTTTTGCCCTAACCCTGGCATACCCACCTTAGGGTTTCTCTTTTGCCAATGACTTAAGGCCACCTTCTCAATCCTGAGCTTGGTGCCTGGGGTCACCACTCATGGTGCCCATTGGTCTTCCCTGCTGGGCTTGACCTTTGGCATCATCCATTAGGGTGCCATGTAGGTGTGAGAATACACACTTTTATTATTATTGTGATAATCATAGCGACTTTATGATTTGCAAGTATGAACATCCAAACTGATAGGTTGCATTCAATGCGATGAATCATCTGAGAAACTCTTCGGGAAACTAATGTGATTAACCATAATTAACAACATACCTTTTAGGCTAATTTGAGATAGAATTAATCTAATCAATGCAAGAAATCCAATAGGCAAGCAAGCACACAAAGAGATCCTAAAATATGCGTACAATTTCCTATCATTGATCATGTCATCAAGATCTATTAAACCTAGCTCACTTCCTAGGGTTTCTAGTCCACTTTTAGGGTTTCCATTACAATTAGGGTTTCACTTCATTTATACTATTTTAAATCCTAATTTTATGCAATTACTCACAAACCCTAATTATCTCATCTATTCTTCACGAAAGATATTAAGGTTACCTTTTAACAACATATAACCCTAATTTCAGATTAAAGGCACAATTAAACATCAATTAAGTCCACTATGCCTCTTTTACATTAAAACTACCATTTTTATCCTTTTTATTCATGACAAGATCATTAGGTCCAATTATCATATTTGGTTCCTTCCAGATTAACAACTCATAGTTCATTAGGATCTAATTCGCATATGAACTCTATTTATCATTAATTCCACCTTTATCCATCAAAAACCCTAATTTCCATATTAAGGGTATTAATCCACAATTAGGAACCTTTATACTCAAATAGGGTTTCTAAGTTCTTAATCATTCTTACTTGAGGTAAAAACCCTGAATCATGCAAGAAACATCTAGATCAGGTTCAAGTTCATCATTAACTATTGAATAGGTTGGAATTACTCAATTTCATCAACTAAGCAACATGAACTTAACCAATATGCTCAATTAGGGTTTCTTAATCTAATACATAAGCACTTTTCATTATATTAACACACTTTTGCAAATAGTAATAGATTCATGTTCTCAAACCAATTTTATTGTGTTCCTCATATTTTTCTAAGTAACTTTCATGTATAACTTTTTTTAATCAGAGCTTTCTAGCAAAAGTTATGATTTTTGCAAAGAAACTCATTTCCTTGAATTATTTGTTATTTTTAGAAAAACATCAGCTGCAGGATCCGTGGTCCACTGGACCACGCGGGATCCAATGGTTCATGCTCCGTGCACTTATCTTGTGATTTAATTGAAGGATTGGGCGAGAATGCCCTTACCTGGCTAACACAAGCACAAGGGTAAAGGGATCTTTTACCCCTTGTCTTCTTCAACCTTCCGTCGATACTCCAGCATAGAACAACACCTGCTCCCGGTCAACTCCATTGTTGACTCTCTGCTCTAGCGATTGGTTGACACAGTTGTCTCCATGAGCACCTTCGGTCGGACTTGCCGAAGTCATTCGAGCCTTCTATTGGGAGGAGTGGTGGTAGATTCCTCACAGACCACAAGCCCTTCGTCGATGCTAGGGAAAGACAGAGAGGATGGCCATATGCAGCCAGCAGGGTGAATTGGGAGAAGAGGGGGTTCCTCAAACTCACCTGGGTGTCCTCGCACCTTTCTACCCATGCGAAGGGGGCAGATCCCTTTTATAGGCTTGGCCCACAAGTCATCGTCCATGGAGTCTGACTCCATAGGGACTTTAGTGGAAAGGTTCTATGACCTTCCAAAACCCCCAAAACTAGGGTCTACTAGGTCCGAAACTTCCTCCCAAATCGATTGGGAGCATAAACTTCCCAAGCCAAGGACCGTGAAGTGAGGGAGTAATGTGATAAAATCACTCACTTTGTTGCTCTGACTTTCCTAAACAGACCAAGGTAGGAGATGATGGAAAACCATCCAATCACAATCCAACGGTCTCCAGTACGCGCCCATTATATTTCTAAAAGAAATCAAATTGTGACATTTATTGATTTCCTCCACACATTAGGAATACTTTCAAAAATCGTATCTCCCAAACCGCTTATCATTTTAATCTGAAATTTTAGGGGAAAGTCTATAATGACTTAAAATACTTGTGAAATTTTTTTGAGTCCAAAAATCGAAAGGAAAAACCATTTTTCTTCACATGCAAGTCAAGTACCTATAAGGCACATATTCTGTATTAAAATACCTATTTTCTCTTTCCTCTCTTTCTATTTTTTTTATTTGAATTCCTTTTACCATTAGGAGCCTTATGGATGCGAAAATCCACCAAAGATAACTCAATGATACCTCTTTCCACTTATTTCCCACATTTTATCATTGTTTTTCATTTCTTTCTTAATAAAGAAATATTTAATTGACCTTTTCTTTTATTATTGCATTATCTTTGCAACTTTGGACTCCTTGGGACCCAAGGAACCCAAGAGGCACGAAATCCAACTTTGTATAACATTCCTTTTCCTTCAAGGGGTTTCTACATCCTTCTTTTCTCCATTTTCTTATTTACTTATTTAATAATGGAGTTTCTTTTGTCTTTTCCTTGTTATTGGGCCCAATATCCAATAAAGTCCACAAAACAACCAACAAGGCTATTGTAAACGAAATCCATTTATTCAAAACAAATTATATCATTATTTGTTCAAATATCTTTAATACGAGAAATTACATTTCTCACCAAAAGAACCCAAAAATTGGGGTTGTAACATCCTTCCACTCTTATAGGAATTTTTCCCTTAAAATTCCACCAGGCACATAACCAAACAAGATAAGCCTTTGTTATGTCCGTCATGGCTCCCATGTGGCCTCACCCTTTCCATGGTGCTTCCTAAGAACCTTCATCATCTCATATTCTTCCATCTGAGTTCTTTCTTACCTTGGTATATCATACCCTCATAGGTGACTCAAGACATTTCAACCTCTCATAAAGCTGAATAGGTTCAGGGCTCATCACGTGGCTTATGTACCTCACATAGTGCTCTAGATCAGTCTCATGGAATACATTATACATCATGTTATCCTGAGGGGTAAGGCTAAACACAACCATCTCCACCATTCCATCTCAAATGGACCATGCAGTCGGGACTTAGCTCTCTTAGTTATAACTTAGAGGGGTCGGATTTTCACATCACATACTCTCCCACGGTGAACTGAATGTCAGTTTGCTTTGCATCAGCTCACGACTCATGTCGCCCCTGGGCTCTCTTTCAGCCATTGTACGATCTAAGAGACTTCATCTACACCCACTTTGGTCCTTTTCTGACCTTCGCAAGGTCCCTTCACCAACATCATCTTAATGAAGTGGTGACCGACACAACCTCCTTTACAAAGCTTCTTTACATCCCGACACTGGCTATGGTGGTCATCATCACATCTTATAGAGGACAAGAACTGTCTGTATGCATCACATGGAACAAGCACACATGCACTCATCAGACCAGCTAGTCTGGATCATACTAACAATTAATTAGGGGTGATAAATTGTTCTAACATCGAGTTCTTCATGTACCTATTTCCACCGCATGGAAGTGAGTCTTTAGGTTATACTCAAGAACTTTTGAACTCGAATCATAATTCATGTCATCTAGGTAATGTGATCTACCATAACCCATATTGCATCTTGACCTTCCTTGGTCTAAGGGAGACTTATCAAAACATCCATAGTGATGAACTCCCACTCCCTCTTGGGGACTCTTCATCTACTATACCACCACACTAGGTTACTGGTGTTCGTCCTTCACCTCCTGGTTTGCATGGCGACAAACCACATGCAACTTCATCTCAAGCATCCACTGTACTAATGCAACTTACTATCTTAGTAGAACCACAGTGTATGATAAACTTAAAATCATGATCTCCTGTATGTCATGATTCCTCAAGATTGATTCCTCAGAAACCCTAAACCACTTTAGTCGGGGTTTCATCACCTTCTTTTCCAGAGAAGTGCATCTCAGGTTCTACAACCATCTTTTTATTCCATCAAGGCCTAGGCTGGCTAACCAAACAATCACTAACTTGTTCAACAGATCTCATCATATCTGAGTGTTAGCCAAACATATCTTCTTTCCCAAACTTAGGGCTAACCTACCAACCTCTTATAGCCGCTAGCTAAACTAGGCAGGTGTATCTCAACCAGGGCATCCATTACCACTTCACATCCTTAGGTGTTAGGTAATGTTGAGGACATTCACCTCCATCTATTTCACTTATCATCTCATCTCGGTCTCTAAGTCTACCTTCATCAAGAAGACCCTGAGCTCATCCTCTTGGTTATCAAACTCAACTTTGTATAACTTGCAAATTCCACATAGCTCATGATAAAACATCCTTACAAGATAACTACCTTAGTTCTCTTTATGTTCATCCACATATCATTAAATCCACAAGGGTCTCTTATCATCTCTGTCCTCACACCTCATAGCAACATTCCAACTCACATAATCTTTATCCTTGGTGTATGGCATGCGTACTGTCCTATCTCTCACTCCCATAACAAGAGGAAATAAGCATTTGGCAGTCGTCCAAACACAAAGTTCTTCCTGTTCCAAGAGTAGAGATGGTACATCCCACATTGCCAGTACACCAACAAATCTAACTGAAATGTGCATCACATGCCGCTACATCATGAACATCTCGATATCAAAGTTACTTCCATGGAAAACTGGTCTTGAACCTACTTGGGTCACCACACATTCCTTGGTCATCTCCACTAGGTCTGTAGGGTGCCGACACTTTTGGGGTCATCCATCTTCCCTTATGCATCCAGAGAGTGCCTTCCTCATCTGTCCTTTGGGTCTCATGAGTTCATGAAGGTGATCAATCTCCTAACCCATGGCCCTCAGACAATGATAGTTGTCACCTCCCGACCCTACGGTCATGTGCAACTAGGGAATTAGGCAACTCCTACTTCCATTGGTCTTATCCCTACCTGACCCTAGGATAGACTTAGGATCCTAATATAGTACATGTCCAACTTAGAACCTTACCCAAGTATCCATCATCTCTCTCTACATTCCTGGGCTGACTTTCATCCTTTCATAGGGGTCATGGCGACCTGCTTACCTTAGTCAGGCCCCATACCAGTTACCTCCATGGTAACACACCCACATGTACTTAGAGATGGTTATCTATGGGTCTACAGGTTCATTCTCATACCATGTACTTTTCACTTAGCTTCTCAAGATCCTATGAGACCTCCTTAGGTTACTTCAAAACCAACAGAAACTGGTATACACCCTACAAAAGGGTCCCTCTCCCAGGATGGGAGGAAACTATACCTTGATAATAAAAGTCACAAATGACCTTAGGTCTAGGGTTTACATCCACATGAGCATGCTTAACCCTAGGAAGATACTAAGGCACAAGCAGACCACCTACTAAACCATGCTAGGTCATACTTGTTCTTATTCCTCAACATTGGACCAAAAACATGCCTTCCCATGTCACCAACTTAGCTGTGAGGGGTTCACCAAACATACCTTAAACTTAAGGGGTTTCCCTTTCCTCTAAACATGAGGAGTGCCATGCTCGACTCAAATCTGATCAGGAGCATTAGGTACAACACTTCCCCTCTTAGGCCTAGGGACCCTAGGTTCACTTTTCTGATGTCCGACTGTTTGCTCAACCTTTTAACCATGAGCCAAGCATGTACAGGGTATGACATGCACTTCCATCCACTTGAAAAACACTTTAGAGTGGATTCCTCCTCAAGGACAACCAACTAGGTATAAGGCCTCACTACTGGTCACTTAAACCTCCTCCGGGTCTAAGGAACTCTTCTTCTATCCCTAGAAGGTAAGCACCCATATCATCTGCACATAGGTACAAGCAACCTCATCCTCTCTCTAGGGTTTGGTTCCTCTAAAGACAACCAAGATACCATTAGCGTCCAGGGATCAAGAAATGGGGCAACCACTATCATCTACTAAGGTCGCATCATCCTCAACTCCCACTGTTCCTCATACCTCGGGGTCTAAGATTCCAACCTTCATGCTTGGGTCCTTCTCTCTCTCTCTCTCTTGAGCTAACTCCACAACCTTCCTTAGTACTAGAGGTCCTCTCTCCAAGAAGGATCAATCTCATAAGCATACCCCTACAAGGGTGAAGCCTATGTTCAACTTATGTTTGCTCAAGATTATCCATAGTCCTTTATGCTTATCTCATAAGCTATCCATCATACTCTCCTGGCCCAGGTTTCAACCTACTTCCTGCACTACTGACGTACTCTGGGTGCATGTTATGCCCTACTCGCATAAGCCCATAGGGTTTCTATAGGTTCTTTACTAACCTCAACAATGAAGGAGCTATCCTTCACTCTAACATGCACGACCCTTTCCAGGGTTGGGTTGTCAAAGGTACTAGGTCATCCAACCTCACATGGCTCATATCGTCATGGGCATCCAAAAGAAAGTCCACCCTCACACCTGGTCTACCATGACATCTAACTCATCGTGTCATCTCTCTCTCTCTAACCTTCACTTAGGGTTAGGGTTAGCATCATCCTTAGAGGATGTGCCAGGTCTTAACTAACTCTCTCTCTACTCATCCTCCTGAGAAGAAGGTCTAGCCTCAAGTCTCTCCTGAGGGCATGACAACTCATGTCATACGACCTAAGAATATATCTATTCTTTAGTTTACGCTTAAACTATTAAGCTTATGTCCATGACATCCTATTTATATGCTTTTCATTACTTTGGTGGAGGATTCCTTAAACCTTATCAACTTTACCCATACCTCAAGAGAGTGAGGAAGAGAGATAAAACCATAATCCTTAAGATCCTTAACAACATTAGAGTTGAGAAGGGATGAAAATAGATGAGAGAGTCCTAAAGGTATCTTATTTCGAGTCAAATCCTAAGACATTGGACAGGAAGTTACAAAAATCCGGGAGTCCTCATATTTTGACTAGTGGTGCGGAGGAAAATTGTGAAAATCCGACCACAAATCAAATCATCACCAGTAAATAATTGCGAAATTACTATAAGTAGCGGATTAACAAAAATCACTAAAAATTAAAACCATTTGCAAGGAGTTCCATTTCTAGAAAACTCTTAAGAAGCAAACCAAAGTACTGCATACATTATGGTTTACATTGTACACACCATGTACCATCTCATCTCGAGGAATATATACAATAGTTGCTTTACCAAACTATACACGAGTGACACAAAACCTCGAGGCATACAAGCCAAAATCTCAGATCGATCATAAAACCACTAAGTAATGACTCTAAGGACCTAAGAGTACAGAGACAACACATAGGACTCATATCTACATGACATGGCAGACAGTAACTCAACCTGAGATGTTACTACTGCTCCTGATGTTGCTGTCCTCCCTCTGATGTATAGTTCCTACCTCCTCGTCCGCGTCCACCTAAAAATTTGGATCCCACGGGGGTGAGACAATTATAATTGTCCCAGCGAGAGATATAACTCTCCGCCGACCATATTATCATCATAGTTAAATAGTATAAAACTGAGAAGAGGATTCATTTACATTAATTAACAAGATTCAAACACTGTTTAAGCAGAATAGAGCAATATCATCTTTTGAAGCATTGCAGTTATATATGATAAAACAATAAATCATCTATTCATTTTAATAAGGAATATGAAGAACATGTGTAACATTTATCCATTTAGGATACATTAAGTAATGCAACATCAACCAATGATTTCCGTATTTCATCCTTAAGCAAATATACTACACGACTGATTTACATTTTTCAATCACACTTATGCCCTGTGGAGATGAGGTATACCGCTCATACTACAACCGACCATTGTGAAGTTGAAATCGGTACCATAGAAGGTCAATGGAAGAGCCGGATTCCAAGACCTCTACCATCTCAGTCAGTGCGAGACCACAAGCAAGACCATGTCAACTGCTTACATAGCTTTCCAGGGTATACTGGCAACTTTGCTATAGAGCTACAGTAGTGGCTGCACTCCTTCGGCATCGAGAGATTTAATGTTTATCTCACATCGATCCGGCATAAATCATCATCGGGAGATTCGTGATACATCCATCCCGGCATCTATAATGAAGGATTGAGAGATTTAATGTTTATCTCACATCAATTCCTCCATTAGGGCGTACGTATATTTTCTCCCATCACCCCTGCATATTCAAAAATATGCGATCTCCAGGAGATCCCGTGGGAAAACCTGTTTCACCATCACCAGCTGTTGACGATGATGGTTCTATGGTCAGGGCTCTACATGATAATATTCCACTTTATTAATTAAGTGCATTACCATATTCTTTTAGCATCAGTCAAGTTTTCAAACATTTATTATGACAAATGCTACAAAGAAAGATGTAATGCATGTATCAAGTACTTTTCAAATCTTTAAAACATATATAACATTTATGATCTCAATCCCTTATTTCATTACTGGGAATTCTCATCCCTTGACATTATAATCATCATGATTACCAAATATGGGTATTCAAACCCTTAGTTCATCACAGAACACAGTTACCACTTACTAGGTAACTAATACCCCTGGGTCATCTGACCAAGGTATACATGATACATGTTACACAAGCATCTCACATGGCTCACAAGGACCATTAAATATCTTTATCAAATAAACATCATAGCTCATACCTGGCTATGCTCATCATCTCATGATACCTGCATGGTTAGTATACATGATAACAACCATCTTAATTACATATCAACACCATGCAAAACAAGGGTAACATCACTATTTCCTTATTAGGGTTAGGGTTTCCCATTCTTTATTGATTAGGGTTTGAAGATCATATTATCAAGGATCAAACCCTAATTCATACTTTACACATATTAGAAACATTAATAAATTCACATTACATGTTTGGTTCACAAGTATGAGTTTCTCTCTCATCCTCTCTAGGATATTGATCACTTCACACTTTATTAAGTTGGCTCAATCTTTCCTTCAAGGTACATTAGCCTACTTAATCATTAATCATTAAACTCCATACTACTCAATGTATGACTTGATATAAAACACTCCATGTGTTTCTCCATCAAGTATATTGCAATTTAAGGTACTTCCACACCATATCATTTTAGAAGTGTACGCCTACTTACTTAGCCTATATCGGGTTAAAGGTGTGTGGTTGAGTGATTGACCTCTTCAAACCTTTATGGACACGACCTTCCCTTCACCATGGGTTAAGTGACAGGCTAGAGAACTGTTTAAACCACTATCAACCCAAAGTATAAACCAATGCACACCACTATCGATTTCCAAGTAACTAGAGCTACTTTTCCATATCGGGATGAAGGTGTGTGCTTGTGTGCTTTTGCACGATACTGATGATGTCATCATTATCAACCTCAAGATCCTTGTTCTTACTATTCTAAGTCATGGACCACAGTCCCATGAAGCTTTTATAACTCAAAGGTTCAGCAATTATTCAAGATAAAATGAATTGCAAGTAGTTCAACAAGTATGGAAAAATTGAAGGTACATAATAATATAATTGGGTTCAAGTTATATAACCCGCCTCAAGAACAACTTCAAAGATCCAAGCTCCAAAGCTCCACGTTCCTAAGGTTGAAGATGAACTTCACAACTACTCTATATGCAAAGAATCACCATGGATAAACAATTGGTGAAGAAGAAAAGAAAAGAAGATCAAAACCCTAAATTCATTCTTCAATCCTAGGTTGAAGATGATCTTTTCCTCACCTTAGGGTTAAGTTTTGAGTTCCTTATCTCCTTGGCCAACACCCCACCACTATTGGGCGATATAAACTTCCTCTTGGCCGACACAACCTTGCTTGTGGCCGATACCCCCTCACTTGTGGTCAAAATCACTTCAATTGGCCGATATCAACTTGCTATGGACAATATCAACATGGTATGGTCGATACACTTGTTATGGCCGATACCCAAGGCCTATGCACGATACCCTTGTGACCTTGCACGACATTCCAACCCTCTTGCACGATATGGCACTCACTTGCACGATATGGCACTCACTTGCACGATATGGCACTCAACTTTTCACCCCATTGGCCGATATCACCTTATATGGCCAATTTCACCTACTTGGCCGATATGCTTTTTCTATGGGCAATATCCAAGGGCCTATGCACGATATTCTTACTCTCCTGCACGATACAAGATCCCCATGCACGATACCACAAGGTAGGAGGGTGGTAAGGGTCGAAAATGTTTACTTAAGGGTGAAACTAGGGGTATATATACTTGTTGCAAATGAAAAAAGGTAAAAATGAGGTGTCAACATTTTGAGCTAGTACGTTCCACGTGTCTATGCATGGATGACACCTGTACATGCATGCATAAACATTTATCTTGACATGCAAAACAGTTGAGGATCATTTGGAGATAAAGATTCGGCCATTACATATCCTTTTGAATAATGTATATTAATTAATTCATCACTTTATGCACAACCCGTCACAATTTTGCTAAGGAAGTTGTAGCCCGACACAACTCACCTCCTTGAGGTGCTTTGCACGATATGGCCTTTGACAAAAGTTCATAGAACGATATGGGACACCTCCTTGGGCTCCATGGCCGATAGGCACTCATATATAAGCTTTTCAACTTGATACAACTCAAGTTAAGCTTTCAAATTCAGCCCTTTTCCTTGGTCATTTCATCACCAAGGTTACCATCATTCAAAAATGATTCAAACATGGTGTCTAATTCTTTCTCTCTCCTCTACATGATTCTAGTAGGGAGTAAGGACACTCTAGAAGTGGTAATTTGCATATTAACCCCACATTTTGGGTAAATTACAATTTGTACCAAAATTGGTGCACAATGCACTAACATTATTCAAACAAGCTACAACTTGGAATTTAGGCTTTCCACAAGCAATCCTTTAACATAATTCTCTCTCTTATGATGCTAGAACACATGAGGTACATTCAACATGTGACATTTTGCAATATAGCCCCTCATCTTGGGTAAATTGCACTTTATGCCCAAACTATCATATAATGCACAAATAGTTTGCAAATAAGCTCAAACTTGAAATTTAAACTCTACAAGAGTCTTAATTACTTCTCAAAAGATGAAATTTTTTTTGTAAACAACTTACTTAAGCAAAACCTCTAGGGTTAGGCCATAACCCAGGTCAGGGATGTTACAAAAATCTTGCCATCCCCCGGACGTGATCCTTTTCTAGACACCTCTATCTTTTAGAAAATCCTCTAATAACTCCCTTGGGTTCTACAAAGTTTGTAAAATTTAATAATTATTACAGATTAAATGAGGAACCTATGCTCTGATACCAAATGTAACGATCCCGCCTCCTGGTAGCCCCCAATTAAGGGAGACCAAGAGGTCAGAGTTGTTATCCCAATTAATAGGATCAAAGGTTCGACAAATAATTAGTAATAATTATAAAATTCTACCAAAATATACTGAAAGTTGGTATAAAATAAAACGTTGCATACCTTTTCCAAAACTTGGATATCTACTTCTATCCACATCTGGAGTCTATTCTAACTAATCCTCCTTTGTACTTTAATTCTTATTTAATTCCACATATGCCACTTTACTATTTGTCCTTTTCAAACTTGTACCTAAAACACCGACAAACAAAACATCAGTCAACATAAAAGAATATGCCGGTATGTGGGGACAACCAAAATTTCACAATTATGGCTAACAATCCAATTATCACAATCAAGGTAATTAACAATCCAATTTACGCTTTCAATGTGACATTCTCCACCGCTTTTACCCTAACCCTGGCATACCCACCTTAGGGTTTCTCTTTTGCCAATGGCTTAAGGCCACTTTCTCAATCTCGAGCTTGGTGCATGGGGTCACCACTCATGGTGCCCATTGGTCATCCCTCCTGGGCTTGACCTTTGGCATCATCCATCAGGGTGGGATGTAGGTGCGAGAATACACACTTCGATTATTATTGTGATAATCATAGTGACTTTATGATTTGTAAGTATGAACATCCAAACTGATAGGTTGCATTAAATGTGATGAATCATCTGAGAAACTCTTCAGGAAACTAATGCGATTAACCATAATTAACCACATACCTGTCAGGATGATTTGAGATAGAATTAATCCAATCAATGCAAGAAATCTAATAGGCAAGCAAGCACACAAAGAGATCCTGCAATATGCATACAATTTCCTATCATTGATCATGCCATCAAGATCTATTAAACCTAGCTCTATTCCTAGGGTTTCTATTCCACTTTTAGGGTTTCCATTGCAATTAGGGTTTCACTTCATTTATACTATTTTAAACCCTAATTTTATGCAATTACTCACAAACCCTAATTATCTCATCTATTCTTCATGAAAGATATTAAGGTTACCTTTTAACAACATATAACCCTAATTTCATATTAAAGGCACAATTAAACATCAATTAAGTCCATTATGCCTCTTTTACATTAAAACTACCATTTTATCCTTTTTATTCATGACAAGATCATTAGGCCCAATTATCATCTTTGGTTCCTTCTAGATTAATAACTCATAGTTCATTAGGATCTCATTCGCATATGAACTCTATTTATCATTAATTCCACCTTTATCCATTAGAAAACCCTAATTAGCATAGTAAGGTAATTTATCCCCAATTAAGAACCTTTATACTCAAATAGGGTTTCTAAGTGCTTAATCATTCTTATTTGAGGTAAAAACCCTAAATCATGCAAGAAACATCTAGATTAGGTTCAAGTTTCTCATTAACTATTCAATAGGTTGCAATTACTCAATTTCATCAACTAAGAAACATGAACTTAACCAATATGCTCAATCAAGGTTTCTTAATCTAATACATAAGCACTTTTCATTAGATTAACACACTTTTGCAAATAGGAACAGATTCAGGTTCTCAATCCAATTTTATTGGGTTCCTTGTATTTTTCTAAGCAACTTTCATGATAACTTTTTCTAATCAGAGCTTCCTAGCAAAAGTTATGTTTTTTTACAAAGAAACTCATTTCCTTGAATTATTTGTTATTTTCAGAAAAACATCAGCCGCTAGATCCGTGGTCCACTGGACCACGCGGGATCCAACGGTCCATACTCCGTGCGCTTATCTTGTGATTAAATTGAAGGATTGGGCGAGAATTCCCTTACCTGGCTAACACAAGCGCGAAGGCAAAGGGGTCTTTTACCCCTTGTCTTCTTCAACCTTCCGTCGATACTCCTACGTAGAACAACACCTGCTCTCGATCAACTCCATTGTTGACTCTCTGCTTTAGCGATGGGTTGACGCAGTTGTCTTCATGAGCACCTTCAGCCGGACTTACCGAAGTCATTCGAGCCTTCTATTGGGAGGAGTGGCAGTAGATTCCTCACAGACCATGAGCCCTTCGTCGATGCAAGGGAAAGAATAGAGAGGACGGCCATATGCAGCCAGTAGGGTGAATTGGGGGAAGAGGAGGGTTCCTCAAACTCACCTGGCACTACTACAGAACCTACCTTTAGTGTCGATTATTTAAAGCCTTTAGTGTCAGTTTCTAAGCGAGAACCGACGCCCAAACACTTCGCGCGCCACCGAAAATGCGTCATCATGGGACTATAGGCGTCGGTTATTAGGTAAGAAACCGACGCCCAAACCCTTCACGCCACAGAAAGGGCGCCATCTTGGGCACTATCAGTGTCGGTTATTTACAAATAACCGACGCCATATATCTTCACGCCACACAAAATAGACGTCGGTTATTTGTAAAAAACCGACACTATATCATTATGTGTCAGTTATTTACAAATAACCGACGCCTATTGGTTTTTTTTTTGTCAGTCTGCTGACCTGCTGTGGCTGGTCGCAGGATGAGAAACCTGTTCAGTTCAGTTATGAACTGCAGGTTTTACGACATCCATTGATATCAGCCGACAACAGGCCGCAAACCCGCAAAATTAACAATAAAAAAGTAGCACATGCATTTAGCAATGCAACATGCAGTTCCATTTTATTTTCACACATTTATAAACATTCACACATGCTAGCAATTTGTAGTTCCATTCATTCACATTCACACATGTAGAAACATTCATATAGCAACCAACACTTTCATTCATTTTCACTCAGACACATGTAGAAACATCCAGACATGTAGAAACATTCACACATATATTATAATTCAGAAATTCATTTACAAAGTATCATTGTTTAGTCATTATTTGCTATCAGGATCCCAATTATATTTTAAAGCCCCCACTAATTGTATGGTTGTTGCCCATTCTTCTCTTACTTCATTTAATTCTCCCATTGTATAGGGAGCATTAACATTTGGTAAGTCCTTTCCTGTAATGGGGTCAGCTTTAAACACCTGTAAAGAGAATGATGTATATATATAATTAATGAGCTATAAATAAGATTGATATATTTCGATCATATTATCTAATGAGACTATATAATACCTGAGCAATACAATCGATGTCCATTGCGGCATATTTGACAAGCATGTGCATATATCGCATGACATAGTATCCACATGCCCATCCGTTGTCTTGTGTAGAATACTATAAATTCAAACATACAAAATATTAAAAAATACAACTAATTAAGCATTGTTCACATAAATAATATATACATATATTGCAGTCGGGAACTTACTTGCACGTTCTTCCAAATTATTGGCTGGTTCTTTTTCGTGGGGACCTTTCCTCCAGCCTTCTTGTACTCCTCAAAACCCCTACTTGTTAATGTAACACAGAACATTGCAATTAAATAGTAATGTAATAACATATGTTAACGGATATGAAAAATGAATTATTTCTCACCGAAATATTGCCATTTTCATTATGTGTCCAAATCTTGTATTCAATTTACCCCCCTTAGGATCTAGATAATACACAGTGAACGTCTCGGGGGCAATAACCAATAACTCCCAATGCCTACCCCTAGAGGAAAAAAAGTTAAAAATTAATAACTCAAAATCCACAATAAAATGTAATTTTCTTAAGTCCAAATTTTAATAAGCAAAGTAAACTTACTCTACATTGAATGGAGCCATTATCACCGTCTTCTTTTTTACAGCAAAATTTGAAAAAGACTCACAACAGTATTGTTGAACTGATGTAGGGTCTTTAGCTACTAGACTAATCAAGGATGGAATAAAAAACCCTACATGTTCGAATCTAAAATCTACACATATGTTGTCTAAGTAGCTGCAAAATATGTATTAATTACGCATGCATTAATAAATAAGAAACCAGATCACCAGATCATACACAAGGTATACGGATGTATAAAGAATATCTCACCTTATCCATAGCTCTATCACAGATGTATTTAGCCGATCATATCGAAACAACTCCAATATATCTTGTATAAATAGTTTTGTTTCGTATGACTGACCTGTAGAATCTGAATCAGAAGAAACAGTTATAGGGGAGTTTATATCATGTTCCCCTAACCATACTGCCATACCCCTACAGTTAGGACCTAACGGGACAGGTAGGTCCTGTGGAACCCAACTAGGTAATGCAGGAGGTGGAAGTGGAGGCCTAGATGCTGTGGGTATCTTCTTTTTAACTTGTATATATATATATATATATATATATATATAATTTCAGATCAACTGCCAGCATATTCACACACTAACAATTGAACGTAATGTAAATTTACCATACCTTATCAGTAAATAAGACATCCGCTTTTAGCCACAATATCACTCCGCCTAGTGCCTCACCAAGCGTTTCACAATCTGGGTGGGCATATGGCAGTGAAAGTTCCAGAAATTGGGGGAATATATGTATCGGGCTCACCCGAATCCAACCAGCTGGTACTGGAGACCCGTGACACGTTTCCCCTGGTAGGGATGGGTAAGCCGACGCCTCTGCCACGACATATTCTTTACTTTTTAGACGGCATGGCTTCAACCCCTACAAATTTTTATGTAAAGAATGTTATATACATATATACATATCATCTTTTTTTGAAACGACTACAATTTCATATATACATATCATCTTGAATTAAAAAACTAGTTACTATGTCATAAAAATACTTACAGTGGATGTGCTAGGTGGTGGTTCTACATGATTACTCCCAACCTCTGCAGTAGGAGTAGGAGTAGAGTCTACAGTAGGTATTGTCTGGTAAGTGGCAGTCTGAGATGCCTGCCACTTTTTCATTGCTTCTTCGAGTTTCCTGTCAAATAGCTTATCCACCTATACATGGATAAAAGAAACATAAAATTCTAATTTTTGAATTCTCTTTTACAGTAACATTATAAAGAAAGAATATGTTACCTCTTCTTGTGAAAGTCCCGCTTTTGGGACATGTTTGCGCTGGGATGACCCAAAAAAAGATTTGATGCCCACACCAGCGCCTGCAGCCCTAACACGTCCAGGATGCTCTGGGTTACCCAGAGCAACTGTCAATTCATCCTTTGTTCCCTCAAGGATGAACTTTCCTTGTTTCCTCAGCTCGTGCAGCTCCCGCTAATCGCCAAAACAAAAATTTGTACTTAAGTAAACAACAAAAATAATCAATATATTCGAATGATTGCTGTAAGAGTTGTATTTTACCATTTTTGCAGCCGCCTCAGCAGTTGCGGCCTTAGTTATTTCTCCCTTCTTATTTTGCCTCCCAGCTATCCAGACATCATGGCGAGGAAGAGGTGTGCTACCTATGGTAGAGGACTCCTGAGTAGCAGCAGACTGAGCAGCAGTAGCCTCAGCCTGTAGTCTTTGGCAAACGCCTGCATACCCCTTTGGACCCATTCTGTGGTCATGCACATTCAGTGCACGCCTTGATCTTTGTGCCTCACTGAGAGCCTAGTTAGTATGCAAATTAATGATTTGGTTAGTAACACTAAATGTTAATCTTGAATAAGTGAATACAACATATATTAATTAATGAGATTGAGACTGATGCCTAATACCTTGAATTCATCAGTTTGTCTTGAAGCGACAAACACGTCTCATTCTTCTTTGTCCAGGAAGTTCCACTGTTCAGTGGCTGTCTTCTTCCTCTTTTCGGCTTCTTTTATGTATTTTCTGGTGAGATTTATCCTATAGTTCCTTAGGACTCTCCCACAGCGTTGCATCACGCATTTACGATGCAGCTTTTCATCCAATTCAAATATACTCTGCAAAATAGAATTTCTATTAACTAGTATCCAAAAATTTAGTAATCTACAAAATAGAATTGCAAATTAATAATAACTCACACATAAATCCCTCCATATTAAAATTTTCTTCTCCTTAGAAACTTTATGCCAAGAATCTAAGAGACAGCCGCAATGGCTACGAGTAACAAACCCAAGATATGAAATAAATGAATTGCGATTCACACCACATGCATTTCCTGCATTATTGAAATCCACAACAAGTTTGGGTCCATTGACCTTTTGCGAAATTAACTTCTTCATCATAGTGATGCCCCTTCTCTTGTCAAATTTTTGGTGTTGTTGATCAAGTGCCTCAAGTGCTTCAGATGGTACCTGTGCATCATCAACCTAAAATTTGACAAAATAATTCACATTTACAAGATATAACTATAAATGGACATATAGATATAAATATATGATATATTTTTAAAACTTACATTGTGAGGTGGCGCATTGATGTCCTCACCCTCACGGTAGTCATCAACACGGTCATCAGGAGAATGGTCAGCCATCTGCAAATTCACATTCAAATTGTAAAGTTCGCATTGTAAAGTAGTAATTCAAAGTGTAAAGCTCACATTGTAAAGTTCACATTATTACAACAAAGTATATATCACAACAAAATTGTAAAGCTCTATGATCAAAGAGAAAACAAGTATATATTACAACAAGATTACTGTCTAGGGTTAACAAATACATGTGATGTCATTCTTATATATAATAAATGTACATGTACCACCTATCCCACCCTTGAACACCTAATCTCACTAGTAAGTGTATAATGTGTATTGGGTTTTCAAGAAAATTTCGGCAGCATTTCCCCGCTGTTCTCCAAGTACATATGTACTTAGAGAACAAACGGGGAAATGCTGCCGAAATTTTCTTGAAAACCCAATACACATTATACACTTACATCCTAAGCGAGATTAGGTGTTCAAGAACAGTCCCAAACCGGGGACTATCCAAGATTTACTCCTAATGAGTAAATCTTGGACGGGTTTCTAGGCCAACAAATACATGTGTTGTCATTCTTATACCTAAAATCCTAGTTCTTCAAGTTAGGGTGATTATTGATGTCTTTAAAATCATGATTGGCAATTTAGGGAAAAGTTCATCATTTACATTCCAAGCATGTCACATGTGTTTATTTATGTATTGATTTTGATATTATTTAATCATCTACTGATTTAACTTTAGTTAATTATCAACTATTTAACTTTAGTTATCAACTGATTTGTGTTTATTTATGTATTGATTTTGATATTATTTAATCATCTACTGATTTAACTTTAGTTATCAACTGTTTAACTTTAATTATCAACTGATTTGATTATATTATATTTATTCATCTACTATTTGTATTCATTTATGTACTGATTTGAGAATTGATTAATCATCACTGATTTATTATTTTATATTAGTTAATCAACTGATTTGTATTTATTCATCTACTTATTTGTATTTATTCATCTACTGTTTTTTATTTAGCTATTTACTCATTTGAATTTATTTATACTGCTTCTGAAATTATGTAAGAATCTACTGATGTAACTTTATTTATCAACTGATTCATATTTACTTTTCCACTTATGTATTTATTCATCTACTTATTTGTTTTTATTTATTACTATTTTTATTTAGTTATGTATTGATTTGTGTTTATTTATGTACTAATTTTGATATCATTTAATCAACTACTGATTTAACTCTATTACTGTATTTATTGTATTTTATTCATCTACTATTTGTATTTATTTATGTGCTGATTTAGGAATTATGTAATCATCTACTGATTTATATTAGTTTACCAATTGATTTGTATTTAATGTATTTATCCATCTACTAGTAATGAAAATGGTTATCTTTCTTTCTAGTGATATAAGAATATCAAACACATATACACGAAAATGCTACTATAGTTTCATCTGTTGTGTAGCCTACAACAAGGTATTCAACTTTAACATTGGATAACTATTATAGTTTCATTGACATTTTAAAGAACAATGGCAATGAATAATGCAAATGTAAAGATAGAAAAACTTGAGTTGAGTCTATTAGACAGGCAGTATTAAGCTAGGGGATGAGAAAGAAGGAAGAAGCCGACGTACCTTGAGGGCAACAAGGTGAAGCTGACAGCGCCGGAGTAGAGGAGAGCAGCTAGAGGTGACGACGGCGAGGAGAGGAGGACCAACAATCGGCGACGGCTCGGAGGAGCGGCGGTGAGGGCGTCGAGGAGACCAGCAACCGGCGGCGCAGCAACCGGCGGCGACGGCGACGACGGTGACGGCGGCGAGCGACGTGCGAGGAGACGAACGGCGACGCGGGGAGCCAACCGGCAACGACGGCGGGAGCAATCGGGAAATCGCCAGACCCTAGCGCACGACAATGAAACTGAGACAATGGGGAAAAGTTCTGTTCGCGGGGCTATTAAGTTGACAATATGTGTCGGTTATTTAACAAAACTGAAAACTAAACCAACAGTGTCGGCTCTTTGACAAAAACCGACAACTATACTACTTAATATTCATCGGTTTATAAATAAAAGACAACCGACAACTATTCCGGTCTCGCACATACCCTTTAGTTGTCGGTTATTTATTAAAAAACCGACGACATATGTCCAATTTTGAAGGTAATTTTTTCACTGGAATTTTGTTTTTGGCGGTTGATTTTAAGTGTCGGTTGTTTATTAAATAACCGACACTTATTGAAAGCGGTACCCGTGTCTGGTCGACCTTCACATATTGGATGTCGGTTTATGTTAAAAACCGACATAGTAGGTTTTATGTGTCGGTTTTTGTATACAACCGACACCTTGAAAACCGACTTTATAAGCCATTTCTGTAGTAGTGCGGGTTCCCTCGCACCTTTCTACCCATGTGAAGGGGGCAAATCCCTTTTATAGGCTTGGCCCACAAGTCAGCGTCCATGGAGTCTGACTCCACAAGGACTTTTGGGGAAAGGTTCTATGACCTTCCAAAACCCCCAAAACCAGGGTCTACTAGGTCCAAAACTTCCTCCCAAATCGATTGGGAGCACAAACTTCCCGAGCCAAGGACCGTGAAGAGAGGGAGAAATGCGAGAAAATCACTCGCTTTGTTGATCTGACTTTCCTAAATAGACCGACATAGGAGATGACGGAAAGCCATCCGATCGCAATCCAACAGTCTCCAGTACGTGCCCATTATATTTGTAAAAGAAATCAAATTATGACATTTATTGATTTTCTCCACACATTAGGAATACTTTCAAAAATCATATCTCCTTTGAGACCAAAACTCGAAAGGAAAAACCATTTTGTTTCATATGCAAGTCAAGTACCTATAAGGCAAATATTATGTATTAAAACACCTATTTTCTCTTTCCTCTCTTCCTATTTTCTTTATTTGAATTCCTTTTTCCATCAGGAGCCTTATGGATATGAAAATCCACCAAAGATAACTCAATTATACCTCTTTCCACTTATTTCCAACATTTTATCATTATTTTCAATTTCTTTCTTAATAAAAAAATATTTAATTGATCTTTTCTTTTCTTGTTGCATTATCTTTGCAACTTTGGACTCTGTGGGACCCAAGGAACCCAAGAGGCATGAAATCCAACTTTGGATAACATTCCTTTGCCTTTGAGAGGTTTCTATATCATTCTTTTCTCCATTTTCTTATTTACTTATTTAATAATGGAGTTTCTTTTGTCTTTTCCTTGTTATTGGGCCCAATAGACAATAAAGTCCACAAAACAACCAACAAGGCTATAGTAAACAAAATCCATTTATTCAAAACAAATTATATCATTATTTGTTCAAATATCTTTAATAGGAGAAATTACATTTCTCACCAAAAGAACCCAAAAATTGGGGTTGTAACAAATCCTTTCTGTTGGCTTTCATAGTGCAAAGTAGAATTCTTGGTGGTCTGCATGGACTACTCTAGAGGAGAGGAGGTCGTTGCCACCTGGTAGGAGGACAACAACCACCACCATCCATAGTGGTGCCTCCCCGACAATTGTCTGTGTGCGACTTGTAAAAGAAGCACACCACAATAAGGATTGCCATTGGACTTGCTCTTGGACCAAGTATATCACTTGCAACCATCTTTCCCTCTATTAGTTATTGACGCAATCTACTTCCTTAGGGGGATATGGCGAGTAAAAGTTGTGTTTCCTCTATCATATATGATGCCATATTTCCCAACATTTTGTTTCTAGTCCACCCAATTGCAGAATAAGGTATACTAGAGAAATGTAGAAAAGGAGGTCACATGGTGCGTCAAGCATGTTTCCTACAAACAACAATGTTATTCTACTTCAAATTAATTGTATTTTCATTGATCTTTTTTTTAACATATTTTATTAGCATGATTGACATTCTATAGTAGTTACTTGTTTTGTGGTTGGCGAGGGTCATTTTGGAACTTACTAGTAGAAGGCAATCAAGAGAATCAAATTTATCTGTGTTGTCTTCTTGCTAACTTATTCAACCAAATTTGATAGTAGTGTTACTCGAGGATGAGCAACATTTAAGCTTGGGGGGGGGTTGTTGAACACATTTTTACCATCATTTCATAGACCATTATAAGTAATTTTACATGATACTTGTTCTCAAATTTATTAGTTTTTGCTAATATTGTGCAAAACTATCCTATGAAGCTCTTATCGATCAGTTTCATCTATTTTCATGCACTTTATAAAAGATTTATCATTTTATATCTCATGTAATGAAAGCTTTTTAAATTTCAAGTTCATTGAGCATATTCATTAAAAATCAATGTCATTGAGATCATCTCAGTACAACAACCATGCACTAGAAATTAGAAACAATAGAGGAAACTTGAGAGCACTCGGACCAATACCACTAAGAGGGAACCCTGAGATTCATAGTAACATCTTGGTTCCATTGACTCCCTTGTCATTGGTACGACTATCTTATGATCAAATAAGAAATAAAGGAAGTACGTGGAACCGACTATGTTAGTTCCACCAATGTAAATATATCAATGGCCAAAATTTTTGACCTAAAACTGAAAATCCAAATCTTTCCTTGGTGACTTAGGCTTCTGTAAAACCCAAGTCGTGGTGGTCGTCAAGAAGAAATCTCATAACATTACATAGCCAATCGATGAGCAGAAGGATGAGAGAGAAAAAGGCAGAATCATGAAGAAAAGATCATCCCACACCTTTGGGAGTGATTTGTTGGCCCAAACATCGTATTTCATGTCCATCTTCCTAGGGGATCATCATGGTACAAGGTTCCCTGATTCCATTTCATGATTTTCATGTTTTCTCTCTTTCACCAAAATTTATAGTGACACCATGTGCAACATGTTGGGCTAATCCCTTCTTATCTAGGACCCAGGAGTAGCCGATGTTAACTTTTAATTGATGATTCTATTTGAAAATCAATTTCATTGATTAAAAATTTAATGGAATGTGCATTATATTTCCATGTTCATGATTGATCACCGTGTATGTGTTGCAGATGCTTTGTACTTAAAAAGAGGGATTTTGTATTAGAATAATTATCACTAACATTATTAATAATGTAATTCAAAAGTGGGATAGAAATTGTGATGTGTATATCCAGAGAGAGTAAATTAATCATTTAGTCTTTTACTTGAACACAACGAAAGTGGGTATATGACTAGATTAAATAGTACACTACACTATGAAAGCAGGTAATGCAAAGTACATATCTCTAATTCTTTTTAAGAAATGATAATTTATTTTTATATAGCTTGAAATCAAGTAAGTATTACATCTTGGTAAAACCGATTATCTTAGAAAATCTATCTTTTTGAGTTCGCAACAATTTTTTGAACTACTTCTTTAATATTATTTTTTTAATTTGTAATCAATAGGTTTTTATAGTTTTCAATCAAACAACTCTATTTTTTCCATAGGCCTAGCTGATTTTTTTCTTAGTTGATAGTAGTCTCTAACATCAAATTCCTAAGTTTAATACTCAAAACTCAATTATCCATCAATTATGGTGACATGTGCACCTGTGTTGAACACAAACAGTAATTGTGTGTCGCTGTGTGACATCCACAACATCGCCATACCTGTCTATAGAGAAGACGGGATCATTTTTTGGGTTTGACCCAACAAACACACCACAATAATAGAAGGACATGAGGAACAAGGGGGAGACAGTCGCCAACAGTGCTCAATGCCATATGTTGACTACTCCTAGGAAAAATAGTGAAATATGTCGATGTCTTTGGGAAGTATACGCAGTGGCATGTGCGTACATAGTATGGTTAGGTTTGAGAAAGAGCTCATAGCTTTGTGTTGCTTTTTATTGATCGAGTCACTCTTATCCACTTATTGTTATTCTCGTATGTCCATGTGGTACATAATACATTAAGTTGCAAATTCTTCTGGTTAAGCCTAGACGTTAAGTTCAAACTCAATGTTTAAATTTAATATATCGCTTATGTATCGTAATTCTACTGTCCTTACCATGTTAGAACTCATTTTTTCCATCAAACGTAAAAATTAACAAACATAAATCACAAACATAAAGGTTATGTTCAAATGCCACGTTACTATTTAACACGATTATTCATATGCAAATACGACTCTTTTAGTTGCAAATCATTATCTAATGATCTTTTATCTTATGTATGGAAATGGATTCTATAATTTATATATTAGACTTTAGAAAACTATTGCTGGGAAGTTTTTTCTATTATGTGGTTGTATAGTTGTCAAAACATGCTTATGAAAATATATAGTGGTATACTCATAACCCGTTTTATGCCATTATTATATTTATTTGAGTTTATTATTACTGACTAAAATACAAATCCAAAGTCACTTTGAACTTAAATTGACATATATAACATGTTTTAAGTTTTTAAATACTTACAGAATTATCTAATAAAATCAAAAATAAATTACTCGGTTTGCACATGGGCAGGTGTGGAGTCACTAGTATCTTATTTAATGTTTGTTGAAGACTTTGTATATTTTTCTATATACAAAAGATTACCATGAAAAATGTTTTCATTAAGGGCCAACAACTCATTAAAGATCCACTAATTAGATGGCACGGTCTAAATGTTTTAGTTCTTTCTGTAATATTTTGTGTATGTCTGATTGGGTATTGTCGTATGTGTATATCCTTCCATTCAACAATACGTCAATGGTTTCGTATTTTATGAGTATAATTGTGCGCGTGGTTCATGTATGCATTGTGCACTATGTTCAAAGAGAAGATAAAATGTGTGCAACATAATTTGTATGTGGTTTTTGGATATAAAAGTAACAATTCATTTCAATATAAATGGACACATAAACCATAACTCAAATTATCTCAAACACCATATCAACAATGTAATATCATGGCAACCATCTATAGTGATCAGGAGATGCCGTATAAATCATTCACTAACAGTACAAAACGATTAGCATAAAATATGAGTAACACAAGTACTCCAAGTACTACACGAACAAAAAAAAAAGCCAAAGAAATAGATTATGTGGTATTCACCTCCTCTCAAATATGAGAGAATATTATTTTTCATTACTTTAGGCTGACACAGTGGATCATTGAACTTGTACTACGTTAACCATGTAAATTTCTGTTGAAGGGTAGGCCAAACGACCATTCCCTAGCACCCTATGTATGGTGGTATGCTTGTAGTTCAATCATTTGCTGTGAATAGGACAAAAACTTTCCCACAACAATGAAGCCAAACGGGGAGGTCAGGCGATAAAGTGATTGTTTAATCCACAGATTTGCTAAATGCAACAAACATGAGCGTATGATGTTTTACTGTGTGGCAGTAAGAGAAAAACCGGAGCGGAATAGTATAAACAATACAAAATCCAATAAGCGGCACGCAAATGACCCATAATAGTGACAGACAAAGCTAGATAATTGTGTAGAAAAGTTATTTTTGCTGGCACGTATACAGTTAGCATTCTTGCCAAAAGATTTTCTTTCATTAGAGAGAAATCCATGGTATTAAAACAACATGATTAGACAATGTTAATCCGATCCCCCACGGATTCCAAAATGATACGCAACATGGATTCTAAAAATGAAATGCAACATAGATTCTAAAAAAGCCTAACACACTACTGGAAAGGGGGCTAATATCGACGGTGGGTCAATCAATAAGTTTGACGGAGGTCCAGACTCAACGGATGTACTCGTGCTATTTGGTCCACGTGCTACACGGGTAATAAACCAGTGAAATCACAATTCAGAAAGGACCCATTTAAGAGAAAAAACCCGTTTGAAAGGGAGCCCTAAGATTTCTCTCGTCTGCTCCGCCCTCCACCCTCACACCTCGCGTTGGGCGGCGAGCGCTGAGCCTAAAGCATGTACCGCCGACGGAGTTCTTTACCTACACCGCCCGACCATTGCTGGTCTATTCCACTTCCGGCTCCTAGATGAGGGTCTCGGTGGTCCGAAGTACAAGGATAAGCATCTGAAAGAGGCTCCATCACTCTAATGCGCCCACCAATGACGAAGCGGCGGGTGGATGTTGCGGCCTCCCTCTTCCGGCGAAGTGTGTGTCAGTCCCGTCCGAGACCGATCCAAACAAGACGATGGCCCTGAGGCGGCCTACTAACGATGGCGTGATCGTGGCCTGGGTCTTAGGTTGTCGGCGGTACCAAGCTCGGAAACGATGCATGTCATTGATGCTGGTGACGTGGACAGGGTCGACACTTGAGCAGCAGACTAAGGGGCATGAGATGAAGCCAATGTTCCAGGAGCGCAAGGCGGAGCTGTTGGAGGAGATCCGGAAGAACAAGCAAGAGAAGCAGAACAAACATGAGGAGAGGGAGATGAGTAAGAAGGAGAACATGCTATACAATCGGCTGTAGCTACAGGTTATCACCATCTCCTAGACACTCAAGACAATCCCCAAATCCATGTAGAAGCTCCTCAAGGTCGTCCCAGATGAATTGGTTGGCAAAAACAGGGGAGGCGGTAAGACCTAGACTAGATAGAGTCATGTCTCATGATTTATACTAGTGATTTCCTTTCAAAAAGAAAAAGAACCCCTGTCTTGGCAGACTCAAGTTGTACATGATTTGCATGTAGAATTCCGGCACATTCAAGTAGAAATTCAGAGACAAAGCAACTGAGGGAGATACACCGCCACCAATATTAAGGACAACAAAAGTCAACCGTCATGACGCTAGCCGAACAATGTGCCATGCTCATTCTTCTGGTGTGATATCAGGAACAACCTCTTCTGCAAAGACAAGGTGCATCAATTATCTGTATTTCTATAATTCTTTGGGATGTTTGGTAGGTATAAAAATTACCACTTTTTGTATCTCCATGTGAAAAATGCTTGTCTGTTTCTATACTTACTTCACACAATACTGAAGTATAAAATGAATTGATCAAGTAACTCATATATTTTTTAGGATAACATAGATAAGTTTCATTAGTAAATAGAAACCCACACCATAGATCCACATATGGTTATTTTTATTCATTCTAAATTAGTTTTTACTCAGCCCAAATGTGTGCATTCTAGTACAATATAACTATTCCTTCTCATTACTATCAACTATGATGGTCTGATTCTTTATTTATAAAGTAGGCCAAGGTGGCCGCTTAAGCATCCAAGACACCTAGCGCTTAATTTAGGCCATAGGGGTCAGGCTAGGTGGCTACAATTAAGTACCTTATTGGTTCCACCTAGCTAGGAATGGCAAGGGATTGGGTTTTAACAAGTCTGATCTTGACTCGAACCGAACCGTAACCAACAACCAAAATTAATGTCTTTAAAACCGAACTGGGATACATGGAACACTCGATGGTGACCGTAGCCCCCCACACCCTTCGTAAGCGGTGGATTTGAGAACAACCTATGATGGTGACGATAGATGGCTGGGCGGCGACTGGCGGTGGCTCGACTTCGATTTTGGACCTCAGGGCGCGACTCCTAGAAGCAAAGGAGCGTTGCGCGGTGAAAGGGGCTTCACCAGCGGTGGATTCAGAGGCTGACGGTGGGAACGACTCCGATGGAGGCATTAGGGGTGACGACGACACTGCCCCTTCTATCTCCCCCTTCCGTGCCTGCTTCCTACATCTATGGGATCAGTGGATTCAGGCGGAAGCGAACCTTGGCACGGAGCTCTCCTCACCCACGACGCCTGTCGGTGATGTTGCCTTGGGCAGGGGGTCCTTTGTGACGGGTTCGGCGGCAGCGAGCAAAGCTACAGATTCGGAGGCCCTGATGATCGGAGGACCTTCCCTCCCTATTTCTATTGCAGGTGGGGTTAGGGGAGTCCTGGACGACGATCCCTCGGATGGTCAGAACATTCCCGAGGATCTGGAAATGCCAAAGACGGTGGTGGAATCTTTGCATCTAGATGATGCACACCAGGTTGTCGACGTTTCGCCGGAGACAATTGCTGGTGTCGATGGCGATGATGGCTTTTTTGAGGGCTGCGTTTGGGTGGGGTCTTTCTATATTCCCCTCTTGGGAGTGCCCTCGATGATGGCGTCGTCGGGGGAGATAGCTGCAGATGAACAAGCGACGGCTCCATCACCGATTGCTGTGCTACGAGAGCGCCGCCACAGTCACCGTCGGGTCAAGGGAGGTGCATGCTTCAGATGCTTGAGACGTGGACACTGGCGGCACCAATGCCGGGATGATCTAGTGTGTTTCCGGTGTCATGCTTCAGGTCACATAGCGCGTGACTGTGAGGCCAAGAAGAAGGTCAGAAAGCATCTCCCTGCTGCGGGAGACCGGTGTCATCGTTGCCTTCAGCTTGGACACTGGAGGCATTATTGCACAGCGCCTACGGCTTGTCTTCGTTGTAGGAAGCCTGGCCACTTGGCGAGGGAATTTCGATGGTCCAAGACAGTTGAACTGATTCAACCGCCCGTGACTGTGACTACCCCTGCTTCGGGGTCTGCTGCCTCAAATGAGATAACCGGTGGTGCCATGGCCAGCCTCGTGACGAGATGGGTGCAGGACTCTGCGGGTGCACGTCGATGCTTGAGGCATCGTTACTTTGGAGACTTCATGGAACTGTGGCACGCAAGTGAGCTACCTTGGAGTGATGATGGATACTCCGACCACTCGTCCGGTGGAGTGGTGGATTGCGACCCTAATAGTGAGGAACTTGCGAGCAAGACATATGATGAGATTGATGACTGGAACTTTGATCCCTAGCTAGTCTGAGATGGTGGCTTGAGGAGTTGATGGTGGCTTGGAGATAGAAAGCTCAAAGGATGGCGATGAGTAGTGGCTGCTTAGATTCTTGGCTTGGAGGGATGGGTGTTAGGATGGTTGAGTGGGATTCTTTATCTGGAGAAGACTTATGGTATGATTTTGTTGTTTTTGGGTCAATCGCGGATGATTTTCTGTAATGCGGATGATTTCACTTGGCTTGCTTGAGGGGCAAGATGAATAAAATGAACCTCTTTTATTTATAAAAAAAAACCGAACCGGACCGGCCGGTCAGACTGGTGAACCGGTAGCTGACCGGTCCGGAAGCCTACAAAACCGGTTATGTGCTTTTTTTGGTCCAACCGGTCAGAAATAAGGTCCAACCGATCCAACCAGCCGGTCGGACCGAACCGGATTGAACCAGTGGTTCAAAGAGAAGAAAAAATAGAAGGTAGAATACATATAGGAATTTACATATATGTATGTGCATATGGTATATATATGTATGTATGTATGTATTTATATAGAAAATATACATATAAGGTAGAATGCATATATATATATATATATATGGCTAAAAGAATCGTGTACCTGAGTACATATATCGTATATGTACCCATCTTTATTTCTGATGGTTGTACAACTCTACTAAACAATCTAACCTTATAGATGTTATGTATACCCCTTAGATAACATGTGAATCAAAAATCATGTCAATCTGGCATTCCTAGATCATCTAATGAAAGAAGATATCAGTTTTCTATTCAACGATAAGTTGCAAAATTTACAGATACTGTTGGATGATATATTGCTATATCTCATGATTTGTATGACATATAATTGTGATTTTTTAAACACATCTAATCGAAACAATGTTGATTGAATCTATATGGTTGGATTTAGTTAACCGATTCTAGATATACTAATTTAATGGGCGGTACACATAACTTACATGTACCGACCGGTGTATCTTCCTAATATATATATATATATATATATATATATATATATATATATATATATATATATATATATATATATATATATGTGTGTGTGTGTGTGTGTGTACACATCTACATAATAATATATATGCATAAATATATATTTATATATATACATATATATACAATGTATGTATATATATATATGTGTGTATGTATGAATGAATGTATACATCTACACAATAATATATATGTATACATAAATATTAATATATATGTATATATATTGATATAATATATATGTATATATACAAACAATATATATAAACGTATATATATGATACGCCCGGTTCAACTAGTTTGACCGGTCCAACCGCTAATTGCCTTTTATTATAGTGGCTGGTTCGGTTTTTCCGGTTCAATTTTTTATGTCATGCTGACATCATTTCTGGTTCAACCACTCCGGTCGAACCCGACTCAATCCGGTCTGAGTTAGTACTGGTTCGACCACCAGTTTGGTTCTGAAAACATTGACAAAATCAAACCGAACCCAGACAATTTTTTAAAATAAAAAACTAGACTCATCCAAAACCGAGCAACCCAAACCTGAATGGATGAAACCAACCTGACCTAATTAGCTCGAATTGTCACTACAAACATTCAAACTAGTTTTTCTAAAGACAAAATTAACAATTTTCCCTACTACGTTCCAACTCTAGAAATGCTCTACACTTGGTTAACCACAATGAGCTGGAAACAAGGTGAAGGAAACAACAATAATGGCCCTAAAAGAAACAAGGGAACATGAAACTCACTGAAGATGACGACGTCAACCTCTTTGCTGAGTAAACCCTTTTTTCGTTTTGGATGAGGTGCCTCATCCAACAATAATATATCGGGATCTATAAGAATATCCCTTAATATTGCATTCCTCTACTTCCACTGAGCAGATAGCTACTTATTGTGCTCCCCCACACACGTCTCAAATTGGTCGAGCAGGTTGTTGATTAACGAGATCACATTGAACAACTTCAACACCATCATGATGTCCCCAAGCCTATTGTCACCATTATCATACATTATGCTCTCCCTCATTAATGTCGTGAATGATACCCACTACCAGTAGTGGTTGAAGTCCCCATGCATGCAACCCAAGTGTTTGCGACGACGAAGATATTTCTCATGGCTGACTCTTGTGGCTCCAATTCCAACAACGTGTCTAGCATCAAGACATACTTGTGCATACTTTACCCTGAACGAGATTTACAGGGGGGTGAATAGAGCTTAATGATAATTTTAAAGCAAATGAAATTACTCAATTTAAAGTGCAGAAGAAATAAAAGATGCAACCACAAAAGAGCACACGATATAAAGTGGGATTGTCAAATGACGTCAGTCCACTACCTGATTGTTCCCAACTAAGATTTGCAAAACATATATTTTATTCCTTTTATATATTTATACACAAAATACAAAATTTATCAGTGTCTTTTGTGGGGTAAGATTAACACTCCTTTTCAGCTCAAGGAGAACTCCACCTTCTTTGACGGACTGAGGAAGGTGACTTCCTTGGAGAGGATCGCAAGCCACCTCCACCACCTTGGTCGCAACCTTCAACTGAGAAGTAACATCAAGAGAGCTTCACCACAACCTTCTACCTCAAAGTAGTGAGAAGCAACAACAAGCCGGAGCACAAGAACAAGAAAGAAAGAAAGAAGGAGATTACAACGCTCTTTCACAAGATATACAATCAAGCTTTTATGGATAAGTAATGATGATCCTCTCTACAAGGTTTAGGAAAAGTTATATTTGGTGGTGAAGGATTCTAGTATAAAGCTAAGGCTTAGCTAGATGGATGGCAACTTGAATTGTTGAACCTAAGCTCTATGAGAATATGATCACAATTGTTGTATGCTCAAGTTTGTGTATATGATCACAATTGTTGTATGCAAACTTGTCCTAAGACCACTCCTGTTTATAGGAAATATTTACAAGAGGTTAGGACAATTTTGGATAGTATCTAGAGTGTTCTGGGACAAAAACTATCTATTAGGATTAAGTCAAACAAGTTACAATGGCTATTTAGATCATTTCCAGAAAAGTTTCCAGAACATTCTAGTCCACAATATTGTTGACCAAAAGAGTCTCATGTAAGTTTGGGAGGATTCTTGATTTAGAAATCAACATATTAGTTTCTTCATTAAGTTTCATGTAATGCAAATTAGTAATTCCATCAACTAGTCGCCCATGTGATTGTATGACGTTGGAGCTTATATTATTTGTTTATAGTTAATTTATAAGTTATTTATGAGATGTAGCATTTTCTACTCCATCTACCTTTATGCAATTTTTTGTATGTTTTCTTATTAGTGAATTTGATACTAAAGAGACATTTAGAACTTGTGAATGTTCAGGGCTAAGAACTGTGTGCGTGGTCGATCTCTACACAAATGATGGAAAAGAGCAATTGAGTGACGACCCTCCTGAAGTAGTGGGATAGGGTCGTTGATAATATAAAGGAAGAAAACGGACAAATATATGACTCTAACATCTCTTTTATAAATATATTAGAGAGTATGTTTATTTAAGTTATTAAGTGTGTTTGTAATATGGGCCAAGTATGTCTTGGCCCATTAGGGTTTAGTTTGAGTTTGTACGCTTCCCTTATTTCCTATTTATAGGATCAGGGTTGCCTCTTATCAATACAACAAGTAGTTGTCTTTTACTTTCTAAGATGGTATTAGAGTAGCCTTCCTAGGTACCAAAACCCTACGTGAGAGAGTAAATCAAAGGAGCGCCCCCTTGCGGGCGGCCGCCGCCCTTGGCAGAGATTGGCTGCCCACAGGGAAATTTCTGATTGTTCTCGTTCCTTTCTTGCTTGCATGATCTCCTATACCTTGTGCCATTATTTCTCCTCTTCTCACTGCTGCTTTCGTTCTCTGCCTTCCCTTGCCGCAGCCCCCACACTTAGTTTCTAAATAATCAAGATATATGAAAACAAAATCTAGAAAGGAAGATGCACCCTCCGTTCATTATGAATCTAAGGTTCTAAAGTATGATTCTAGAATCAAAATCTCTTGATTTGCTTTCTTTTCTTTCTTAGCCACCATCGCGTCCATTTTAATTTTTACCTATATGTATCTCAAACACTCGGGTGTTATGGTAGTTGGCATGGATAAAGTTCCTCATTCTCATTTTGGAAGGCCAATAACTATACGATCATGCATTTCTTTTGGTATTGGTTTAATTCATTAATGGATTGTGGTTTAATAGTGGTTGGTTTGAGGATTACTCAAACATAGAGAGACATCGTAAACACCTACTTTTCTAAACACTTTCCTTTTCAATCATTATAATAACACATGCAAAACACATGATAGGGTCATTTTTTTAAAAAAATTACTAGTTCCCACTCTCCTTCATCTAGTCACTGCTTTATCAAGTGGCTTAATCACTACACAGAGAGACAAATACATATGAAGACATATGGTCTCCTTTTCTCAGTCAGTACCCAACTTTGACTTGCTCAACTAGTTAGCCATTTCAAGCTCTACTAGTTTCACCTGTACTAACTGATTGCATAATGTACTTGATGATGTTCTGCATCCATTCAACTCTAATCATGGTGTCCATGATAAAGCTTGGATATGGTATCGAGTTTTCCATTTTGGGTATAGGCGCTGGTACTGAGTTGCCCATGCCTTGACGCAGGTATATATCCTCCTTCAATGTCCTTAGATCCAATTATCATAATTGACTTCTTGATGATGTCCCAATTCTACAAATGAAGCTTTCCCCCATCCCATCTGACCCTATTACCATATCAGTTTATCATATACTTTCCAGCATAATGGCAGGTGAACTTAACACCATCCTGGTGAGTTTTTTCAGTGAGATAAGATTACTTTAATATGATTCTAAAGGATTTCTTTTGCAATATAAAGTGAATTTCCATGTTACGGATTCTGTACTTTTGAATACCACATTTATGCTAATCAGGCCACAGTTCTCGTGGATCTCGCCTAGGGGGGGCCTAGGCTTGCTAGGTTCTGGGAGAGGTGTGGAAGTCTAGGTGCCAAGGACCCCATGTGGAGAAGGTGGGTGCCTTGGGCTATTTAGATCCATTCCACCTCATCTCAGGATCATATAGGCTAATGGAGGTCTCAATTAGGCCATGGAAGATCATTTTGGGGATAAATTGGGTTTTTCTATGTTGAATTCAGTTACAATTTGGTCAATGTGGTTTGATTTTATCACACTTGTTTTTATAGGTTAAAGAACAAGCTAGGTCTAATTCACGTTATCTTAAGCATGATCTAGGTAAAATTTAGGTTTGGTTAAGTTTAGAGAAATCCAATATGAATTTCCTTAATGTACTTATAATCATATCTAATATGCATGTAACTTATTAGATATACATACAAACATAATAAATGGTGCAATGCCTATGCCACGTAGGCAGTGATGTCAAGTCGTCTAGGCAGTTATGCTCAATCTTACAGGCCACTACCTATCTGCTCAGACAACTACAAATCATGCTACTGTTGCAATAAGAATGGTGGTAAGTCTAGCTAGTGATTCTTTACTATTTTATATGATACATCTTAGTTACAAAGAAACAATAAATTCACACCTTTAGTCGCCTGATTTCAGCAAAGAAATGTTCCCAATCAGTCTTTAGAGCAGTATTATGATTTATATCATAATTAGAACTTGTACACAAGGAATTATCACATGCTTTAATGGCTTACATTCTAAACAGACATGGATGTACATGTTTCTACACTGCAATTTGAACTGAAATCCTAATATATTAAGTTGTTAAAGCAATATATCTTTTCAAGTGGATTTAAAAGTCTATAGGGTTGGGCACATAAGTGGTCATAGTCTTTGGTTTACTAGATCAAGAAAAGACCATTGCATATAGATGAATATCTATTGTTATCTTGTGCTTGCCATACTAATTGTGGATTGGTCATGGCTATGCCTGAAGTTAGGATTTTCAGACGAACATGTTAGGAGCTTTTGATTATGTTTTGTTTTTTAACATGAGATTTGAAAAACCCATATGCTACATGATCAAATCCATTCTATGATGTTGGCTAAGATGAACATCTGCAATTCTCACCAGCTTGTTGTTTGTTATGTTGGTGTTCTTTTTGTTAACATGACCTTGTTCTGCTCTCTTGTAAATACAGAGCTGAGGATATTTGGATCATGTTGGAATATACGGCTTTACTAACAACCTACTAAACCAAACCAACTATACTTTATTTGGATTTCATACAACTATCTTTAAACTTGATGCACTAGTTGTCACATATTTATACAAATCTAAGTATCCCAATTGTGCATCTTTCATCTTGCTCTGTCTCTATCCAGTGAGTACTCTACTCAACGTATTTTGTTGTTCAATCTGCTAGCCCTTCAGTTTCCTAATCTTCAAGGATACCCACGACATGGGGCTTATTGAATAACATTTTACTTGACTTTTGGTGTAAGTAATATTAACTACTCCACCACTATACACAACACATGCGTCCATAGTCAACTATTGTTGCTTACCTTAGCTGTTTGGTTTTTCTACTTCACGCTGAATGGACCTATGAATTGTATAACACCTATTTTAAGCTGATATCCCTCCATGTAAAACTTGTCCGTTTAAGTTACCTCATTTTGACTAATGATCTTGCATTATTTTTTTAATAATGTCGATTATGATGTGGATTGGTAGTCATTTATCTTAATGTATTTAGACTGAACCTTCATTCCATCGCTTATGTTCTTATATTGAAACCTGAATTTGCATTGTTAAACAATTTTGATCTTGCAACAAGTTTCTTCAAGTAGTAGAGTATTTATTTGGTCCTTAGACTATGCAATGTACATGCACGTTTTGGTGTTATTCTCAGCATTTAATTATAATATGATAATACTTGTGATTTATTTCAGGAAATATGTGTAGAGTGGACGATAGTGGACATGTTTTGCTTAGAGCCTCGCGATTTGTCTAATTGGTGCATAGTATGCAGCCACCCACATTCTTGAGTTGATATAAAAGTAGTAGTTATTACTCGTGGTTCTATGCCGTGTTTCACTGTAATGTGGATTCTATTAATAATGTGATTGCAGTGTCTTGTACGTGTGACAACAATATGTTTACTTTATGAATTTGTTTGTGTAATCTGAAATATCTTTAATGCTAATATATGAATGGTATAAATTTCTGTATAGCGAACAATTTCGACAAAGCTCATGACGTGTTTGTCATTTCTACTAGATACGTTGGCTTATATTTTTTTTCATAAATTCTATATTAGAATTAACAGTTGGTGCCGTCCAGATTGAGACTGACTAATATATTATAATCTGGCTGAGAAGCACTCAGATGCGATGGTACTGGCCGTTGAGTCTGGTGAAACCGTCCTATTTGGCAGCAGCTTTAACGGGGATAGGGAGAACGACCCAGAATCAACGGTTGTAACAAGTTGGATGGCTGACTCCGTGCATTCTGCTTCAGAATGAAGGGCTGCAGCCGTCCAAGCTGACCCTATTTCTACTAGTGACAGTTCCATTGGATTCTGACATTTAGACTCTTGGAGATTGGCAGTTTAGATTCTAAGCACTGGTACTTTCCAGCCGCAAAGCTGCGAATTGCCCAGAATGAAAATGGGTGTAAAAATGGTAAAACCAGGACTAGGTAGTTGCAGTTGCAAAGCCCGGCAGGCCCCAAGATCAGGCGAGCTTTGCAAGTACCATGTATCTATTAGATATTAATTAATTAAACTAAGAACATCATGCAAGTACCATATTATCTATTAGATATAAATTAATCAAACTAAGGACATAATGCATGTACGAGCTAATGCAGTGCATAATACTTTTTATACCAAACCAGCAGGCCCGAGAACGGTGAATTTTGTTCCTTCCGGAAGCTGATGTCGAAGTTGTTCTGCAGTTTCTCTAGCCTTTTCACGTCTTGCGTTGTATTGGTCGGAATGTCCCCATGGCCGCGCAGTCTCATCTTCATTCCAAAGATTGATAATCATCTCTTGCAGCTGCGTAGCGATTCTTGACAAATGGTAAGCTAACTCCATCTCCATTGGGGAAGCAAGAAACCCCTTGAACTCTACAACTCTGAGATGCTTATGAGGCCTACAAATGCCGTGCTCCTTTAGTTTTCTCGGCTTCAAACGACGGTCGCTTTGTAGCTGTAGTGTGAATGTATCTAAGAACGTAGCAGCATCTATAAGGTGTATGCAAGGGAGGACGCTTTCATAAACATAATAACTTCCTCCCATACACAACGTCAGATGCCTGAGGAAGGGCAGTTCTCGAAATTTCGGAAACGCCGGATTGGCGTCACAATAGGAAAACCCGAGCTTTAGAGTGTTCAGCCAGACGATTTGTGCCATAAAAGGAAAACTACCACGACCGCCGAGAGAGAGAAATGATAGGTGCTTAATGGATGAAGCATTTTCGACTTGGGTGTCACACAATTTAGGCAAATCATGGGTGTAGGACGTAAGATTAGGAGCGGAGATGTAGAGCGAGGACATTTTAAAGCAACGTTTCAAGGTTAAGCTCTTCAACTTGAGAAAGGGACTACCTTTGATGCGTAAGTTGAGCAGGATGCGGGAGCCGTCGACGGTTAACTCCTCTAGAAGGGAACAAGAAGACAGGATGTGTTCCACGACTTCCTGCTGGACGGACACATTACGGAGGCTAAGCGACACTAGAGATGTGATGCTGGTGGAAGCTAATGTATCCAATAATAGAGTATAGTGCATTCGGTTCAGATAGAACGGGGCCAGATCAAGCGTCATGGTGTGCACATTTTTGGAAAAGGCTGTCAGGATCCACCTGTCGAGGACGTCCTTTCGACTATTTCCCAAGTCAAACACGATCTTGAACTCGCCCAGTCTAAGTGCTTGAAAGGAACCCAGTGCCTCATCCACGCGTGTGATGAACTTGTCAGCCTCTGCGTCCCAGATCAGGTCGGGGTCCTCAGCGGACCAAAACAACTCGGGAGGGTCAAATACCAAACTCCCGGTGGCCACAGCCGGCAGCTTTTCCCACCGGCGGCAGAGGACGCCCGTCCTTGCAGCATCTTTGGTTGACAACCGTGAGATGATGTCAATAAGTAACTCATCCGTCAGCTCATTGATCCGGTCCTTGCCATCGGAAAGCTCTAGTGGGTTGGACAGTAAGGTAGATGAAGCCAGGTCGAAGTAATCAGACAACGACGAAAAGGTTGGATCTTCGTTCTGGACAGCATTCATTCCTGTATCGACCATCTCTGAAGCCTGAAGCGGTCGTGCCATCATAATTGCTTTGCTGGAATTCACAAGATCACCGTCGTGGCTGGCTGTTTGTATCGTAGGTGGGGAAGACGAAACAGATCAACAGGAGACCTGTAGCAGGATGATTTTGCGCCGAATCGTGGCTACTGCAGCTTGGTGGACACGGCCGTACTTAAAGAGGGAATTGGAGCAACAGTTGCGCAATACACAAACACGCACTAGATTGACGCCAGGGCATATTGGGTCCACGCAATTTACCACAGATCAACCACCACTATCTTACCAGCCAAGTTTCCAAAGCCGCCTATAAGTTAGGGGTAAGGGTAGTGATACACATGCCCTCTGTACATTCCTAATTTAAAACCCAAGTGCACCTACCTATCTAGTATGTTTCTTATTGATGTCAAAAGTGAGGTTGCATCTACACGAACCCGAACTAATCATATCCAAACATATTGATAGTATATTTTTACCATTATTCGAGTTAATTATCATTGAGTACAGACACGAGTACACCGCATCCTTAAGACGATAAGATGTGATTAAAGATAAACCTAAAAGTAGGGACTTATGCGCTCAAAATAAAGGACATCTCCTACAAAACCGTTACTAGATCCTCACTAGATTTTTCCTTTTTCAATCTCGTAATATATATGCTATATTAGAGCATTTCCCCATGGAATATTCTATGCATGAGCGTAAACTGACATCTCGCATTCATTAGGATTGGTAAAAATTTCAACTAGAGAGGAATAATAAATAGTGAAGTATAACTTCATGGATTTTACCTTCTCAATCTGAGGTACTAAGAGTGAGAAACCATATAAACTATCTATTTATATCAAAGATTGCATGGTGCAAACCTATAATTTCGCATGAACATCCACATTATTCACAACCCAATTTCCAAGGTACACATATGTAAATATGAACTTAAATTTTAGAAATTTGAGTTATAACTTCACGATGAACATTACAAATATACATATACAAGCTTGCTAGGGATCTATAATAGATATAGACCAAACTATTGATCTCTTTGCATCCTAAGTGATGCATCATATGTTGTTTGTGAACCTAAAATTATAAAAAAGAAAACAATAGAAATGCAGTCAACATGTGGTGTGCTAACAATATCAAATGTAGATTTCTTGGAAGGATTACCAAAATAGAAACATACTGCATGATCAAGAATCTATAGTTTTACAAAAGATTTATGTTTCATGGTCACTACATATTTAATTATTGAATCATTATTTTTGGGAAGATGACTAAGAAACCCTAACTCATTTAGATTATGTATGGCGAAGATCACATGTCATCCCCATTTTAGATGCCTTACATGTGGGAAAGATTGAAACCAATCCTTGGGGAAGATGTGTAGGATTGCAAAGCATTCTCAGGGAAGGAGACTAATTAGGAACCAACAACATTAACGAAGATGTGTAGGATTGCAAAACAATCCGGGAGGGAGATTAATTAGGAATCATCAACATCAACTAAGATGTGTACTATTGCAAAGCGCCCAAACTGGAAGCAGACATTGGCATACATGTTGCCTACCTTCCTCCATGAAGGGATTCTCTTATTTTGCCCCATCTAAGCCATCATGAACCTCACCCCTTCTCTTGTGTGTCTTCATCATTGTCATCATCATCCATGTCCTCCTCTTCAATATCCATTCTCATGTATCTACATTCCACCACACATGTCATGCTTGGTATCTAGATTGAAACCGTGGTCAGTAGACACCTGATTGAGCAAACTAGTTATTGAACCCAACCAATGGCCGCAACGATGGTCCCAGTATGTGCATAAACACCCAACCTAACCTAAACTTAGAATTGAATGAGCTCAACAACCTCAACCTCTTATGTTTCTCTCACCTCTCCTACCTATCCTATTGAGACCCTTTCTTAGTTCATGTTAGACATGTTTGCCACCATGATTCATGATGGATAATTGAGGATCAAATTCAATTATACCTTTGTTGTAGGGTGTATTGGTTGCTTCAAACTCTGTATTGTTAACCTCCTCCTACTAAGATTATGGCTCATGATTTTCATCTTAGCATGGACCCCACTGAGAGGATTTACCTTCTGTAATTCCTCTCTGGCTTGTCCAACATATTTCTACCCAAAATCCATGTCTTTCTATTTCCATTGTGGGATGGTGAGAAGGACTGTACTTCAACTGATGTGATCATATATCTAATGATGGTCTAGGCCCCATCACCCACATCTTGCTTTGTCTATGAGATGGGAGTATGATGGTGTTGTGATTAATCTTGTGGTAGGAAACGAAAGCACCAATGATGTAAGCAGTACAAAACATTGCACCGATCCTAAAGACAAAAATACACCCTTCATGGAGGTTTCTAACTATGATATCTCCAAGGTACTCCATAGAATTTGAGGTAGAAAAGCCACTGCAAAGACACCCTTCCTTTATGATATTACTCATCTACATGTTATAGCGGAGTTCATTTCATCAGAATTAGGAACAACTTCTTTTACAAGAGACAAACATATAATGTCTAATGAAAGCTATCACCTCTCACTACCTTCTCACATGCATCGTCACACCCGACCTATAAAGAGTGGGACACAAGAGGGGATCACTTCTTAATCAATATGAAGAATAAATTATATTTCAACCAATCACACTAACAAGCATATAGAGATAGATGTATATGTGTTCTTTCCCAAATTACTGGTATAAAAACCAAGTATAGAAGCGGAAATAAAGTTAATGGTTACATTCAATTTTACATAATCTCCCACTTGGGGTTTACATGAAATGAAAAGAACTTCTTATCCAGGAAGAGCGATGTCCAAAATATTTCATGTCTACCTGCCAAGATTCTGCTCCATTGTGCGATGTCATCATGTCAAGCCTTTCATATCCCTCACCTTAGGGGTTAGAAGCATACCCCACAAAAGAAGACAAAATGGATGTTGTCAGCATAAAAGTTGGTATGTATATATAAATAGGAATTGAGAAATTTTAGAGGAAAAGGACATCAATAAAATATTCAAGGATTCCCAAATAAAGAGAAAGATAAAACAACATCCAAGTGAATTACCAAAAGAATAATTATTATAAAGAGAAGATAATCAATAAGAGATTTCATACTGTGTTTAATATAGAAACAAAATATCACAATAATAAACAATTGCATGATGAATAATAAGCAGACTAGAATATACTAAAAAACAAGGTAGGAACCCATATATTCCATATCAAGGGTAGGATGACTAAAACCTCAATGTCAAATAAATGTAGATTTTGTAGGAGGAATAAATCCTCATTGCATGGTAGGGGAATAAAAACCAATGCCTAATATCATATGTAGTAGGGGAATAAAACCCAGTGTTTGGAAGGGAATAAATCTCAGTGTCTAAATTAAAACATGGCAGGCAAATAAAACCTAGTACCTATATTGTGTCACTTCTTCTCATTATGACTAGTCAATTAGACATGCTAATAGGGCAGGCAAGATAAAGTATACTCAAGTTCACAAAAGGGATGAGAACATCCAACCAATTTCAAGTGGGATCAGAGGATCCATAAAAAAGTATCCAACCATCTCTAGAAGTAAGATGTGTCATAAGATCATACAAGTCCAACACTTGAAAG
This sequence comes from Alisma plantago-aquatica, assembly GCA_963693085.1. NCBI lineage: Eukaryota > Viridiplantae > Streptophyta > Magnoliopsida > Alismatales > Alismataceae > Alisma > Alisma plantago-aquatica. The sequence continues at coordinate 1,178,506,777 of OY856410.1, forward strand.
TTAGTGATTCATTTAGTTCAATTACTGAAATTAGGATTTCTGTATGGAATATAATGAACCAAGTACAAATTAGGATCCAACAAACATATCCAAAGAAATGGCAAGATCACAAGATTATTTGAAAAATCTATATCCAAATAGGCCAATTAATACAAAACTAGGAATATCAATAACAAGCCTGATAGAGGTTCAATAAAGAGAAATAAGAGAGTAATTGCTTAATATGACTCATGGGGAATGCAATATACATCAACAAAGAGGAAAATTGGGTCAATTTCTCAATGTAGAATCTAGGAGATGCAACATACCTCATATACAATCTACCAAGATCCAAATTAAACCCTAGATCCACGTCAGGGTTCCAAGCTACATATCAGACATATATATGAAATTAGGGTTAAGTTCACAATAATTACATAAACCTTAAAAATATTTTTGTTATTCATGAATTACGTTATCAAAACAACAAAATCATATATATTATATTTTTGTGAGTTCATATCATCATGTACGTTATGTTTCTAACTTATAGATTTATGAGTTTTGGAAATTCTAACCAATCTAAAAAATCCAAAAGTGGTTAACCAAGAATCTAAAACATCTTACACATAAGTAGCACCACACTGATATGGCCATGTAGCAAATTGCCACATTGACACATAACTTGTACAATTAGGTGCATGGCCTCTCAAAAGGACAATTGTAAACAACCTGTCTACCCTTGATTCACATTGCAGGAGTAAGGTAGAATCTAAGTGAGAACTCAAAACCCTCACACAACCTTCTACACGACCCTGTAACATGATGAGATCTTTGTCGGCTCTCTAGATCTCCGATCAAAATAGGGTGACTAGATCCAACTGACAAAAATTAAAGCTCATAATGAAAACATCATATGAAGCCTAAGGTAAAGACCCAAAGATAGGGTTCTGGGGTTCCTGGGAGCATCCTTTTCAGGTCACAGTCACAATAGAATAAAAATGAAAGAAACCATGAAGGACATAGAATGAAGGTCAAGACATGAACTTTAAGATTCAAGGAGGAAAGGTCGAGGCAAAGACCAATTCACACTCGTCGAGAGGAGCATCTCATCTGGGCAAACACAATTGAGAGAAAACCAAAAATGAAGATGATTAGTTATTACAACATAACCCATCAATGAAAAAACACCAGTATAGATAAGGGATAGTAAATTGTGAAGTCATGATCACAGGCATGAAAAAGAAAATAAGCCACAAGGTAAGATTGTATACCTTTTAGGTAACTAGATTGTAACTCTTTTTGAGGCACAAGCATTTCGTGTACTCTTCTCCTTGGTCCCAAGTGTCAAAGACCTCAAGGTGGAGTTACATAGTATGTTGGTCATAGCGGTGGGTGGTAGTGATCCCACAAACATCTTTGGGGGCCTATAGGAATGGTTTAGGATCTAACAATGTGTTTTTATCAAAACTAGAGAGACAAGAAAGGAACATAGAGTTTGCGACAATGATGGGGAAGGGATCGAGCTGTAATTTAAAGGGGAATAGAGTTTCTTAGATCTTTGTGAATCTTTCAGAGGTGCCAGGTCTATAGGTGAAAGGGTATATTGGGATTTGCAAACCTTTGTGAAGAGAGGGGCGTTGTACAGACATGAAACCTAGATAAAGTAGGGTTGAACTAGTTTAGTAGACCATAATGATATTAATAGAGGATAAATCACAAGGAAACTTGCTTTGATCATTGATAAAATCACAAAGAAAATAGAGGAAGAAAAATAACACATCGTTTATAGGGTAGCATTTATAAATGGAAGGTAGAAGACAACTTTGACCCCCTTAGATACTCATCCAACAACTAGAGAAAAACTAGTTTTTTTCTATGTCAAGTAAATCAACATGACAGCGGTAAAATCCAACAAACTATAGGAAAAGAGATTTATCATTAAATACATTGATTAAGTTTTTGAAATATTTTTATATTTCCTTATATCTTTGAGGGATAAAACATAGTTCAATTAACATCATATTTGTCATTTGTTGTAATTTTGACACGTAAAAGGAAAATTTGTCATTAGACTTCTCTTTTGAGTTCATACAATGTATTATTCAATATTTTGGAGTTTAACATATGATTTCTTTCCTTAATGAAATTGAGGCATCTATAATACTTCATTTGATGAAATTTGTGTTGGGTTTTAGGGGAGGCAGAGAAGGCAGCAGAAACAAAAATTTTCCTCCCCAAACCCAGAATAAGGAAACATGTCAATGTCTATACAATAGGAAAGGATGGTTTGTGGAATCATACCTTGTCCCGAGGCTTGCTCGGCGACAATACCTCGCGGCTTGCGCGGTCTTCACCTCCGGTCTTAGACGGTGTCTGTGCAGCTCCAGGTCGCACCGGGACTGACGACTCCTGGTCTCACCGGGACTGTCGGGATTGACAGTTGTTCTTTGAGCGGAAGAAACCTCCCGCCTCTGAAGTAGTCCACACGGACCACCTAGAACTCCAATCTCCTTGTCCCACAAGGAATTGGAAGGAGTCGCACCCTCCTGTCAGCGTACTAGTCACCAACACACTCTCCTTCCACCAATCGCTTTCTGCAGTTGTCTTTCCCTTGCTATGCCTCCCTTATCGGGTAGCACTTGCTCGGGCTCTCTCAGTTACCAAAACGAGAGAGAACGACAACTTTACAGAGCAACTGGTTGCACTGAGTTATTCTTTGAGAAGCCCCCAATACCCCTATATAAAGGAGGGTCATGGTACATGGTTCTCCATCCCGGGCAATGCAGGACTAAAGCAGGAGTAGAAGGGTTCAAGATTTTCCACAAAAAATAACCAACTCGCAAACTGAACCGATCGTTTCATTACTGAAACGGTCGGTTGGGGACCTGAACCGGTCGGTCGACACCTCAACCGATCGGTTGGGACCCATGAAACGGTCGGTTCACATGTGAACCGATAGGTTCGTGGTCCAGGTCAATTCCCGATTGACTTTTCATCTTTTGTTTCTAATTAGTATCAAATACCAATCCTTGTTCCAATCAAATTGGGCAAGTGAAACGAAAGGAAACTTCTCACCAATCCTACTTTCCCAACTTGCTCGGTTGCAACAGTTGAACCAATCATTTCAACACTTGAAGCAATCATTTCACCCTATCCATGAGTCGATCGACTAACAACCTGAGCCAATCGGTTCACCAAGCTCAGCCAATTGGTTCATCACATGAGATGATCGGTTGGGAGTGCAGATTGTGTAGAAACAGTCAATTGCAGTTTCAATCAATCTGATACTCTAATCAAGCTGTCCAACACCTTGAACATTATGATTTTGAGCCATCAATTAATTGAGTGTTTAATTCAACAACTAAACTCCTTTAGTAATGAATCTAAACATTGTTTGTGGACACAACTCCTCTTCCAGGTTAAATCCTATGTGTGTGACCCTGCAGGTCCATTTCACGTTGGCAGTGAAAGTCCATAACACTTATGACTTCACAAGCAAAGAGCGGTGCCTAGTCACACATCAGTGCTACCCAAGTGAAATAGAAAGTTGGAGAACAACTTTCAATCCTACAATCCATGAATGGTGTTACAGTGAATGTATAATTCCTTTGTCACTGATATCCCGAATGAACTCGAGGCATGGAACGGTCATCCTATCAACGTTCATTCACTTTCTTGATCTCAGAGTAGATTGGAAGAGATATGTATGACATCAATATCACATACTGATTCACCCATGCATGCACTCCTTTCTCAATCCTACTCATCAAGTGGCCATGGATATCAAACTCCCTCAGGAGGGACAAATCCCATATCTATCACTCACCCCTCAAAAGCCCCATGTGTCAAAGCCACCCAATCATCACCTTTATAACAACCCATGTTTCAGGACTGCGTTTGATGATGTCAAAGTGTGCCCAACGACATGTGTCGAGTGTAGTGATTTCAGGTCAAAGAATCACACTCACCACCATCACTGTGAGTACTGACTGTGACTACCATGTCATGGTTCCATGGGTCAAACTCACGGTGGGTCTGTCCAGTACACTTGTTCTCTAACAAGTACCTATGTGTTTGGTTTGATATCTCTATATCATGACTAATGAGATTCTGTCATCAACCAACACCACAATCTAGTCTTGTGTGTCATTGTTGTCTGTCTACCTTTCACAATGACATCCGACTAGGGACATAACAAGAATGTACAAACTCTTAGCATCCGTATGATCTCATTGTTCAGGTCCTGAACCTGAAGGCACACATCATTGAGTACTGTCATTCTCTAGACATTCAATCTGTTCTATCACTATCTCATATGACTGAACCAGAAAGAATTGGAAGCTTGCCTTTGATGTTTATCAAATCAATCTTAATGTATCCCACCAATCATCTCATGATTGGCTCTCAGGGCATACATACCAACAGACTCCCACTTGCACTGCGAGCCAATCACCCTTGAATCATATTCATAGTGATCTTCAAACATGCCCCACATGTTACTGTGCTCTAGTGCGAACATAGTGAGTAATGGCAACACCTTGCCAAAATCAGTATTAATTGCATGTCTCACATCTCTTTGATGTACGTCACACGTATGAGATGGAGTTGTCGTAATATGCGATCTAGTATTCCTTTGCTAACCTTTAGCCACATTGCATGATCAAGGATTCCAAACTTGTCATCAATGAGTGGAATATCTATAAGTTCATCTCATGAACTTCTAGATCCATATAGTATCCACTGTTGTTCTCTAACACACGGATACTCGACATTTCCTTTTAAATGATTTCATTGTTACACTTCCAATTATCAACAAACTTTCACTTTTATATATCCTATATATATTTTGCGATTAATTTTCTATCCTTTCGGAAGTTCACATCAATGTAACTCTTTACATTGAACTCTTCCTTATCTCCATAGAACTAGTACTTCCCAAGTACTGATCAAGTTCTCATTGTATTCCAGTAACCCTTACTGGAAGTAGACAGACATCCACTCGTCATGTCTCACATACGAGTTATCAGGATGAGCACATCATATTGCCATGTCCTACATACAAGATGATGAATGCATTTTGTTCTTTCCATGTCGATACATGCAACGTAATGGGATGATTACAGACATGATAGATCCATATCTATTCTTAGTGTTCCCATTCTTCATAAGAATTGGACACTTGGCCTTGGGATACTAACTCCATGTAACATGGATAGGTTTTTTCCCACTGAATTTGTGCATACTGAACCCTTCAGTACATATTGCCAATGTATGCTTTCTCTTTTCAGGTCAAGAGGTTTATTTTTCTTCCGAGAACTATCTCTATAGATCTCTATTCCTATCACATAGGAAACATCTCTATCTTCCTTTACAGATAATTTCCATTTTGGGTTTCCATTCTAGAACATTTCCATTTCACATCAACATGTGGAATGTAAATACTCTCCCACTAAATCACAAATCCCTTCTTTATCTTTTACATATTAGTCAAACCCTTTGACTATATTATCAAAGTAAAGATCCAATTCTGAGTTGCTTGTACTCAATCAATCACATTGATTAGTCCATTGCAACTTATAGACTTCATTTGCATTAGTGGATTCATACACCTTATAGGTCTTGTCACATACACATCCTTGTCTTATTCCTCATAGGAATGCGGTTTTAGTATCCATATGCCAAATGTCTTAGTCATTAAGTTGCAATCAACAAGCATCATCCTTCTCAAATGTTATCCATGTGTTTTAACACTTAAGACTCATTTGCACTGATGGATTTACATCCAATGGGTGCTACCATCAAGGTCATACCTTATGGTTCACATGGAAGTCATTTAGGATGTAATGGTCATAAACCATACCTCAAAATTCGGTTCCTCATCATCTAGATAGTTGACTCATCACATGAACAACTCATCACATAGATAATTGAGATGTATCTGTTAAGGATATAAGAACTCACAACCTTTGTGATTCTTAATGTCCTTTATTAGTGTAGGGTATTCTTTATTTAAGAAGAATTTAGTTATTTGATAATCATTCTCTAACTCCTTAGAGGATGATTCCTTCTTGATTTAGACATCACCATGCCTTAATCATGAGTTCACTATGATACACTATCATAATCACTCATAAGGATCTCAAACATTTGGTCTAAGTATTTTATTCATTGATCTCATCAAGAATTAATACTTTACCAAATTTGCACTTCATCTATGATAATCTTGAACACTTCAAGATATTCATATTGGTATTTCTCTAAGAACCATTTGAAGTATTAGCATTTGTTCCAATAGGTATGTAAATACATCACATGTATCATACCTAATTGGATAATCATTCTCCCACTACCATTGGTGAAGATTGATTAATCATGTACAAGAGATTCATGTCTCTTACTGGTTCTCTAACCAAAAGAGTCTAGATTTATCCATCACATGGAAACTAGAAATGAATTTCTTCATGATTGATGCTAATTAGATTGTTTGAGTTATCTATAATTTTTAGGTATCATTTTATCTTATGAATATCAAATACCACAAGATAAACAAGGCATTGCCACAAAGATCATATCTTTAGAAATTGAAACATCTCTTTATTGATTGCCATCATTGTCATACAATATGCAAAAATAAAGTGTTTCTATCTATTGGCAAATATGAAATAGCAGTTCATAACTGTATTACATGCCCTTTAGGCTGAAAATAAACTAAAGTACTCCTATCTATGGCGGCAACACTTGCCCCATTTATTGAGCGCTTTACACTTTATATCTTGGTATCATATACCTCAAAAGTGTTGCAAGTTTATTTTCATGTCACCTTTAAGTAGAGACTTATGTCGCCTCCTTCTTCTTTTGTTCTTCCAGATAGAGAGGACAATTCCTTTTCCAATGTCATGGCTTTTGACAATGGTGGAAATTTCCTTTCTTGGTCACGCCTCCCTTGGCCTTGAGAGCTAAAGATGACTTGGGCTCCTGGCTAGCATCAAAACCTTTCTTAGCTTTGCCCTTGCCCTTGCGCATGGACTTGCCTTTCTTTCTCGTGATCACCATCACAGTCTTAGGCTTGTCTTTCTTCATCTGTGTCTCGGCTGTCCTCAACATGCCCAACAACTCTGATAGTGGCCTATCAAAGTTGTTCATGTTGTAGTTCATCACAAACTGACTGTAGGATTCTGGCAACGATTGCAGTATCACGTCAGTAGCCAACTCTTGGCTCAATGGAAATCCCAGTCTTGTCAAGTTCTCCACATACCCAATCATCTTGAGTATATGAGGACCAACTGGATCTCCTTCTGTCATGACGCACTTGAACAGTGCCCTTGAGACATAGTATCTCTCTTGCCGTGCTTGATCTTCATACATGTTCCTGAGATGCTGAATCATCTCAATGACACCCATGTTCTCATGCTATCTCTGCAACTCGTGGTTCATAGAGCACAACATCAAGCACTTTGCATCAATGGCATCATCAGAATGCTTCTTGTAAGCGTCCCTTTCTGCCTTTGGTGCAGTAGGAGTAGGTTCCTCGGGAGTTGGAGTATCCAGGACATAGAGCTTTCACTCTTGAGTGAGAACAATTCTCAATGTCCTATACCAGTCATGGAAGTTTGTCCCATTTAGCCTGTCCTTTTCAAGGACCGATCGCAAAGAAAAGTGATTATTGTTTGTTGTCATTTGTACTACAAAAAGAAATATGCAATTTTAGTCCAAAAACTCATTTTTGACTTATTTGATTGATTTGAAAAAGTTGACGATATAATTAGGCCTTTAATTAATTATCACTCCCACTATTTTACTTCAAATTGATAGCCCTCACCATCAATTCAGAAGATTGCAGTGTACAACCTTCTAGTGGGCAAGATCCTGAAATCCTCTAAGTCATGGACCAGCTAGGGCAGTCACCCACAACTTAGATCTCTCAGGTAGGCAACTCTTGCCAATTGCATCATATGCAACTCTTGATAAGATGTCATATGCAACTCCTTTCCATGATCACCTCCATGCCTCAAGGTACTAGATCCCATCTAGATCACCTTGTTAAGTCTGACCCAAAGCAAACACGATGAATATGCACCCTGCTAGGGTAGACCCACATATCCATCCTTCACGCTTCCACAAGATAGATGGTGCACCATGCTAGGGCGTGCCCACACTTGGTCAATCAAGATTTTCACATGTGTCGCATTTGGAAGGCATCTAAAACTTAATATTTAATGAGGGATTTGGTTTTTATATACATATACATATCCAATCACCACAATACATAGTACGTATCATATACATGCTATATCCCATAGAAAAACATGCAAAACGATAAAAGTGATGATTATGGCCATCCTAATGTGATTCCTCGAGCTAAGAGGAATCACGATCATCTAGGTCTACATCACATGCAATCTGTACAAGATGAACTCTGTGCTTTGCCTTTCTGGGTTTGATCAATTCATCACATGAATGATCGACTCGCCATCAGACTGGTCGGCTGGGTGCCACCAGTCGATCGGTTGGCTCCTCCAACTGATCGGTTCGCCTGGTCGTCGTGCATCTCTTCATGGCCACCGCCTGCTCGTCTCGCTCCTCAAACTGGTCATTAACCGATCGACTCACTCCTTGAACTGATCGTCTCGAACGTCAACCGATCGGTTCACTCCTTGAACCGATCGTCTCAGCTGTCGTCAGGATGTGCGCCGTTCTTTGACATAACAGGAAATAAAATTCTATCCTATTTTACATTGTAAAAGAGAAACCTCGAGTTACATTCGAGGGGTGCAAAGGTAGGAAAGAAATCTCAAATTGTTTCGAGTTACATCAGGAATAGGAGAAGGAAGATCGGTGCGCAGACCGAGATGCAAGCAACCACATACAACCATACACAGATAGGGTTTATTGGCCATAACCACTCTATACATCCACCACAAAACTCATTTAAGGGCGATGTGTATCGAGTCATTCATAATACATATCATATATGTAAATTGGGATTTGTGGATTTAGGATTGGACATGCATAAAGCCAATTTTATTCGCATCGTATGCAATAAATAAAGGCGACAAACCAAAATCGATCACATCGATAATCCCTAAAGTATAGAGCAGTTGACGTGGCTCTGATACCACTGTTGGGTTTTAGGGGAGGCAGAGAAGGCAGTGGAAACAAAAATTTTCCTCCCCAAACCCAGAACAAGGAAACGCGTCAACGTCTTTACAATAGGAAAGGATGGTTTTTGGAATCATACCTTGTCCCGAGGCTTGCTTGGTGACAATACCTCGTGGCTTGCACTGTCTTCACCTCCAGTCTTGGACGGTGTCTGTGCAGCTCCTGGTCGCACCGGGACTGACGACTCCTGGTCTCACCGGGACTGTCGGGATTGACAGTTGTTCTCTGAGCGGTAGAAACCTCCCGCCTCTGAAGTAGTCCACACGGACCACCTGTAACTCCAATCTCCTTGTCCCACAAGGAATTGGAAGGAGTCGCACCCTCCTGTCAGCGTACTAGTCGGCAACACACTCTCCTACCACCAATCACTTTCTGTAGTTGTCTTTCCCTTTCTATGCCTCCCTTATTGGGTAGCACTTGCTCGAGCTCTCTCGGTTACCAAAACCAGAGAGAACGACAACTTTACAGAGCAACTGGTTGCACTGAGTTGTTCTTTGAGAATCCCCCAATACCCCTATATATATAGGAGGGTCATGGAATAGGGTTCTCCATCCCGGGCAATGCGAGACTAAAGAAGGAGTAGAAGGGTTCAAGATTTTCCACAAAAAATAACCAACTCGCAACCTGAACCGATTGTTTCATTACTTAAATGGTCGGTTGGGGACCTGAACCAGTCGGTTGACACCTCAACCGATCGATTGGGACCCATGAACCGGTCGATTCACATGTGAACTGATCGGTTCGTGGTATTGGTCAGTTCCCGATTGACTTTTCATCTTTTGTTTCTAATTGGTATCGAATACCAATCCTTGTTCCAATCAAATTGGGCAAGTGAAACGAAAGGAAATTTCTCACCAATCCTACTTTCCCAACTTGCTCAGTTGGAACAGTTGAACCGATCATTTCAACACTTGAAGCAATCGTTTCACCCTATCCATGAGCCGATCGACTCACAACCTGGGCCGATCGGTTCACCAAGCTCATCCAATCAGTTCATCACATGAGCTGATCGGTTGGGAGTGCAGATTGTGCAGAAATAGTCAATTGCAGTTTCAATAAATCCGATACTCTAATCAAGCTGTCCAACACCTTGAACATTATGATTTTAAGCTATCAATTAATTGAGTGTTTAATTGAACTACTAAACTCCTTTAGTAATCAATCTAACCATTGTTTGTGGACAAAACTCCTCTTCCAGGTTAAATCCTATGTGTGTGACCCTGCAAGTCCATTTCATGTTGGCAGTGAAAGTCCATAACACTTATGACTTCAGAAGCAAAGAGAGGTGCCTAGTCACACATCAGTGCTACCCAAGTGAAATCAAAAGATGGAGAACAACTTTAAATCCTACAATTCGTGAATGGTGTTACAGTGAATGTATAATTCCTTTGTCACTGATATCCCGAATGAACTCGAGGCATGGAACGGTCATCCTGTCAACGTTCATTCACTTTCTTGATCTCAGAGTAGATTGGAAGAGATATGTATGACATCAATATCACATACTGATTCACACATGCGTGCACGCCTTTCTCAATCCTACTCATCAAGTGGCCATGGATATCAAACTCCCTCAGGAGGGACAAATCCCATATCTATCACTCACCCCTCAAAAGCCCCATGTGTCAAAGCCACCCAATCATCACCTTTATAACAACCCATGTTTCAGGACTGCGTTTGATGATGTCAAAGTGTGCCCAACGACATGTGTTGAGTGTAGTGATTTCAGGTCGAAGAATCACACCCACCACCATCACAGTGAGTATTGTCTGTGACTACCATGTCATGGTTCCATGTGTCAAACTCACGGTGGGTCTGTCTGGTACACTTGTTCTCTAACAAGTACCTATGTGTTTGGTTTGATATCTCTATATCATGACTAATGAGATTCTGTCATCAACCAACACCACAATCTAGTCTTGTGTGTCATTGTTGTCTATCTACCTTCCACAATGACATACGACTAGGGACATAACAAGAATGTACAAACTCTTAGCATCTGTATGATTTCATCGTTCAGGTCCTGAACCTGAAGGCATACGTCATTGAGTACTGTCATTCTCTAGACATTCAATTTGTTCTATCACTATCTCATATGAATAAACCAAAAAGAATTGGAAGCTTTCCTTTGATGTTTATCAAATCAATCTTAATGTATCCCACCAATCATCTCATGATTGACTCTCAGGGCATACATACCAACAATTTGACCCTTAAGCCAAATAAAATATGAGGATTCCTGTTACAACCCCAATTTTGGGTTCATTTGCTGAGAAATGTAATTTCTCGTATTAAAGACAAATAAACAAATAATGATGTCTTTTGTTTGAATGCATGAATTTCATTACAATAGCCTTGATGATTTCTTGTGGGATTTATTGGCTATTGGCCCAATTACAAGGGAATTCAATTAGTAAATGAATAATTAAGTTTTTAAGAAAAGAAAGGTGTGGAAACCTCCAGAAGGAAAAAGAATATAATCCAAAGTTGGATTTCATGCCACACGGGTTCCTTGGGTTCCAAGGAGTGCAAAGTTGCAAAGAAAAAGTAATAAGAAAAGAAAAGATCAAATAAGTATTTCTTTATTAAGAAAGAAATTTAAAACAATGGTAAAATATGGGAAACAAGTGAAAAGAGGTATAATTGGGTAATTCTTAGTGGAATTTCGTATCCCAAGGATACCTAATGATAAAAGGAATACTAATGAGAAAAATAAAAGAGAAATAAAGAGAAATCCTCAAAAATAAATATTTTAATGAGAAATAAACAAGATAATGTGAAATAATGCATATTGATGCATTTAAGGATAATAAGTATCCAATAAAAAGGATTTCGAAATAATATAGTTTCTTGGGATCCAAGGAGTCCCAATAAAGAGGAAAGAAAGAGAAAATACCAATTTTGCAAAATAAAGGAATAATGGGAATACATAATTAATGAATTATGAGGTATTGTTAAAAAGAAGTATTGTTTCAACAAAAGGAAATATAATTTCGTGGTTAATGGATTAAATTGCAAGAACAATGATAATAAGAGAAAGGATTTTCGAAATCCTAATACCAAAGGAAAAGGAATAATAAAGAAATATGAGAGAGAGAAACTTTCTAATTAGTGAAGGAATGTAGTTCCTATTAGGATTAGGCTTTATTCCTTCGTAGGCAGGCATGCTGGGGCATGACTACCCTCCTCTATAAAAGGGTAGACTCTTTGGACAAGCCCAAGTAGTTCCCTTGTTTCTCTCTCTCCTCTCTGTCTTATTTTTCATGAAAACCCTAGTCTTGGAGGGTAGAGAAACCCTGGAGCAAACCAGGGGTTGAGGAGTCATCTGGTTGGAGGCAGGGTGCTTCCACATCAACCCTAGACTGCTCGGCTACCATCTCGACGTCCTTAGCTTCGCACAACTTCCCCTGATAGACTGCAAGACCGGCTGTAGTTGCAGCAATGGTCACGTCCTTCTTCCCCTTGGGAGAGACCACTTTGGCGGCAAGTTAGAGGTGCCCTAGGTGCGGCGGACGATGGCGGAGCTAGGGAAGCCATCGACGTCGATCCTCGAGCCTCAGGGTGGAAGGGCAGACCGCTGGAAGCAGCTGTTCGTGGCCTGGTCACGGCGGATCTCAAGGTTGAAGACGATCGGGAGCATTGGACAAGTTTGCCCTCCGTGAGCGGTAGAACCAACCTAATTAACCAGGGGCAAAATAGTCACTTCGAAATGTTTTAAAGCAAGTCGCCCCCGTGTTGCATGGAAGGCGCCTACGTGGCAGCCCCCCATTGGCCCAAAGTAAGTGTTTTTGCTAAATTCATAACTAATGATTCGTAGCTCGGATTAGCACGCATAAAATATGAAAGTTGCTCAAAAAAATGAGGGGAATCTATTAAAAATATAATTGAAGCCTGATTACTGTTGTAATTCGAAAAGTAGTGTAATTTATCAACTTTAATGTATTAATGCTTAAAGAACCCTATTTTGAGTTGATTAATTTATTTAATAGGGTTTAATGAATGATTAAAGTTGATATTAACCTATTAATGATGAAAGGGCACATTAGGAACAAAAAGGATGAACTTTGCATGTAATTAGTTTAATTTTGAGTTTAATGTGCATGAATAATACTTTAATGGGCCTTGAAACCCTAATGTTGGTAAATTCGACTCTTAATAGCTTTAATTATTCAAAGTGGTGAAGAAAGATAAGATATAATGATTATAAGCTATTTCGAGCATTAAAGTTCCTAATTTGTTGATAAATAGCCTTAATATCGAAATTAGGGTTTTTGAATGAATCAAGGTAGAATTAATGATAAATACATATGAGTATTAGAGCATAATGAACTACATATTGATGATAAACGAGCATAATGACCTTGTCATGGGTTAAAGAGGATAAAAATGGTAGCTTTAATGAAAAGTGGCCTAATGGACTTATATAATGGTTGATTATGCCTTAAATCCAAAACAGATGATTAGATGTGGAAATAATTAGGGTTTAAAATAGTAAAGTTGAAGGGAAGCCCTAATTGCAATAGAAACCCTAAAAGTAAATTAGAAACCCTAAGAAGCGAGCAAGTTTTAATGGATCTTGATGACATGAATAATAAAAAGGGAATTACGTGATTATTTCAGGATCTTGTTGAAAATGCTTGCTTTCTTGGATTCTTATTTGCATGGATATTTCTGTTCAAATCATCAGATCAGGTATGTGGTTAATTATGAATAACCGCCTTAGTTTCCCGATGATTTTCTGGATGGTTAATCACATTGAATGCAAATTATCAGTTTGGATGTTCATACTTGCAAACTATAAAGTCACTATGATTATCACATTAATAATAGAAGTATGGATTCTCGCACTTACATGCCACCCCGATGGATGATGCCAAAGGTCAGGCCCAGATGGGTAGACCAATGGACACCTTGAGTGGTGACCCCAGGCACCAAGCTCGAGAATGAGAAGGTGGCCTATGATATTGCATGACTAGTAGGCACCATGAGTGGTGACCCCCAGGCACCAAGCTCGGGATTGAGAAGGTGGCCTTAAGTCATTGGCAAAGGAAACCCTAAGGTGGGTATGCCAAGGTTAGGGCAAAAGCGGTGGCGAATGTCATACTGAAAAGTGTAAATTGGCTTGTTAGTTGACTTGATTGTGATAATTAGATTGTTATCATTATGTGCAAACTTTTGGTTGTTCCCACATACCAGTATATTTCGATATACTGACCGACGTTTTGTTTGTCGACATTTTAGAAACAACAATTGAAAGAACAAACAGTAAAGTGACACATTGTGGAAATAAGAAATAAAGTGCAAGGAGGATTAGATAGAATAATTTAAGCTCTGGATAGATAGATTTCCAAAGTTTTCAAAGGTAAGTAAAGTTTTAATTTTATACCAAATTCCAGTTAGTTAGTAGAATTTCATAATTATTATTGATTATTTTTTGAACCTTTGATCCTGTTAATTGAATAACGGCTTTGATCTTCGGGTATCCCTTAATTGGGGGTTACCAGGAGGCGGGGTCGTTACAATTGGTATCAGAGCATAGGTTCCTCAATTAATCTTTAATAATTATTAAATTTTACAAATTCTGTAGAACCCAACGGAGTTATTAGTGGATTGTCCGAAAGACTGAGGTGTCTAGAAAAGGATCACATCCGGGGGCTGGCAATATTTTCCTCTGCATCGCTAGTCAGAAAACGAGGACTCCCTGATTTTATGACTGCCTGGCCGATGTCTTAGGATATGACTCGAAATAAGATACCTTTAGGACTCTCTCATCTTGTTCATCCCTTCTCCACTCAAATTCTGTTAAGGACCTTAAGGATTAGGGTTTCATCTCTCTTCTCCTCACCCTCTTGAGGTATGGGTAAGGTTGATAAGGATTAAGGAATCCTCCACCAAATTAATAAAAAGTATGTAAATGAGATGTCATGGACATAAGCTTAATAGAGTAAGCATAAAGGAATATATACATGCTTAGGTCGTATGACACGAGTTATCATTGCCCTCAGGAGAGGCCCGAGGATAGACCTCCGTGGCAGGAGGATGAGTAGAGAGAGTTAGTCTTGGAGGTAGAGACCTCCATTAAAAGTAGAGACCTAGCACATCCTTTGGGGATGATGTTAACCCTAACCCTAAGTGAAGGAGATGGCATGATGAGATTAGACCAGGTGTTTGGATAAACATGCCTTGGATGCCATATGAGCCATGAGAAGTTGATGACCTAGCACCTTTGGCAACCCAACCCTGGGAAGGGTCGTGCATGTTTGAGTGAAGGATAGCTCCTTCATGGATGAAGTTAGAGAAGAACCTATAGAACCCTATGGGATTGTGCAAGTAGGGTGTAGCTTGCACCCATAGTATGTCAGTAGTGTTGACAGTAGGATGAAACCCTAGACAAGGAATCATGATGGATGTCTTATGAGATAAACATAAAGAGCTAAGGATAATCTTGAGCCAAACATGAGTTGAGCAAATGCTTCACCCAGGTAGGGATATGCTGGTAAGCTTGATCCAACTTCATGAAGTGAGGCTGTATGTGGAGTTATATCTAGAGAGAGAAAGTAGGACCCAAGAAAGAAGGTTGGAAGCTTAGATTCCGAGACATGAGGAATAGTGGGGAGTCGAGGATGATGCGAGCTAAGTGGATGATAGTGGATGCTTCTAGTACCTATGGTATAAGTGATTACCTGCTGGATGAGATAAAGAGTGCTCTAGACCCTAAGGAGGTTTAAGTAGCCAGTTGTGAGGCTTTATACCTAGTTGGTTGTCCTAGAAGAGGACTCAACTCCGAAGTGTTGCTCGATAGAAGGATCATGGAAGTACATGACATACCTTGGACATGCTTGATTCATGGTTAAGAGATTGAGCATGCATTTGGACACACGAAGGTGAACCTAGGGTTCGTAGGCATAAGAGGGGAAGTAGTGTATCTGATGCTCATGATGAGATTTGAGTCTCTATAGTCTCAAGCATGGCACTCCTCATGTTTAGAGGTAAAGGAAATCCCTTAAGTTAAGGGTATGTTTGATGAACCCCTCATGACTAAGTTGATCTAATGTTGAGGATGAGAACAAGTGTGACCTAGCATGGTTTAGTAGGTACGCTTGTGCCTTAGTAGTTGCTAGATTAAGCATGCTCATGTGAATGTAAACCCTAAGGACGCTTGGGACCTTTGTTATCAAGGTGTAGTTTCCTCCCATCCTGGGAGAGGGACCCTTTGGTAGGAGGTTTACCAGTTTGGTTGGTTTTGAGGTAACCTAAAGAAGTTTCATAGGATCTTGAGAAGATAAGTGAAAAGTACATGGAATGAGAATGAACCTGTAGACCCATAGATAACCATCTCTAAGTGCATGTGGATGTGTTACCATGGAGGTAACCGGTATGGGGCTTGACCAAGGTAGGCAGGTTGCCATGACCCCTATGAAGGGATGAAAGTCAATCATGAATGCAGGGAGAGATGATGAAGGATTGGGTAAGGTTCTAACTTGAACATGTACTATAATGGAATCCTAAGTCTATCCTAGGGTCGGGTAGGGATGAGACCGGTGGAAGAAGGAGTTTCCTAATTCCCTAGTTGCACATGACCATAGGGTCGGGAGGTAACAACTATCATTGTATGAGGGCCAGGGGTCAGGAGATTGATCACCTTCATAAACTCATGGGACCCAAAGGGAAGATGAGTAGGGCACTCTCTAGATGCATGAGGGAAGAGGGATGACCCTAAAAGTGTCGGCACCCTGTAGACCTAGAGGAGATGACCAAGGATTGGGTGGTAACCAAAGTGGATTCGAGATTAGTTTTCCATGGAAGTAACTTTGATATCAAGATGGTTGTGGTGTAGAAACATATGTGGCACGTTTCAACTTAGATTTGAAAGTGTACTGGCAAGGTGGGTTGTACCACCTCTACTCTTGGAACAGGAAGAACTTTGTATTTGGACTGTAGCCAAATGCTTATTTCCTCTTGTTATGGGAGTGAGAGATAGGACAATACGCATGCCATACACCAGGGATAAAGATGTGAGTTGGAACATTGCTATGAGGTATGAGGACAGAGATGATAACATACCCTAGTGGAGCGAATGATACATGGATGGTTTACAAACACTAAGAGTATTAAGGAAATCATCTTGTGAGGATGTTTTATCTTGAACTAGGTGGATTTTTGCAAGTGTTACAAGGAATCACAAGGTGGAGCCTGATAACTAAGAGGATGAGCTTAGGGTGTTCTTGATGAAGATAGACTTAGAGTTTGAGATGAGATGATAAGTAGAATACATGGAGGTGTATGTCTTCAACATTACCTAACACCTAAGGATAAGAAGTGGTAATGAATGCTCTGGTTAAGATATAGCTTCCTAGTTAGCTGGAAGCTAGAAGAAGTTGAGGTTGTTCGACTTACCCTATGTTTGGAAAGAGGATGTGTTTTGGCTAACAAACAGATGTAACAAGA
The DNA here is from genome assembly GCA_963693085.1 of Alisma plantago-aquatica. NCBI lineage: Eukaryota > Viridiplantae > Streptophyta > Magnoliopsida > Alismatales > Alismataceae > Alisma > Alisma plantago-aquatica. Next base: position 1,178,524,366 of record OY856410.1, read on the forward strand.
TATGTTGAACAAGTTAATGGTTGTTTGGTTAGCCAGTTTAGTCCTTGATGTAGTAAAAGGTTGGTGATAGAACCTCAGATACACTTCTTTGGATAGGAAGGTAATAAAACCCTTTTGAGAGTGGTTTAGGGTTTCCGAGGTATCAAGATTGAGGAATCATAACAATACATGAGGTCATGATATACCTTGGTACTACAAAGATAGTAAGTGATGGTAGCACTTGGATGCTTAAAACAAAGTTGCATGTAGCATGTGGCCATGCAAGCCAGGAGGTGAAGGACGAACACCAGTAACCCAGTGTATCGATATAGAGGATAAAAGAGTCCCTGAGAGGGAATGGGAGTTCATCACTATGGATGTTGTTGTAAGTCTCCCTTTGACCCAGATGGTCAAGATGCAATATGGGTTATGGTAGATCGCCTTACCTAAATAACATGAGAAAGAAAGGAGTATTGTCAAGAGATAGATTCTGTTGAACTACATAAGAGAGAAAGATGGGTCAACTACACCATGATACAAGTTCAAAAGTTATTGAGTATGACCTAAAGGTTCACGTCCATAAGGTGGAAGTAGGTACATGAAGAACTCAGTTTTAGTACCGCCTATCACCCCTAACTAATGGACAGTATGATCTAGACTAGAGGGTCTGATGAGAGCATGTGTGCTCATTCAGGGTGATACATAGAGACAGTTCTTAATATGTGATGGTAACCACCATAGCTTTTATCGGGGTGCAAGAAGTCTTATAGAGAGGTTGTGTCGGTCACCACTTCATTAAGATGATGTTGGTGATGGAGGCTTCACGAAGGTCAGAAAAGAACCATTGTGTGTGTAGATGAAGTCGCTTTGATCGTGCAATGGCCGAGAGAGAGCCCAGTGATGACATGAGTCATGAGCTGATGCAAAGCAGACTGACATGTAGTTCACTATGGGAAAATATGCGATGGAAAATCCGACCCCTCGAAGCTTCAACTGAGAAAGCCGAGTCCCCGATATATGGCTCCATTTGAGATGGATTGGTGGAGATGGTTGTGTTTAGCCTTGCCCCTTAGGATAACATGATGAATAATGTGTTCCATAAGTCCGATGTAGAGCACTATGTGAGGTACCCAAGCCATGTACTGAGCCCTGAACCAAATCAGCTTTTGAGAGGCTGAATTGTCCTGAGTCACCTATGAGGGTATGATATACCAAGGTAAGAAAGAACTTAGATGGAAGAATATGAGATGATGAAGGTTCTTGGGAAGCACCATGGAAAGGGTAAAGCCACATGGGAGCCATGAGGGACATATGAAAGGCTTATCCTGAACTGTTTGTTTGCTTGATGGAATTTTGAGGACAAAATTCTTATAAGAGGGGAAGGATGTTACAACCCAATTGGTGGTTCATTTGCTGAGAAATGTAATTTCTCGTATTAAAGATAAATAAACAAATAATGATGTCTTTTGTTTGAATGCATGAATTTTGTTACAATAGCCTTGATGATTGCTTGTGGGCTTTATTGGCTATTGGCCCAATAACAAGGGAATTCAATTAGTAAATGAATAATTAAGTTTTTAAGAAAAGAAAGGTGTGGAAACCTTCAGAAGGCAAAAGAATATAATACAAAGTTGGATTTCATGCCACATGGGTTCCTTGGGTTCCAAGGAGTCCAAAGTTGCAAAGAAAAAGTAATAAGAAAAGAAAAGATCGAATAAGTATTTCTTTATTAAGAAAGAAATTTAAAACAATGGTAAAATATGGGAAACAAGTGAAAAGAGGTATAATTGGATAATCCTTAGTGGAATTTTGTATCCCAAGGATTCCTAATGATAAAAGGAATACTAATGAGGAAAATAAAAGAGAAATAAAGAGAAATCCTCAAAAAGAAATATTTTAATGAGAAATAAACAAGATAATGTGAAATAATGCATATTGATGCATTTAAGGATAATAAGTATCCAATAAAAAGGATTTCGAAATAATAGAGTTTCTTGGGATCCAAGGAGTCCCAATAAAGAGGAAAGAAAGATAAAATACCAAAATTGCAAAATAAAGGAATAATGGGAATACATAATTAATGAATTATGAGGTATTATTAAAAAGAAGTATTGTTTCAACAAAAGGAAATATAATTTCGTGGTTAATGGATTAAAATGCAAGAACAATGATAATAAGAGAAAGGATTTTCAAAATCCTAATACCAAAAGAAAAGGAATAATAAAGAAATATGAGAGAGAGAGAAATTTTCTTATTAGTGAAGGAATATAGTTCCTATTAGGATTAGGCTTTATTCCTTCGTAGGCAAGCATGCTGGGGCATGAATACCCTCCTCTATAAAAGGGTAGACTCTTTGGACGAGCCCAAGCAGTTCCCTTGCGTCTCTCTCTCCACTCCGTCTTATTTTTCATGAAAACCCTAGTCTTGGAGGGTAGAGCAACCCTGGAGCAAACCAGGGGCTGAGGAGTCATCTGATTGGAGGCAGGGTGCTTCTACATCAACCCTGGACTGCTCGTCTACCATCTCGACGTCCTTAGCTTCGCGCAACTTCCCCTGATAGACTGTAAGGCCGACTGCAGTTGCAGCAAAGGTCGCGTCCTTATGCCCCTTGGGAGAGACCACTTTGGCGGCAAGTTAGAGGCGCCCTAGGTGCGGAGGATGATGGCAGAGCTATGGCAGCCATCGACGTCGATCCTCGAGCCTCAGGGTGGAAGGGCAGACCGTGGGAAGCAGCCGTTCGTGGCCTGGTCACGGCGGATCTCAAGGTTGAAGACGATCAGGAGCATTGGACAAGTTTGCCCTCCGCGCTCGGTAGAACCAACCTACTTAACCAGGGGCAAAACACTCACTTCGAAATGGTTTAAAGCAAGCCGCCCCCACGTTGCATGGAAGGCACCTATGTGGCAGCCCCCCATTGGCCCAAAGTAAATGTTTTTGCTAAATTCATAACTAATGATTCGTAGCTCGGATTAGCACGCATAAAATATGAAAGTTTCTCAGAAAAATGTGAGGAATCTATTAAAAATATAATTGAAGCCTGATTCCTCTTGTAATTCGAAAAGTAGTGTAATTTATCAACTTTAATGTAGTAATGCTTAAAGAACCCTATTTTGAGTTGATTAATTTATTTAATAGGGTTTAATGAATGATTAAAGTTGATATTAACCTGTTAATGATGAAAGGGCACATTAGGAACAAAAAGGATGAACTTTGCATGTAATTAGTTTAATTTCGAGTTTAATGTGCATGAATAATACTTTAATGGGCCTTGAAACCCTAATGTTGGTAAATTTGACTCTTAATAGCTTTAATTATTCAAAGTGGTGAAGAAAGATAAGATATAATGATTCTAAGCTATTTCAAGCATTAAAATTCCTAATTTGTGGATAAATAGCCTTAATATAGAAATTAGGGTTTTTGAATGAATCAAGGTAGAATTAATGATAAATAACGTTCATATGAGTATTAGAGCATAATGAACTACATATTGATGATAAACGAGCATAATGACCTTGTCTTGGGTTAAAGAGGATAAAAATGGTAGCTTTAATGAAAAGAGGCCTAATGGACTTATATAATGGTTGATTATGCCATAAATCCAAAACTGAGGATTAGATGTGGAAATAATTAGGGTTTAAAATAGTAAAAGTTGAAGGGAAGCCCTAATTGCAATAGAAACCCTAAAAGTAAATTAAAAACCTTAGGAAGCGAGCTAGGTTTAATGGATCTTGATGACATGAATAATAAAAAGGGAATTACGTGATTATTTCAGGATCTTGTTGAAAATGCTTGCTTGCTTGGATTCTTATTTGCATGGATATTTTTGTTCAAATCGTCAGATCAGGTATGTGGTTAATTATGAATAACCGCCTTAGTTTCCCGAGGATTTTCTAGATGGTTAATTGCATTGAATGCAAATTATCAGTTTGGATGTTCATAGTTGCAAACTATAAATTTACTATGATTATCACATTAATAATAGAAGTATGGATTTTTGCACTTACATGCCACCCTGATGGATGATGCCAAAGGTCAGGCCCAGATGGGTAGACCAATGGACACCTTGAGTGGTGACCCCCAGGCACCAAGCTCGGGATTGAGAAGGTGGCCTTAAGTCATTGGCAAAGGAAACCCTAAGGTGGGTATGCCAGGGTTTGGGCAAAAGCGGTGGAGAATGTCATAATGAAAAGTGTAAATTGGCTTGTTAATTGACTTGATTGTGATAATTAGATTGTTATCCTTATGTGAAAACTTTTGGTTGTTCCCACATACCAGTATATTTTGATATAATGACTGACGTTTTATTTGTCGGCATTTTAGGAACAACAATTGAAAGAACAAACAGTAAAGTGACACATTGTGAAAATAAGAAATAAAGTGCAAGGAGGATTAGATAGAATAATTCAAGCTCTGGATAGATAGATTTCCAAACTTTTCAAAGGTAAGTAAAGTTTTAATTTTATACCAAATTCCAGTTAGTTAGTAGAATTTCATAATTATTATTGATTATTTGTTGAACCTTTGATCCTGTTAATTGAATAACGACTTTGACCTTCGGGTCTCCCTTAATTGAGGGTTACCAGGAGGTGGGGTCGTTACAATTCCAAATTTGTTATTAATTTCTATGTGTGAGATCATATCACTAATTGTTTAAAATCAATGGGTGTAATTCTATGATTTCCATAAGTATTCTACTAATTAATGTCTTTATCTGAGTATTTTGGATTTTGTTTGCTTTGGGGTTCATGTAATCATTAAATACTTTCATTGTCACCTATACCCCAATATCATATTTATTTTATTTTTGAGAATATCCTTAATATAGTGGGGGTTAAAATATGTTATCTTCATCATATTAAAGACAAAGGACCTTTCTTGCTTACTATATGATTTCAAATATTTATTTAAATCATGTTTCCAATTATCTTAATCATTTATCCATATTTCATTCCAACCACTAAAGTATTGATCTTAGTTAGATCTAGAGGGGTATAACTTATATAACTTTTGGGGGTTTACTCCTAAACTAACCTCAAAGGTATCGAGACCTTAAGATTAAGGTTTTCAGGGCTAACAAGTCAGGTTTTGGTATGTTACAACACTTCACCCTTTAAAGAGGATTTCGTCCCCAAAATCCAAATGTCCTTACACTACCAACTAACTAATCTCCACCCCTTAAAAGGTTTACCCTAATAATAAAAATTAAACAATTTTTAAGGCATTACCGTTACAAATTAAACATAGGGGAGTATTTAGGATTTACATATGTAGGGCCTCCAGCTAGATGATCTTATCCATGTCATGGTTGGGTTTTAGGTCCTCATGTTTCTAACCTAAAAGCCCTAAGGTTCACATGATCATACCAAATTCATAGGGTAAAAAACTCCCCGACTTAATGGAGTAAAGGGGGTAACTCCACCAAACCATTATCACAAGTCAAATCTTCCTAGTCATCACTTCATATGCAGGACTAGGGTCTGAGATAAATATTCCAACTAATTCTAGGGGTTTCTCTATAATAACTTCATGCATTCGTTTATTATGACTTAGATCAAGACAACATCGACAAAAACTAGAGAAAATATTCTTTTATACATATAGTATCATAATAAAAATAAAATTTTGTTGAAAAACTTTGTGATATAAAACTAAAGATATGGCCCAGCATCAATGAGAGAACCATGTAACAATTCAATATTTAAGATCTCCTTATCAACTACTTCAACATCCTCATAACATAAATCCATCCTCAAGTCAAACCTCATAACATCCAAATAAGATCCATGCCACAACTAATCTACATCATAGGGATGAGCAACTAGAGTCTCATCACACATGTGTTAATAAACTTAAGATCCTCATGCACTTCACTACTATCACTATCCCACATTTATCAACTCGTTTTAGGTAAACATATCATCTAGAATGTTCACATAAGGTAAGGGCTCTATAAAGAAATTATGGGTCAAGATAGGAAACCTAAGGGAGATAAGATGGAAATTGTAATATCCTCATATTTGGTGAATTTTAAATATGTGAGTTTAAAGATTTGTTTTGATTAATGAATTCCCTAATTATAATGAACAAGAACAATAAAGCCATCCCCTTTGTGGCATATATTCAACCCATGGCCCAAGTGAGGCACATGAGACTATTTTCTTTACAAATATGTCCTTGTGGTACACGTTTAAGAAATAAAAGAAACTCATGCATGAAGGAAAGATAACAGCTTTATGGATTGTTGAATAATTGAAATATGAGATAATCGGAAAGTTTCCTAAAGAAAATAAGATATGTAGTATTTTAGATAATAAGATGAGTAATTATCTAACCCATACTGGCATCCCAAATTTTGAGGAACCAAATAGTGTTATCTTGGTCTGACTTTTGGTATACTTGAAGATAATAATAAAACTAAGATAAATCTAGAATTTGGGATAAAAAGGAATGTCCATGGGATAATGGTAACTATTTTAAAGAAATACTAAAACAATAAGTTTTGACTATGCAAGTTATCCCAATAAATCTCAAAAATTAGATATAGGTTGGGAAAGGAATTAACAATTTTATCTCCAACTATCATAGAAAAAGGAGGCTCCTAGAAGCCAATGGAAAATCAAGAAGAGTGATGAACCTACACGTAATTTTTACACGATTTCTTGAATTGGAAATTTATTTAATAATATCCTGACTTGGGCGTTGCTTGGCTGCACTCCCTTAATGTCACACGGTGGAGTGACCATTATATCAGGAATCAATGATGTATCTGTCATCTCCTACCTCAGGTCTGAAAGAGGAAAATGGGGCAACAATAAATGCGATCTTATGGTGCCTGATTCTCTCTCCCCTCTTATTTTTTCCATTTTTCTTTGCCCATTGAAATCAAGATACATAGATGAGTATGGCAAGCCATAATATGGCCGCCAACTCTCCTTATTTGGAAAATATCCAAATGGGTGTGTCTAGACTCTAGGGAAAACTCAATGGCCCTATAACCTTGCTTTACATGTATATATAAATTGTTGAGAGGTTCACCCTTGATGCTGAGGAAGCTCCTCTCTCATCAATTGCTCACAACAATCTTGAAACCTCGTGTCGACCCCCATCCTAAGACTAGAGGTATGAACCATGACTCATCAATGGAGAGAAACTCTAGCCAATTGGTTGGCCCTAGAGGATTGAAAGATGTTCATGAAGAGATTCCAATACTCAGTGATCCTTGAGTAGACTTGGGTGGCGATGTCCACCAACCCTCTTAGACTTCATGAAGAAGCTCCATGGAAATAGATCAGTAAGGCATTACGAGATGTAAAGAGTGGTGGAGGCCCCTAGCCCGAACCCTGGGAAGCTATTCCATTCACAGGAATATGACAAAACTATGATAAGACCCCTGATCCTTATTTCCTGTCTTTTACTTTAAGGAAGTCAAACCTTGAAACCTCATCTCCAGTCATTGGACCTAGCCTCAAGGGCCTCACTAAGTTTGGAAGGGTGAGTCTCTGAGATTCAAGACCTTAGAATGCGTGGATGTAGCCTCGTGAGGGGAGTTAATTCACTTCTCTAGTTTGCCCAATCATGGTGTACGTGAAGGATAAAGGAGGGAGAAGAATCCCCCTTGACAAATGATGTAGGTTCCCTTAATCTACATGATATTCATGTCACCGCACATGTGTATTTAGGTCATTTGACCATGATCTAAAGCCTTTCCCGCATGGAAATGCCTACTAATGTGCTGTAAGCTTAGTAACTGGGCCTGGCCCACATGTCTATTTGGATAAGTTGATTAATTCTGATGTGGCCCCTCCTAATTGGCTCAAATGCAATTATCTTGTTGTAATTGTAGCAATCAATCATTAACTCATTTTGAGACAAACTATATATGAAAGTTGATCAGGAAAATGAGAGGAACACGAATAAAATTTAGTTGAAACCTAATTCTGGCCATAGTTCTAAAAGTAGGACTAGTACATGATAATTGAGTGACTAAAGCATATAAACCCTAGTTTTGATTGATTGGGTTGTTAATCATGTTAAATATGTTTCATTGAGATATTATCTAATATTGATGAATATAATGAGACTTTAAAATAATGGTGATAATAATGATGTAGAATTAGGGTTTCTAAAGTGAATAACCACCTACATGAGGAATTAGGGTTTTGAAACCAATGATCATAACTTGTGACAATCTTAATGAACTTAATAAAAACAAAGTGTTCATAATGAAAGGATATGATGGATATAATTTTTGGGTCCACCTAATGTTTAATATGCGATGGAATTAGGGTTTGTACCATTATTTCTTATCCAAACCTGAGACAACCCTAAACAAGACCCAAGTAGGCTTCAATCTATGTAATATGGTGGAGACACTTTATGTGAAGAAAATGACAGTTCTTGTTTGCAAGTTATTGAATGATTATATGTTGTTAGTACTTGCACTCTTTTTCATGCATCCCATGTACACAATATAGCAACATACTAATCATCATTTTGTTTCACACTATTTTAGGTAAATGAAGATATGAAGGTATCAAGACATGATAAACCAGATGAGATGCTTGAAGGCATAAAATCTAATTAATGGAGGATTACTTAGATACTTATTCTATTATGTATTAGTTCTATGTTGGAAATTCATGTAGCTCCTTAGAGGAGCATTATTACTCATCTTGTAAACAATATCTGTGAATTAGTGGAAATTATTTTCTAGCATTTGTTATTTCTTAAAATCTGAATCTTAGAATTTTAGGTAATGGCTCTCAACTTTAAGATCCTTCTTTAATTTGGGGTTGATGAAAAGTGAGTCATTATATTTGGTACTAGAGCCCCTAATTCTTCAAATAATATTTTATAGTTTATTATTTCAAGTAATTATTAGAAATATAAGGGGATCATTATTAAGGCATAGGTTGATGGTAACGGTGTCTAGAATGGATCATGGTTTGGGAGGATGGAAATATTTCCCTCTACACTATTAGGTTTATACATGATGTTCTCCCTTAGCTGATGTGATGCCGGATTGGCTGAAACCTAGGGTTTACCTAATGTAATGTTTCTTCTAAGTCTTCTCATCTCAAATTTCATGCGCTTCTTGTAACATCCCTGACCTGGGTTATGCTTTAACCCTAGGTGTTTTGATTAATAAAGATGATTATATGATTAATCTCATCTTGTGAAAAGTAATTAAGGCTCAAAAGGAACCTATGTTTCAATTTTGGTCCTGTTTGAATAATGTTGAAACAATGTTTGCTTATTTTGGACTAAAGTGCAAATTACCCAAGTTGAGGGGTTAAATTGCAAATTGCACATGATAAGATGTTCCTCTGATGTTGTGACATCATAGGAATGAATATAATGTAGTGGTATAGTTTTCCCAAGCCTGGACACCAAGATAGAGCTTGTTGGACAATGTTGTGCATTAAAACCTAGTTTTGGAGTAAAGTGCAATTTACCCAAAATATAGGGTTCAATATGCAAATTACCACTTCAACAAGGTCCCTAATGTTTCTTAGCATCAGTTAGAGCAAAGAAAATGAGAGGGACTCCTCATTTGAATTAAGTTGTAGGAGATAGAATCTTGACATTAAAATAATCAAGAATAATGCCTAATTGAAACCCTAATTCGATTTAGGGCAAAAATGAATAAAAATAATTGAAGGGCTTTCAACCAAAATGTTTTGGGTTGATTTTGAATAAGGATGGACGTTCCTTTAACAAGATAAGGAACGAAAATATCTTAAGTAGTTGAAATTTCACTCACCTTTTTATAAAGAAAAGTAATATCCACTCACATGTGGGATATTATATTATAAGCATTAAGGTGCTTAATTTTCTTTTCTTTAAATGGAGTATAATGAAGGAGAATTAAAGGCAAGGAAGGTGCCTCGTACCCAAGGTAGTTGAGGGGGAAGAGGCGGCCACTTTATTGGGATTAATTGGATTTTTATAAGGCATTTTTTCTCTCATCAATTTCCTTATAAAAGTGCCATTTCCAAGCCCAAACCAAGGCCTTTTCGGATTTCTTTCTTCCCCTTGCTTGCAAAACCGACCAAGGAGCTAGGGAGGAGCAGGGATCACGTCCCCAACCTTTTGGTAAGCCCTTGACCTTCATTCTTCATGATTTCATGGTGGAAATCGAAAATAAATTATGGATTCCTTCTTATTTCGATCTCCTCTTCAACCCTAGCCAACTTTTGCAATCAAAAGCTTGAGGACGAGCCTAGGAGGAGTTGCTAGAGCTTCATCCACCATTTATGGCGTGACGGAGGTGGGTTTTATAACTTAAACCCTCAAACATTGCTATTGCATCAATCTTCTATGCTTTGTTGATTGATTTTTTTCAATTTTATACACTTTTGTTTCTTTGCTGCAAATTCCATCAAGAACGGTTGCTGTTCTTGGGTGCACGAAGGAATATGATGATGACATCATCATAAGCAAGCACCTCACCAAATAGCATGGGAGCAAACAATATCAAAAGTTGGGACCAAACGGTTTCACCAAAACCGTTTGGTGACCAAACGGGTTGCAAACCGTTTGGTGGCAAACGGGTTCAAACCCGTTTGAAGGAGTTGACCAAGCGTTGACCGTTTGGGAATCTCGTTCCTAATTATGTAGAATAATGACCCTACAAATTTGAGGGGTTAACTCCAAAGGAATCATACGTTGAAGGCCAATCAATTAGACAAATCGAATTGAATTAAGTGCTGATTTTCAACCTGATTAACTTGACCTGCTTGGGCAAACGGGTTCAAGACCGTTTGAGTGAGTTGACCAAGCATTGACCGTTTGGGATTCCTGTTCATAATTATGTTGGTTAATGACTCTCCAAATTTGAGGGGTTAACTCCCAAGGAATCGTGAGTTGAAGGCTATTCAATTAGGCAAACCCTAATTGAAAACAGTGCTGAAATGCCAATGAGTTAAGTTGAGATTTTGGGTTGATTAGCCCAAACGGGTTCAAGACCGTTTGGGGATCACCCCAAGACCATTTGGAGTTCTGGGGTCAAGTATAGTTGATCAATTGAAGGTCCAAAGGTACCAAATCATACTGCAACTCAATGCTGATTTGTTGATCAACTCGATAGACCAATCCATGATGATTTTTCACTAAAGTCCAAAGGTTGGATGAGCCAAACGGTCTCAAGACCGTTTGGAGCTCATCCAAACGGTCTCAAGACCGTTTGGTGGTCACCCAAGACCGTTTGGAGGTCTAGGGTTGAGTATGGTTAGGTGTTTGAAGGTCTAAAGGTACTAAGCTGATATATAATGCAATGTTGATTTGGTGATCAATCCAATGAACCAAACCCCAATTGGATTGCTTAGATTTGAGTGATATGATGGGCAAACGGTCTCAAGACCGTTTGGAGGTCATCCAAACGACCTCAAGACCGTTTGGGGTCAGGTCATACCCAATTTGGATGATGGTTCAATGGTTTCAAAGTAACTAGTCTTACATTGATTAGTGTTGTTGAATCATCGATTCCAAACCCTAATTCAATTGGATACCTCATGTTATTGAAGGTCCAATTGATCAAACCTTTTTGGAAACCTAATGTAATTAGGTGAGAGATACCTTAATAATACTAATTAAGAATGCTTAACAAATGCATGGATCCAATACATGATGAAAACCCTAATTGAGGTTGATTCCATGTATAACCCTAATAAGAGGTTGTCTACATGTGAAATCACTAATTAGGATGAATAGTAAACCCTAGTTGAGGGTGTATCCAAGTGAAACCCTAGTTGAGGGTGTATCCATGTGAAATCCTAATTGAGGGTGATTTCATGAGAAACCCTAATTGGGAATGATTAGTAAACCCTAATTATGGGCAATGTGATATGAAATCCCTAATGAAGGGTGATGCTATATACAATCTCTATTCTAAAGAAGGGAGATGGTATGTGAAACCCTAATCCCTAATGAAAGAATAGAATTCATACTTGAATATGATTTATGAAGTGAACCCCTGTGGCACGACCGTGCAAGGTAGCACGGCCGTGGTGGATTCACTTTGCACGACCGTGCAAGGTAGCACGGCCGTGGTAGCTTCATTGTGCACGACCGTGTACGGTAGCACGACCGTTGTGGCTTCCCTTTGCACGACCATTCTTGGTTACACGGCTGTGGTGCTCTATGCTTGACTTAGAGATAAATTGAAAGTGACCTAACATGGTCATTTTGTTAATTTCCAACCTAAGGATGAGAGAGAAACTCATACCTTGTGATGATAATCATTTAATGATACATGATGAATGTAATAAGTATGAATGAATACTTAGGATATCAATGAATGCTCCCAGAGGAGTGTAGCAATAAATTAGGGTTGGAGTGATAATACAAATATGAAACCCTAATTGATAAGAAAGGAAAATCCTAACCCTAGCTTTGAGTAAAAGGATGAAAAGCCCTAATTGATGGTAAACCCTAACCTTGGTAAGGGTATAGTGGTGTTACCCTGTATTGCATGATGTGTTGTGAACTTGATAAATCTATTATCATGTGTGACAATCATGCAGGTTTCATGAGGTGATGATCATAGCCAGGTATGAGCTATGATGTTTATTTGATAAGAGTTCATTGGCCATATGTGCCATTATGTTCTTGTTACTTAGAAAAGAAGTAACAAGATTAGTATGGGCTTGTAAGCCTTGTTATAAAGTTGTTGCCTAGTAAGAGGTGACAAGATGTGAATGGCCTTATGAGCCATGTGAATAAAGTTGTTGCCTAGTGAGAGGTGACAAGATGTGAATGGCCTTGTGAGCTATGTGAGTAAGTTGTTACCTAGTGAGAGGTGACAAGATATTTCATGGCCTTGTGAGCCAGGTGTGATGCTTGTGTAACAAGTATCATGAATGCCTTGGTCAGATGACCTGAAGGTGATATTTACCTGAAAAAGGTATAATAATGCTCAATGATGAGTTAAGGGTTTGAATACCCAGAACCATATGATTATGGTGATGAGAAAGTGAATGGATGATAATTCCCAGTATTGAAATGAGGGACTGAGTTCCCAGGGTCTTTGAAAGACTGATAAATATCTGATAAAAGTAGTACATGTCTCTTTATAGCATTGTTGTAATAAGTTATGTTTGAGAACTTGGCTGATGCTAAAAGAATATGAGAATGTACTTAATAAATCAAGTGAAATCTATTCATGTAGTGCTCTGACCATAGATCCATCATCGTCAGGAATAGGTGATTGTGAAACGGGTGCCCGCGGCGAAACTCGGAGCGCATATTTTGAATATGTGGGGGTAAATGGGCGAAAATATCCTTATGTCCTCTTGAAGAGATTGATGGAAGGTAAACAAGAAACCTCTCAATCCTTCATGAATATGTCGGGATGGATGTATCATGAATCTCCCAATTATACTTAATGTCGGATCGAGGAGATAAACAAGAAATCTCTCGATTGGCGATGAGAGTGCAGTTGACACTGTAACTCTGTAGCGAAGGTGCCAGAATACCCTGGCTAGCTAGTTAGCAGAGACACGAGATGTCCTGCATGTGGTCTCGTACTGACCGAGACAGATGAGGTCATAAGAATCCGACTCTTTTGATGACCTATGTATGGTACCGAGGTGATTTCGTAATGGTCGGTTGGAGTATGAGCGGTATATCTCATCTCCTCAGAGCATAAGTGTGATTGTAAAATGTAATCAGTCGTATAGCATGTTTGCTTAAGGATTGAATACGGAGATTCATTGGCTGATGTTGCATTTCTTTGTGCATTCCTTAGTAGATAAATGTTAATTATGTTTCTTTATATTCTCTGCAAAGTAGACAGATGAATTACTTATCTACCATGGGTAGATGCAATGACCTCCTTGAGAATGGAGATTATCTTATTCTGTTCTATGATGAATAATTATGCCTGATAATGTAAAAGTAACCCCTACTTAGTTTTAATTTGATAAACTGCAATAACAATGTTTTTGGCAGAGATTTATATCTCTCGCTGGGGCAATTTTCAATTGTCTCACCCCCGTGGAAAACATTTTTAGGTATGCATGGAAGGCAGAGCAGAAACCCTAGAACAGGGAAAGAGCAGCAGCAACAGCAGGGACAACAATAAAATCTCAGGTGGAAATATTGTATGTCTAGTCATATAGATAGTAGTCTTATGTGTCGTCTCTGTACTCTCAGGTCCTCGGAGTTTTAAATGTATCAATCTAAGTTTTGTCTTGGTGCCTCGAAGTTTTTATACTGCATGTGTATATTTGTTAACAGGGCAGTCAATGTTGTAATCCTTGAAAAGGAATGGTACAGGTTGTGTACTTGTGAACCAAGATGGATTTGGAATACTTTGGTTCATGGTTAAAGATTTTTCCTGTGAATGGATCTCTTTGCAAAAAGTTTTAAATTTTCAATGATTTTCAGTAATCCGCTGCAAATAATTCACTTCCGCATTAGTTAATCATGTTTTCGCGAGACGGTCGTTTCAATTAGTGGTATCAGAGCTCTAAGTTTGCTGAGTCTACAAAGACATAGGACTAAGGTATTGAGTCTGTGTTAGTGTCCTCCAGTATACCCTATAATGATTTCTGCTTGTGTAGAGAAAGGGTAAAGTTTAAAATGACTGGAGAGCACAACGAACACATTGCTAAGGGCAATGTTGTTGCACCAAGAAGAGGTGCAAGGGATCATGCAAGAATAGAATGAGTGCCTGAGAATCCCCATTAAGACCTGATCAGGATAGAGAATCCTATGATCATGCTCTTGTTGGGTAGATTAGGGCAACAATAATGCATATGAGTGAACTGGATGCTAGGCTTATAACCTAGGTAATCGGTCCTTAATACAGAAAGCTTGATCTTAAAATGAGTTCCTAAATGACTTAGTCATGTTGGAACAAGGGAAAATATGGAAAAGATTAACTTATGGCAAGAAAGTAGACTCTGCCATGAGCTTAGACAGATAATAAATATGTGATGGCAGTTCCCAAGAAGGGGCAATAAGCTGAGAAGTAGGTGATGATCTCTATAATTTTAGAGACATTTGCCTAATGGTTCTAAAAAGCCAAGGTTTTTGGTACAAATAGTGCAATAAATGCCTAGTGTACCAGGGCAGCAGCCCCTAAGTAAGTGTAAAGGTCTTAACCTTTCACCTGTAAAATTCCATGGCTTAGTTTTTGCATCAGTAATAAGACTAATAAGACCATGATGTGAGGACAATGTATGTTATAAATGTGTACATGTTGAGTACACTAAACCCCTTTTGTTATAAAAAGGAGGACTGCTGATTTGGTTTTCCCTATTAGTTGTCATATAGGGAATAAATGATGAGAACTAGAATTTGAATTTTGTTCAAGTATTCTTTTAAATGTTCTATATTGATCTTACCTCTATGAAAGAGGAAGAGGTATAGAAGAGATGCCTGGATAAAATCCAGGGATGTTAAATCTTATGTTATGATAATATGAAAAACAAGAAATATGATAGCATGTAAGTGCATACTACTTGATCTCAGTACTTGTAAACCCTGATCAGGTTTACAACTATTGATGATAAAGTGAGTATGGAAACTCTTAGATTGATATCTTTTTGATTGCCCTGATCAAGCAATCATTCTGATACAATCTAATGAGTATCATGAAATAAGAAATATGGTATGGATAAATGTATCATACCTTAAGTACAAGAAAGAAGGATCTGATAGGAATTTAGATCAGTATGTGTATATGAGGAAGTAAAAGTATGACCCTCATATGATGAGAAAGAGAACAAGGGAGGTGATCCCTGTTCAATAAAGTTGTAAATATGATAAAAGAAAGATGAGAATATGATGTGTTCTCAACACATGTGACTGATACCAGGGTAATGGATTCTAGTATCTGAGAATTATCAGATGGTTTAGATTAGCTACCTGGAGTGATCAACTATGAAATCAGTCTGATTATATAAAATGATATGAACATCATATGTTAGGGGTTTATGCTTTGCATAAACATAACAACTAAATATGACTTTAAGATAAGTTCTCATTTGACTCTATGAGAAAATTGTGTGAAGGAACTTTGTGCTGATCAAAGTTCTATGATGTCTACATAACAATGAGGTGTTATGAAGAGACATGATGATATGATGAATGAATAATATCTGTTCCCTTTATCTGGGATTTTGGGGACGAAATCCTTGTTAGGGGTTTATAATTTGTAACATCCCTGACCTGGGTTATGCTTTAACCCTAGGTGTTTTGATTAAGAAAGATGATTATATGCTTAATCTCATCTTGTGAAAAGTAATTAAGGCTCAAAAGGAACCTATGTTTCAATTTTGGTCCTGTTTGAACAATGTTGAAACAATGTTTGCTTATTTTGGACTAAAGTGCAAATTACCCATATTGAGGGGTTAACTTGGAAATTGCACATGATAAGATGTTCCTCTGATGTTGTGACATCATAGGAATGAATATAATGTAGTGGTATGGTTTTCCCAAGCCTGGACACCAAGATAGAGCTTGTTGGACAATGTTGTGCATTAAAACCTAGTTTTGGAGTAAAGTGCAATTTACCCAAAATATAGGGTTCAATATGCAAATTACCACTTCAACAAGGTCCCTAATGTTTCTTAGCATCAGTTAGAGCAAAGAAAATGAGAGGGACTCCTTATTTGAATTAAGTTGTAGGAGAGAGAATCTTGACATTAAAATAATCAAGAATAATGCCTAATTGAAACCCTAATTCGATTTAGGGCAAAAATGAATAAAAATAATTGAAGGGCTTTCAACCAAAATGTTTGGGGTTTATTTTGAATAAGGATGGACGTTCCTTTAACAAGATAAGGAACGAAAATATCTTAAGTAGGTGAAATTCCACTCACCTTTTTATAAAGAAAAGTAATATCCACTCACATGTGGGATATTATATTATAAGCATTAAGGTGCTTAATTTTCTTTTCTTTAAATGGAGGATAATGAAGGAGAATTAAAGGCAAGGAAGGTGCCTCGTACCCAAGGTAGTTGAGGGGGAAGAGGCGGCCACTTTATTGGGATTAATTGGATTTTTATAAGGCATTTTCTCTCTCATCAATTTCCTTATAAAAGTGCCATTTCCAAGCCCAAACCAAGGCCTTTTCGGATTTCTTTCTTCCCCTTGCTTGCAAAACCGACCAAGGAGCTAGGTAGGAGCAGGGATCATGTACCCAACCTGTTGGTAAGCCCTTGACCTTCATTCCTCATGATTTCATGGTGGAAATCGAAAATAAATTATGGATTCCTTCTTATTTCGATCTCCTCTTCAACCCTAGCCAACTTTTGCAATCAAAAGCTTGAGGACGAGCCTAGGGGGAGTTGCTACAGCTTCATCCACCATTTATGGCGTGATCGTGGAGATTTGGAGCTCAATTGGAGGCGGGTTTTATAACTTAAACCCTCAAACATTGCTATTGCATCAATCTTCTATGCTTTGTTGATTGATTTCTTCAATTTTATACACTTTTGTTTCTTTGCTGCAAATTCCATCAAGAACGGTTGCTGTTCTTGGGTGCACGAAAGAAGATGATGATGAAATCATCATAATCAAGCACCTTACCAAATATCTTGGGAGAAAACGATCTCAAAAGTTGGGACCAAACGGTTTCACCAAAACCGTTTGGTGACCAAATGGGTTGCAAACCGTTTGGTGGAAAACGGGTTCAAACCCGTTTGAAGGAGTTGACCAAGCGTTGACCGTTTGGGAATCTCGTTCACAATTATGTAGTATAATGACCCTCCAAATTTTAGGGGTTAACTCCAAAGGAATCATAGGTTGAAGGCCAATCAATTAGACAAATCGAATTGAATTAAGTGCTGATTTTCAACCTGATTAACTTGACCTGCTTGGGAAAACGGGTTCTAGACCGTTTGAGTGAGTTGACCAAGCGTTGCCCGTTTGGGATTCCTGTTCATAATTATGTTGATTAATGACTCTCCAAATTTGAGGGGTTAAATCCCAAGGAATCGTGAGTTGCAGGCTATTCAATTAGACAAACCCTAATTTAAAACAGTGCTGAAATTCCAATGAGTTAAGTTGAGATTTTGGGTTGATTAGCCCAAACGGGTTCAAGACCGTTTGGGATCATCCAAACGGGTTCACGACCGTTTGGGGATCACCCCAAGACCGTTTGGAGGTCTGGGGTCAATTATAGTTGATCAATTGAAGGTCCAAAGGTACCAAATCATACTGCAACTCAATGCTGATTTGTTGATCAACTCGATAGACCAATCCATGATGATTTTTCACTAAAGTCCAAAGGTTGGATGAGCCAAACGGTCTCAAGACCGTTTGGAGGTCTAGGGTTGAGTATGGTTAGGTGTTTTAAGGTCTAAAGGTACTAAGCTGATATACAATGTAATGTTGATTTGGTGATCAATCCAATGAACCAAACCCCAATTGGATTGCTTAGATTTGAGTGATATGATGGGCAAACGGTCTCAAGACCATTTGGAGGTCATCCAAACGACCTCAAGACCGTTTGGGGTCAGGTAATACCCAATTTGGATGATGGTTCAATGGTTTCAAAGTAACTAGTCTTACATTGATTAGTGTTGTTGAATCATCGATTCCAAACCCTAATTCAATTGGATACCTCATGTTATTGAAGGTCCAATTGATAAAACCTTTTTGGAAACCTAATGTAATTAGGTGAGAGATACCTTAATGATACTAATTAAGAATGCTTAACAAATTCATGGATCCAATACATGATGAAAACCCTAATTGAGGTTGATTCCATGTATAACCCTAATAAGAGGTTGTCTGCATGTGAAATCACTAATTAGGATGAATAGTAAACCCTAGTTGAGGGTGTATCCAAGTGAAACCCTAGTTGAGGGTGTATCCATGTGAAATCCTAATTGAGGGTGATTTCATGAGAAACCCTAATTGGGAATGATTAGTAAACCCTAATTATGGGCAATGTGATATGAAATCCCTAATGAAGGGTGATGCTATATACAATCTCTATTCTAAAGAAGGGAGATGGTATGTGAAACCCTAATCCCTAATGAAAGAATAGAATTCATACTTGAATATGATTTATGAAGTGAACCCCTGTGGCACGACCGTGCAAGGTAGCACGGCCGTGGTGGATTCACTTTTCACGACCGTGCAAGGTAGCACGGCCGTGGTAGCTTCATTGTGCACGACCGTGTACGGTAGCACGGCCGTGGTGGCTTCCCTTTGCACGGCCGTTCTTGGTTACACGGCCGTGGTGCTCTATTCTTGACTTAGAGATAAATTGAAAGTGACCTAACATGGCCGTTTTATTAATTTCCAACCTAAGGATGAGAGAGAAACTCATACCTTGTGATGATAATCATTTAATGATACATGATGAATGTAATAAGTATGAATGAATACTTAGGATATCAATGAATGCTCCCAGAGGAGTGTAGCAATAAATTAGGGTTGGAGTGATAATACAAATATGAAACCCTAATTGATAAGAAAGGAAAATCCTAACCCTAGCTTTGGGTAAAAGGATGAAAAGCCCTAATTGATGGTAAACCCTAACCTTGGTAAGGGAATAGTGGTGTTACCCTGTATTGCATGATGTGTTGTGAACTTGATAAATCTATTATCATGTGTGACAATCATGCAGGTCTCATGAGGTGATGATCATAGCCAGGTATGAGCTATGATGTTTATTTGATAAGAGTTCATTGGCCATATGTGCCATTATGTTCTTGTTACTTAGAAAAGAAGTAACAAGATTAGTATGGGCTTGTAAGCCTTGTTATAAAGTTGTTGCCTAGTAAGAGGTGACAAGATGTGAATGGCCTTATGAGCCATGTGAATAAAGTTGTTGCCTAGTGAGAGGTGACAAGATGTGAATGGCCTTGTGAGCTATGTGAGTAAGTTGTTACCTAGTGAGAGGTGACAAGATATTTCATGGCCTTGTGAGCCAGGTGTGATGCTTGTGTAACAAGTATCATGAATGCCTTGGTCAGATGACCTGAAGGTGATAGTTACCTGAAAAAGGTATAATAATGCTCAATGATGAGTTAAGGGTTTGAATACCCAGAACCATATGATTATGGTGATGAGAAAGTGAATGGATGATAATTCCCAGTATTGAAATGAGGGACTGAGTTCCCAGGGTCTTTGAAAGACTGATAAATATCTGATAAAAGTAGTACATGTCTCTTTATAGCATTGTTGTAATAAGTTATGTTTGAGAACTTGGCTGATGCTAAAAGAATATGAGAATGTACTTAATAAATCAAGTGAAATCTATTCATGTAGTGCTCTGACCATAGATCCATCATCGTCAAGAATAGGTGATGGTGAAACGGGTGCCCGCGGCAAAACTCGGAGCACATATTTTGAATATGTGGGGGTAAATGGGCGAAAATATCCTTACGTCCTCTTGAAGAGATTGATGGAAGGTAAACAAGAAACCTCTCAATCCTTCATGAATATGTCTGGATGGATGTATCATGAATCTCCCAATTATACTTAATGTCGGATCGAGGAGATAAACAAGAAATCTCTCGATTGACGATGAGAGTGCAGTTGACGCTGTAACTCTATAGCGAAGGTGCCAGAATACCCTGGCTAGCTAGTTAGCAGAGACACGAGATGTCCTGCATGTGGTCTCGTACTGACCGAGACAGATGAGGTCATAAGAATCCAACTCTTTTGATGACCTATGTATGGTACCGAGGCGATTTCGTAATGGTCGGTTAGAGTATGAGCGGTATATCTCATCTCCTCAGAGCATAAGTGTGATTGTAAAATGTAATCAGTCGTATAGCATGTTTGCTTAAGGATTGAATACGGAGATTCATTGGCTAATGTTGCATTTCTTTGTGCATTCCTTAGTAGATAAATGTTAATTATGTTTCTTTATATTCTCTGCAAAGTAGACAGATGAATTACTTATCTACCATGGGTAGATGCAATGACCTCCTTGAGAATGGAGATTATCTTATTCTGTTCTATGATGAATAATTCTGCCTGATAATGTAAAAGTAACCCCTACTCAGTTTTAATTTGATAAACTGCAATAACAATGTTTTTGGCGGAGAGTTATATCTCTCGCTGGGGCAATTTTCAATTGTCTCACCCCCGTGGGAAATATTTTTAGGTATGCATGGAAGGCAGAGAAGAAACCCTAGAACAGGGAAAGAGTAGCAGCAATAGCAGGGACAACAATAAAATCTCAGGTGGAAATATTATCTGTCTAGTCATATAGATAGTAGTCTTATGTGTCGTCTCTGTACTCTCAGGTCCTCGAAATTTTAAATGTATCAATCTGAGTTTTGGCTTGGTGCCTCGAAGTTTTTATATTGCATGTGTATATTTGTTAACAGGGCAGTCAATGTTGTAATCCTTAAAAAGGAATGGTACAGGTTGTGTACTTGTGAACCAGGATGAATTTGGAATACTTTGGTTCATGGTTAAAGAGTTTTCCTGTGAATGGATCTCTTTGCAAAAAGTTTTAAATTTTCAGTGATTTTCAGTAATCCGCTGCAAATAATTCACTTCCACATTAGTTAATCCTGTTTTCGCGAGACGATCGTTTCACTTCTCATCCTCCAGATTAATAAACCCTAAAAGATACTCCCCTCCTCATCTCAAGTTAGGGTTTTTGATAAGAAGTAGGATTAAGGTATCCTATGCCAATTAATGTACATGTAACGTGTAAATAATGATAAAGTAAAGAAAAAATGATTTATGGTTTTTCCTTACAATAGTAAACCCTATATAAAGCTAGGGTTTGTTTAGGAAAACCTTAGTGGCTCAAGCGATTCATATAAACCCTAAGATGTAGGGTGTAGTCTATAATCCTAATAAAAAAACTTAATCTTGGGAAGTGAGGGTAGTGTGGTTATATAGTAACCCTACCCATATGGACCCTAATTATGGTAAAAGGAAAATATAACTGAGTATAAGTGACCCATTCTCCTGTGCATACATGTATGTTGAGAAATTCATTCATGATTCATGAGAAGGGTTTGAAGAAACATAAGAAACCTATGAGTAACACATAATATAAACATAACTTGCTCATCACCCTAACGCTATCTCTGGAGGAATGGATGAATAAAGAATACCCCCAGCGAATGGGTATGGCTACCCCTAGTGAGTGGGTACTCTATTGAAACTACCCCTAGTGAGTGAGTATGTTATTGAAATTACCCCGAACGAGTGGATATAGTACCCCTAACAAGTAGGTAAGTGTAACATACCAGATCTTGGACCCTACCCTAGAAGTTTAACCTTTTGGACATAGCCAAAAAAGGTTGAGGTTAGAGTGATCCAAATAATCAAATGTATGAATAATGTAATCTAATATCTCATATAACTCATTTGGTAATAGTAAGATGATAAATAACTTAATTGGATGCATAATGTAGTTAATGGGCCTCTAATGGGCTAGATGACAAAACCCATGTAACAAAGCCTCAAAATAAAGAATAGACTTCAAATTCATAATCTACACATTAAAATAAGACGACATGTCAATTTTCATTTAATTAGGACCACCTTGAAATAATATGGTAAGTTAGGAGAGAGAAATTGCCTAAAAGGTGTAATTAATAAATAAATATAATTCATGACCTCTAAAATTGGAAAATAATCTTGGATTTCTAATCTACATAATAAATATAGCCTTTGGGTAATATTTTCATCCAATTTGGAGAAAGTTTGCTTAAAAACTGAAATCAGGAGGGAGAAAGTGTGTAGAACCTTCAAAATATTAAATAAATATACAAACAACTCCAAAATGTAAAATTGATGGAAAATTCGTATTCAACCCATTAAATATGATTTGTGTATGAAGTTTCACCTAATTTGGTTAATCCATGTGTCATTAATGCACCCGGAGAGAAAAAACGAATATATAAAATAATGCATCTAATGTTTCCAAAAGTGAAATCTAATTGAAGAATCTGAATCTACATGTTTAACTTAACTTGTATGCAAAGTTTGGTTTAATTTGGATAAGAATAGGACCCTTAAAAGAGGAAAGAGAAAATAAGGAAATAATGCTTCCCAACTTTGGTTTAATCGAATTTGATTTTGTCACATGTCATGATTTCCAGATTTTGCTTATGCGCCAAGCGACGATGACCATTGGATCAGCTTTGGACGGCATCGGGGTAGTCTCCTACCTCGAGTAGGAGACCGACTAGGCTATGAACCGTAAGTTGATTTTATTTTCCACGTATCGTCCTCGTTTCTAATCCTTTTCTTTCGATTTCTTTTCCAGTAGTTTCCTTTCATTGTTCCGCACAAAATGAGCCATAACTCGTTCGATTTTGTGGAGTGTTTGGCAATCGCCCAAACCTTAGCCTCCAAGGCTCTCGTCCATGATAGGGTTTGCTCGACCCTGACCCTTCCCCCTATAAATACTTATACCCTTGTCTTCGGCAGACCTCGCACGAACTTATCCACCCATCAATTCGTTCATAGGTTTCTCTTTTAGCTACCACTGATCAATGTTTCTCCTTGGGTTACAGTGGCCGCTTCTCACTGCTCTTAACTGTTTCAGCCAAATTGGAGACTCGGGTGAGTTTGACCTCTATCCCTTTTTCTTTTATGACTTTTGCCTTCGAGTTCGGTGGCATGTTTTGGTTTCACCCAATTTGCTGCTAGCGAGCAGCTTTACTGCTTTCTGCCATGGCTGGTGTGAGAGATTGGGGAGAATGCCCCTTGACGTTTGACGGTTATACCCCTCTCCTCGCCTTCTTTCTGTGTTTTCTCGACTTTGGGCATTGTCGTCTTTTCGACGATTTTGTTTATTTATCTGAATGGGGCCATGCAAGCTTTGACCCATGACTTGGCCGCCCATGATTGGGCCAAGTCATGTGGGGACAACCCACTTTCCCTCTCTCTCTCTTCGATTTGCAATCAATGTACTGACGTGTAATTTTCTAATTAGATGACGTTTAAAAATCGATAACTAATTAATGGATGAATAAAAAAATATGGAAAAATACTTGTTGGATTCAAAAAAAGAAGGGCTTTCTAATGGTATAAGTTTTGATGGCTAAATATAATGTTTTAAAGTGGGTTTTTTAATGGATCTAATTAAATAGATAATAAATTGTATAATTCATAACTAATAATTTATAAGTCATAAAATACAATAAAATATGTTTTGAAATCAGGAAAATATAACCTAAAACATGGTGTAGTTTTGATAACCTAATTGACCAATAATAAAAAGGCGATGTTTAGGGTTTTGAATAAGTAATGAAAACCTAACCCTAATTCCACATATATGCATCATAGGTTCTTTGGAGTCCTAGGCTTGGACCTAGACTTGGCATTGGACAGAGTAGACTCTAAAGTTGAGGTATGTTGTATCCCTTATTATTCGATGATGAGCAATTCACCTATCTTATCTTTCTTTTGACTTTGGCCTACACATAAGTCTATTCTCTTGATATCATGGTATCAGATCCATTGGTAGTCAGAATGTGACTATTTTAAATTTGTCTCCCTATAGAACCCTTGGCTTTGTTAATTAGCTCTAAGTGAGACGTCGACCCTATATTTGATCAATGATGATCCTTTGTGCAAGAAGGTTTGTTTTGACGATGAGAATATGTTAGGAGATCTTGTTATGGAATTGTGACTTGGTTTCCGCAATTGAGTTTGGATCCACCTTTAGTTTTATCTCAAAAAGATTTCATCGACAAAAATATATTTTCAATTATACTACTGTATGTATAAAACTTTTCTCTAGTTTGTCACTGTTTTCTCGAACTAAGTCACAATGAAGAGAAACTATAGTTTGAGTATAATCTAATCATAGTTTGTGACTAGGATTGATATAAAGGTATAGTTGACCTACCCTATGACTTTTTGGATGTTCATGTAGGGTTGATAGGTTAGAGACACAAGGACATAAAGCTCAACCCTAGATGGTGACTTGATAGTTGGATACATGAGAAACATAAATCTCTAAAACTTTCACAACTAAGAGATGTGGGTAGCTCTAAAAAGTTATTTTGTTTGACTTGTTAGACTGAACCTTTTTAAAGGGTGGAGAGTAATTAGTTGTTGATGTTTTGATCTATAGATTTCGAGGATGAAATCCTTTTAAGGGGTGGAGTGTTGTAAAATACCAGATCTTGGACCCTACCCTAGAAGTTTAACCTTTTGGACTTAGCCAAACAAGGTTGAGGTTAGAGTGATCCTAATAATCAAATGTATCAATAATGTAATCTAATATGTCATATACCTCATTTGGTGATAATAAGATGATAAATAACTTAATTGGATGCATAATGTAGTTAATGGGCCTCTGATGGGCCATATGACAAAACCCATGTAGGAAAGCCTCAAAATAATGAATAGACTTCAAACTCATAATCTACACATGAAAATAAGACTACATGTCAATTTTCATTTAATAAGGACAACCTTGAAATAATATGGTAAGTTAGGAGAGAGAAATTGCCCAAAAGGTGTAATTAATAAATAAATATAATTCATGACACTAAAAGAGGAAAATAATCTTAGATTCATAATCTACATAATAGCCTTTGGGTAAATGTTTCATCCAATTTGGAGAAAGTTTGCTTAAAAGTGAAATAAGGAGAGAGAAGGTGTGTAGAACCTTCAAAATATTAAATAAATATACAAACAACTCCAAAATGTAAAATTGATGGAAAATTCATATTCAACCCATTAAATATGACTTGTCTATGAAGTTTCACCTAATTTGGTTAATCCATGTGTCATTAATGCACCCGGAGAGAGAAACAAAGAATATATAAAATAATGCATCTAAAGTAGCCAAAAGTGAAATCTAATTGAAGAATCAGAATCTACATGTTCAACTTAACTTGTATGTAAAGTTTGGTTTAATTTGGATAATAATAGGACCCTTAAAAAAGGAAAGCGAAAATAAGGAAATAATGCTTCCCAAATTTGGTTTAATCGGATTTGATTTTGTCACATGTCACGATTTCCAGATTTTGCTTATGCACCGAGTGACGATGACCGTTGGATCAGCTTTGGACGGCATCAGGGTCATCTCTTACCTCGGGTAGGAGACCGATCAGGCCATGAACAGTAAGTTGATTTTAGTTTCCACGTATATTCCTCGTTTCTAATAATTTTCTTCCAATTTCTTTTACAGTAGTTTCCTTTCGTTGTTCCGCACAAAATGAGCCATAACTCGTGCAATTTTGTGGAGAGTTTGGGAATCACCCAAACCTTGGGCTCCAAGGCTCTCGACCATGATAGGGTTTTCTCAAGCCTGACCCTTCCCCCTATAAATACCTATACCCTTGGCTTCAGCAGACCTCGCACGAACTTATCCACCCATCAATTTGTTCATAGGTTTCTCTTTCAGTTGCCGCCAATCAGTGATTCTCCTTGGGTTATGACAGCCGCTTCTCACTGCTCTTAACTCTTTTGGCCAAATTGGAGGCTCGGGTGAGTTTGACCTCTCTCCCATTTTCTTTTCTGACTTTTTCCTTTGAGTTCGGTGGCATGTTTTGGTTTCACCCAATTTGGTGCTAGCGAGCAACTTTACTACTTTGTGCCATGGCTGGCGCGAGAGATTGGGGAAAATGCCCCTTGACGTTTGACAGTTATTCCCCTCTCCTCACCTTCTTTTTATGTTTTCTCGACTTTGGGCATTGTCGTCTTTTTGACTATTTTTTTTATTTATCTGACCGGGGCCATGGGAGCTTTGACCCATGACTTGGCCGCCCGTGATTGGGCCAATTCATGTGGGGATGGCCTACTTTCCCTCTCTCCCTTTGATTTGCAATCAATCTACTGACGTGTAATTTTCTAATTGGCTAACGTTTACAAATCGATAACTAATAATGGATGAATAGAAAAATATGGAAACATACTTTTGGATTCAGAAAAAGAAGGGCTTTCTAATGGTATAAGTTTTGATGGCTAACTATGATGTTTTAAAGAGGTGTTTTTAATGGATCTAATTAAATAAGATAATAAATTGTATAGTTCATAACTAATAATTTATAAGTCAGAAAAACACAATAAAATATGTTTTGAACTCAGGAAAATATAGCCTAAAATATGGTGTAGTTTTGATAACCTAATTCACCAATAATAAAAAGGCAATTTTTAGGATTTTGAATAAGTAATGGAATCCTAACCCTAATTCCACATATATGCATCATAGGTTCTTTTGAGGCCTAGGCTTGGACCTAGACTTGGCTTTGGATAGATTAGACTCTAAATTTGAGGTATGTTGTATCCCCTATTATTCTATGTTGAGCAATTCACCTATATTATTCTTTCTCTTGGTCTTATGGATAATAGCCTATACACATTGCTCTTATCTTTTGATATCATGGTTCGTGTGAACTATCTTACTTGTTATAGACTTGGATATTTTCTTGATATTTATCTTGAGAGTTGGTGCATGTTGGTCTCCTATATTAATATGTGCCACTTTGAAGTGGATGTTATATGTTTGTGTTGTCCATTGTGTGATGGCAACCTTTGTATCATTTTCTGACTATACTTTTCTACTCGCCTCTACATTAAACATGCTATGTGATTCAATAGCACTAGAGTAGTGTAATTGCATTGGTTTTGGGGTTATGTGCCATTTATGTTTTTGGGATGGAGGTTATGTGCCCCATACCCGAGTTTCAACTTTATGAGGGTTGGCTCAATTTGATATATTTGGGAGTTTGGTTATGTGCCATTCTCTATTAGGTTTCAAATTTATGAGGGTTGGCCGCCAATTGTGTTTATATTGTTCTAGGGCTATGCTTATCTCACATGCATGTAGGTTGATGATGTTTATGATGGGTTATGTGCCCAAAAATATTGATGGGTTATGTGCCCAAAATCTTGATATGTGCTTATGTGGCACTACTTTATTGTTTTGTTTATGGTATCTTCTTCTATGACAATTATGATTCTTTTCTTTTATGCCCGATTGGGTAGTACTTATCTCTTGCATGGGAAGCCTTTTATTTTGATGTCCCTTATTCTTTATAAATTCCTCAATTTGCTTTTTAGTATGCACATACCAGCCTTTGTTGATGTCTCCTATTGTTTCTCTTTTGCTGAGGTATGCTTCCAACCCTAGGTGGACGACTTGGATGACAAGGCTTGATGACCTGGACTTAGATTGTGAAGTTAAAGCTTGGAGACAATCTTGAGGTGGTTTAGATTTCCTATACATGGATCCTTTTATTGTAAGTTTGTAACCCTTTGTTTTATAATTGAATATAGTCAAATTTTTATTCCGCTGCTATACTTTGGTCTTTTTTTACCATTATATAAAGATTTGAAAATTTTACACCCACTCCATCATACCTTCTGAATGTGTTTGGACTGTAGGTTTTATGATTCAAATTTTTAGTAGAGAGGTGTTTTCACTTCTTTACAGTAAGCTAATGAAATTACCCCCAATTAGTGGATATGGTAACCCCAACAAGTAGGTAAGCTAATGAAACTACCTCTAGAGAGTGGGTCTATTAGTGAAATTACCTCCAATGAGTGGGTATGCTACCCCTAGTGAGTGGGTATGTTATTAGAACTATCCCCAACTAGTGGGTATGATATTGGAAGTACCTCCAATGAGTGGATATGCAATTATGATGACCCCCAGTGAGTGCGTAGACCTTAGAGATTGAGCAACAAGGTTGAGAAGTTATAGAATAAAATGCATGTTTGACATATTATGGTCACATAAAAATGAAAATTCAACTGTTAGGGTTGGTGTCCCCGCCTGTGAAGGGTCAAACCAAGGGTGGTAAAAGGACCAGTGGGTGATGCATAACCCTACACGCATGGGGTCAGGTTATGGATATAGAGCCTAGCCTCCTCTTGTCAGTCAAGAAGGAACCATAGGTTAGGATCTTCTCTAGAAGAGTGAGTTCACAAATCAGTTTAACAAAACTAAGTATACAAAACATGAATGCACATACATCCTTTGAACCCAAGTATGCCATCTATGAGGGACACATGAAAAAGACGTTGCACAAGTTGATGACAGTATAGGTCCAAGCCCTAAAGGGAAGGTCTCCATGACCTAATGAAGAGACATAAAGTGAATAATCAACACAATTAGAAGAGATGGAGGAAATATAGGTTATAGAATTACATATGAAATTAGTTTTCTCTCGATAAACACTAGGCATGATAGAGCCCAAAGTCTATTCTAAGGTGACGTAGGGATGATTAAAGGTACATATACCTATGGGAATAGGATATGATCATGTCCTAAGTGCATGATACCATGGAGCTGGGAGATAGCCATCCATGTTTCCTGAGGCCCATGGGTCAGGAGATTGGCCACCTTCATGAGTTCATGATGGCCCAAGGGGTAAGTGTCAGAGGTACTCCATACACTAGTATAGAAAATTCTTTTTACAATGAGAGAAACACAACAATTTTCTACTTGTGTTGTAGTTAGAATACTTATCATTCATGTTGTATATTGTATATTTTATACAAAAAAAATTATTTAGAATAGACAAACTCATTGTATTATGCATGATATTACAATATGTGCTAAAATATTGTAATATACTATAGTATCACAATATACTAAGCTTGTTGTAAAAGACATTAATTACACGACATATTGTGACCCATTGTAATAGTTACACATGATAACATGTTGTAATAGACAATCATTACACAATATAGACTAACCCGTTGTAATATATCATAGTCACACAACAGGATTCACCTTTTGTATTAGGTACATGTTGTAATAGACAATAACACAACATGTTGGAACCCATTTTTATATACCAAGATCACACAACAGACTCCGACTTGTTGTTATATACTATAATTACACAACATGTTGTGGTCTATTGTAATAACCACACATGATAAATCATTATAATAGAAAACCATTAAACAATGTAGACTAACCTGTTGTAATATACCATAATCACACAACATGAGTTCACATGTTGTAATAGCTACATGTTGCAATAGACCATATTCACACAACATGCCGTAACTCTTTGTTATATACCAAGATGATACAACAAACCCCGAATTATTATTATATACCATAATTACATAACAGACTTCAACCTCTTACATAATCACATTATTTCCTTATTATTAAGAAACCCCCCTTAGTACAAAAATACAAAACCATCCTGCCACCTTGACTTCCTCTCTTTTTTAATTTATGCGATGAATGCATCCTCTCTTTCCCTCTCATTCATCTTTCCTCACCCTCACTCTAACACCCAATCAGTCCCCTTATCAGGCTCGACCTCACATCATTATCAATTTCAACATATATTTGGTGAACCTAACACCGAGTAATTATGTAATTGAGTCCTTGAAATTCTTAATTCTTAAAAGACAAACCTTAACCTCATCATTGATTTAAAAAAAATTGTTAAAGATGACTATGAGTTTGATTCTTGATCTAATTTTCTCAATCTGGGTCATCTCTTGAGAAGCCGATCTAAAAACCATGGGTTAGATGTTTTGACCCGGAACCGACAAGAACCCAAATTCTTAATAGAGAATTTAATCATGAGCAATCATAGAATTATTTTTCTTATGAAAAAGGCCCCATGGATGACATCATTTTGATGTATCCAAATGACCCTAAGATTTTCGATGAAGCTTATAGTCATTTATTAGAACTACACTTAAAATTTTTGAATTTTTGGAGATCATTTGCATAATTATAAATTTCATATGGGCCAAAATGATATTGTTGAAGATATATAGTTAGATGGTTAAATGAATTTTATTTTTTATGAAACTTAGAGAAATAGTTGTTACAGTAGTATTAAAGTGTGATATAACATTTTAGACCAATCAGAGATTATTTGATGGTTAAAAAAATTATACAAGAATTATGCTTGTACCAAATTTAATGGTTTAAGTCACTAACATTATTACAATGAAATAGTAAAAAGTAAATATCTCAAGTTTAATCTATCCAAATGAGGTGATTTTTATTGGAGACTTTTGAGTATATAATGGATTTTCGATGAGTTTTGGAGGATTAACGAATAATGATGAATTATTTTATTTCCTTCAAGGAAAGATATGATAAATAATTTATTTGAGGGATCAAATGATTTTAATTTAATTTTTGGGTCATGGTGTACATTACTGGAATATAAAGTAATGCCAAAAAATTAATGCATTTGAAGTTATGGTTTAGAAGATATGAATTTTTAAATTTTGGATTATAGTTGCCTAAGTAAGAAATTGATTAATTTAATACATGACATTTATTTGTCTAAGTCCTCAGTTTCAATCTTGGGCACTCTATAATTTAAGATCTATACAGTATCCATTGAATCATGACCCAATGGCCACAATATTCTCTTTAACCTTACATTAAAGATGGAAACAAACTTTGTAGTCTGTTTCTTCCTCTCTTTTTCCACCACTACAACAAACACGGAAATATAATCATAGTATTTTTTCTACCCTCTCAAAAGCATAGTTCCATTAAACCCCCCCTTAAACATATCAGAATGCATTGGTCCATTAAGAACTTCCTCTCTCTGTCTCCTTGCCCCCACTCACCAAAAATAATGCATGATCTCCTATGTTTCTATAAGTGATATTTGGCTTAATGATCCCAGTTGAAACACTAAATGAATTGAAATTAATGTGTCCAGTAGTAGAATCATTCAAAAATCTTCTTTAAAGATAAAGAATGACATTGGCTTGCAATACATGCACATATATGGAAGTATTTCTCTCTTCTTAATCTATTTTTCACGATAATCCCCATATTTGTTGTGCTTTAATTTCTTTTTTGAATATATTATAGTATTTTATTTGGATGTGGGGAACAATTTAAAATACTCATTTTGTTATATACACAATCACATAATGAAATCATGACAAATTATTATAATGATGGTGTTGATGAATACATTTCCTTAAAATAAACAAATAAACCAACATCTTACATTAGTAGAATGGATATGAGGTCGAATGCTAACAATGACTTACAATAGAACATTTTTTTATGTATATACAAGATATAACCATCACTTAAGCCCACACTTCCATTAAAGCTCGAAAAGGACAGAGAGGGGGCAACTGAGGCCTAGACCTCCCAATTTTTTTAAAACATTGTAATTAGTTATGGTTAATTAATTCCTAATTGTCTTTCTCCTTTTCTTGTTCCTCCTTTTCAAAACGTCAATCATTTTGTGGCTTTTATTTTTGTTTGAATCATGTCTCATCTTTCAATTATTCTTCTCTCTAATCTACTAATATACATATATTATATCAACAATTGTTCGAATAAATGTACTTTTGATAGAAAGTTTTAATGTTTAATTAAGTAAAATCGGTGTTGATAATTCATAACTAAATTGTAGTATTACGAGTTTTAGTTAATCAAGAAAACCAATCACAAGCTTTTTATTGATGGTATCATTTAGTTTTTTGAGAACCCTCCTCCTGTATTTCAAACATCCTTAATATATAAAATACAAATAAATCTATTAATGAAAACTTTCCCAAGATCCAAGAATGGATTTTTGTGTGGAAGTTAAAATATATCTATATGGTAAGAAAAAATATTTTTTGAATTATTCAAACAATTTATACAAAATTTTCCTCACACAAAAAAATAGAAGTCAAAGGGTCTTAGTTCCACACGGTCTACCGGGAGTTATCCCCTTAATTGTTCCATGCACACATATGGTATATACAAACTTTTGCTTTGAAGAGTAAAAACGTCACTCCTTTACATTCTACTTTTCAATCTTTTGAATCTGTATAAAAAACTGACCTGGACTTTAAAAGAATGGTATCAAAACCACCACTAGTCTACGATTGTATGCCACAAGATCTAAAATGAATAGAAAACAAAGAGAAAGAGCTTGTTATATGCCATCATTGTCTTGTTCTTTAAGAGCATCATTCATTGGCAAAGATAAAATAGGAACAATTAATATATATTTTTGTGTGGAGGAGTTGTTAGATATATATTGACAACAAGTTGCTTGAGTTTTCTAAATGATGAAAAGGTACAATCTATATTCAGATATTTTATATTACTTTTTTTTAATTACTACATCTCATTAGGACACCTATG
This sequence comes from Alisma plantago-aquatica, assembly GCA_963693085.1. NCBI lineage: Eukaryota > Viridiplantae > Streptophyta > Magnoliopsida > Alismatales > Alismataceae > Alisma > Alisma plantago-aquatica. Next base: position 1,178,557,350 of record OY856410.1, read on the forward strand.
TTGTTGATATATTATATATTTGTTAAGTCACTCTTATATTGTATCCTTTAAAAGAACTAGTCAGATAATGTTATTATTGTGAGTTTTATTCTATGAAGAATAAAAAAGTAGAATTCAAAGAATTCGTTGTATGCATGCTGCCAGAGTAATAGTACTTATGCATATATATTTTTTCCAAGTTCGATTACTTGACCATGCCCCCCCCCCACTTCCTATTTCTGGCTCTATCCCCAAAGGTCGATGTATGTGCCAATATCTCATGTGAAAGAATGTCTAGTTCATTGCATGCATTGATGAGAAGGATGAAGAAATTATATATTTGCATGTTTACAAGGTAGACTTCATAGTTATTATAAGCCATGTTGCCTTGAACTAGTGTAGTATCCTCTACTCGTATAAAATATTCCTAAATGTTTAAGCTACTTATCATTATATTCCTTTAGTTTTTTCAAATGTCTAAATATATTGAATAAATGACAATATGTTGATATATTTGACATCTGATTGTAGTTTTATTCAGAGAGTATTAATCATTTCTTCTATGAAGAAGAGATCGACGAGGTCTGAAACAAGTGGGTGATGTATATTCTTGAGCACACATCAAAGTATGTGACATGTGGGGGACACATCATTTTTTTAGCATAGACCAATATGTGAAACCTTTGTAGTTAATTTTTTAGTTCGGTTCAAGAATGTGTACTAAGTACTTTATAGTACTGAATCTTTGTATGGATGATTGATTATTTATTAAATTTAATCCAAGTTTATTTCAAGGTTTGATTTTGTTCAATTATGTTCCTATTTGTGAAATAAAAAAAAGAATAAATTCATATTTATTATATTTTTTAAATATAACAATTTGATCAATAAAATCAGTTTGATATGACCTATCAAACTCTAATCAAATACAATAGTTAATAATATATTATAAAAGATGTGATACTACAACAAACAACATATGTTATGTTCTCTGCACCTATTACAACAAAAGTGTTTGGAAAACAGACCCCTATAGCAACATGTGTATCTAGTGAAGTACTACACGCACCACATGTTGTATAAAATGCATATATTACAACAAGCACACTACATGTTGTATAAACAACCTTATTAAAATGGATGTATTTATCAAAAGACAACATGCTTCAACTGTTGTATAAATATATATATATTACAACAGGCGCACTGCATGTTGTAAAAAACATCCCTATTTCAACGGGTGTGTTTAGTGAAATACAACATGCTTCAACTGTTGTATAATATATATTACAATAGGTGCACCAGATTTTGTAAAAACACCCCTGACAATGGGTGTGTTTAGTGAAAGACAACATGGTTCAACTATTGTATAATATATATTTAAATAGGTGTACCACATGTTATAAAACACCCATATTACAACAAGCGATTCATTGAAAAACAACACATTTCAACTACTGTATAAAATATACATATTACAACATGCACATCACAGGTTGTATAAAGCACCCCCATAAGACTACATGATCTAATACTATGGCTAACACCTGTTGTAAAATGAAAAAATGAACTATCAATGGTAACTTAATGATCACAGTCGACGGTGATAAGACCACCATAACCTATGGTGAGTTAACTATGTAATTTTAACATTAATTAAACCCTAAACTATTGGTTACTTGGTTCAATTATTTCAATGGTTAGATCTATACTCAAATTTATGTTTTTGAATAACAAACCCGATCCTATCAATGTGAATGGGTTCTTCAACATACAACAAATGGAATGAATTCCATAGTAATATGTGTTGATTATAATAATGAGAATTGAATGGTACAACACCCTTGAACTTGTGATCTTACCTTTGCCCTCGTATGAGTATATTTGAGAAATCACCAAAATAAGTGGATGTGTAACTCTAATGTGATATAGCTTGTACACCTAACCCTAATGTAACTAAAGAATGGTGATTAGTTATAATCAACCCTCCTGAATGATTAATGTGATAATTTATTACACTCCTGTTGTGTTGAAACCTCAATCTAGTACTAATTGAATATCATAGTGCCTTGCCATGATAAAATTTATGGGACACATATGTGCTAATGATATTTTGAGCCTTGTTTAAGGCATAGAATGTTAATGGTGATCTTACATGAATTTATGTGGTGGTCTTAATGACTTTTGGGCATGTTTGAAGCCCTAATTGAGTTGAAACACTCTTCATATTTCAATAAGGATTAAAACCCTAGAACTTGTGATAAGAAATGGGTATCTTATGATGGTATGATGACAAACATGGTCCATTAATTTGCAATGAATGATAGCATGTCGTATTGTGATTAATATTTATAACTCAAACATTTTAGATCTTCTAAAGTTATAATGTGTACACTCTTGCTAGAAATAAATTAGGGTTTGCTTGTCCATTTGTATGATGAAGCTTTAATTCACTCAATTGGCATAACTAATCAAGTGACACCAAATCATGTAGTTGCCTTGTTCCATAGATTCATTCTAGTGTCAGAACTTGGTGGGTAGTGAAACTAGTAATGCCTATGGGAAACTTAGAGTGTATATTGTTGAATATGCAAGGGTGCAAGTTGAGAATGTATCCTTGCATGCAAATTGTATGTTATGGAGGATGATTGTGGTCATGACTCAAATTTGTGATATGTGAAAGATATCAATGAGTACACTATAGGATGCTTCAAATAGAATGGGCATGCATGAACTATTCTACAGTGTTGTGACCTGTACCGAGGCGGGCTAGTTGTTTATAGCTTGACTTTATGTTGATGTTGGCAGTTGACTGTTATGTCTCTGCTTTGTCCCTCGTACTGATCATGAGTTGTTGGTGAGATAATGGAGTCTAGTTCTTCCATAGATCTAGTATGGCACTGATTTTGACTTAGTGGTGGTTAGTTGGATTTGGGTGGTAAGACTCAAATCTTGAAGGCATAATAAAATAAGTAATATAAGTTGTGTAGTATATCTATTAGGGTTAAATATGGTTCACATTGGTTTATTAACCCTTTCCTTGTTTTTATATTACACATTACTTACAAGATGCTATCCTATGAAATCTGAGTAATTATACTTATTGATAGGTTACTTGTCTATCTTTCTTAGTATGCTTAAACTATTCAATCTAGTGAATTGTTTATACAGTACTCCAATTGCTCAATGTATTTACTATTTATTAATCTGTTGTAATCAATATCTATTGGAGAGAGTTATATCTCTCGCTGGGGCATGGGTCTCACCCATGGGTCACCACATCTTTTTAGGTGGTTGTATGAAGTGTGGTGAGGTTGTTCTTTTGAAAAGGATCAACCTGGTGATCAATTGAATCAGAAGGTCAGTCAGTAGTAGATGTTAGTAGTAGAGTCCTAGTGTCGTCTCTATACTCTTAGGTCCGAGTATGGGATGCATTTTCTTGTTGATTATACTTGTATCGACATGAGATTTTGGTAGTATGCTGATGTCTGTAAAATATGGCATGTACATATGAAATATCTTTTGTATACAAGATGTGGCTGAGGCCATTGGACACAAATGTAATTACTTGTTACAATATATGAGAATGGAAAAGAAGGACCTTCCTGTAAATGTTTCTAAACTGGTTTGTGATTTTGAAATTGGTTTCAACTATTCTGCATTTATGACTATGCAATTAATCAGTAGTTGATCATGCTTTGTGTTTTGAGTAATCTTGTTTAGTGTTACAAGGTGTCATAATAAGAATGGGATGTATGTCCCAACACACGATATAAGTTAAATCATATTGAGCACATGGGGCTCTAATAGATCTTTTTTTGTCATCTTGCACTCAAAGAGCACCTTTGAGACATCGTACCTTTGTAGCTTTTCATGATGTTGGTTCATACTCTTAAGATGTGTGACCATCTCAAGAATCCCCATGTATTCATGTTACTCATGCCACTCATAGTTCATACAACATAGCATAAGCTTCTTAATGTCTAAGGCATCATTGACATGCTTCCAATAAGCATCCACCTTAGCCCTAGGCGCATCAGGTGCGAGTTCCTCTGGCACTGGTGTATCCAGGACATTGTGCTTATGATCATCATTGGGAACCCTTCTCAAAGTCCAGAACTAGTCATGGATGTTCGTCTTATTTAGCTTGTTCTTCTTCAGAATTGATCACAATGATGATTTGTATAACATTTGTTTCCACAAAAGATATTTGCAATTTATAAAAAAACTTTTCATTAATTAGATTTGATAACATAGATAGTATTAATTAGGATTTTATCTAATTATCACTCCCACTATTTAGCTCAAATTGATAACTCTCACTTATCAATTTAGAAGATTGCAATGCACAATATCCTAGTGAGTAAAGATCCATATTTCATCAAATCATGAGTCAGCTTTGGATGATCACCCATAACTTGACTATTTAGGTAGACAATGTTTGCTAATTGCATGTCATGCTACTCTTGGGTAGATGGTGTGCACAACTCTTTGTCACAATCTATCTTCATTTTTCTAGGTACCTAATCTCATTAAGGTCACTTAGTTAAGCCTGATGCAAAAGCCAACATGATAGAATATGCACACTGCTTTAGCAGATATGCACATCTACCATCACACTTCCACAACATGCGCAACGTACCATCGTTTGACATAACCTACACTTTTTCGATCAAGATTTTCATGTCTGTTTCTTATGGAAAGCATCCATAAATCAATATTATATTGAGGGGTTTTATATAAAGACATATACATTTCCAATCACCACATACTTATAGTAGGTATCATATACATACTACGACCATAACAATACATGCAATAGTAAAGACAAGAAACAATTATGGTCATTCTATTGTAATTCCTTGGAACTACAAGGAATTACTACCACCTAAGTTCCACATCATATGTAGCAACCTATAGTTGATGATGGTCTATGCTAAAGCCAGTCCGGGTCGATCAGTTCAACCCTTGAACCTGTCGGTTGACATCCTGGTTGGTCGGTTGGTCTATACAATCAGCTGTATGGCCTTTGGTCCTGGCGATGTATAGACTCCTACAACCAGTCAGTTGGGCCATTATACAATTGGTTGGCTCCTCCTATCATCAACCGCCCCAGTCTTCTAGCTAATTAGTTCATCTCCTAAATGAATTGGTACACATGGTGCAGATGTCCTTTGTGCCATAACATGAATTAAAAGCTATCATATATTACATGTTAATTGAGAAACCTCGAGTTACATTTGAAGGGAGCATATGAAGGAAAGAATAAATACTTTTACACATGGAAAAGAAGAGAGAGGCTCATCATGCAAATTGAGATATAAATAGGAACAACAACCATCCAACCAAGCACAAAAGGGCTTGGGGTATATGCCATAACTATGCTACCAATCACCATCAGAACAACTTTAAAATGACACATATAAATTGCACATATATATCATATCATATCCTATCATACATATATTGGGTTCCTACATGGTATTTGATCAGATATACACATTAAATATTCAAACTATATGAAATAAATATACGATTAACCAAAATATGATCATATTGATTAGATCCCAAAACATAGTAAATTGACGGGGCTCTGATACAAATGTTGGGAAATATGTCATCATATATGGAAATGGAAACAAAAAATTTACTCGTCATATTCCTCTAATACAGTAGAATATGTCAATAACTATGAGATGGAAAGAGAGTTGCAAGAGATATACGTGGTCCTGGATCAAGTCCAATGATAATTCTTGATGTGGTGTGCTTCGTTTACAAGTGCACACAGACGACTGTAGGCATGACATCACCATGGACGACGGTGGTTGTTGTCCTCCTAGAGGGTGGAAAAGACCTCCTTTCCTCTAGAGTAGTCCACATAGACTACCATGAACTCCATGTTGCGCTGCCGAAGCTAGTAGTAAGGACTTTTTCCCTTCGAACGTCAACCTCATAGAGTTTTTTCTCTCTCCCAATTGGCTCTCCCTTGTTGTTCCTCCCTTTGACAGGTAGTACTTGATCTATCTCTCTTGGTTACTAAAACTAGAGAGGAAAAAAATTGTGAGAGCTTATTGTTGTGTCTAGGAAGCCCCCAATAACCCTCTATTTATAGAAGGGCTAGGGTTAGGGTTCCCTATCCATCTGGGAGTCAAAGAGATAAACTTTCATGTAGTTTTTAGAACTTACGAATGGTGAACCAGTCCGTTCAGTGTCGAACCGATCAGTTCATGGGTGAACCAATTAGTTCAAACTCTGAACCAATTGATTCATCAAGTTCCCTATTTACAACCATATTGTCTTTTAATATTCGATTAATGCACAATCATGACATCAACGTCAATCCTTAATCCAATGGAATTGATCATTGAACCGAGCGATACATATGATGAACTGGTCATTTCCCTTTATGAAATAGTCATTTCACTATTGAAATGGCCATTTCACTGTTGAAAGGGTCATTTCATATGCGAAATGATTGTTTCATATTAAATGGTCATTTTACATGTCTGACTTGGAAAATATTCAACCAATTGTTGTTTGTATTGACTTGACACTTGAATTGGTCAGTTCAACACTTGAACCTGTCATTTCATCATCTAGTTAGTGAATTTTCAACCTTAGTTGTTTAAATTGAATACCTAAACACTTTAGTAATCAAGTTAAACATCGTTCATGAATAAACTCGTATTCCATGTGCATCCTATGTGTGAGACCCTTTAGGTCCCCAGTTACATTGATATTGAATGTACACAACCAATTTATGACATCATAAGCAATGAGCGGTATATAGCAACACATCATTGCAACCCAAGTAATTTGGAATGTTGTAGAAAAAATTCAACCTACAATCCTTGACTAGCGTAACTATGATCGTATAGTTCCTTTGTTTCTGATATTCAGATTGAACTCGAGCCCTAAAATCGCCATCCTCTTTAAAGTTCAACCCATTTTCCTTGAACTAGAGCAGACTGTCAGAGATGCATGTGAGTTCACATATAACTTATTGAATCACATGAGTATGGGCATACATTTCTCAGTCCCACTTATCAAGTGGCCTGGATATCAATCTCCTGTTTGAGGGACAAATCCCATCTATAGTACTCACACTGAATCCCCATGCATCACAAAGTACCTAAGCATCATCTTTATGGTAACCCTTATTCAAGGTCATGTTGGATGATGTCAAAGTACCATGAGTGACATGTGATGAGTGTAGTTATTTTAGGTCTAACAACTACAATCACCAATATCACTATGAGAGTTGATTCTGACTACCATATAATGGTTTCCATGTATCACTCTCAAGGCTAGTCTTTCTGATACATTGTTCTATAACAAGTACATATGTATTTGGTTTGATATCACATATCATGAATAATGAGATTTTGTCATCAACCAACACACACTCTATATTGATGTATTATTTTTCTCTATTTTACTTACATAGTAATATCTGACTAGGGACATAACAAGAATGTATGTATTATTATCATACATACAATCTCATTATTCAGGTCCTCAACCTGAAGACAATGTCATCATGTAATATCCTTGAACATCTAGTTATGTCTACGTCATCATCTCATGATTGAGACAAACATAATAAATGGAATTACCTTTATCATTATCAAATCAGGTATCAAATGCCCCATTACAATCATCATATGATTGGATCTCTGGGCATACATACCAAGATAGAATTCACAAGAATAATCCAAATAATTTATGTAAAGAATAAAATATGACATCCTAAATTATGTACAAAATGCAAACATATGCCTTCATTCCTATATCCTTTTAGTGCGATTACAAATGTAGTGGATTTCTCACCCTAACAATGAGTACATGTAGAAAGGTGCTTGTAGATAAAATTTTTGTCATGTCATTTTTATTGGGTAGAGATAAATGATATTGAACTTAGGAATCCTTTTCCTCCTAATTCTCCCATTTTTTTTCCAAACTAAGAGATTATATATTCACCCGCTCTCTCCGATGGACTCAAAATTATTCAAATCAATGTCTATAGCTATACCTAACCACAGAGGTTTATTAGAATTGAAAGATAGGACTAAGGTATTAAAATACTCAGAGATTCTACTACTTGAGCTATGACCATTGGTTAGGGTTTGTAGAGCGGATTTAGCAGTGCTATCCGCTATCTCGTTGAGTTTCCTGGGTATCAGGCAAACTGAACAAGATGGAAGGGTGGAGATCAGCTAGAAAAACCTCTCCACATAAGGCTTGAACTTCAGAAGGTGAATCCTGGCATTGAAGATGTCCACAACAGTTGCACATTCAGACAAAAAGATAACATTTGTAGGATGGAGCTTGCTAGCGAGTACAGAAGCTAGGAGAATAGCTTGAACTTCTGCATGCAGCGCACTGTCAGCAGCCATGATGTTCCCTTCTCCTTGTAGGCTATGACAACAGGAGTTAACGACATGAATGCCGAGACCAAAGTTGTTACCTTTGAAAGCAGCATCAGAAAAGATCAGAGTAGAGTCTTATTGTGTTTTGGGAAGCTCAAGTTTTCTGATGTGGAGGTTCATTTTAGAGGAATCTCCCAGGAGCTTTATTATGGATTTTGTTTGTTCCTAAATGAACTGTAACATCATCTGTAGGGAAAGTAGAGTTGCATTATGTGTCAACTCGTTTCTCACTCGCCAGATGTGCCAACAAGCAGTAGCACAAATCATGAACAAGGAGGAGGATGTTGTTGCAACGTTCAAGATGTAAGAGATCCAGTCTCCTTCAGAGAGTGTGCACATATGAGTCCAATACCCCAGTTCCTTCCAGATGAGGTTACTGAATTTGCAATCATGAAGACAGTGAATAAGAGTTTCTTGTTCAAAGCCACACAAAGGACACTCCGTGGCAGTGTCTATGTATCATCTAACTTTCTCGGCATTGGTTAGCAGACTTTTGTGTTACATTTGCCATAAGAAAAGCTTGATTCGTTTAGGAATCTTAGATTGCCAGATACCTCTCCAGTTACCTTGGACATTTATCTCTTTTCCTTTCCGTATCCATCTTTATGCTGATCTTAAGGTGAATTTAGCATTAGGCTCGAAAGGCCAGACAAAGTTATCATCTTCTGATAGCGGGTTAGGAGGAGGGAGGTCTGCTATGTGTGGCCAGTTCTCCTCCGATATGTGTAGTTTTATGAATTCCCAATCCCAGGTGCCATCTAGCGTAACCATGTCTTGGACCATGAGGTCTAGGAGTCCCGCAGGGGCTTTATCGTGCTCTTCCTTCATTAGGATAGGTTTGGCTCCACACCAGCGATCAAACCACACATTTGTGGAGTCCCCTTTGAATATAGTTTTCACACTAGCCTCTCGAATGTGTGAAATGGCTTTTTTTAATGAAATTCCAAGATGAAGAGCCCGACGCTTTTTTAATAGTACCATTGAGCATGTATTTTTCTTTCATAATCTAGACCCACATCACATCTTTGTTCTGCAGGAAATCCCATGCGTTCTTCATCATTAGAGTCTGGTTGTGATCTCTAATGTCTTTGATGCCTAGTCCTCCAACATCTCTGTGGGAGGTCAACTTCCTCCATGAGACCTGGGACAAGCGTTTCGTGTCTGAGTTCCCTTTCTAGATAAATTTCCTGATGTGCAGACTGATATCATCACACAAGGTAGGAGAGATAGCTATGGACTGCATAGTATATGATGGAATAGCTTGCAAGGTTGATTTTGCTAAACATATTCAACCAGCTAGGATGAGGTGCTTAATGGCCCAACTGTTCATCTTAGACTTTATACTATCAAGCAAGTAACCATGAGTTCTCTTATTGATTCGTTGGTGAATGATGGGGACTCCCAGATACTTTCCAAGGTCCTTTGTGACTTGGATTCCCAGGACTCTACTAATCTAGTTTTGTTCGCATTTAGTGACATTGTTGGAGAGGAATATGCGGGATTTAGTGATAGACACCTCTTGTCCAACGACACTGGTGAACTCAGTGAGTGTGTTCTTGATGAGCTTGGCTTGTTGGACCATTCCTTCAGCAAAGAGGAGGAGGTCGTCCACGAAGCAGACATGGGGTAGAGGTAGAGAGGACTTGTTGATGACGATTGGCCTCTAGCTTCCCCCATTGACTTTGATGTTGATAGCTTGGCACAACCTTTTGATGCATAAAATGAAGATGTAGGTGATAAGAGGGTATCCTTGTCGGACGCCCCTACCAGTTTTGAAAGATGGCAGCGGTTCCCCTTCCCAAAGTATAGAGGTATCTCCCATTGTGATGATCTGCATGATGATTCTAACAAGATGTCCTGGAAGTTTAGTTTTTAAGAGAGTGTCGTGGATGAACGCCCAGTGCATTTTATCAAAGGCTTTAGTCAAGTCGAGTTTGATTGCCATGAAATTCTTCTTGCCCTTTTTAAATTTCATGGAGTGTAACACCTCTTGAACTAGAATGATATTATCACTGATGCGTCTACCTGGGATAAAACTTGATTGCATGGGAGAAATCCAATTGCTTAAGTAAGTCTTGAGTCTTTCAATAATAATCTTGGATATCGGTTTAAAGAATACATTATTTAGAGCGATCGGCCTGAAATTGCCACAAGTAATGGGGCATTTTACCTCCCGGATAAGAACCAAGTGTGCACTGGCAAGCTGTTGATCGATCATAGATGTTTCAAAGCAGCTACTCACTATCCGGTGAACGGATCATCCGACGTGAGACCAGTTTGTTTGAAGAAAGTCTGTAGAGATGCCGTCTAGCCCAGGGGCCTTTGATGCAACCATCTTGAACATAGTATTAGAGGTTTCTTGATAGCTTGGACTTCCGGAAAGGAAGGGAAATGTTGACTGAGCAGGCACTTCAAAAGCAATTGGATACTTCTAGATCAGATTCATGTTTGCCTACGCTGGAGATGCCATTAGCTTCATATAATAAGATGTGATGAGCCTTTTTATCATCTTAGAGTTGGTCACCCAGTTACCGTTTTCGTTTTTAAGTCTACTAATCTTGTTTTGATGGCGTCGATTCTTCATAGAGGCTTGGAAAAACTTGTTATTACCATCACCACACTTGAGCCAAGTGTTATGCGCCTTGTTCATCCAGTCTATTTCCTCACGAAGGAGTAGATTGCAGAGTTGTTCCTGTAACTCCATTACATACATATTACAAGTAGGAGTATTATGATGGGCTAGTTGTACCTGTGCTTTATTGATCTTGCGGAAAAGGTTTGATTTTTCTTGTTGAGTCTTCCTCAAGGCTTCCCGATCCCACTTGAGCGTGGCCACTTGAAAGTTGTGTAAGGTTTCAAGGGAGTTGTTGTCCTTGATCTAGTATTTAGCAAGATGATTCAAGAAGTCCTCCAATAGGTTCCATCTTGCTTTGGTTCTAAACTGAATGGCTCGTCTATGCATTTTATCTTTTATGCAGAGAAGCAGAGGGTTGTGATCCAACTTCACCCGAGGAAGTATAGTGACACTACTATTGGGGTATGAAGTAACCCAATCTTCATTAATCAGAGCTCGATCAAGTTTCTCAAGGAGGTGTTTTTTATGGTATGTAAAGAATTGTCCCTCCGATTTTGCTTCGATCAGACCAGTAGTATTGATAACATCCTGGAACTGTTTGCTGGCTCTTGAGTCGAAATACTTACTACCACATTTCTCCTCAATGCTAAGTAGGGTATTAAAATCACCTACTACTGCCCAAGGGCCTTTAATAGTTTGGCTTATTGTAACTAGCTTGGACCAAAGCATCTTCCTAGGCTTAGGGGACGAACTTTCATAGAAAAATGTAACTGCATTTCCATTAATGAAGCAGTACACAAATTGATGATGACAGAAAAGGATTTCAAGGTTGCATTTTGTGTTATTCCATAAGATCCATATGCCTCCAGAGAAGCCGATGGATTCAACTCTATGCGATGATTCAAAACCAAAACTTCAGATAATATTTAGTGCTTGTTCTCCACTACAACGAGGTTCGAGGATAGAAAGGACATCGATTTTTAAGGAAATCTTATTATCTTTGATTAAACTGGCCTTTTACTACGATCCAGCACCCTGGATGTTCCAGACGATAATGTTCATAGATAATTTGGGTGGGATGCAGTTGTCCACGTGAGTAGAAATTAACCATGAGGTGGGTGTCCATTAGGGACACTGCCCTCCATGTCCACGTTGATGTCCATATCTGGACTTCTGGTGGCTAAGGTGCCTGTGAATTCTGAATAGGACCCAGTGGCTTTACCCTTCTTCCTTACCCTATCAGGGCTTGGAGGGGTTGGGTTTGTCTGGAAGACAACTTGTCTGTTCTTAGGATTACTTGGCGATCAGCTGAGCTACCCTGATGCGTGCTAGGAGGATTGAAAACCACTATCTGTCCGTTATGCTCCGGGCTACCTTGCCTGCCTATTGAGACTTCATCTTCATGAAGTGGTATAGTCGAGTTAACTTCTGGATCAGTAGATTTTTCTTGTTGCACCTTTTTTTGCTTCCGCTTGTTTTTTTACTTAGAACTGTTTGCCAGTCATCTTCCTTGGCTTTTGCCTGGTGTGAGAGACGAGGGCCATCATCGTCCAAAAATTCATGTATCACATCTGATGGTTTCTTTGATTTGGTATTGTCCTTCTTAGGGGGTCTTTTTTCTGGTTTCTTTGCATGTATGCTCATCTTATACGGATTGGGGGTTTGAGTAGCTTGTCTCCCTCCATCTATTCCAGGACCGGTCTGATGGGGGGGGATTAAGAAATTGGAAGTCACCTTCGCTATGGCCCAGGCGTCCACATTTCATGCAAATCAGCAGAATGTTTTCTTACTCCAAGTTGAATTTCTCACCATTGAAGATGATAGCCGACAGTAGTGGCTTATCCGTTTCCACCTCAACTGCTATTCTTGCAAATTTTTTGCTGTGTCCCAGCATCGTAGTTGAGTCGATCCTTATTGTTTTCCCGATACAGTCCCCAATGCTCTTAAGAAGTTCATGTTGATATAGATACACTGGGAGATCTGCTATTCTCGCCCAGACCAGGAGCTGTCTGGGAATTGGGTCTGAGGGGCAGAAGTCAGGCGTCCATGATTGGACTGAGATGTAGGATCCGAAGATCGTCCATAGTCCTCCTATCATGGCTCGAACGTAATCAGTTTCATTATACAGTTGGATTATGTAATAGCCTTTCTCAAGGTCTATTACTCTGAAGTTTTTCGTCAGTTTCTAGAGGGTTGCCAGCCTGTTGACAAGGGCACGATAGCCCACGTTGATTCCTATAGCCTTAATAATGATAGAGTGCATCCATGGATCCAGAAGCGGTTGAATCTGATCCAAATTAACCTTGATTTTTGGCAACGGTTGATGAATGCATTTTCACCATGGAATTCAATTACCCTATTTGGTCAAAAGTCGACTCAATGCAGTAAATTTCATTTACTGAATATCAAAATTTGCAAAATAACTTAATCGGTCCAATTATCATGGTTTTAGCTGAATTTATGATGATTTAATGCAGATCTTGATAAAATTGAACAGTCAGCTGGGACCAACTTTCACTCACCCTTGGTTCTGACCAATCGATTTGAACGAACAGTTTTATCTAATCGATCTGACCAGACGGTTTCATTCAATCGGTCTGACCAAATGGTTTCATCCATTCGGTCTCAAGACCGAATGGACATGCTTACCTCAAAACCATTTGGAGCTGGGAATACAAGACCGTTTGAGGAGTGCCAGTCTGCGAGACCGTTTGACGCAGCTGCGAAACCGTTTGATCATCCAACGTCCGAGATCGATTGGAGAATGCACACCAAACCATTTGGAAGAGCTACATGCATGGGAAAGGCATGCATGCATGCATGGGACCGTTTGGAGGAATGCAGCGAGACCGGTTTAATAATGCTACGTATAAGACCGTTTGAGAAAACATGCAATAGTGCAATGCCAAACCGTATGGAGCAAGCACAATCAAACTATTTGGAAGAGCCAAACCGAATGGAGCATGTACATGAAGACCAAATGGGCACCTGCTGCGAGACCGAATGATAAAGTAATACAAGCCAAACTGTTTGCTAAAGGACAATGTGAAGAGCAGCAAACCGATTGCACAAGCACTACAAGATCGTTTGGAATAGTCAATTATCAAAACCGTTTGGGCATGCATGCACCAAACTGTGTGAGCTGAACCACGTGAAGACCGTTTGCACTAGCACATTTGCGAAACCGTTTGAAGATCAAGTTATCCAAACTGTTTGGACATTTGCTGATCTAAACCAAATGAACATGCATGCAATCCGAGAAGGCCGAAACTGAATGACCCAAAGTCAGTGTGAAGACCGAATGAAGGCATGCTGATCGAAGACCGAATGAGGTGCGCGAAGACCATTTGCTTTTGCTGAAGTACGAGACCGTTTGAGCTGGCTTGCAACAGCAATGCAGACCATTTGCATGAAAGCAACGTGAAGACCGTTTGCTCGAGCTGCATGAAGACCATTTAAACAATTGCAAGCAAATCAAATGGAACACCAAACCGAATGGAAAAGTGGCAGCAAAATAAGACCCCTTGGTCGGTTTGTATCAAACCGTATGATCATCAAACGGTTTATTAAAGTGGGTTTGCAATGAAACCGTTTGAAATAGATATTTACCAAAACCGTTTGGGCACTTAAAACAGCAAACCAATTGGACTCACACCAAAAAGCATGAGGGCCAAACTTGCACATATAAATAGGACCAGTAGGGTCCCCATTTTGGGGCATCGGTTCTGGGACGCCGACATGCTGCCTATACACAAGTCCGATCCAGTTCCGTCCACACTGCCACTTCACATGTCGTTCCTGCTACAACTCAAGGAGATTGAGAAGAGAAGGAAGGAGTGAGAAAGACTGACTGGTATGTCTTGGCATCCCTTGTTCTTCCAGATCTACTTTTACACAATGTAGAAGACCACATCATCTTCACCAAGCTGCGACCACCTCCTACATCATGCTCATGGAAGAATCCTTTCTCTTTCTTATTCTTCTTGTTACTCGGATCATGAGTGAGTAGTTTCTTTTTCGTTGGTGTGCGAGGACTAGCCCCGCTACCCATGCATTCATGTCTTTTCATTTAACATTCCAAGGCAATGTATATCACTTTTCATTTCGTTGTTAATTGGTATGTTTGTAGTTGATTATCTACTTGCTTTCATCTTGTTCTTCCCTATATTGGGAAATCTTCTATATGTAGGGTGGAATGGCGGTTTACGAAGTTTGACTCCTTGATTAGAAATAGTATAGGATTCCTTGAGGTAGTAAGTGCATGATCCGTGAGGGGACGAACCATCTAACCTTCAGTAATGCTTCTGTGGCCTAAACATCCCTCCGGGAGGGCTACAGCCATAGTTGGATTTTGTATCATCTTTGTTTATCATCGATGTTTGCTTGTAGATTAATCACCTTCTTGCTTATTGGTTAGCGTGGTTGACACCTGGACTAGAAATAGAAAGGGGTTCCTTGAGGTTGTAAGTGTGTGATCCGTAAGGGGACGAGACATATAGCCTACGGTGATGCTTCTGTGGTCTAAACATCCCTCAGGGAGGACCACACCCGTAGTTGGATGTTGTATCTCCAGAGATGTAAGTATATGAACCGGATGGTGACGAGACATCTGATACCTAAGGTGATGCTTATGCAAGCCTAATGCCCGTATGGGGGGTTTTGCAGCAGCTCCATTTGGATAGTTATATCTTGCTTGGATGTTTGATGTTTAGACATGTTTGCATGTGTAGTGGTAGTGAAACTCAATACCATCCCAGCGATTCCATATCATTAATCTAGAACAAAATTTAATTCTGCTCTTTCACTTTCTTGCATTTAGTTTAATTAACCTCCACCAAATAAATCGTTTTAAATATTAGTATTACTTGAGCTAGATTCGATTAAAAAAGATTCTTAAAAATGTTGTCTCTTCAGATTCGATACTTAACTATACTGTGATAAGACCCGTCCACTTGCGGGTGGTATTATTGCACGAGGTTTTGGTAAAAGCTCAGGGATTTTAACCCGGAGTGAATTTGTTAGTGTGACATTTGCCACGTCAAATTCTGGTGCCGTTGCCGGGGATAACAGAATCAGTTAGTCAGATCTAGTTCATTTAAGGTTAATCTAGGATTTTGTTTTTCTTTTGATACAATCGATCATCTACTTGGATTTCATTCTACTCCATCAATCTCACTTTAGATCTCTTCATTTCAGGTACCCCCAAGACTGGTGTATGCACTGCCTGAACAGCCCCAGACTCGCTGCCAGCTTTGATCCGGAGATTGACAAAACCTTTCTCCGACAAAATAGAGAGAACCAAGCAAGAATGGCTCAAGAGGAGGAGATATTGAAGACATTTGTGGAAAGGAGAAGACACCTCCCAACCCTATCATGACACATATCAAACCATCTTCAAGTGTCAATGAGCCTCCCCATATAGAAACAACCATCCTCGGGAATGCACCAGTAGCCCAATAGACAGAGACTATTGATTTCATCCTCCCTCTGCAACAAAATTTGGACTGTAGTTTCTACCAAGAACATCCCTCGGATCCATATCTGATAGATGTTAATAACCATCATTACTACGATGAAGGGATAGTGCATCAACAAATGAATTTTTTTTCTGAACAACACTACATTATCAATGATGTCGTTCAGTTTCCATACAACTATTTTCTACCTCAAATTGAGCAACAAAGAACAAGTCAATGTAACTCCGGTTGTTTCCCTACATGCTCTGACATTACTCATTTTGTATGGGGAAGGATACAAGAAGCTAAAATCAAAGTGAAGATTAATGAATGGTTAAGAAAGAAACCACCAAAAGAATATGTCAATCAAGTTCCACCTAGAGCCCCATCATGGTGATAGTATCCACGTCGAGCCATCAACGTGAAATAAAGGCGCTTTTCAGGAGGCAACCTGATAAATAAAATTCGTATTTAGTTTTAATTTTGAATTAGGATTCTTCTTTAATTTTGTTTTTACCTTTCAGATAATTTTACACTAAATAAATATGCATCGCAAGATGCTATGTTGAGTTCTGATTGATCTTCATTTTTGAGATTTTCAGATAAAGGATGCAAGCTTATTGGAATGCAACCACATCCGGTGGTCCGAACAACATGCAAATTCCCCTCCATCTCAGATTTAGAGTTTGCTCGAGACGAGCAAATTTCTAAGTTCGGGGTGGAGGGTGGGTGCTACGTATCTTACTTTCCACCTTCACCCATCTAAATCAAACTTAAGATTTCATCATCACATTTTTGACCTAATTTTCAAAATTTTCAAATAAAATTTTCAAAATATTAAAGTTTTTCAAAGAAATGTGAACAGATACTAGATGAATTTTTGACCTTTTTAAATATTTATGCATTTTGAATCACTATACCCTTGTTATCCGAAGCAGATCCTCAAAAGGACCACTTTCTGAAAACTAGCCTTTTGATTGAAATCATCTTGTGAAGCTTATGAATCCGAACATCATGATCCTTATGCAAAAATGACAAGTATCTGTCGAACTGATAGGGATCAAACACATCGTGCTTCCTAACTGACTAGTGGCACAATAACATGGAATCCCCACCGGATCCTCATCAAGTCATTATTTGAGCAGAGTACGATAAAGAGAACGACCTGGTGCACGAAATTGTAAATCAAGTTGCATTCTGATCTGAACTCTCTTCTACACTTCTTCTATCATCTTCATACCCCTCCATCCATAAAAAAGAAACAAAATGGCATAAATAGTGCCAAACCCTAAGTTCGGGGTAGCACGCCACTTCCCTCTATATCCGCTTCTTCCATACCCCTCGCAAATAAATAGGGGCGTACCACCAAGAAAAGATGCCAAAAGCGCATACAAAAAGAAATGCAATCTCGAGTCGAATAGAGGAGAGATTCGCACAAAAGATGCAATAAATGAAATTGCAAAACAAATAAAAAGAAAATCTCATGTCGAATAGAGGAGAGATTTATTTCTTCCTTCCATACCACCCTTCACTCCCTTTTCTACCTATTGGCGCAATAAATGCCTCCACTATCATGAAAAACACCAATGTCAGATCAAATGCACACTTGTTGTTCTGTGGGTGTCTCTGGACTCTTACAAAACACTCTGACGTGCTTGTTGTTGGAAAAAGTGAGGAGGAAGTGAAGTTGGAAAGCGAACTCAGGAAATGAAGATATGGTAAGATGTGTTTAGTGGTCTCAGGAGGTTGAGATACTGAGTCACACTGAGCAGAAAGAAAACAATCGTGATGTGAAGAAGAGGCAATCACACGAATTGAAAGTATTCATTTGGCAACGGTTTCAGATTTTGTGTTACTCGAGGACAAGCGACATTTAAGTTCGGGGTATTTTGATGAATGGATTTTCACCATGGAATTCAATTACCCTATTTGGTCAAAAGTTGACTCAATGCAGTAAATTTCATTTACTGAATATCAAAGTTTGCAAATTACTTAATTGGTCCAATTATCATGATTTTAATTGAATTTATGATGATTTAATGCAGGTCTTGATCATGTTGAATAGTTAGCTGGGACCCACCTGCACTCACCCTTGGTTCTGACCAATCGATTTGACCAAACCATTTTATCCAATTGGTCTGACTAGACGGTTTCATTCAATAGGTCTGACCAAACAATTTCATCCATTCTGTCTCGAGACTGAATGGACATGCTCACCTAAAAATCATTTGGAGCTGGGAATACAAGACCGTTTGAGGAGTGTCAGTCTGCGAGACCATTTGACGCAGTTGCAAAACTATTTGATCATCCAACGTCCGAGATCGATTGGAGAATGCAACACCAAACTGTTTGGAAGAGATACGTCCATGTGAATGCCATGCATGGGACCATTTGGAGGAATGCAGCGAGACCGGTTTAATAATGCTACGTATACGACCATTTGAGAAAACATGCAATAGTGCAATGCCAAACCGTATGGAGCAAGCACATCCAAACCATTTGGAAGAGCCAAACAGGATGGAGCATATATGTGAAGACTGAATGGGAACTTGCTGCGAGACTGAATGATAAAGTAACACAAGCCAAACTGTTTTCTAAAGGAGAACGTGAAGAGCAGCAAACCGATTACACAAGCACTACAAGATCGTTTGGAATAGTCAATTATCAAAACTATTTGGGCATGCATGCACCAAACCGTGTGAGCTGAACCACATGAAGACTGTTTGTACTAGCACATTTGTGAAATCATTTGAAGATCAAGTTATCCAAACTGTTTGGACAGCTGCTGATCTAAACCGAATGAACATACATGCAAACCGAGAAGGCCGAAACCGAATGACCCAAAGTCAGCGTGAAGACCGAATGAAGCCATGCTGATCGAAGAGTGAATGAGGTGCACGAAGACCATTTGCTTTTGCTGAAGTACGAGACCCTTTGAGATGGCTTGCGGCAGCAATGCAGACCGTTTGCATGAAAGCAACGTGAAGACCGTTTGCTCGAGCTGCATGAAGACCATTTAAGAAATTGCATACAAACCGAATGGAATACCAAACCGAATGGAAAAGTGGTAGCAAAACAAGACCGTTTGGTCAGTTTGTATCAAATTGTATGATCACCAAACCGTTTAATAAAGTGAGTTTGCAATGAAACTGTTTGAAATAGATATTTACCCAAAACCGTTTGGGAACTTAAAATAGTAAACCATTTGGACTCACACCAAAAAGCATGAGGGCCAGACATGCACCTATAAATAGGACCAGCAGGGTCACTATTTTGGGGTATCGGTTCCGGGACGCCGACAGGCTTCCTGTACACTGGTCCGATCCAATTCCGTCCACACTGCCACTTCACCTTTCATTCCTGCTGCAACTCAAGGAGACTGAGAAGAGAAGGAAGGAGGAGTGAGAAAGACTTCCAAGTATGTCTTGGCATCCCTCGTTCTTCTAGATTTTCTCTGATACGACGTAGAAGATTGCATCATTTTCACCAAGCTGTGACCACCTCCTACATCATTCTCATGGCGTAATCCTTTCTCTTTCTTATTCTTCTTGTTTCTCGCATAATGAGTGAGTAGTTCATTTTTTGCTGGGGTGCGGGGACTAGCCTCACTGCCCATGCATTCATGTGTTTTCATTTAACATTTCAAGGCAATGTATATAACTTTTCATTTCGTTGTTATTTGGTATGTTTGTAGTTGATTATCTACTTGCTTTCATCTTGTTCTTCCCTATATTGGGAAATCTTCTATATGTAGGGTGGAATGGCAGTTTACGAAGTTTGACTCCTTGATTAGAAATAGGATAGATTTCCTTGAGCTAGTAAATGCATGATCCATAAGGGGACGAGCCATCTAACCTTCGGTGACACTTTTGTGACCTAAACATCCCTCCGAGAGGGCCACAACCTTAGTTGGATTTTGTATCGTCTGTGTTTATCCTCGATGTTTGCTTTTAGATTAATCACCTTCTTTCTTATTGATTAGCGCGGTTGACACCCGAACTAGAAATAGAAAGTGTTTCTTTGATGTCGTAAGTGTGTGATCCATAAGGGGACGAGACATCTAGCCTACGGTGACACTTCTGTGGTCTAAACATCCCTTAGGGAGGACCACAACCTTAGTTGGATGTTGTATCTACGGAGCCATAAGTATATGAACCAGATGGTGACAAGACATATGATACCTAAGGTGATGCTTACGCAAGCCTAACACCCATATGGGGGGTTTTACAACAGCTCCATTTGGATAGTTATATCTTGCCTGGATGTTTGATGTTTAGACGTGTTTGCATGTGTAGTGGTGGTGAAACCAAATACCATCCCAGCGATTCCATATCATTAATCTCGAACAAACTTTAATTCTGCTTTGTTACTTTCTTGGATTTAGTTTAATTAACCTCCACCAAATCAATCGTTTTAAATATTAGTCTTACTTGAGCTAGATTTGATTAACAAAGATTCTTAAAAACATTGTCTCTTGGGATTCGATCCTTAACTATATTGCGATAAGACCTGTCTGCTTGCGGGTGGTATTATTTAATGAGGTTTTGGTAAAAGCTCGGGGACTTTAACCTCGAGTGAATTTGTTAGTGTGACATTTGCCACGTCAAATTCTGGCATTGTTGCCGGGGACAACAAAATCAGTTAGTCAGATCTAGTTCTTTTAAGGCTAATCTATGATTTTGTTTTTCTTTTAATACAATCAATCATCTATTTGGATTTCATTCCACTCCATCAATCTCACTTTAGATCTCTTCATTTCAAGTACCCCCAAGATTGGTGTATGCACCGCGTGAACAACCCCGGACTCGCTTCCAGCTTTGATCTGGAGATTGACATAACCTTTCACCGAAAAAACAGAGAGAACCAAGCAAGAATGGCTCAAGAGGAGGAGATAGCTAGAAGGGTAGCTCAAGCCCTTAATGCATAGAGAGAAAGATTCATGCAAGAATCTGGAGGTGCAGTTCAAGAAGAAATTCAAGAAGTACAAGCAGCGGCACAAGCAGTAGAACTACAAAAGGATCTTAGAGAGTTCTCGATCCCCAAAGCCGTTAATGTTCATCATCCATTACAACCTCCTCACATCATTGCTGCCAATTTTGAGATTAGGGCACATTGGATCACATTGCTTCAAAACATCCCATTCTATGGCAAACAAGGAGAGGATAGTCAGGAACATATTTTGAGGTTTATTGATCTATGTGCCATGACAAAGCAAAATGGAGTATCCGATGATGCCATTCGACTCGTTCTCTTCAAGTATTCCCTTGCTGATAGAGCTATAAGTTGGTATAATTCGTTGCAAAGTGAAATATCCATCACCACTTGGGAACAACTCCAAAATGTGTTTTTTGAAAAGTTCTACCCTTCATCTCTCACCTATGAAATTTGACGCCGAATAACAAATTTCACTCAAGTCCCTGGAGAAACGCTTGCTGAAGCCTGGGACAGATACAAAGAGCTTCTACGCAAGTGTCCACACGATGGAATTCCTAAGAATCAACTCATCAAAATTTTCTATAGCAGTGTGGATGACGATATCAAGAGATTCTTAGATTCCTCATCTGGAGGAAACTTCATGCGTCAAAGTTATGATAGCACATGGAGGGTTGTCACCCTTGGAGCTGAAAATCAAGCTAATTGGGGTAGATCTGTAGGTAAGGGAGTATTGAAAGTGGCTATGGATGAAGCTACTCCTGAGTACAAGTCTATCGCTAAAACCCTAAAACTCTTAGTTTCCAAGAAAGACCATATTGAATCATCTCTTGCTGTAATTGGAAGAGGATGTTCGCCCGCTCAACATCAAGAACAGATCAAGACTGCTTCTCAGTTATGTGAAGCATGTAAAGGAATTGATCATTCCACTTTAGCATGCAATGTTCTTTACGACATTGTCCTAAGCAACGTATGTGGACAAGGAGATAATGGTCAAATGGAAAATCTTAATGTTGTTAACACCATCCCTGGTCAAGGTTGTTACAATCCGAATCAGAATAGGAACCATCCAAGTTTTCAAAATGGAAACACCTCTGCAGCAGTGAACTCACATCAATTTGGTTCGAACAATCAACCACGAGGCCCACCAGGATTCTAGCATAATCAACAATAGAATTTTGGAAATCAAGGCAATTTCAGGGGAAACTTTCAGAATAGGAACTTCAATCACTATCAAAGCAGTTCTCAGTACCAGAATCTTAATCATCCTCAAGGACAACAAGTTGTTCCTCTCTCACCTAAAGACAAATCGACAACTATTGAGAAGATGTTACCGTCACAGCAGAATATGATAGCTAACCAACAAACCTTGATAGTTAACCAGCAAGCCCAGTAGAAGGCTATTGAATCTCAACTAGCTCAACTCGCAGCTAGCATAAAGCCACCCGTAGGAGTCTTTGCTGGCCAACTGAAAAATAATCCTAAACACCCAGAACAACTGAAGGCGATTACCACCAGGTCAGGAAAAGACTATTCTAATCCTCTGTCAAGCAACCTATGGTTGTTATAGATAATGATGAACCTGTGATTTTCCAAGACTCAACAACACCTGAGTCACAACCAAAACAGTCAGTAACTACTGATAAGATAGACAAGGAAGGTCTTGAGAAACCTATTGATGAAGAAAATGAAACACCAGAACCTGATATCCCTGTATACAAGCCTCGTATACCACTCCCATCTCATGTAAGGCAAACCCAGCTTGATACTCAGTTCAACAAGTTTAAAGAAGATATGAAGAAACTCCATGTTGATATACCCTTTTTGGATGCGCTAGCCGAGTTACCAGCCTAGACAAAGTTCTTAAAGTCACTCCTCATAAGGAAATATATAACTGAAGAGTACGAGACAATCAAATTAGCAAAGACTACTTCAGACATCATCAAGAGTAAGATGCCCAAGAAGTAGAAAGATCCAGGATCTTTTAGTATCTCATGCCATATCGGTGATTCTACACATAAGAAGGGACTAGATGATCTTGGTGCTAGCATTTTGATCATGCCGCTTAGCCTTTGCAAGAGGCTAGGATTTTCAGAATTTCTCCTGACTGGCATGACTATACAACTTGCAGACAATTCAATAAAACGTCCGTTAGGAATTCTCGAAGATGTCCCGGTCAAGGTTGGAAAGGACACCTATGTCCCGTGTGATTTTGTCATAATGGACATAAAGGAAGACACCTGATACCCTCTCATTTTTGGTCATCCGTTCCTTGCCACTGCAAGAGCCCTAATTGATGTTGAAGCAGGAACTTTGATGCTCAGATGGGGTAAAGAAACTCTCGAATTCAAAGTTTTTGAAAGTATGCGGAGACACCGCATGCAAGAAGAAGTATATCTTATTGATTGTATAGAGCAGATGTCATTTCTCACTCAAGATAATCATGAGTCAGACGATCCTTTAGAAGTTTCTCTAACAGACCAATCCGCTGATGAACCCATTGACGAACAAGTAAAGGATTGCATCAAATTTCTCGACTCTATAAAAGAAGATGTTGAAGCTACTTTTGAAGAACTCAAGCCTATAGAAACTATTGAAGACATTTGTGGAAAGGAAGAGACACCTCCCAACCCTGTCATGACACATATCAAACCATCTTTAGGTATCAATGAGCCTCCCCATCTAGAAACAACCATCCTTGAGAATGCACCAATAGCCCAACAGACAAAGACTATTGATTTCATCCCCCCTCTGCAACAAAATTTGGACTGCAGTTTCTACCAAGAGCATCCCTCAGATCCATATGTGATAGATGTTAATAACCAACATTACTACGATGAAGGGATAGTGCATCAACAAATAAATTTTTTTTCTGAAGAACACGACATCATCAATGATGACGTTCAGATTCCATACAACTATTTTCTAATTCAAACCGAATGGAATACCAAACCGAATGGAAAAGTGGCAGAAAAACAAGATCGTTTGGTCGGTTTGTATCAAACCGTATGATCTCCAAACCAATTAATAAAGTGGGTTTGCAATGAAACCATTTGAAATAGATATTTACCAAAACCGTTTGGGCACTTAAAACTGCAAACCGTTAGGATTCACACCAAAAAGCATGACAGCCAGACCTGCACCTATAAAAAGGACCAACAGGGTCCCCATTTTGGGGCATCGGTTCCGGGATGCCGACAGGCTGCCTGTACACATGTCCGATCCAGTTCCGTCCACACTGTCACTTCACTTGTCGTTCCTATTGCAACTCAAGGAGACTGAGAAGAGAAGGAAGGGGGAGTGAGAAAGACTGCCTGGTCTATCTTGGCATCCCTCATTCTTCTAGATCTGCTCCGACATGATGTAGAAGATCGCATCATCTTCAACAAGTTGCGACCACCTCCTACATCATGCTCATGGCATAATCCTTTCTCTTTCTTATTCTTCTTGTTACTCACATCAAGCGCGAGTAGTTCCTTTTTCGCTGCGGTGTGGGGACTAGCCCCGCTTCCCATGCATTCATGTCTTTTCATTTAACATTCCAACACAATGTATATAACTTTTCATTTTGTTGTTAATTGGTATGTTTGTAGTTGATTATCTACTTGCTTTCATCTTGTTCTTCACTATATTGTGAAATCTTCTATATGTAGGGTGGGATGGCGGGTTACGAAGTTCGACTCCTTGATTAGAAATAGGATAGGATTCCTTGAGGTAGTAAGTGCATGATCCATAAGGGGACGAGCCATCTAACCTTCAATGACACTTCTTTGGCCTAAACATCCCTCCGGGAGGGCCACAACCTTAGTTGGATTTTGTATCATCTTTGTTTATCATCGTTGTTTGCTTGTAGATTAATCACCTACTTTCTTATTGATAAGTGTGGTTGACACCAGGACTAGAAATAGAAAGGGGTTCCTTGAGGTCGTAAGTGTGTGATACGTAAGGGGACGAGACATCTAGCCTACGGTGACGCTTCTCTGGTCGAAACATCCCTTAGGGAGGACCACAACCTTAGTTGGATGTTGTATCTCCAGAGCCGTAAGTATATGAACTGGATGGTGACAAGATATCTGATACCAAAGGTGATGCTTACGCAAGCCTAACGCCCGTATGAGGGGTTTTGTAGCAGCTCCATTTGGATAGTTATATCTTGTCTGGATATTTGATGTTTAGACGTGTTTGCATGTGTAATGGTGGTGAAACCCGATACCATCCCAGCGATTCCATATCATTAATCTAGAACAAACTTTAGTTCTTCTCTTTTACTTTCTTGCATTTAGTTTAATTAACCTCAAACAAATGAATCGTTTTAAATATTAGTCTTACTTGAACTAGATTCGATTAACAAAGATTCTTAAAAATGTTGTCTCTTGGGATTCAATCCTTAATTATACTGCGATAAGACTCGTCCGCTTGCGGGTGCTATTATTGCCTGAGATTTTGGTAAAAGCTCAGGGATTTTAACCCTGAGTGAATTTGTTAGTGCGATATTTGCCACGAAAATGGCCTTGAGCGGTCAATGGAAATCTCAGAAGTTTTGATGAAGTCTGTAGGCATGTTCTTGATGTTGCTTGTATTACTAGCGTTCCCTACCATGTTTGTGTAGGAATTCCTTTGTCCATTAGGGTTTTCTTTATCGTTTGGTACTTGATTCTTTCCTGATTCTTTCTCATTCTCTTGATGATGCACCGTTTCTTCTTGATGAGTATGTTCCTGGGCAGTATTGGTTTTAGGAGGATGAGACCTCTCGGCGAAGGTAACTCTACCGCCGCCTCCCCGGTTTCCAGAGCCTCTCCCTCGCGCCGGCCCTAGAACTATCACGCTTTCTTTTTTGTATAGTTATTTTTCCTTTTTTTCCTTCTTTTAGCAAGGTTCATAATTCATCCTTAGACATTTACACTTGGAGAAATTGTATGGGTAAATATTCATTTTATCTTTCTTGTTGGAGAAATAATAGTGAAACATAAAGTTAACACCTTATGCGATATGCAAAATTCAATGGAATCTTTATGAGTATTTTTTATTCAAAACTAAAATACGAAAATCAAGAAACATGTAGATTTTGTAATGAAAAAAAATAAACTTACTATATGGATCTTATCATGCCATGTAAGACAACATGAAAAATAATAATTTTTGTTAGACTTATTCATCCTATGGTGGTGAATGAATGTGAATGAAGGTGGATGACATCACATGACTATTAGAAAATGTCTTCCAACTATAATATGTCCCTCTCCTATTAACCTATGCAATAGGGTAACCTTAAATTCTATCTTTGATTTTCACATGAATGTTCATGTTTGTGTTTGGTTGGTTTGGAACTCAAACATCATCATCATGAAACAAGCCTTAGGGTTGAGTAAAGTGTTTTGTTCATTAGGTATATCTTCAAGCTAAATTATCCAAACAATTCTTCCAATTAGTGCACTCTTAAACATGCAAAAATTATCTCAAAAGGAACAAATATTTAGCTTAACAATTTTATTTTCACATTGAGGATTAGATACATTTCAATAGTAAGACTACACACAACTAAATTTTCACATTTGTACATCTATTTTTACTCTAGATAAATTTGAAGTAACATAAAGCAAAGAGCTTCACAATAAAGAAAAGACTAAATTCAAGAAAAATATGAAAAAATGATAAGATAACTAAAACATGCAACAAAAAGGTGAGGATCTCGTTCCATATCCCTCAAGATTGAAAACAAAAATGTCCTTAATGTAAAAAATCAACCTTTTAGGTGGAACAAGGGTATTGTATATCAAGCATTAGGTAGAAAGATTGGTTATGGAGGGAAGTTGAGATATGGAGGATAGAACATGTTGGGGTAACTAGGCGGGTAGGAAGGATGCGGCGATGTTTGTGGGTATCTTCCATAACTTCCTTAGTTCCAAAAATGATCGACGATAGGAGAGGAGTAGTTCTATACTCTCTCCAAGAGGTTGTGGATATGATCCTAATTATGGATAAGTTGGTCTTGTTGATGAGTGAAGATCTACTATTGGTTGCAGAATGTTTTCTCTTGAGTTGGTGAACAGAGCCATAAATGTATGTTGCTACTTTTTTTTCTTCTAGATGGATTTGAGCATGGTGTACATGCCCTCAACAGAATAGGGATTTTCATGTCATTGTGCTTTGGATGTCAAAGGAGAAACACCTTTATGGTGGGGAACATGATGAGTTTTCCTTCTTGGCCTTACTGGTGTAGTTTCTTCCTTGATGTCTTCCTCCTCTTCATCACCCTCTTCCTTGTCTTCCCCCTCATCATATTTCTTTTCATCATAAAAAGTGAAATGATAATTATTAATGTAACTAAGGTTGATGGTTGGGTCTAGGAGTGCTCTCTCCCCTATATTGCAATGATTTTTGAAGAGTTTAGCATTTATGAAATGTTTGAAGTACAATTCATATTTTGGAATGATGGATTGAAGACAAAGGGTCTGAGAAGATATAGTTTGCAAGTGGGAGGTTTCCGACGAAGTACCTGGGCATTCCTATTTCTGGGGGAAAAGGGAGGGGAAAGGACTATGCTAATCTGGTGGATGAACTCAGATCTCAGATCGATAAGTGGGCTGGTTTGGCTATTTCCCTTGCGGGGAGGCTGGTGTTGTGTAACTCGGTCTTACTGGCTAAGATAAGATTTTGGTGTAGACAAGCCGAGCTGCCTTTGTTTGTCATCGACAAACTCAGGTGCTTGGTGAGTAATTTTATGTGGGGGGAAGGCACACATGATCACTTATGAAACCGTAACTAGAGATCGCCTCCATGGAGGGATGGGTGTGGTTGACCCTTGCGGGGTGGCGCGTGCTGCAACCCTCCAGCGTATCCATAGGTTCATCACACAGCTTGAGTCTGTATGGGCTTCTTGGATGAGGAGTAGATATGGCAGTACTTTGGATGCTACGGATGACGTGGATGGGTCGGTGGTGTGGAGGATGATGTCTAGGGAGTAGAATGTGGTTCGCCACGCTTACCAGTGCTGTCTGGATGGTTCGTGGGTGTGCTCAGACCCCAAACCATGGGTCCAGAGGGTGTTTGGCCCCCCGGTCCCATGGACCGATGTCGTGTGGAACAAGCAGCAAGTGCCCAAGTGGGGTTTCTGCTTGTATAGGGCCTTTCTGCAGCGGCTACCTACGGTGGATAGGTTGGTGGCCTAGGGTATTAATGTCAACCCAGTTTGTCAGCTGTGCAAGGTGGTGGTGGAGATGCATGATCACCTGTTCTTCGGTTGTACATTTTCATGGTATGTTTTGTGCAGGTGGTCGTTGAAGTGTGGATGGGGGGTTCCCGTCTTCGTCGTTTGGAGGAGGGCTGGAGTGGATCAAGAAGAATTTGGAAGGAAATAAGAACATGCGGGTGTTTGGGGCGATGGGAATTGCAGCTATAGTTTTTGGCCTTTGGCACGAGAGGAGCATCAGGTTTCATGGTGGTTCTGAGATAGAAAAGTTTATGTTTTTTGACCGTCTATCTGAGAGATTGGGCCTGGTCTGTAGGGCCAAACCTAACCTTTATAAAGTTTTGGACCCAGTTACCAGAGAGCAGTGGGGTTTTTGTAGTTAGTTACACCCTCTGTACAATATAGGTTTACCTATACGTGTTTTCTGACATAGTAATATTTTACCTTATCCAAAAAAAAAAGATATAGTTTGCAAGTGATGTGAGAAAATATCCAAATTGAATGTTCAACTTATGCTTTTAAGTCATGGGCACCTGGTAGTCTTGGGTCAAGAAGAAGTGCCTACGTTAACTTCTCCCTTCCTTGTGAGAGGAAGACCCATAGCATGTATAGACCGATTATTTGAATTTGCCTTGCCCTTGTGGTGACCTAGAAAAAAAGGTATTCAGAAGGAGGCAGTTAAGAAAGCAAATGAAGGGGTTCTTGATGTCAATGATAGAGTAGAGTGTCAATTCATTTTGGCATTGGCAGGTAGGACTTTCATCTTGTACCATGAAGAATTACGGTTGAAGTTGTCTAGGTTAAGATAGTAGCTTTGATTGTTCCTCTCATAGATGGGGTTGAAGTCAGCCATAGTGAGGTGGTATGAGGTTCTGAATAGATAGAACTTGACCACCCGTATTTCTACTCAGATGTGTTGGTGTGGTGATTTATGAAGCAATCCTTGAGGAATGAGAGAAACTATATGGTGATTTATGCATATGTTTGCCATCCACCAAAGATGGGGTGGTCGGTCGTCATCTGTTTCCCTATACACACCTTTTAGATGTTGTCAGTGAAGCCAATCCTTTTGAGTAAGGCCTTATCACTATATCTTGTAGGCTTGAGTACATGCTTCTGAAGCTTGTTGTAGAATTTTTTTTCTCTTGGCATCCATGTATGAAGTGAGTTGGCTTGGTGACGAGTTGATGAAGAACAATGGAGGAGGAGGATCCTTCTTGGCAGGGGTTTCTTGCAAAGAGAAGAGATAGAAACAAACTAGTGTGGCCATACCAATCACTCTTCAAATATGCTTGGTGGGAATTTCTTACAAAGTAGTGAAATAGAAGGATTTTCTTTAACATAAAGATGATCAAAGAATCACCCTTCCTTATGTATAAAAGCAAAATCACATCAATGGAAAGTTGGTTCCACTGACTTGATAGTCAGTGGTACCAAAACCAAAGACTATCCATGCACTCTGAGCAACAACCTTTCGTACTAAGGATTCTAGAGGTTTGATGGTACCAACCTGTAGATAACTATAATCATTCGGATTTTTTGATGGAAGTTGTGAATCGACACTAGAAAATTTTCGATGCATGTGCTTGTGGCTGTTGGATGATACATCCGTGATTTCTCTCACCTTCATCTCAGTGGTAGTGACCACACATGTGATTCCACACACCACACACCATGAGATAACTCCAACAAAACACAAACACAAAACTAAACAAGCGGATTACGAAAAAACACTAAAAACTAAAAACCAATTTACAACAAGCACCAACATCAGGAAACTTATTATATAAAGGTCCAAAAAACTGCCATATGGATTATATATCATAAAAAATGTACTTACAACGTGTTCCATAAGGAGTATACATGTACCATGTGATATATGTTGCATTTACATATACAAGTTGAGCTACCATCTATATACGACAAAAGGCACACAAACCAAAAACTCATATCAACATCACGACCATGGAACATATAGAACTACTCCCAATACCTGAGTGTAGCTGGATGACTCTAGGACTCTAACACCAAAAGACAAAAAAGAAACACTACCAACCTTAACAACTATTGGCCTTCTTACTGTTGCTTAGCCTCAGCTGCACAATCTCTACCTCTTGTGCACGTTCACCTAAAAGATGTGGAGCAACCCACAAGTGAGATCCACATCTCAGCAGGAAATATAACTGTCCACCAACACTATTATTAACACAAGTAGCATAAATAAAAACAAAAGTAAACTACATCTATGATAAGCAGATTCAACAAATGATATCAACAAGGCGGGTACTAACATCTAAGCAGTAGAACATCTTAATCAGTGAAAAGGAATATGAACAACATGTTTATCTTCTACCATCTAACAAGTATAAAAGCAAGGCAAGGCTTCAATCAATGTTCTCTTCTTGAACCCTAAGAAAGTATAATACATGGTTGATTACATATTTTATTAAAACCCTGAGGATTTGAGTCATACCACTCAAATCCATCTGACCACAACTAAGTAGAAATTACTGCCATACAGGGTCTATGGAAGAGTTGGAATCCACAACCTCACCAAACCTCGTGGTCAATACATGAGTACACAACATAGACATACCAATAAACTGTAACCTGTGACATATAGTCAAACTATGAAAGTCCTATCCCACCTTGGCACAGGTCACAACTCTAGTGAAGCAGAACTACAACTTGCAACTGCACTCCTACCCGGGTATGGCCCGTAGCCAATCCTATGAAACTCATAAGCATCAATTCACTGTTCTACAGCCCGTAGTTGCACTCTTGCCAGGGTATGGCCCACATCCAATCCTGTGAATGTGTACACTCAACAGTATATTTCTCTAGGCTTTCACTAGGGAAAGCCTGTTTCACCATCCAGCAAGTGCTGACAGGGAGATGGATCTATGGCACAGGGCAAAACTACATCATTAAGTTCCACTTGATTAGTTAAGTCAATTTAGTGTTTTTTAGAATCAATCAAGTTATAATGTACAAAGCCATAAAAAACTCTACAATGATAAGGATATAGCACACTCCAAAAAATATAAACGTATAGGGTGTGAACTTGTCACACTATCACCACATGATTCATGTATCGCTGCCATTGACCACATCACTAATACCAAAGTCACATACTATGGGATATAAATCCCTTAAGCCCTCATTGGGAAGTGTGCTCTCATAATAGGCAATAAGACACTGTCAAGTCATAGTACACATTCATATCATTCTTGTATCACAAATGTTTCAACATGCCTCATGAAGGTGCACTCAACTTATTTCATATCATAGTCACCACATCATACACTACCTATGATTATCAAGCTCACAACACATGCATGGATATAAGTTCATAAACAAAATACATAGCATCACACACTATTTCCATTCCACAAAAGAGAAACAAGCATGATCATTTCACATTAATAGTGTTAGGGTTCCTTCTTATTCGATTAGGGTTTACAAAGATAGGTTCAACCATCAACCCTATATTCCCCACCTCCCATCATCTTGTAGTATATAAGGGTTAAGGAACATCATTAGAGTTGATTTGATATTACTCCAAACAACATATATATATGGCTTATACATTACTCATACAAGAGTAACATTACATATCCAAGCATACATCTCAACCACTATCATCATCATGTATCTCGACCACAAACAACCCACTAGGTTGTGACCACACTACCTAAACCATGTCGCTACCACGACATCTAGGGTGATGGCTCTAACCATTCCCAACTGTCGTGACCTAGAGATATATCGACCTCAAGACATGGTTGTCTCAAACACCAGTCTAGCAACATGTCATGACCCAAGACCACCTGGTCATGACCTTTCTCAAGGGCATGTCACAACCAAAACAAGGGAAACAACCCAACCAAAACAGAGGTTAACTATACCACCAACATCAAGTGTCGTGACCTAAATAACACTAGGTCCAACCCATCAACATGAGGAGCATCTAGACCAAGATTAACTATGGTCACAGACAACAAGGAGATGGGTGTCTTAACCATCCTAAAGAAAGATATCTTTGTCTCAAAATAGGTACAAAGATAATAGGGAAACCATGATCATCAAGAAGGAAAAACTCATACAAATGATCATAAAAAAACTTAGTTCATGGATCATAAAACCAACGATAAAGGATCTCATCCAAGAGAGAGAAAACCATGATCAAGTATCCAAAATAGAACCTAACATCCCTTCAACACCTAGGTAGATGAACACCATGCATGAGAGAAAGACAAAGGTCAAAGGATCGAGAAGAAACTCCATAACATATCATCTACAAAAATGGGTGCATGTAGATTAGGGTTTCAAATTTCTACCAAACCAAACAAGATATTCCCACCAAACAAGTTCTAGAGATTATCATTATCTACTAGCATGATAAGGGACAATTTTAGAGAGAGAAGTTGGAGGAAACATGGTCTATTTCTGAGAAAAGAGAGGAAGTTGGAGGTAGGAGATCAAAAGAAATGCCATTAAGGAAGATAAACACTTACCATGGGTTGAGCATGGGCTATGGTCTCCACAAGAACCACATGCAAGAAGAGTTCAGTCACCAAGATCTAAGGATAGATTTCCTTGCTCCACCAAAGCTCCAATAATAAGAAAAAGAGAAGGAAGAAGATGGAGGTACGAAAGGGTTGCAAGTATGGAGATATATGGGGTTATATAGGTGGAAGATGAGAGAGAAGGTAGGAGATGATGTGTCAACATTCCATGGTACCAAAGGGACACTTGTCCACTCAAAAGACCAACATGCAACCACTCTAGCCTAACATGTAAAACATGGTGATACACTCAAGGTTGGGTCTCAACCAACATGGTCACCCACATGGTCACGATCATGACCCTCCCACAGTTTACCATCCATGGTCACAACACACACCACTATCACCACTTGGTCGAGACATGGGACCACCTCAAACCCTAAGTTGAGAGATCCTATTAGAGGGTGACCATATCGACCCAAGACCACCTAAGACTACCTTGGTCACAAACCCACCATCTAGAAGGGGTGTCTTGACTACAACACCCACCAAACCAACCCTAGGTCACGACTAGGTCGAGATAACACACTATATATACATAGGTCGAGACACAATATTCATAGAAACCCTAATCATCACTAATGGTGACACTCCTCAACTAAGGCTCAAACAAGGTACCCAATTCTTTGTATCTCCTCTAGATGATGTCAAGGAAGAGAAGGAACACTCTAGAGGTGACAAATTGCACATCAACCCCCTACTTTGGGTAAATTGCAATTTGCACCAAAACTAGCACATAAAGCACAAACAACATCCAAACAAGATCAAACTTGAAACATAAGCTCCCCACAAGCCCTAATTACATCTCAATAGATTAGAGTAAGGTTATAAGTGCATGATTAAGTCAAAGCAAATAGGTTTATCCCAAAACTAAGGTCAGGGATCTTACAAGCCATAAACCCCAAATAAGGATTTCTCCCCCAAAATCCTATGAGAAAAGAGAGGGGTACTTCCTCCTCATCTCTTCCTCCAGCTTCAACATGGCTTCCTCTACACCACGGTGATGCCACAGAACCTTCACAAGGACTATGTATTTCTTCTTTAGCTTCTACACTCTCCAGTCAAGGATCAAAATTGGACCTTCCACATAGGACATATCCTCATCAAGCTTCACCTCCATAGGCTGTAACTCTAACTCTGTTTCATGATGGTATTTCCTCAACGTACTAACATGAAAAACTATATGCAACTCAGGTGGAAACTCTAACTTGTAGGCCACCTTCCCAACATGTTCCACCATAGGGTAAGGTCCTGTAAACCTTGGGGCCAACTTACCCTTCTTACCAAACCTCAGAACCCCTTTCTAAGGAGAGACCTTGAAATACACTTTGTTTCCCACTTGGAACTCCAAGGGTCTATGCCGCTTGTCCGCATATGACTTCTTCCTGTCCTGTGCTACCTTCAACTACTGTTGAATCACTTTGATATTTTTTGTCATCTGCTGCACAAGCTTAGGACCAAGATGTTGATATGCACTGGTTTCGTACCAACATAACGAAGACATGTTACATCTCCCATACAATGCCTCATACGGTGCCATGTCGATGCTACTCTGATAATTGTTATTTAATGACAAACTCTATCAGACTGGGGTGTATATCCCAACTGTCCAAAAACTAAAGAGAAGAAGATCTCAAAGATCCTCCAAGGTTTGAATGGTCCTCTCAGATTGACCATCTATCTTTGGGTGGAAAGAAGTGTTGAACCTCAACTGCGTGCCCAAAGCTGTGTGTGTTCACTCCCAAAAGTGACTCATGAACTAGGGACCTCTGTCATATATGATGGTAGCTAGGACACTGTGCAGACACACTATCTCATCAACATTGATCTGGGTTGGCTTCTCAATTGTATATATTGTCTTCATAGGAAGTAAATGTGCTGACTTGGTCAACCTGACAATGATCACCCAGATGGAATCATGACCTTTGGGTGTCATAGGCAGACCAATTCTAAAGTCCATAGTCATGTGATCTCATTTCCACTATGGGATAGGCAACGGTTGTAGCGTCCTTGCATGCTTTTGGTGCTCGGCTTTAACCTGCTAACACACAATGTGTAACATCCTAGGATTTGAGGCCTTGAATATAATGATCTTAAAAGGAATGATTGGACTACCCATATCACCAAGGTGAACCTCCTTTTTAGGGATCCCATTACTAAATAACTCCATCGTTAAGCGTGCTCAACTTGGAGTAGTACTTGTATGGGTGACTAGTTGGGAAGTTGATCCTGGCTTGCATGTGAGTGAGTACAAAGCATACAGTTAAGGATAGTGGTGGTCTGTGGGGCTAGTCTTCATTCTAGAAACTCTACTAGAGCCTTGGGCAGTGGGACTGGGTGATACACAATGCATCTCACAACGAACTTAGCTACATCTCTATTCAATCCAGGCCACTAATACTTGTATTTTAAATTGTGATACATCTTTGTGCTACTTGGATGCATAGTGTACATAGACGAGTGAGACTCTTCTAGAACCATCTTCCTTAGATCATCAACATCCGTAACCACAACTCTGCCATGGTAACCAACTCTCCCATCCTCTGCCCCGTGGAAATCATCACACTTCTTTCTTCCAAACTCTGATATAATCTATTGTATCACAATATCAACCTATTGTGCCTCTCTGATCTACTGTCTCAGCATGGGCCACACCTACAACTGTGCTAACGATCTTGCTAGTAAGGAAACCTCCATCTTAACATTCATCTAACGTAGGGAGACCAACATGTCTCACTTGTGGCATGGAAGGGAACACAATTGTGCCTTCTCTGTAGATGATGATGAAGGGGACTTCCTACTCAGTGCATCTACCACAACATTCAACATCCCTAGATGGTAATCAATCATGCAGTCATAATTGTTGTATTAGCTCCATCCAGTGTTGCTACCTCATATTCAACTCTTGATGTGAAAATATGTACTTCAGGTTCTTGTGATCCGTGAAGATCTGACACTTATTGCCATAAAGGTAGTGTATCTAGGTCTTAAAGGCATGATCCACAATAACTAACTCCAAGTCATGGGTTGGATAATTTTGCTCGTATTTCTTAAGTTGTTAGGAAGAAAAAGAAACCACTTGCTTGTCCTGCATCAACACACAAACCAAGCCATTCTAGGATGCATCATAGAAGACTATGTATCCTTTTCCTTGCTCAGGTAAGAACAGAACTAGTGCACTACTCAACTTTTTCTTCAATGTCTAAATAGCACGCTGACATCTATCTTCTCAGACAAATGACACATCCTTCCTTGTCAACTTAGTTAGGGGCAAAGCTATGACAATGAAGTTATTGATGAACCTTGTGTAATAACCTACAAAACCCAAAAAGTTGCAAACCTCTATCGGTGCCTTTAGTTTCTCCCACTTTGTCACTGATTCAACCTTCTTGGGGTACACACGAACACCCTCAGCAGAGATAACATGCCACAGAAAAGCCACCTCTTTCAACCAGAACTTGCACTTGCTGAACATGGCGTAAAGATGATGTTGCCTCAACTAGGTCAACGCCTGAAGGAGATGGTTCTCATGTTTATAGCTATCATGACTATATATTAGGATTCCATCTATGAAGACCACCACAAACAAATTGAGAAATGACTAGAACACTCTATTCATCAAGTCCATGAATGATGTCGGTGCATTAGTTAGCCCGAACGACATATCCATGAACTCATAGTGACCATACCTTGTCCTAAAAGCTGACTTTGGTATGTCATCCTACTTGATCCTAACCTAGTGATACCATGACCTCAGGTCTATCTTTGAGAACACTATCATTACACACAACTGATCAAACAAATCATCTATCTTGGAAAGGGATGCTTGTTCTTTATCATCTCCTTGTTCAACTGTCTGTAGTCTATAAACAGCCTTATGAACCCATCTTTCTTCTTCACAAACAACATTGAAGCACCCCACAGTGACGTGTTTGGCCAGATAAAACTTTTTTCAAGCATCTTTTACAACTGTCTCTTCAACTCTGCCATCTCAACTAGAGCCATCATGTACCGTGTTTGAGCTATCGGTTGAATGATTAGAACTAGATTAATCTCAAAATCAATCTCTTAGGGCGGCGGAACACCTAGAAACTCCTCAGGGAACACATCCACAAACTCTTTGACAACTGACACCTCCTGAATACTAGGACCCTAGACTTTAGAATCCATCACATGTGCCAAGAATGCCTCACATCCTTGCCTCAATAGCTTCTCCACCATCATCGACACTTGACATGTTGGAAGAATATTCCTATCTCCTTGGAAGATCCACGTATTATCACCATCTGTAAATGTTGCCAGCTTGAAACCACAATCCAAGACCACGCTATACTTTTCCAAGGTGTCCATTCCAAGGATTACATTAAATTCATGCATATCAAGTGGTATGGGATCCACTTGAATGTCGTGCCCTAAAAAAGAAAGGACACATGAAGGAAACACCTCCTGCAATACCGCGGAATCAACTAAGGGGGTTTCTAAAACCAAACTATCTCTCCTATGACTAACATGTAAAAGAAAACTGTCAATCACTTAAAGAGAGATAAAAGAGTGTGTTACACCTAAATCAACCAAAACAGATATAAAGTAAGAAGAAGACAAATCACAATGAAATAACTCCATCTGACTTGTCACCATTTGCAGGTTGAACACTACCCCCGGATGACTCATGGCATAGAATCTACCCATTTCCTATTGTTCCCCCCATCCTCTGCTACCTTGAGCAGACGATCCATCCTACGATGTTTGACCGCATCCTCGTCCTCCTGCACCGCTGAACTACTATCTTTGTGAACCATGCTAGCTCTACCTCAGTTGTTGGGTCACCTCATCACCTCTCATTGGACATTCCCGCCTCAGGTGTCCTACTTGCCCACATATATGGCAATCCTTAGTCTCAAACTATGGCCTAGGCGGCCCCGTCACTGACACTGAAGTTGTGTTGTGAGCTCCAACAGGTGGAAGGATACGACCTCTGCCTTTACTTAGTGACCATTGCGTCTGTGCACTGAACCTCTACGGTGTTGGTGGTGCAGAAAACCTCAGCTTCTTAAAGCCACCTAATGACTGTCCCTAGAACTGAGCATGCCTCTTCCCAGCACTCGCCTCTTGCTTCTTTATCACAGATCTCCCTATCCTCTAGACAGACTCCACAAATGTGGCAAACCTTTATCGATTCTCCAAGGTAGCCACCAGGGAAGACAACTCAGCATTAATCCCCTTCTCAAAATGCCGAATCCACTCACCATCTGTGGCAGCCATGTGAGGATAGAACCATAGAAGGTCCATAAACTTAGCCTTGTACTCGTTGATAGACATGGATCCCTATCATATCCACTCAAACTGACTGATCTTCTTGTCTAGATAGGTCTGAGGAAAGTACTGAATGACGAACTCACATCAGAACTCCTCCCATCCAACATACATTCTATACCTCTTCTCTTCTTCTATGGCCCACCAATGGCCAATACTCCCCTTCAGAAGATGCATTGCATGCTTCACCTTATCAATCTCTAGGATGCTAAAGATCTTAAAGACTTTTTCAATCTCAGTTATCCATAGATCTACATCCACTGGATCAACCATCCCAGCATACTCCACTGCCTCAACACAGAGAAGCCACTCGAAAGTCTTCCCAGTACCCAAAGATTCTACATTAGAAACTGATGCCCTAGGATGAGGTGTGGGCATCCTGTCTGCCATATTTGTCATAGTAGCCATGAATTGCCCAAAAAGAGAGTGA
The DNA here is from genome assembly GCA_963693085.1 of Alisma plantago-aquatica. Lineage (NCBI taxonomy): Eukaryota > Viridiplantae > Streptophyta > Magnoliopsida > Alismatales > Alismataceae > Alisma > Alisma plantago-aquatica. The sequence continues at coordinate 1,178,596,221 of OY856410.1, forward strand.
AAGGCAAGATTCTCAAGCACGGCTAGGTCAAACTGGGGGACCTCAGGCACCCAATCTTCTCGTGACTGGTTCCTTGCACCACCACCTGGTGAAGCAACAGTGCTTTCAGTAGCGTATTCTTCATGTTCTCCAAGCATCTTTAAGCTGTTCTTCTTCTTCTACATTAATAGAATGCACTATAAGATAGACTGGAGAACATAAGAATAAACACAAACCCTAGTCCTATGTCCTTATAGACTCAGTGAACCTAAAGCTCTAATTCCAACTCTTGTGACACCAAACACCACAAACCATGAGATAACTCCAAATAAACACAGATATAAAACTAAATAAGCAGATTACTAGAATACACTAAAAATTAAAAATTGATTTACAACAAGCACCAACATTAGCAAACTTATTACATAAAGGTCCAAAAACCTATCATCTAGATTATATATCATGAAACAACATACTTAAAACATGTTCCATAAAGAGTATACCTATCCCATGTGATATCCATTTCATATACATATATATGTTCAACTACAATCTATATATGACTAAAGGAACACAAACCAAAAACCTGTATCAACATCACCATCATGGAACATATGGAACTACTCCCAAGACCTGAGTGTTCATGGACGACTCTAGGACTCTAACATGAAAAGACAATAACCAACATTGCCAACGTTATCATCTACTGGCCTTCTTGATGCCGCAATACCTTAGTTGCACGATCTCTACCTCCTTGTGCACGTACACCTAAAAGATGTGGAGAAATCCACTGAGTGAGATCCAAATCTCAGCGGGAGATATACTCTCCATCAACACTATTATTAACACAAGTAAGAAAAATAAAGACAAATGTAAACTACATCTGTGATAAGAAGATTTAGCTAATCATATCAGCAAGTGAGTTACTAACATCTAAGTAATAGAATATCTAAATCATTTAAAATGAATATGAACAACATGTATATATTATACCAACTAATAAGTATAAAAGCAAGGTAAGGCTTCAATCAATGTTTTCATATTTAATCCTAGGAAAGTATACTACATGGCTGATTACATATTTTATGATGCCCTGAGGATTTGAGTCGTACCACTCAAATTTAACTGACCACTACTAAGTAGAAATCAGTGCCATATAAGGTTTATGGAAGAGACAGATTCCACAATCTCACCAAACCTCCTGGTTAATACATGTGTACATAGCAGAGGCATACCAGTCAACTGCAACCTATTACATATAGTCAAACTATGAAAGTCCCATCCCAGCTTGATACTTGTCACGATGCTAGTGAAACTAAGCTACAACCTACAGCCGCACTCCAACCAAGGTATGAACCACGACCAATCTTGTGAAAACTCATAAGCATCAAATCACTAAGCTACGGCCTGTAGCCACACTCCTTCCAGGGTATGGCCCACAACCAATCTTATGAATTCAAATACTCAATAGTATATACTCCATGCTTTTACTAGGGAAAGCCCATTTCACCATATAGAAATTGTCGACACTGACATGGATGTATGGCATAGGGCAAAACTACATGATAAAGTTCTACTTGATTAATTAAGTGAATCAAGTGTCTTTTAGCATTAGTTTTAATGTACAAAATCTTCTACTATTGAGGTGGCTCTGGCGATCATTTTCTAGGGTTATCTCATCTCCACCCCTTTGGCTTGGGGGAGGGGGGCGAGCCACCAATGAACACCGCCTTTCTCCCCCCAAGCCTCGCTATGCTCGAATGGCCGCCATGTGATTCTATTCAGTGGTTGTTTTGGCACATCGCTCCTAGCCATCACAACGTGTTATGTTATTGGGATCCTAGATTGAGGCTTTGATCTGAGCAACTGGTTGCTGGGATTGGAAAAGGTTGCTGTGAGAAGGTGGCTAAGGCATCGACTTGGGCGATCTCGCTTGCAACGACAGTGATCAGAAAACGACTAGCTCAACTTGGTATTCTACTTGTGTGGTGACATTTACCTTGTCCTTTTGTTTTCCTATTATTTTGTCTATTTTTTTTTTCTTTATTAGGTTGCATTTGTTTGCTGGTTGATGGTTGTGAGGTACTGTGCTGTCACTAGTCATTGTGAATCGGTCTTGTTAGTCCCTTTTTAGGCTCTATGTCCTCTCCTTGGTGAGAGCTTTTAGTTACCCATTCTGTTGGGGCTTGATTTTGTGATGTCTAGTTCCCACTACTTGGATGTTTGGTGTTTACTTTGGAGACAAGATGTGACTCCCTTAAGGATCATTGATTGGTTGTAGGATGAAAATCATAGATGCATGCTTAGGTTGAAGGAATTCCTCATAAAACACTACCTTTGTCAGCTTTGATGGAGAGGAATATATATAGAAATGTTTTATTCAGGTTCTGATATGAGCTTCGATGATTTGATGACCCTGCGTTCGATTGTTGAATGGCCCAATGGCTTATATTTCTCTTCATGTAGATTTTGTATGGCTACTAAGTAATGGATTCAATCATTTTCTCAAAAAAAAAACAAATAAAAGTTATAATTTACAAAGCCATAAAAAACTCTACAAAGATAAGGGCATAGTACACTCCAGAAAATATAAACGTATAGGGTGTTATCTTGTCACACTATCACCACATGATGAATGTATCTATACCATTCACCACATCACCAATACCAAAGTCACATACTATGGGATACAATCCCTCAACCCTTCATTTGGAAGTGTAATCTCAGAATAGGCAATAAGCCACTGCCAAGTAATAGGACCCATTCACATCATTCCTGTAACACAAGTGCTTTATATTGCCTCATGAAGGTGTGTTCAACCTGTTTCATATCATACAGAATACACTATTATTATCAAGCTCATAACACCTGCATGGTTAGAAGTTCATGAACAAGAGAGATAACATCACACACCATTTCCATTCCATGAAAGAGAAACAAGCATCATCATTGCACATTATTAGGGTTAGGGTTCCTTTTTAACTGATTAGGGTTTACAAAGCTAGGTTCAACCATCAACCCTAGATTCCCCTCCTCCCATCGTCTTGGAGTACATTATGGTTAAGGAAAAACATTAAAGTTTATTGTATATTAATCCAAACAACATATATATGGCTTATACATTACTCATACAAGAGTAACATTATGTTTCCAAGCATATCTCTCAACCACTATCATCATCATGTGTCTCGACCACCAACAACCCACTAGGTCGTGACCACACCAACTAAACCATGTTGCGACTGCAACATCTAGGGGGAGGGCTCTAACCATTCCCAACTATCATGACCTAGACATGTCTCAACCTCAAGTCATGACTGTCTCGACTATAGCCTAGGATCATGTCATGACTCAAGACCACCAGGTCGTGACCTCTCTCAAGGGTATGTCATGACCAGGACAAGGGCAACAACCTAACCAAAACATAGGTTAACTAAACCACCAACATCAAGTGTCGTGACCTAAACAACACTAGGCCCTACCCATAAACAAGAGTAGCATCTTAACCAAGATTAATTATGGTCACAACCAATAAGAAGATGAGTGTATCCACCATCCTAAAGAAAGATATCTTGGACTCAAAATAGCAACAAAGGTAAGGGGAAAACCATGATCATCAAGAAGGAAAAACTCATGCAAACGATCTCAAAAAAAAACCTAGGTCATGATCAAGGTATCCAAAATAGAACGTAACCTCCCTTCAACATCGAGGTACATGAACAACATGCATGAAATAAAGACCTAGGTCAAAGGATAGAGAAGAACCTCCATAACATATCAACCACAAAACTGGGTGCATGTAGATTAGGGTTTTGGATTTATACCAAACCAAACAAGATATCTCCACCGTACAAGCTCTAGACATTATCATTATCTACTAGAATGATAATGGAGCATTTTAGAGAAAGAATACAGTAGCAAAAATGCATAAAAGAGTGCAATAATATAGTAGGTTAAGTGTTATATAACCCGCCTTAAGAAGATCACCACCAATGTGAATTTCTTATCCAAGTATTGTCATGTCTCAATGCCACATACAAGGGTGTCATTTACCATCGAGATTTTTCTATTGATTCCTTGAACATCGAGAATACACATCAAGACAACTTGTTTACTTACATCAAAACTAAATATTAACAACCCAAAGTGAACCAATGTTGTCAAGAACATATAAAACAAGTTCTAAAAACAAAATTAAACAAATGTAGACAAATGAATCTAAATAGTGGGTTTCTTAGTAGCAAACTCCCTTGTTTTTACATCCTAGGATTCATGTTATACTTAACTCTATCCTAGTTTATCTTCGCTGGGTGATGAAGAATAAGTTGTCAATCTAAATTCCACCCTATCATCATGAATACCCTATTTGAGATATCCTCTTCCCATTGAAATATTTACATCAATGGTAGCTTGAAACAACCTTCCTAATATCAACTAAAATCCTTATGTCTCCTACATGTCCATGACTATGAATTTGACTACATATATGTATTTTTAAATAGCCAATGCATCTTCACATATCCCAATGTTTCCCTATAGATAAATCTGGCAACCAAATTGTATGCATGTATCTATAGGCTCCTTCAATCCGAGCTTCTTGAATGAGGCAAGTGGCATGATATTTATACTTGCCCATAAATGAAATAGTTTTTCTTTGAACTTGTTGTTTCCTATGGCTCATAAGATATTCAAATCGTTGGTAGTATGACTTGAGATCCATCCATATGATGATTGTAATGGGAAACTTTATAATTCAATTTGATCATTGACATAGTTAGTTCCAAACAATATTTTTGCATCAATATGAGATAGTGAATAAATATAATAATGTTGTAAGAATCAATGACTTGATGATATGTAGTTTCAGGTTGAGGACCTGAATAAGAGATCATGTGTATGCTAGGAGTATACCTTCTTGTGTACACCCCTATTCAAATATATTGTGGTAATTAGGACATGAATAATAAATTAATGCAGTTTCAGGTTGAGGACCTGAACAAGATATCATGTGTATGCTAGGAGTATCCATTCTTGTCTACAACCCTATTCAAATATATTTTGGGAATTAGGACATGAATAATAAATTAAGACTAGTATGTGTGTTGATTGTTGACTACGTCTCATTAGTCAAGACATTGGATATTAAGTCAAACACATATGTACTTGTTATGAATAGGTGTACTGGATAGAAAAACTTGAGTATGCTACATGGAAGCCATAAATCACAGTCAAAATCATATATCTATGTGAAGGTGATGATTTTGTTCTTGAACATGAAGCCACTATATTGATCAAATGTTGTTCGAAATGCTTTAAGACCACTTAACATGACCTTCAATAAGGATTTCCATGTTGGTAGTGCTTTAGTTCACTATGACACATGTAGATTATTGTGAGTAATCTAGATGGAATTTCTTCCTCCTTAATGGAGGGATGTCTTGAACCACTTAATGAGTGAAAATATCAAATGAATGCCCACAATCATGTGAGTAAATATATGCTATTGAGCTCATATGTATCTCAGATTTTGTGACGTCTGTAGATTTTCTAAAACTTAATCTAATGCGTGACGTCAAAATTGAAACCTCACCACAGAGAGACTACAATTTAAACACCCCACACTAGGCTAAGAGGAAGAAAATCAGAGGAAGTCAAAAGGAAACAACAGTAGCACATGCACATGAACAAGAACAAAACCATACAACACATGTTCACCATTCAACATATAATTACATAATGAATTGTTACAACATTCGATATTACATATCAAACAATAACTTTTACATATAGATGTACTATCACTAAACAACAAGATCTTAAGGGAATAGGTCCACCTGTACACCTACTCTCCACACAAGTTTCAACTATCCTGAATCTTCAAGATCATATGTCCATAACCTAAATAAAAGACTACATGTGGTACACATCAACACAATATTCAAGAATATGGTACTGAGTACGCCTACGTGTCTTTTAATATACATGTCATTACTAAGAATTTGCAATAAGATAAAACTAACTCTTGGAAGCAATAAAAAAATATAACAAAAGGCATACTTGAACAAAGATATATTTATTAACAAAAGAAAACACATATTTGAAGTACATTTTCCATTATATCATCAATGCGTTGACCAACAAAGGTTGAATTCACTGAAGGCCTTATGATCAACTACCAAAGAGTTGGATCATTACATAATGTGCTCAGAATGCCAAAGAGTTGGATCACTTTCAAGTACTTTCTACCAAAGAGTTGAAGTACTTTATTTTCAAACACTTGACTACCAAAGAGTTGAAGTGCTTGGATATAATGGAATAGATATATTATGTTTCATGTGTTCATAGACAAGTATTTTACTACACATATATTCCAAGCATACTGCATAATAAGCCAAGTAAGAGGTAAGGTCGTACCTTGATCACAGATATACTAATCATCACATCATGATATCTTATATCCTTGGTCAAACCTGAAGAGATCTAGAGAGGGGGTGAATAGATTTTTATATAAATTTAAAGCAATAATAGAATGAAAAATTCAAGCAACCAAAAATGTAGACGGGATTTAGAGTGGTTCCGTATAAGACGTTAGTCCACTACCTAGTTGTTTCCAACTAGGATTTTGCAACAAATAATTTTATTAATTATCTGCTAGGACAAATTACAAAAGTACTTGTTGCACTAATCCCTCTTCTTGACCAAACACATAAGAGAACCAAGCAAACCTCTTCATTTGACGGACGATGGAAGAGTACCAATCTCCTCTTCTTTAACGAACAATGGAAGAGCACCACAACAATCCCTCTTCTTTAATGGACGATGGAAGAGCACCACAACACTTCCTCTTCTTTGACGACCACAGAAGAGAACCAAAGTGAAGACTCCTTCACTTACAATATCTTAGACAGCCTACTCTCCTTGGAGTAGTCCCACCAAAAATTATGAATGAAGGAAGAAGACTGGAGATAGGAAAAACACCAATGTAGCTAGCAATGTCCTAGATCAAGCTTATGGACCAATGCAACTATGGATTAGGAAATGATGAAGTGGTGGTGTTGGAGAATTATGACTAGGACACGAATTTGGCAGTTGTAAAAGATTTGCAAATGAAGACTACGACTTGAAATTGCTTAAATGTTGCTCAAGTGTTATGTAAGTTGTATTTGGGATGCCCCTAGACCATTACTATTTATAGGAGTGGAGTGCAAGTGTTAGGACATCATAAGATAGTGTCTAAAGTGTTCTTTGCCAAGATATAGTTGTTACATATGGTCAATGTAGGAGTAATTGTTGATTTATTTGTTAATAGGGTTGGCTTTTTAAAACCTATCTCGGTCAACAAAATCATCGACCAGAAGTCATTCAGTCAAGCAATTCTTTAATTGGAGTTGGTTTGAGGGTCAAACTCAGATAATGGCTAATAGTCGTTCTAACTTCTTGGTCAGATGAACTAATAGTCTTTTCTCAATTCACAAAACCTTGATCTCGGTCGATAATTTCTTCGACTGGGAATGACTCAGGGCTAGGAAATTTTGAGGGTTTTTGGGTGTTCTAGGTTTTCGAACGTGGAGGTACTCAGTCGACAATATTGTTGACTGAGTTTGTCTCGACTGACAAAGTCTTCGACTGACCAAGTCCTTGGAAAATGATTTGACAAAAGTTGACAGACCTACAAGATCGTTTTTCTAATGTGATCAACCTACCCTAGATGCTTGTTTTAGACATATGGATAGGTTTGGGATAGGTGGGGTTGGTCCATAACTTGATTGTACATGAGTTCTAAGAAATTTTACATTTGTATTACAAATAAGCACAAGCTCACAATAATTCAAGTATTTGATATTTCAATCTGGATCAATTTTCTTCAACCATTCTCTTTTGTTCCTGAAACACTAGATAAAATGTGAAAAATCACAAATAAGAAATGTTTGTCTTCATCCAAAAGATGAACCAATGTCCAATTTTGTTGGTATATATGCCCATAGAGCCATCCCAAGTGATTGCATGGAGTCGGATATTAATTAATCAATTAATACGATTATTTGGTTAATTAATGAATTCCAGAATATTCTAATTAATCCATGAGTGTTTAAATTAACGCGATGTTTCTATTTACCGATGGGTTTAGGAAACCCTATTTCCCTTCATATCCTATTTAAAGGAGGTTGACGGCCGATATCTATATAAGATATCGGGAGAGGTTTTTCAGTTTATGCTCACGTACGTAAACCCTAGCCATCACCGTCCTTAGGAGAGAAAGGAGAGCAACGTGCCGCTAGCACGCCACCGCACAGACACAACTCCTTTCTGCCATCTTAGGAAGCACGACGTGGAGTTCCAGTCCATCCATGTGGATGAAGTAGAGACGCAGACGCTGAGACGCCTGTGTTCGGAGGACATCAACGACCATCCGTGCACGTTACGAGCGGCGTACATCATCGCACGAAAGGAGTGCCGCCAGATCTTCCTGTGACAGCGAATGGGAGAGAAGTTCCATCCGTGTAGGCCAGCATCGTTCCACACCTGTGTGTAGCGGGACATCGCCGGACTTGCTCCGTGATAAGGTATATCCCACAAACACTCCTTCCGAATATGTTGTTGTCGACAAGATCTTGTTTCAGGTTGCATGGATTTTTGTTGCTTCCGCCGCACATGTTTTCTCCACAAAACCCAACAGTGGTATCAGAGTAGTGTCAATCTATGGTGTATTTGGATACGTTTTGATATGATTGAATCACTGTATATTATTTTCTATGTTGCATACGATGCGAATTAAAACTGCTAATGTGCAAATCTAAACCTAATTCTACATACGCCACATGCTTTTGTTTTGTTGATGTTTTGTACGAGGTCGACTATGGAAAATATTGATTTTCCTAAGTGCACAGAAGTAAAATTCTATAGACCTTTCAGGGGCGTTGCCCCTGTGTACCCCGCATAGTCTGCGTGGGAGTCAAAAAAAAATTATGGGGAATGTCCCGCATTACAAGTACTGCAATTTTAATATGTATATACGTATATTTAGATATACCTATGATAGCATACACGTCGCCTTTAAAATCTATTTTATGTGGTGAATGCATGCACGGTTATGGCCTAGTATCCCCTTTTGTGAAAGTTGTGAATGAATGTGGATGTCAATCTTGTGGATATGTTTGTTTGTGAATGTTATGGATGTATAATGGTTGCATATGGATCTTTTGTATAAAGTATTCGGCTTGCATGTCGAGCCTCATCTCTTATTTCAAAGTGTAATGAATTCTTTCCCTTTATATTTGTACTCATATGATGTAATAGAGATAGGATTAGTTTTAGTTTTTGTAAACTTGATGTAAAGAGGCCACTTGAAGATCCAACTCCAAGGAGTGTCCATGGAGAAGCACCATGAAGATCTAATTCCAAGAAGCAACCTAAAGATCCAACTCCATGGAGCGTCCATGGAGAAGCAACAAGAAGATCCAATTCCAAGAAGCAACTTGAAGTTCCAACCTCACGAAGCATCCATGAAGTTGTTCATTGTAATGTTGATCATTACATGCTTACATGTTGATTCACAGGTGTTGCATGAGATGCATAAGACCATAGGTGGACCGTAAACCTTTTTTGCTCAAACGGATTACAATAGTATGGCCATAACTGATGTATTAGTGTTTGTGATTGCATTTCTATCGTTTGTGGTTGAGGATATAGTAGTATATGATACATACTATAAGTATGTGGTGTTTGTATATGTATATGTATTTATAAAACCCCTCAATTAATAATATTAAGTTTTAGTTGCCTTCCATAATGAAACACACATGAAAAGCTTGATCGACTATGTGTGGGCACGCCTCCGCGTGGTACACTGTCTATCTCGTGGAAGTGTGATGGTGGGTGTGTGGGTCTGCCTCCGCAGGGTGAACACTCATTGTGTTGGCTTATAGTTTGGACTTAACTAGGGAACCTTGATAGGATCAAGTACATAGAGGCTCACAGATGCATCATGGCAAGGATTTTTGCATGATCATCTATCCAAGAGTTGCATATGATGCAATTGGAAAAAGTTACCTACCTTAGTATTTGGTCTTTGACGTCGGCGTTGGCTGGGCATTGATCCAATTATTTTGGATCTTGGCTCACTAGAAGGTTGTGTGTTGCAATCTTCCAAGTTGATAGTGAGGGCTATCAATTTGAATAAAATAGTGGGAGCGTAATTAATTAAAGGCCTAATTAATCTTGTTTATCAAATCTTTATAAGTCAAAATGTTTTGGACTAAATGCAAATTTTTCTTTTGTAGCAATCAAATGGAAAACAACACTCACACTTTTTCATTGTGATCAGTCCTTGAGAAGGACAAACTTACCGGAACCAACTTTCAAAACTGGTTTAGGACGCTAAGAATTGTTCTCACACATGAGTGTGAACTCTATGCCCTTGAAACACCAGAGCCAGCGGAGCCCGCCGTAAATGCGCCTAAGGCTGAAAACGATGCTTACAAGAAGCACCTTGATGATGTCGTGGATGTCTAGTGCCTGATGTTGTGCTCAATGAACTATGAGTTGCAAGAGCAGCATGAGAACATGAATGTCATGGAGATGGTAACACATCTCAAGAACATGTATCAACATCAAGCAAGACAGGAGAGATATGATGTCTCAAAGGCTTTGTTCAAAAGCAAGATAATAGAGGGAGATCTCAAGAACATGTATCAACATCAAGCAAGATTGGAGAGATATGATGTCTCAAAGGCTTTGTTCAAAAGCAAGATGAAAGAGGGAGACTCAGTTGGCACCCATATACTCACTTTGATTGGGTACGTGGAAAGCCTATCGAAGCTGGGATTTCCCCTAGGTCAAGAGTTGGACACTGATGTGGTGCTACAATCGTTGCCTGAATCATATAGTCATTTTATCATGAACTACAACATGAACAATTTTGATAAGCCGTTGTCAGAATTGTTTGGCGTGTTGAGGATAGCTGAAGCACAGATTAAGAAAGACAAGCCCAAGTCTGTGATGATGATCAACAAGATAAAGGGAAAGTGAAAAGGCAAAGGCAAGGCTAAGAAAAGTTCTAAAGCCGGGCAGAAGCCAAAGTCATCCGTGCTCAAAGCTAAAGGTGGGATCTCCAAAGAAGGTAGTTGTCACCATTGTCACCAGGCTGGACATTGGAAAAGAAACTGTCCTCTCTACCTAGAGGAATTGAGGTAGAAGAAGCAGGGGATAGAGATCTCCACTTCAGGTATATACATTATTGAGATAAACTTAAATACTTCTTCATCATGGGTACTGGATACCAGATGTGGATCTCACATATGTTCTAATATGCAGGATCTGATAAGAAGTAAGCCTTTACGAAAGGGCCAAGTCGAGCTGCGGGTCGCAAATGGAGCAAGAGTTGTTGTCACCACAGTTGGAGTTATTAGTTTATCTTTGCATACGGGCCTTGTAATATAATTAGATAATTGTTATTACGTACCTGCCATTAATAGAAATATTATTTCTGTATCTTGTATGGACAAGAGTGGATTTGAATTTCACATTAAGAGTGGAATTATTTCTATTTCTAAAGGTGAGATCTTTTATGGAAATGCTCCAATGTCTTATGGTATCTACTTATTAGAACTTGAGACTAGCATATACAACATAAATAATAAATGGTTAAAACTTGACAACTCAAACAATACATACTTGTGGCATTGTCATCTTGGGCACATAAACGAGAAGCACTTATCTAGACTCCATAAGGATGGTTATCTAGACTCTTTTGATTTTGAATCATTAGAGACATGTGAGGCATGTTTATTAGGGAAGATGACTAAGACTCCTTTCACTAGACACAATGAGAGAGCTAGTGATCTGCTAGGGCTCATACATACTGATGTATGTGGACCTTTTAAATCAAATGCTAGAGGAGGCTATCAATACTTCATTACCTTCACTGATGACCTCAGTAGGTATGGCTATGTATATCTTATGAAACACAAGTCAAAAACTCTTGAAATGTTCAAGACTTTCATGAATGAATTAGATAAGCAACTTGGTAAGAGTATTAAAGCACTCTGTTTAGATCGAAGTGGCAAATACTTAAGCCAAGAGTTTGAGGACCTTCTGAGAGACTGTGGTATTGTATCACAATGGACTCCACCTGGTACACCACAACATAATGGTGTGTCAGAAAGAAGGAATCATACATTATTAGACATGGTATGATCAATGATGAGTTCAGCTAAACTTCCAATATCGTTCTGGGGATATGCTCTTGAAACTGCAGTGTTTACACTTAATCGCGTACCTTCCAAATCGGTTCAAAAGACACCATATGAGATATGGAATGGGAATCGTCCCAATTTGTCTATGTTAAAGATTTGGGGATGTGAAGCTTATGTTAGGAAACAATTTCCTGAAAAGCTTGGACCCAAATCAGAAAAATGCTATTTTGTTGGATACCCCAAGGAGACTCGGGGATGCTACTTCTACACACCAACTGACAACAAAGTGTTTGTTTCTAGGACTACTGTATTTCTTGAAAAGAAATTTATTTCCAAAGGAATTAGTGGGAGGAATGTAGAGCTCGAAGAAGTTCGAGACCAACAAGAAAGCAGAGAACATGAGGAGGTACATAAGGAATATGAAGACTCACAAATTGTTGTGGAATTTCAAGTTCCAAATGTAAGTAGGACACGACTTGAGCCTGAGAGATTTGGATTTCTCGTGACTCAAGACAGTGGCGAATTGGGCATAGAAGATTGACGTGTATTTTACTACGCGCTAAAAATGCAAGTATACGCGTCGAGTAATATAGGCCTTTGTGAGGCCCGAGTCGAACACAGGGATACGTGAATTATTGGAGACTCCTACTAACTAATTGCAATCAGCTAAGCCGGATGACAAAGTAGGGTTTGTTGTCGAAATTAAAAGAAAATAAAATGAAACAAAGAAAACAATCGATTAAAGGTTAATTTAATCAATTAGAAAGGTTATCTTTAGGATTGCGGTTTCACCGCGGGTCAACGTTGTATTGGGTTTTATATAATTCCTCACTCTTCTCTCTCTATCCGGGTAGTGGCCTGAAAACAGAATTACCCACTGTCGTGGTGTAATTCACTACTTAGGTTTAGGTTGATTCCACCGTCGTAGTAATCATTCCCCTAAACTAAGCGCATTACGAACGCTCTCAGTTTCCACCATTAATTTTACACCTCCTTTGTCAAGGGATTTATCGATTAATGTAGGTTTTGTCTCTTTTCAACCGTTAATCCTTATGTCGAAGTGATTAAGGGCATTAAGTTATTATTATGGTGATCAAGCATAACAATATATATGGAGAAAACGAAACTATACCACGGATTTAAGAGAGAAAATATGAATTATTAATATAAAATCGTCATACAATGCATTCCCGGGCTACTCCCGGTCCTAAAGATGGAGGGTTTTAGCCTCGCATGTTCATCTTGCACAAATACATGGTAGAAATTGGGGAATTCATAAGAAAAACGTGAATTAAGTGGGAAAACCCCTGAACGGAGAAGAACCGGTAGATCCTTTGCGTAGAACACGAGCTTTCCCACCTCTCGGTGGTGAAATTCGTCTTCGGCAACGTCCGGATCGACAGGGATGAGCTTCTGGCCTCCGTTCTCCTTTCTCTCCTTCCTCGAAACTTGTGCAATGACAAAAATTAGATCCTCCCGTCCGTCGGCGTCCGTCATTAGGTATAAGTCCCTAATTAGGTCGTCAAATAACTCCAGCCGTCCGATTGAGATCAAAACGAATCCAACGCATATCTGCCGGCATCGATACCATCGACGCGGGTCGATGGTATCGACCCAGCGTATTAGCGGCAGCCTTCTTTTCCTTTCGTCTGAGTGCCTATGTCCATCTCGATACCATCGACTAGGGTCGATGGTATCGACTTTCTTTAGCGTCGGTTGTTGTCGTTTAGCGACGTTGTAGCCTCCATACGTCGATGGCATCGACTTGGGTCGATGGTATCGACGGATTCCTCGCCAGCAACCTGAAGGGATCTCAATGCCATCGACTTGTGTGTCGATGGTATCGACTCTGTGCTGCTCCTCTCGGCTGGAAACCTGTGGCTTGGTCGATGGTATCGACTTTCGTCGATGGTATCGACGGAAGCAGATACTTGTTTTTCCTGAAATTCCAAAACAAGACCAAATAAATCCACACAAATTATGATAATATGATAAATAATGCTCAAAATGATACAACTGAGGGGATTTGACATAAAATGATGGCAAAGACCGAAATGAGTGAATTATGCAATATTATCCATAAAAATGACTAATTAGAGCATAAAACGCATATGAAAAAGGTCTATAAATGCGACTCAAAATCATCGCATCAAACTCCCCTAAACTTAAACATTGCTCGCCCTCGAGCAACTAATCCTTAGAATAGAATTGCAGATGTCAACTAAAAATCAACACACCAACCCAACATCCCATGTGACTCCCACTGAACGTTCTCAAACCGGCCTTCTCTAACCACAGAACAGTAATTACCCTAAAGGCGACAATAATCATCCATAAGAGAAATTATCCTTAAAACCGATGAACACTATCACATAAGGAAGTTAACATAATAAAACTCGCCGATTCAGCATTGGTGCATCTTGTGATCGCCTACACTACATTGCTCGCCCTAACTACCATCTACATGGAAGCAGTTCTCCTGATAAACATTAGTGAGGAGAAATTCACGGTGGCCTACCAATCCGAGCAACGGGTGGATGGAAATGGGTGGTTCATGGAAGAACTTGGAAGTATTGTACAAATTCAACATGCATAAAACAAAATGTCCTAGATGATGCAAATGCACATTAGAAATGCCCTAATGCCTAAAATTGGGTGAAATGATGCGTGCACTAACCTTCCACCCCAAAATGAGATGGAAATCTACTTAAGCCACATCATGTACTCAATTTTCCTGTAATGCGAGTGATATCATGTTCCTTTCTCCCTCTTATTCCACTTCCATCTAAATTCTCCTCTTTTTTTTCTTTCTTTTCTAATTTAATTTTTTCTCTTTTTTTAATTTCAGAATTTCAGAATTTTTTCTTCACTTTAGCCCACGTATCCATAATTGCTTAGAGATAAGTGTATTGAGCTATTTACTTCATGCTTGGAACTCTTTGCAATATTTCGAAGGTATGGAACAGTTTAGATCACTTTTGAGGAAAAAAATGAGATACATGATGTGCTTTATGCATGAAAATCATGAGTGCAACTACATGGCATGCACCTAAAGGTAATGTGCATGAATCCCTATATTTTTTTTCTTTTTATGCAAAAGTATGGAAAATATTAATGCAAGTCCTATCTAAATGCTATGCACACAAGAAGGAATTGAAACTGCACTTTACTTCCAATTCTTAGGTGGATTATGGAAAAATGACGTGGAATGATCACAAGATTAAATGACTGAACCTTAGAAAGATATTATGTGTCCCTCCTTACTGACCTGTGTAGTGGTTTGGAGGGTTCTCTCTCTTACATCCAATTAAGGTCTCATTACCATTTGGTTAGGTTAGGCTCAAACAATCGTTACTATCCACTTTTCATGAGTCAAAAGGTGTATAGGTGTGAAATGTTGTTTTAAAGTTGACATAATCAATCATTTTCGTAGGATAAGTTCCCCAAGGACAACCAAGTCAAGCTATCCAAAGACACAAAAAAATTTTAAATTTCCCTTAAATTTCCCATGAATTAACAACAAGATGACAAACTTTTACGACATCCACAGTTACACTAGATAGCACGTGGATCCTACCAAAACTAAAAATGCAAGAAACAAATAACACTGCTAAAAACGAAAAACAATAAAAGAAAAGATAGAGTTGTTCCAACTACCCCCCTAAGCTTGAATTCGACTATGGCCTCATAGTCAAAAACAATCTTAAGAGTGGAACAGAGATACCCTGATCATTCTTGTGGAGGCGGAGGTGGGTACTGTGGGGCCGTAGGATCCCAAGAAGGATACTCCCCCTGGAAGCTCGGATCGTAATGGGTCCTCGGCGGAGGCTGTGGATAGCCTCCAAAGTAGCTCTGACTCTAGTAGTGGTCATAAAAGGGCTCCTGTTGCATCTCCATCCTTTGCTACGGGTTGTGTATCTGCTGTTGGTTGTCGAGGAGGAGACGTTCATTCTCGAACATCGCCCTTTGGTTGTCAAGTAATCGGTGCGTAGTATCCTGAATACCGGTATACATTTCTAGATGCTTCTGTTGTGTCTGATGTATGTCCTGCAGCATCGTGTACATTCCCTGCATTGAGTAGGCATCCTCGCCTGGCTGCGAGGGCTGTGGTGATGGCGGCGGGGGCTGTGATGATGAAGACGCACCCGGATGCATCCTAGGACGCTTCCGTGGTGCTACTCGTGCGCGAAGAGGTGTGAAAGCCTCCTCTTCCTCCTCAGCCTCGCCTTCTTGTCCATCGTTGCCGCCTTCTTCTTCATCGGACTCGACGGCTATGATCGGCCACCGGAAGTGTTGTGCGCCCGCGATGTTGAAGACGGCGTCCGGCAGTGCGCATTCCTGGTAAGCGTGGTTGACGTGGCAGTGTGTGTACGCCAACCCATCCCGGAGAAGGATAAGATTTGAACGGTGCAGATGTTGCACGTTCACCTTACTCCTCGTGGAAGTCGGAGTCATAGACTGGAAATTCAGCCCCAAGTACATCGCCAATTTGGTAATGAGCCCACCAAAATGGATCAGAGCCTTCCTTGTACTCCTCTTCACCGCCAGAACGCGCTGCAGAAAGAACGCACCCCAGTTGCATTCTTGTCACTTCAGGAGCATGTAGAGGAAGAAAAGATCGCTCTCCTGAAACTTTCTCAATGCTAAATCGCTCCGAGCAAAGAACGTAAGGCTCAACATCCGGTGTAAGACCCGGACGAAGGGATGCTCGAAGTCCGCTACCGCAGCATTGTGGTAGCTCACTGTCTTTCCCGCCAGCACTGTGACTAGCTCGGCGAAGATCTTGTCGTAGTCGGTGCGAGAACCTGGGAGCCGGTGATCGTTGCGACCATGGTTCCAGTTGAAGATGTCATTGAATTGCTCAAGCGTGATGTTGTAGTTGATGTTGAACAGTCGGAATGACACCCGGCCCTTGATCCACTCGCGATCAGAAGCAACTACGTCGTTGGGCACGACGCAAACGTCAAGGGACGCCATGAACTCCGCCACCAATTCCTTGTAGGTGGGCCATTTGCCGAAGAACAGCTGCCCATCCGCATGATACTCCAACTCATCGCCCTGTCTACCAGTGTGACGTGCTTGTCCTACCAAGACCGTCGATAGTATCGACTCAGAGTGATTTTTGCAGCTGTCAACCTAAACCTATGTCGATACCATCGACCAGTGTGTCGATGGTATCGACCCTGCCTGTGCCTGCACATTGAACAAACGGATCAAGGTATCTTCTTTACACTAGAATTTAAACTAAATGAAAGCAATCTATGACTACAATTAAACTATCCTAATGTACCAATGGTTGGGTTGCCTCCCAACAAGCGCCCTTCTTTAATGTCTTAGGCTAGACGTCTTTACAGCATCTTATTCATCCACAAGTGTAATGAGTTTGACCTCATTCACTTTTCTCTTGTAATTTTCACCAAAATACAACTTCAACCGTTGTCCGTTCACCAAGAACATGGCATCTCCATTACGCACAATAATCGCACCATGCGGTCTCACCTCTTCCACTATGAATGGTCCACTCCACCGGGACTTCAGCTTCCCGGGATGCAACTTGAGGCGGGAGTTAAAGAGTAGAACGCTATCTCCCTTTTTGAACGTGCGCAGCTCAATATGACGATCGTGGATTAGTTTTGTGCGCTCCTTGTATATGCGGGCATTCTCATATGTCATCATGTGTAACTCATCTAGTTCATTCAACTCGAACATCCTCTTTCTCCCGGCTTCATCATAACTCAAATTCAGCCTTCGAAGCGCCCAATGGGCCTTGTGCTCTAACACCACCGGAAGGTGGCAAGCCCGGCCATATGCCAACCTAAAAGGCGTGGTGCCTATAGGTGTTTTGTACGCCGTTCTATACGCCCAAAGTGCGTCCGGTAGTAAGGCACTCCAATTTTTCCTTGTGGATGCCACTGTCCGTTCTAGAATCTTCTTGATTTCCCGATTTGAGACCTCCACTTGGCCTTGCGTCTGTGGATGATATGGGGTGCCGATGTTGTGTTTGACCCCATATTTCTTCAAAAGTGTCGAAAATTTCTGATTCCGGAAGTGTGTTCCCCCATCACTTATTATCATTCGGGGTATCCCGAACCTACAGAAAATATTTTCCTTCACAAACCTGCACACTACATTAGAATCATTAGTCCTTGTGGGGATTGCTTCCACCCAATTCGACACATAGTCAACAACAAGCAAGATATACAAATTTGAATTCGAGGACACGAAGGGTCCCATGAAGTCTATGCCCCACAAGTCAAATACCTCAACTTCCTGAAATACATTCAAGGGCATCTCTTGTCTCTTCGAAATGTTACCTGCTCACTGGCACGGGTCACATTGCCTTACCAAATCGTAGGCATCCCGAAACAAAGTTGGCCAATAAAGGCCGCTTTCCAACACTTTGGCTGCTGTCCGTGAACTGGCATGGTGTCCTCCCGTAGGCGACGCATGGCAATGGTGGAGAACACTCTCGTACTCCACCTCCGGCACACACCTGCATAGAATACCATCTCTGCATTGCTTCAAAAGAATTGGGTCATCCCAAAAATAGTATCTCAAAGAATGAAAGAACTTCTTTTTATCTTGATAAGACCAATCTTCCGGGATGATCCCGCAAGCCAAATAGTTAACAATTTCAGCAAACCACGGTTCTTTAGAATTAATTTTTAAAAGCTGTTCATCGGGAAATGTCTCGGTTATGGGTATGTGTAAATCTTTTTCATCTACCCTGTCTAACCTAGACAAATGGTCAGCCACCACATTTTCAATATTGGACTTGTCCTTGATTTCAATATCAAATTCTTGTAAAAGAAAAATCCACCTAATGAGTCTAGGCTTTGCATCCTTTTTCTCCATCAAATATTTTATCGCAGCATGATCGGTCCATACAACTACTTTGGATCCCACTAAATACTGTCGAAATTTTTCAAAAGCAAACACAACGGCAAGTAATTCTTTTTCTGTAGTTGTATAGTTCAATTGAGCATCATTAAGCATTTTGGAAGCGTAGAAAATCACAGCGGGCTTATTATCTACCCTTTGCCCTAAAACGGCTCCTACTGCATAATCTGAAGCGTCACACATCAATTCGAATGGTTTTGTCCAATCCGGCATTTGAACAACCGAAGCCGAAATCAATTTTTCTTTCAAAACTTTGAATGCGTGAAGACACTTATTGTTGAAATCAAAAACCGCATCTTTCTCCAACAACTTGGATAAAGGTTTTGCAATTTTAGAAAAATCTGTAATGAATCCCCGATAAAACCCGGCGTGTCCCAAAAAGCTTCTCACCCCTTTTACAGAATTTGGTGGGGGTAGCTTGGAAATCACCTCAATTTTGACTGGGTCTACCTCAAGACCTTTGCTAGACACCTTGTGTCCTAGCACTATTCCCTCTGTCACCATCATGTGACATTTCTCCCATTTGAGGACCAAGTGTGTGTCCTCACAATGCTGCAGCACCTTGTCCAGATTATATAGACACTCATCAAAAGACGCACCGTAAACTGAGAAGTCGTCCATGAAAACCTCAAGACAACGCTCCACCATGTCAGAGAATATGGCGAGCATGCAGCGTTGAAACGTCGCCGGTGCATTACATAATCCAAACGGCATACGTCGGTAAGCAAAAGTCCCATAGGGACAGGTGAACGTAGACTTCTCTTGATCCAAAGGATCAATCGAAATCTGGTTATACCCCGAATACCCATCCAGAAAACAAAAATGCGACCGACCGGCAAGGCGTTCCAAAATTTGATCGATAAATGGCAAAGGAAAATGATCTTTCAGAGTGGCGGCATTCAGTCGGTGGTAGTCAATGCAAACTCGCCACCCTGTTACCAATCGGGTGGTGATAGGTTCATTCAACAGATTTGTAGTAACAGTAATTCCCCCCTTCTTAGGGACTACCTGTGCGGGACTCACCCACGTCGAGTCTGATATGGCATATATGATCCCTGCAGTAAGAAGTTTTATGACTTCTTTCTTCACAACCTCCATCATGCTCAGATTTAGACGTCTTTGAGGCTGAATGACTGGCTTGGCTCCTTCATCGAGCCGAATCTTATGCTGGCAAAGCGTAGGGGAGATCCCCTTGATGTCTGCAACAGACCACCCAAAAGCTCCTCGATGGTTCTTGAGCACTATCAGTAGTTTCTCCTCCTCATCCACACTCAAGTAAGCAGATACAATCACCGGTAACTTGTCCTTCTCCGCTAGAAAGACGTACTTAAGGTGCGGGGGCAGCGACTTCAACTCCAACTCAGGCGGGCAAATGAGAGATGATTGCAGCGGTGGGGGAAGTGTACCTAAATCTTCATAGTGCCTCGTGTAGAAACATGGAAGCATTTGAAGCATTTTGGCACACTCCTTGAGTGATTTACTCCGCATCCAATCATAGGTGACATTCAACAGACACGCCTCCAACGGCAATTCAGGATATGCCTCAACAACTGAAGTAGTAATCGCATCATCCTCCCAAGAAGGTGGAATGTCCTCATTCTCGTCATTCGGAAATCCAACAGCTTTGCATAAAGAGACAACTTTAGTTTGCTCCATGATGTCCACAGCTAAGGTTCCATTATCCATCTTGCTCATCACATGAGCCATGTCCAAGAATGGTTTTCCAAGGCAGAGTGAAATATTGTGATCTACATGCTTAACCATGTTACAATGTGCTTTTGCTTTAGTAGATGCAGTGCTAGTGGGCATGACCATCTCAAAGCGATCATCCTCTATGCCCAAGGTCAAGCGACCTCTTCCCATTTCCAAGATCATATCGGCTGTAGCTTGGAAATGACGTCCAAGTAGCAGCTCATTGCCATGCTCATCCTGCATTTCCATAACCACAAAATCAGCCGGAAAAACAAATCGGTCCATCTTTACCAAGACATCTTCGCAGATTCCATAAGGTTTCACCACAGAATTATCGGCCAATTGGATAGTCATATTGCTCGGCCGTGACTCCTTTAATCCCAGCTTTTTGAATGTAGAAAGGGGCATCAAATTGATGCTTGCCCCAAAATCACATAGTGCCTCTCCAAATTTGAACTTCCCGATAAAACAAGAAATGTTGAAACATCCGGGATCCTGTCTCTTAGGTGGTAAAGTGCCCATAATGAAAGCACTCACTTGCTCCTTCAACACCACGACCTCCGTGTCTGGTATTTTCCTCTTCTTGGTGATGACATCTTTTAGGAACTTCCCGTATGACGGGATTTGCTCAATCGCTTCCAACAACGGAATATTGACCGAGAGTTTCCTAAAGCTGTCCAAAAATTTCTTGAATTGTGTATCTACCTTTCTTGCCTTTGCACTATTCAGATAGGGGACCGGAACGGTATGTGCCCTTTGATGGGGTGGCACATAGGGTGTCAACTTCTGCGGTTCCTCCTCAGTAGCTTGTTCTTCATTACCATCCACAGCTATGTCTTCAGTTTGCCCTGTGACAGGTGTGGGCTGCTCCTTAGTGGTTGCATCTTAAACTTTATCCTGTGGTGTGCTTGTGTCATCCGTCCTTGGATTCAACACCTTCTTGCCGCTTCTCAGTAAGATGGCCTTGGCCTGCTGGTTTCCCCCGGGAACATTGGTGTTTCCCGGAAAACTCGGATGCGCTGGCTTCTTCAAACTTGCAATTTCTGCTGCCATCTGCGCCATGGAGGTCTCTATAGTCCTCATTTGAGCCCCGTGGCTCTGCAAAGTCTGCCCAAATTGGTTCATATATTCACCCTGTTGCTTGATTTGTTGCCCGAATGTGTTCATTAACTCCTGGTTTTGCTTGATGACTTGATTGAGCAACTTTGTGCTCTTGTCCTCTGTGGCTGGTGCAGGCTTGGCGTCCGGATCCTGCAGAAAATTGTTCGGATCCTTCCATGAGAACTTTTTGTCCTTTCACCATGAATAGTCATTGTTCCTGTACCCTTGCTGTTGCCTGATGTACTTGACTTGATACTCATCTTCTGACTCATTGCCTTCCTTTTGCAGTAACTTCTTTGCGAGAAGATCCATCTTCTCATTAAGCTCTTTTATAGCCTTTGATTCGCTGGCGAATCTAGCTTGCTCAACTGGACCTCTCTCTCTTTCTCCCCAGGATTGCTTTCGTGCCATGTTCTTCAGTATTTCCCAGCATCTCGTGTCAGTGTTATTCAGGAAAAATCCTGAACTGGCTGAGTCCAAATTACTCCTATCATGCTCGGAGAGAGCAAAATAGAAGATCTTCACTTGTGTCTCCTTGTCCAACCCATGATGCGGACATCTCCTCAACATGACCTGAAATCGCTCCCAGGTCTCAGAATATGTTTCACCCGCCTGTTGGGTGAAATTGTGAATCTTCCTAATCATGTCGTTGGTCTTCTCAGGAGGGAAAAACCTCTCGAAGAAAACCTCCACCATATGATCCCATGATTCAACGAACTCATCATCGAGGTTATGAAGCCACTCTCTTGCCGCTCCTGCCAAGGAACTTGGAAATAGCTTGAGGTACAAAGCATCTTGTGGGAATCGGTCGATCTTCACCATGTCACAGTTCTCCAAGAACTGGCTGATGTGTGCAACTGGGTCCTCATTCTTCAGCCCGTGAAATGCATTTGATTTTACCAAGTTGATCAATGCCGGATCGATCTTATATGTTGGTATGTTGACCGCCTGCTTCTTTATAGGCCCCTTTGAAGCTGATGAAGAAGAGGCTTTGATCTTCTCCCATATGGTATGTGGTTCGGCCATTTCTTCTGCTTGCTCTTGCTCAGATTCAAAATCTACATCGCTTTGGTTCTCTTGCTCGTAGTACTTCTCGTCCTCAGGTCCCGGAGGTGGAACCTCGGGTGTGCGATTGTCGTAGTCTTTACTACGTGTATGCACCATACACAGTACCTGAAATGAGAAAATTCAAGTTCAGTATTATGCTTGAACGAGTAAATACAATTATAGAGAAATTTAGGAATATTTAAAGTTGTTTCAAAATTAAAAAAAAATGTGGCCTAGAGTGGCCGCTCTTAGCACTCGAAGTTCCAACAATTCGCCGTATCCCCGGCAACGGTGCCAAAAACTTGACGTCTATTTTACTACGCGCTAAAAACGCAAGTATACGCGTCGAGTAATATAGGCCTTTGTGAGGCCCGAGTCGAACACAGGGATACGTGAATTATTGGAGACTCCTACTAACTAATTGCAATCAGCTAAGTCAGATGACAAAGTAGGGTTTGTTGTCGAAATTAAAAGAAAATAAAATGAAACAAAGAAAACAATCGATTAAAGGTTAATTTAATCAATTCAAAAGGTTATCTTTAGGATTGCGGTTTCACCGTGGGTCAACGTTGTATTGGGTTTTATATAATTCCTCACTCTTCTCTCTCTATCCGGGTAGTGGCCTGAAAACAGAATTACCCACTGTCGTGGTGTAATTCACTACTTAGGTTTAGGTTGATTCCACCATCGTAGTAATCATTCCCCTAAACTAAGCGCATTACGAACGATCTCTCAGTTTCCACCATTAATTTTACACCTCCTTTGTCAAGGGATTTATCGATTAATGTAGGTTTCGTCTCTTTTCAACCGTTAATCCTTCTGTCGAAGTGATTAAGGGCATTAAGTTATTATTATGGTGATCAGGCATAACAATATATATGGAGAAAACGAAACTATACCACAGATTTAAGAGAGAAAATATGAATTATTAATATAAAATCGTCATACAATGCATTCCCGGGCTACTCCCGGTCCTAAAGATGGAGGGTTTTAGCCTCGCATGTTCATCTTGCACAAATACATGGTAGAAATTGGGGAATTCATAAGAAAAACATGAATTAAGTGGGAAAACCCCTGAACGGAGAAGAACCGGTAGATCCTTTGCATAGAACACGAGCTTTCCCGCCTCTCGGTGGTGAAATTCGTCTTCAGCAACGTCCGGATCGACAGGGATGAGCTTCTGACCTCCGTTCTCCTTTCTCTCCTTCCTCGGAACTTGTGCAATGACAAAAATTAGATCCTCCCGTATGTCGGCGGCCGTCATTAGGTATAAGTCCCTAATTAGGTCGTCAAATAACTCCAGCCATCCGATTGAGATCAAAACAAATCCAACGCATATCTACCGGCGTCGATACCATCGACGCGGGTCGATGGTATCGACCCAGCGTATTAGCGGCAGCCTTCTTTTCTTTTCGTCTGAGTGCCTGTGTCCATCTCGATACCATCGACTAGGGTCGATGGTATCGACTTTCTTTAGCGTCGGTTGTTGTCGTTTAGCGACGCTGTAGCCTCCATACGTCGATGGCATCGACTTGGGTCGATGGTATCGACAGATTCCTCGCCAGCAACCTGAAGGGATCTCGATGCCATCGACTTGTGTGTCGATGGTATCGACTCTGTGCTGCTCCTCTCGACTGGCAACCTGTGGCTTGGTCGATGGTATCGACTTTCGTCGATGGTATCGACGGAAGCAGATACTTGTTTTTCCTGAAATTCCAAAACAAGACCAAATAAATCCACACAAATTATGATAATATGATAAATAATGCTCAAAATGATACAACTGAGGGGATTTGACATAAAATGATGGCAAAGACCGAAATGAGTGAATTATGCAATATTATCCATAAAAATGACTAATTAGAGCATAAAACACATATGAAAAAGGTCTATAAATGCGACTCAAAATCATCGCATCACAGATGATCCAACTTCCTATCTAGAAGCTACTAAGGGACCAGAATCTGAGAAATGGCTCGAAGCCATGAGATCTGAGATGGAATCCATATACACCAACAAGGTATGGACCTTGGTGGATCTACCCGAAGGGGTAAAACCCATAGGGTGCAAGTGGGTCTTCAAGAAGAAGACTGACATGGATGGAAATGTTCAAACCTATAAAGGTAGATTGGTTGCAAAAGGATTCCGCCAAATTCAAGGTGTTGATTATGACGAGACCTTCTCACCAGTTGCCATGGTTAAATCCATCAGGATCATGCTTTCCATTGCAGCTTATCATGACTATGAGATTTGGTAGATGGATGTTAAAACAACATTCCTTAATGGGAATTTACTCGAGGATGTGTACATGACACAACCTGAGGGTTTTATCGATCCAAAGGAAGCCAATAAAGTCTATAAGCTACAAAGGTCAATCTATGGATTGAAGCAAGCATCTCAGAGTTGGAATCTACATTTTGATGAAGTAGTCAAAAAGTTTGGCTTTAGTCAAAATGAAGATGAACCTTGTGTTTATAAAAGGGTTACTGGGAGCACAATTTTATTTCTCATATTGTATGTGGATGACATACTATTGATGGGAAATGACATCCCTACTCTTCAGACAGTAAAAGGTTGGATAGGGAATACATTCTCTATGAAGGATTTAGGCGAAGCATCCTATATACTAGGGATCAAGATCTATAGAGATAGATCTAGAAGGCTTCTAGGCCTAAGCCAGAGCACATACATTGACAAGGTGCTAAAGAGGTTTAGCATGGAGGGTTCTAAGAGAGGTAACTTGCCCATGTCCCATGGGGTTACAATCTCTAAAGCCCAGTGTCCTAGTTCATGTGATGAATGGGCACGCATGAGTAAGATTCCATATGCATCAGCAATTGGATCTATCATGTACGCAATGTTATGTACTCGTCCTGATGTGTCGTATGCTTTGAGCATGATGAGCCGGTATCAGTCAAATCTAGGTGAATGTCACTGGACAGTCGTGAAGAACATCCTAAAGTACTTGAGAAGGACTAAGGATCAATTCTTGGTATACAGTGGTGAGGAACAGCTTGTGGTAAAGGGTGACACTGATGATAGCTTCCAAACTGACAAAGATGACTACAGATCGCAATCTGGATTTGTGTTTTGCTTGAACAATGGAGCTGTGAGCTGGAAGAGTTCCAAGTAAGATACGGCTGTGGATTCTACAACAGAGGCCGAATATATTGCCGCATCTAATGCTGCAACGGAAGCTGTGTGGATCAAGAAGTTCATTTATGAACTTGGAGTGGTTCCCAGCGCTGGTGATGCAATTGAGATGTTTTGCGACAACAATGGAGAAATTGCACAGGCTAAAGAACCAAGATCGCACCAACGTTCCAAATATATTCTATAATAGTCCCATCTCATATGAGAGATCGTACAATGAGGAGATGTGAAGATTTGCAAAGTACCTACAGAAAGCAATGTGGCTGACCCGCTCACAAAAGCACTTTCATAGAAGAAACATGACGGACATGTTCGATCACTTGGATTGAGATTCATGAGTGATTGGGTATAAGTGCAAGTGGGAATTCTTTGGTATGTATGCCCATAGAGACAATCATTCGATGATTGTAATGGGATACTATGTAAATGATTTGTAATACTACATTGATCATATCAATAAAGGCAAGTTTCCAATCTATATGTTTGTGTTTTATATTGTGAGATGACCATAAAACTAATAGATGTCTATAGAATAATATACTCAATGGCATATGTCTTCGGGTTGATGACCTGAACAATGAGATCATATGTATTCTAAGAGTATGTATTCTTGTTTTGCCCCTATTCAGTTGTTATTGTGGAAATATCCATAGACATCAATAACACATAAGATTAGAATGTATGTTGGTTGATGGAAGAATCTCATTATCCATGATATGGAGATATAAAACCAAATACATAGATACTTGTTAGAGAACAGTGTATCGAATAGACCCGCCTTGAGAGTGACACATTGATACCATGATTGGTAGTTAGAGTCACATCTCATAATGATGGTGGTGATTGTGGTTCTTAGACCTAAAGTCACACACTTGTCACATGTCGTTCAGTGTACTTTGACATTGGTGTGTCCCCGCTAGTGGTGCTTTTACACCCTACGAGGTCGGAGCGCACAGGATATGTGATCTTGTGCTTTCAAAATTTATGTTATCCCTAACTGAGTCGATCACTAAGACTAAAATAGGTCGCCCACAAGTGTACGGGGTACTGTTGTAGCATAGGTGATTGGCAAGATAAGGGGTCGAACCACAGAGATAGAGGGGGCGCTAGAGTTAGGTAGCGTATGCTATGTTCCTTTTGTAGAGCTTAGGGTTTTAGGGTTTTAAAAGGTTTGGTTGTTTGGTTATGCTAATGAGCAAGTAAGAAAAGCAAGATTAAACCTAAGCTATGGAAGAGCAAGCAAATTAGTAAACTAAGTTAACAAACTAACTAAGAACAAGCAAGGAGATCTACACTACTGTAGCAAGGCAAGAAGCAATTAAGAACTAAACTAACCACTAGCAAGAGCAAGAGCCTAAGTTAACACAAGAGAAAAACTAAGCAATTGACTAAGTTAGACTAAAGCAATTGGACTAAACTAGCATTAACAAGCAAACTAAGCAATTAGGGTTTTAAGCAAGGTGCTTAAGGTGGGTGGGCTGTTTGGGGAATGTAACTTTGATATTAGTTGGGGGAAGATCATTAAACATGCATGGTTCTCATTTCATATCTAGATTACCAAACCAAACAATAAGGCCAATGCCATTAGAACATACCCTATACTACTAGTAGAAGACTAGGGTTAGGTGTAATTCTAATGAGATTAACCAAATCTAGGTTACTAGGGTAAGTGATAGTGATTAATTGAGGGTTGAGGGTAGAGATGGGAGTAGATATGAGGGTATTTAACCTCATGCCACTAGCCACTCTAGCCTTTAGAAGGCCCTAGAAAATTACATCAATCTCACTTACACTAGCTACTTAGATCTCACACTCATTTGTAGGAGGAGGTATGTGTATGTAGGAACAAAGGGGGCTAGCTTGGGATCCACTAATTGGACCGAAGAGCCATTCCTAAGATTGCCACATACACCCCAATTCCTCCTAGAAACTAAGTGTCATCAAAAACCTCAAAACAAGCAATTCATACAAGAAGCAAAAACCACATGCAATAAGATAGGAAAAGAGATAGAAGCATGAAGTAATTATCATAGATATGAATTAAGTTCATTACAAGAAATTATCCCCCAACATGGTATCAAAGTCACATTTAAATCACAAACAGCCCACCACAAGGGGCTTAGCTAGACATGATCAAGAAAATAAGAAAAGAATGGGGTAGAAGAAGTAGGGACTCCATGAAGCTTGATGTGGAAGCCTCCTTCTTCACCTCCAAGCTTGCTGTAGACGTCCTCCCTCCTCCAAGGGTTCAGGGGTGCATGAAATGGTAGGGGATTATGGATGAAAACCTAGGGAACTAGGTTTCCATGGTGGAATGAGGGTGGAAATGGTGGATGATGAGCCCAAATGCAAGGGGATTGCACAAAGAGCTCAAGGGTGGAGAGTGGAGGCTAAGAATAGCTAGATAGAGGCTAACCTAGTGTTGTGTCCTCCACCCATGTATATATAGGTGTGTTGGTGGAGGTACTAGGGTAAGCAGGGGTAAGATTGGAAAATTTGTGTGAAAATGTTGGGTTTTGAGGTGGTAGCATGGCCGTGCTGGGCAGCACGGCCGTGGTGGGTAGAGATGAACATGACCGTGGTGGAGGAGAATGGCCGTGTTGGTTAAGTGTTAACTCAACAGGTTGATGGGTGAAAATGAAGGCTGGTAGCACGGCCGTGCTGGGTTGCACGACCGTGTTGGGGACTAGGTAGAACGGCCGTGCTGGGTAGCACGACCCTGGTGGAGGGGTTGTAGTGAGATCATTTTGAGCAGCACACCCATTCCATCTTCATCTAGCATGACCGTGTTGGGTAGCACGACCGTGGTGGGGTCTTCATGGCACGGTCGTGCTGGGTAGCACGGCCGTGGTGGTTGATTTGCTTAACTTCGAGATTTTAACATTCAACTTGTAACTTTTCTTAATTGCCATCACAGCCATTTCACAGTACCACAGCCGTGTTGGGGCCTTCAAAGGCTCAAATAGCCTCAAACTTCATTATCAAGGGACTTCTTTGCTTGGAGTTGAAACTTGACCATTGGGGTAGGTTGAGGGAACTCTTGGGGCTTTCTTTGGACCCCTCCATGAGTAGAGGGACCCTCTGACTCCTTCCTTCTCTCTCTTCCATCCAAAGTATGGTCCAAGTACCTGAAAATAATGCAAAGAACGTCCATAAGTGCATTTGATAGTAGAACACACATTCGGGGTATTAACTTGCAATCTACTTTGTTTAGATGTGATAAATGTACAAAAAGGCACAGGATGGAGCCCTAAAATAGGGTTGCATCACCACCCCAAACTTGAAACATACTTGTCCTCAAGTATGCTCCAACTCAATCTCTCTACAAAACTTCCACAAAAAGAAATGACATATGCAAAGTAAAAGATGATTATTGCTGAATGGGATCAAAGATGACTGAGTGCATGCATCTCACCTCTCTCCTCTCCTACTTTCACAATCCAATCATGAAAAGAGCACAAAGCACATGAACTTCAAATATAACACATAGAATACACAAGTTATCCATACTTCTTCCATAAAGTTCCGGGTAAACCGTTTCATGATGGTGTTAATCAAGGATGACTAGGAGTGTTGTTTCACATTCATGCATTCAGTCTTATGTTTCAAATCACACCAAATGACCCACGTGGTTATGGAAAAGGGTAAAATAAGCTAGGTTTGATATTTCCTAGCTCAATAGGTATGAAAGTGGAAGAAAGGTTTGCGGTAATATTTTTGGAGTGTTTTTACCCACTCATCTTTTCTTTATTTGAATTCTCTTAAACAGGAGCATCCTTTTATTTTCTTTTTGCATTTTGCATTTTTTTTCTTTCTTGCCCTTAGTGTAGATAGGGCATATGGTGGATAGAATGAAGCGGGGAGGTAGAGATGTGGCCACCCCAAACTTTTGGAGGTGGCTAAGGATGATTATGTGCACTAGGGCATCTTTTTATGAGTCAGAGGGGTATGAAGATGGTGGAAGAAGAGTCGGGTCAAACAAGGGTCATTGGTATGGTTTTCCATATAAGACATCCTGCATGAAAGTTAATCCAATACTATATCCTAGATATCACACCACATGAATGAACAAGATGAAATTGATATATCAAACAAGTGATTCCACAAACACTAAGCATTCAAAGCTTGCTCAAGTTCACAATTCAGCCAAATCAATCACAATTATGAGAGAGGTGATGCACATGTAAAAAGTCAAACATTGATACCACTTAGCAATAATCAATGGTAAATCACTTGCATTTGTCAAAGGTCGTCATTTTTACTCAAAATAGTAGAGATTGGGTCAAAACATACATTTTAGACAAGAAATCTCAAATTTGGGAAAAATTGGCCAAAATGGTGCCAATTTGCACTAAATCACATCTAAACCTACTTTAGGGAATTTAAAGACATAAAGTAGCAAATCCTAGTTAACATGCATATGAAATTATAAAAAACTACATGAGAATGCAATGCATGATATGGATTAGGAAAAAGAGCAAAAATTTTGAAAAAAATACCCAAAAATGCATGAAATTAAACTACATGCTATGCAAAGATGTAAGAAAAAAACAATCTACAGCATGTGGGTTAAACATCAAACAAACAATGATCAGGTGAAGCAGGAAACTGTCAAAATAAGCTAAAAACTGAGGGCTTACCGCCCTACCACCCCAAACTTTTGAACCATGTTGTCCTCAGCATGGAACTAAAGCTTAGGTATGATAGGGTAGAAGCCAAGGTTGTGGTGGTGTGGGGTCCTGCGACGAGCCAGATATTAGGTTTTTTTGGGCCAACACAGCCGTTCTGGCCAGCACAGCCGTTCTAGCGGTGAGCTGGCAGGGCCGTTCTGGTCAGCACGGACGTTCTGGCGTGGTGCCAGCATGGCCGTTCTGGGTAGCATGGCCGTGCTGCCCTCTGTCAGTTCAAAAACTCCAGATTTTATCAAAACTTTTCAAAACTTATCATTTAATCGTCTTGAATGATTTTTCTTGGCGGAATATCCACCACCTTGATTGATTGTTCCTCAATCTTCAGCTTGAACCTGTTCGACCTGTCATTCCATCAAAACTAAAAATAAAACAATCAAGTACAAATGTGCATGTGTGTTTTTGTGTAAAACAAAAGAAAGTATAAAAAAGGAGAAGGTTCGAGAATATCAAACCCTGTGGGTTGCCTCCCACTAGCACTAAATTTTATGCCTTCAGCTGGGCTTATTGATTATAGAACTCATATCATTTCTTCAGAATCTTTAATGCATCCTTGTGGTAGATTGCCTTCTCATTTGGTCTCCCACCATTCTTCTTCATCTGATTGTTCCTCCACTAGCATAACGATATCAAAATTCTGATTTCCCTTGTCTGGACCCACTTTAACAATGGGTTTCAAATGTTTCCCGTTGACGGCGAATTCTTTGGCTCCTTCTTTCACACATATGACCACGGTGCCGGATGGGTATACTTTTCTGACAAGATATGGTCCTTCCCATCTAGACTGGAGTTTTCCAGGAAAGAACTTCATTCTTGAATTGTACAGCCATACCCACTTTCCGGGCTCAAATTCCTTCTTCCTAATCAGTTTGTCGTGCAGGAACTTGGTTCTCTCCTTATAGCTTTTAGACAACTCATACGCATCATGGCGCATTTCTTCTAGCTCGTTGAGCTGGAATTTTCTCTTCATTGCTGCATTCTCTATCAAAGTCCATACTCTTCAAAGCCCAAAGCACCTTATGTTGTATCTCTACTGGCAAGTGGCATCTTTTTCCATAGATGAGCTTGAAGGGTGTGGTACCAATCGGGGATTTGTAAGCAGTCTGATATGCCCATAAAGCTGCATTGAGGTGGAGTGACCAATCCTTACGGTCTGGTCTCACCGTTTTCCCCAAAATGAGCTTGATCTCCTGATTGGCCAACTCAACTTGGCCACTTCTTTGTGGATAATATGGAGTGGCTACTCTATGGTTCACTCCATGCTTCTTAAGCAGTCCCTCAAAGGTGTGTTGGATGAAGTGACTTCCCCCGTCACTTATCATTGCTCTTGGAATGCCAAACCGACTGAAGATGTTTGATTTTACAAAGTCACAAACCACCTTGTGGTCATTTGTTCAGGTGGTAGTGGCTTCTATCCATTTTGACACGTAATCTACGGCGATCAAAATGTAAACATATCCAAAAGAGGGTGGGAAAGGACCCATGAAGTCAATCCCCCATACATCAAATACCTCCACCACTAGAATGGGTGATAGAGGCATCATGTCTCTCTTTGAGATAGTGCCCACTTTTTGGCACTTGAAGCAGCTTTTGCAAAATTTGTGTGAATCTTTAAACAACGAGGGCCAATAAAAACCACATTGAAGAACTTTTGCAGTTGTGCGTTTTCCTCCAAAGTGTCCTCCACATATTCCGGAATGGCACATGGAGAGGATGTCTTTTTGTTCCAATAACGGCACGCATCTTCTTACAAGCTCATCGGGGCAATACTTGAAAAGGTGAGGGTCATCCCATGCATAATTCTTCACCATGGAAAACAATCTTTTGCTCTCCTCCCTTGTCCACGTGCTAGGTATCCTCCCACTAGCCAAGAAATTGGCTATGTGTTGGTAACATGACCTTTGAGAAGATGAAAGGAGGAAGAGTTGTTCATGCGGCATGGTTTCTTTGATTAACCTTGTATTGTCAAAAGGGTGATCAATCTGGGAGAGATGATCGACTACGCCATTTTCTACTCCCTTCTTGTCCACTATCTCTATATCAAACTCTTACAGCAATAGAATCCATCTTATCAACCTCGGCTTCGAATCCTTCTTGGACATGAGATATTTGAGCACGGCATGATCCATATAAATCACAACTTTGTTTTGCAGAAGATAGGAGCGGAATTTGTCCAGAGCAAAGATGACGACGAGCAACTCTTTTTCTGTAGTTGTGTAAGTTCTTTGTGCTTCATCAAGAGTATTGCTCGCGTAGTAGATGGCATGAGGAACTCAGCCAATCCTTTGGCCCAGCATAGCCCCCACTTCCACATCAAATACATCAGTCATGATCTCAAATGGCAAAGAGAAGTCGGGGGGCTGCATGATCGGAGCAGAAATGAGTCTTTCTTTCAAGTGATTGAAGGCTTCAATGCACTTATCATCAAAACTAAACTCAACATGCTTTTCGAGTAAGTGGCACAAAGGTATTGAGATCTTGCTGAAATCTTTTATGAAGCGGTGATAGAAACCAGCATGTCCCAAGAAAGATCAGACATGTCTTACGGTGGAAAGAACGGTGAGGGTAGAAATGAGGCCCACTTTGGCCTTGTCAACTTCAATTCCGTCTTTAGAAACCTGGTGGCCTAGAACAATGCCTTCGAGAACCATAAAGTGGCTTTTCTCCCAAGATAGAACTAGTCAAACTTTCACACATCTTTCAAGAATAGCAACCAAGTGTAGCAAGCACTTGTTAAATGTCTTACTAAAGACTGAGAAGTCATCCATGAACACTTCCAAAGATGAATCAAGCATATCCGCGAAGATCGAGGTTACACACCTCTGAAAAGTAGACAGAGCATTACAGAACCCAAATGACATTCTCCGGTAAGCAAAGGTGCACTCAGACAAGTGAATGTTGTCTTCTCTTGATCCGCAGGATGCACGGAAATTTGAAAATATCCAGAATATCCATCGAGGAAACAATAGAAGCTTTGTCCTACCAACCTCTCTTGAATTTGATCAAGAAATGGGAGGGGATAGTGATCCTTCTTTGTCTTTTCATTGAGTTTCCGATAATAAACACACATCCTCCACTTTGACTGTTCTCTCACTGGCATTAGGTCTCCATCTGCATTCTCAGCAACAGTGATGCCACCCTTCTTGGGCACTACTTGGATGGGGCTCACCCATGTACTATCAGAAATAGGATAGATGATTCCAACATTGAGCAATTTCACTACTTCTTGAGTCACCACCTCTTTCAACTTTGGGTTCAACCGCCTTTGCATTTGATGGGTTGGTCTTGCATCTTCCTCAAGATAGATTCGGTGCACACAAATGGAGGGATCGATACCTCTCAAATCGGCTATGGACCATCCAATTTCTTGGATGTTCTTATTCAAAACCTTCATTAAAGCCTCCCCTTATTCGGGCGAGAGTATGGATGAAATGATCACCGGGAGGGTGTCATTCGCCCCTAGAAAAGCATATTTCAAACCTTCAGGAAGTGATTTTAGCTCAAGAGTCGAGGGTTCTTCAAGAGAATTCTTCAATGGCTCAGAGATGGAGGGGAGATCCTCGCTCGTAGCCACTAAAGCTAGCTCATTCTCTTCATCCCCTTCCTCATCATCGTTAGGAAACTCAACTATCGGTTCCAATCCTCTACCTTGAGTGGCAGTTTGGATCCATGAGGGTAAACATTCCTCCACAATCTCATCTAGACACTCGACTAGATAGCAATCTTCTTCTATCACTCCTATCACTTCTGTGGTAGATGATGATTTGAAGATGTTCAACCGAATCTTCATGTGCATGAACGTCACACACATTGTACCAATTCTCACATGGATAAACGCATAAGTTTTGGCCAGGAAGGGTCTCCCTAGGATGATAGGAACCCTCCTTGTATCTTTCTCCATATCCAAGATGATAAAATCAGCAAGAAAGAAAGCATATGTCTCATCATCTAGTCTCACGTGCACATCATCAACACGCCCTCTAGGCGTCTTTACTGACCTGTCAGCTAACTGAAAAGTGCAATGGGCCGGACCCAACTGTCCCATCTATAGTTTTGCAAAAACGTCATACGGCATGAGGTTCACGCTCGAGCCCAAGTCTAAGAGAGCTTGGTATATGCGATGCGCCCCAATGTAGCATGATATGATAGGAGCACCGGGATCCTTCCTCTTTCTTGTAATGGTGTGCTACAGAATCGAGCTCACTTGCTCGGTCCGTTTCACTTTCTTCGGGGTTCTTCTCGTAGTTCTTCTTTTGAAAGTACAAAGATCCTTCAAAAACTTAGCATATGAGGGAATTTTCTTGACCACATCAAGCAAAGGGATGTTGATCTTCACTTGCTTAAAGGTTTCAAGAATGTCCTCAGTGTGCTTCTTTCTTCTTTTCTCAGCAGATGGCTCCTTAAGAGCCTCGGGAAACAGAGGGAGTTGGGACCCCATACGGTCCATATCAATAGTGTCATCAACTGGAATCATAGGAGTCACAGTATCAACACTCAGTATCACGGTATCAACATTGCCTCTTGTCACGGTATCCTCAATGTATTTCTCAGTATCAACATGCTCAACCTCAATATCACTTATGTCACCAGCAACAGTACCATGGGGACACTCCAAAGTTCGGCCACTCCTCAACGTAGTCACTGCCTTCACATGCTCATGGGTAGTAGAAGAAGAAGCTTGTGAAGGTGGTTGTGGCTGTTGTGGTGGTGGAGGCCTTTGGTGAGGGGAGTTCGGATTTTGGAGAATGAATTTTGGTTGCGGTTGTGGAGGTGGTTGTTGTTGTTGTGGATGGGGGTGATATTGCGGAGGTGGTTGGTGGTATGTATGAGGTGGAGGTGGAGCATATTCATAGTTGAGAGGTGCTTGAGGAGGTGGTGGAGCATAGAGGTTCGATGGTGCTTGGTATTGTGGAGGAGCATATGTACTTGAAGTGCTCCCTTGGAAGGCACCATCATTGTTCGGATTGGGCATCCGTTGAGAAGGTAGTCTTCCTTCCTCCCTCTTTGCAAGGGAGAGGAAAATCTGATCCAACCTTTGCTCAAGGCGGTGAATGGACTGCCCATGCGTGTTCACATCCTTTTTCACTTCATCTAGGCTTCTTAGCCTTCACAGCACTTCGTCTTCAAACTTGAATTGTAATGTGGCTTTTGTTGCCCTTGTCCTGGTCCATCCTCATTCTTTTGTTTCCAAGAGAAGTTCGGATGGTTTCTCCACTCGGGAGTGTAGGAGTTGGACATAGGGCCTTGGTTGTTGCGCCCACCAAAAGAGTGTAGAGCATTTACTTCCTCATCTATAGTGTCAACTGCCATTGTGGGTTGGCTAGAAGAGCCACCAACTTTATTTTGCATCATCTTCATCATGTGGGACATCATCTTCATCATGTCTGGGTCAGTAGCATGGCGAGTCAGAGTTGCGGAGGAAGGTGGAGGAGTGTAGCTCCGACCGCAATGCCCCCATTTAGTAGAAGCGCGGTGGTGAGAATTCTCAGCAAGGTGTTCAAACAATGGCCATGATTCTTCGGGCGAATTTGCCATGAAAGTCCCCCCGCATGAAGAGTCCACGTTGTTCTGGCTTTGCTCTTCAAGCCCGGTGTAGAACGATTGAACGAGCTGCCACAAAGGTACCTCAAGGTGAGGGCAATCACTAAGCAACTTCTGGAATCTCTCACATGCCTCTTGGAAGGGCTCGTTTTCCTTCTGAGGAAATGACGTGATGCACCTACTCATGTAAGACAGCTTAGCGATGGGGAAGAACTTCTTGAGGAACTCATTTTTGACATCGTTCCATGAGACCAACTCCGGCTTGGGCATCTGATCAACCAAGGTGGCGATGGGGGAGTTGTAGTTCCCCGGCATAAAGTACTCGTGGAGCGGGCGATGTAGAGGTGGAGGTTGAGCATATGATTGTAGGTTGTTTTCAGCCATCTCGGCTTCTCGGTGCTGATTGCGGTGAGCTTGGCGCCTCCTTCTACCAATCTCCGGGTCATACACCACCAAGTCGGTGCAAGTAGAATGCATGTTGCGCATGAACAGCTGCCACCTGTGCAAGACACAAACAAACAACAAAAAACCAAGTTAGCAAACCAAGATGCAAAAAGTAATACAAAGAATAAATAATAGCAATGGTGAGGGAAAAAGGAAGGGCTAAGCTACACTATCTAACTAGGTCGAGCGCCTCTATCCCTGGCAACGGTGCCAGAAAGCTTGGTGTGTCCCCGCTAGTGGTGCTTTTACACCCCATAAGGTCAGAGCGCATGGGATATGGGATCTTGTGCTTTCGAAATTTATGTTATCCCTAACCGAGTTGATCACTAAAACTAAAATAGGTCACCCACAAGTGTACAGGGTACTGTTGTAGCATAGGTGATTGGCAAGATAAGGGGTCGAACCACAGAGATAGAGGGGGCGCTAGAGTTAGGTAGCGTATGCTATGTTCCTTTTGCGGAGCTTAGGGTTTTAAAAGGTTTGGTTGTTTGGTTACGCTAATGAGCTAGTAAGAAAAGAAATATTAAACCTAAGCTATGGAAGAGCAAGAAAATTAGTAAACTAAGTTAACAAACTAACTAAGAACGAGCAAGGAGAGCTACACTACTCTAGCAAGGCAAGAAGAAATTAAGAACTAAACTAACCACTAGCAAGAGCAAGAGCCTAAGTTAACACTAAAGAGAAAAACTTAGCAATTGACTAAGTTAGACTAAAGCAATTGGACTAAACTAGCATTAACAAGCAAACTAAGCAATTAGGGTTTTAAGCAAGGTGATTCAGGTGGGTGGGCTGTTTGGGGAATGTAACTTTGATATTAGTTGGGGGAAGATCATTAAACATGCATGGTTCTCATTTCATATCTAGATTACCAAACCAAACAATAAGGTCAATGCCATTAGAACATACCCTATACTACTAGTAGAAGACTAGGGTTAGGTGTAATTATAATGAGATTAACCAAATCTAGGTTTCTAGGGTAAGTGATAGTGATTAATTGAGGGTTGAGGGTAGAGATGGGAGTAGAGATGAGGGTATTTAACCTCATGCCACTAGCGACTCTAGCCTTTAGAAGGCCCTATAAAATTACATCAATCTCACTTACACTAGCTACTTAGATCTCACACTCATTTGTAGGAGGAGGGATGTGTATGTAGAACAAAGGGGGCTAGCTAGGGATCCACTAATTGGACCTAGGAGCCATTCCTAAGATTGCCACATACACCCCAATTCCTCCTAGAAACTAAGTGTCATCAAAAACCTCAAAACAAGCAATTCATATAAGAAGCACAAACCAAATGCAATAAGATAGGAAAAGAGATAGAAGCAAGAAGTAATCATCATAGATATGAATTAAGTTCATTACAAGAAATTATCCCCCAACATGGTATCAAAGTCACATTTAAATCCCAAACAGCCCACCACAAGGGGCTTAGCTAGACATGATCAAGAAAACAAGAAAAGAAAGGGGTAGAAGAAGTAGGTACTCCTTGAAGCTTTATGTGGAAGCCTCCTTCTTCACCTCCAAGCTTTCTGTTGATGTCCTCCCTCCCCCAAGGGTGCATGGGTGCATGAAATGGTAGGGGATTATGGATGAAAACCTAGGGAACTAGGTTTCCATGGTGGAATGAGGGTGGAAATGGTGGATGATGAGCCCAAAATGCAAGGGGATTGCATAAAGAGCTCAAGGGTGGAGAGTGGAGGCTAAGAACAACTAGGTAGAGGCTAACCTAGTGATGTGGCCGCCACCATGTATATATAGGTAGTGGTGGAGGCACTAGGGTAAGTAGGGGTAAGATTGGAAAATCTGTGTGAAAAAGTTAGGTTTTGAGGTGGTAGCACGGCTGTGCTAGGCAGCACGACCATGGTGGGTAGAAGTGAGCACGGCCGTGGTGGAGGAGAACGGTCGTGTTGGTTAAGTGTTAACTCAACAGGTTGATGGGTGAAAATGAAGGTTGGTAGCACGGCCATGCTAGGAAGCACAGCCGTGTTGGGGACTAGGTAGAACGGCTGTGCTGGGTAGCACGGCCATGGTGGAGGGGTCATAGTGAGGTAATTTTGAGCAACACGCCCGTTCCATCTTCATCTAGCATGGCCGTACTGGGCAGCAGGACCATGGTGGGGTCTTCATGGCACGACCGTGTTGGGGCCTTCAAAGGCTCAAATAGCCTCAAACTTCATTATCAAGGGACTTCTTTGCTTGAAGTTGAAACTTGACCATTGGGGTAGGTTTATGGAACTCTTGGGGCCTTCTTTGGACCCCTCCATGAGTAGAGGGACCCTCAGACTCCTTCCTTCTCTCTCTTCCATCCAAAGTATGGTCCAAGTACCTGAAAATAATACAAAGAACATCCATAAGTGCATTTGACAGTAGAACACACATTGGGGGTATTAACTTGCAATCTACTTTTTTTAGATGTGATACATGTACAAAAAGGCACAGGATGGAGCCCTAAAATAGGGTCGCATCAGACATCATTTACCATGGTCCTAAATAAGGATTGCCATAAAGATGGTGTTTGGGTGCATTGTGACACATGGGGATGACTGTGAGTGATGTAGATGGAATTTGTCCTTCC
This sequence comes from Alisma plantago-aquatica, assembly GCA_963693085.1. NCBI lineage: Eukaryota > Viridiplantae > Streptophyta > Magnoliopsida > Alismatales > Alismataceae > Alisma > Alisma plantago-aquatica. The sequence goes on from OY856410.1 coordinate 1,178,635,536, forward strand.
TACGGGAGTTTGATATTCCGGCCACTTGATAAGTGAGACTGAGAAATGCATGGCCATGCTGATGTGAGTCAATATGTGATATTGAGCTTACATATATCTTAGACAGTCTGCTCTAGTTCAAGGAGCATGGATTGAACGTTGAAAAGGATAACAATTCGATGACTCGAGTTCAATCCGGATATCAGTGACAAAGGAACTATAAAATCACTGTAACACCAGTCATGAATGATAGGTTAAGTTGTTCTCCAACTTCTCTAATTACTTGGGTGGCAATGAAGTCTTGCTAGATACCAATCATTTCTTGTGAAATCATAATATCATTATGGATGTCACTGCCAACGTAATTTGGAGCCTACTGGTTCACACACATAGGATGTATTGGAATAGGAGTATAATTGTGGATTTGATTCGAATTACTTAGAGTCACATTGATTACTAAAATGTTTATGTAATGGCTTAGAATAATATTGGAGTGACTGGCTCTAAGTGCAAGTGGGAGTCTGTTGGTATATATGCCCATAGAGCCATCCCAAGCAATTGCATGGAGTTGGATATTAATTAATCAATTAATATGATTATTTAGTTAATTAATGAATTCCAGAATATTCTAATTAATCCACGAGTGTTTTAATTAACGCGGTGTTTCTATTTAACGATGGGTTTAGGAAACCCTACTTCCCTTCATCTCCTATTTAAAGGAGGTTGACGGCCGATATCTATATAAGATATCGGGAGAGGCTTTTCAGTTTACGCTCATGTACATAAACCCTAGCTGTCACCGTCCTTAGGAGAGAAAGGAGAGCAATGCACCACTAGCACGCCGCCGCACATACACAACTCCTTTCCGCCGGCTTAGGAAGCGTGACGTGGAGTTCCAGTCCATCCGCGTGGACGAAGTAGAGACGCAGATGCTGAGACGCCTGCGTTCGAAGGACATCAACGACCATCCGTGCGCGTTACGAGCAGCGTACATCATCGCACGAAAGGAGCGCCGCCGGATCTTCCTACGACAGTGAACGGGAGATAAGTTCTGTCTGTGTAGGCCAGCGTCGTTGCATACCTTTATGTAGCGGGACATCGCCAAACTTGCTCTGCGATAAGGTATATCCTGCAAAAACTCCTTCCGAATATGATATTGTTGACAAGATCCTGTTTCAGGTTGCGTGGATTTTTGTTGCTTCCGCCACGCATGTTTTCTCCACAAAACCCAACAAATTTATCCAACAATCTCCCCCCTTTTGAAGATGACAAACATTTCTAAAAATAAGAAATTTGAAACAAAATTTTCATACCTTGTTGATATATTTATTGAGTGTCACAAAATGTGTGCACATGTATATCAGAAAGTTTTGGAATATGTCATCTAGCCCTCCAAGTAAGGTGCAAACATTTCCTTTATAGCAGTGTGTTTCTTAATTCAAAAACTTGATAAAAACTCAAGGAATCAATTATTTCTCCCCCTTTGTTATTTCAAAAAGGTATATGAATACTCGCCCTTAGTTGAATATCCCTCCTATTATAATGCTTAAAAATGTACAATTTAGCCATGAATCAATAATCAAGCAAGCTTAATTCATTGCACAAAGAGATCAAAATATACATCTTCAAGAGGGACGATACTTAACTTTTCTCTAATTATTCTAAATTGTTCTAAACCAAGGGGTTTTGTAAAAATATCAGCTAATTGGTTTTCAGTATCAACATGATGAAGGCATGTGCTTTTGTTAGCAATATGATCCCGAATCAAATGATGTCTCACTTCTATATGTTTAGCGCAAATATGTAAAATTGGGTTATGAGATAAAAAAAAAATTTAATACTTTTTTTAAAATTGGTGATTCATTCATCCCGTCGCCTGGGTTCGAACTCATGACCTCTCGGTCTTACATCATCACTTTAATCACCGGGGTGCCACTTCATTGGCGGGTTATGCGATAAATTGATTGCACTTGTATTATTACAAAAAAATTGGTGTTGAAGATAATGAAAATCCATAATCATTTAGAACTTATTGCATCCATAAAACTTGGACGCAATACGAGCAGGCTTCCATATAGTCTTCTTCAGTGGTGGATAAAGAAATAGTATTTTGTTTCTTACTAAACCAAGATACAACCAATTTTCCAAGTAAGAAACAACCTCCACTAGTATTTTTGCAATCAAGGTGACATCGGCGTAGTCGGCATTAGTATATGCTTTGAGGTTGAATGGTTGATCTCTTGGGCACCAAATACCATACTCTTATGTATCACCTAAATATTGTAAGATCCTTTTGATAGCGACTAGATGAAAATTCTTATGATTCGATTGAAAACGTGTGCATAATCCAACGACAAACATAATATCTGGTCAAGATGCAGTTAACTATAGTAACCTACCAATCATACCTCTATATAAGGAGTTGTCAATGGGTTCTCTGCCCTCATCTTTTCAATTTTTGTTGAGGTGCCCATTGCAGTGGAAGCATACTTACAATTTTCCATATTAACTCATTTCAATAGTTCTTTTGCATATTTTTCTTGGTTGAGGAAAATACCACACGAAGTTTGTTTAATTGGAAAACCCAAGAAAAATATTAACTCTCCCATAGGACTCATTTCAAATTCCTTTTGCATAATTTCACTTAATTGTGTGCAAAGGGATTCATTTGAAGCACTAAAAATAATATCATCAACATATACTTGAATGATAAGAGAATCTGATTTAGATTTTTTGATAAGTAATGTAGGATCTAATTTTCCCATAGAGAACTCATTTTCAAAAAGATAATTTTCAAACATTCATACAAATTTCTAAGGGCTTGTTTTATTCCATATAATTCTTTATTTAATTTGTAAACACAATTAGGATGTTTTGGATCTTCAAAATTGGGGTTTGAGCGACATACACTTCGTCTTGTATTATTCCATTTAAAAATGCACTTTTTGTATGTATGTATGCCCTGAGAGACAATCTTGGGATGATTGGTGGGATACATTAGGATTGATTTAATAAACATCAAAGGCAAGCTTCCAATTCATTTTGGTTCAGTCAGTTATGAGATAATGACAGAATAGATTGAATGTCTAAAGAATTGTTTTACTCAATGACATGCTTTTCGGTTAAGGATCTAAACGATGAGATCATACAGATGTCAAGAGTATACATTCTTGTTTTGTCCCTAGTCGGATGTCATTGTGGAAGTTTGATAGACAACAATGACACACAAGACTAGATTGTGTGTTGGTTGATGACAAAATCTCATTAGTCATGATATAGTGATATCAAACCAAGCACATAAGTACTTGTTAGAAAACGAGTGTATCAGACAGACCCACCATGGGAGTGACACATGGAACCATGACTTGGTAGTCACAGTCAAATCTCACAGTGATGGTGGTGAGTGTGATTCTTTGACCTGAAATCACTACACTCAACACATGTCGTTGGGTACACTTTGACATCATCAAATGCAGTCCTAAAATATAGATTGTTATAAAGGTGATAATTGGGTGACTTTGACACGAGGGGTTTTTGAGGGGTGAGTGATAGATATGGGATTTGTCCCTCCTGAGGGAGTTTGATGTCTATGGCCACTTGATGAGTAGGACTGAGAAAGGCATGTGCATGCATGTGTGAATCAATATGTGATATTGATGTCACACATATCTCATCCAGTCTGCTCAGAGATCAAGGAAGTGAATGAACGTTGAAAGGATGGTTGTTCCATGCCTTGAGTTCATTTGGGATATTAGTGATAAAGGACTTATACATTCACTATAACACCATCACAAATTGTAGGATTGAAAGATTGTTCTCCAACTTTCCTTTTCACTTGCGTAACATTGATTTGCGACTAGGCACCACTCTTTGCTTGTGAAGTCATAAGTGTTATGGACTTTCACTGCCAACGTGAAATGGGCCTGCAGGGTCACACACATAGGATTTAACCTGGAAGAGGAGTTTACGAATGAATGATGTTTAGATTTTTTACTAAATGTGTTTAGTAGTTCAATTAAACATTCAATCAATTGACTTGACTCAGAATCACCAAGTTCAAGTGTTGGACTAACTGATTTGGGTGTCAGATTGATTGAGAACTTCATTTATTGATTTCTTCACTACCTAGACTACCAATCGACCGATTCAAATTGTTGAACCGATCGGCTCAGGGTCAAGTGAGATGACCAGTTCAAGTGTTGAACCGATCGGTTCAGCAGGACCAAATGAGCCAGTTTGGGAAAGTTAGGTTGGTGGGAAAATATTTTCATTTCACTTATACAATTCGATTGGGACAAGTATTGATCTTTGGATTAATTGGAAATGGAAAGAGGAAAGTCAATTGGGAACTACCCTGGGAAGTGAAATGACTAGTTCATGAATGAACCGATCGGTTCAGCTCCCCAAATGACCGGTTCATGAGATTAACCGATCGGTTCAGTCCCCAAACGATCGGTTTATTTGTGAAACGACCGGTACACCTGCTGTAGTGTATCAATTCGTGGAAATTCCAGACCCTTCTACTCCCGCTTTAATCCCACATTTCCTGGGGCTGAGAACCTTGACCCTAATCCCTCCAATATATAGAGGAGTATTGGGGGCTTCTCATAGCACAACTCAAAACATCAGTTGCTCTGAAAAGTTGTCCTCTCTGGTTGTGGTAATCGAGAGAGCCCAAGCAAGTGCTACCCAACTAGGGAGGCACAACGAGGGAAAGTCAACTGCAAGATGACATCTGGTGGTGGGAGAGCACGTCGGTGACTAGTACGTCGACAGAAGGGGGCAACTCCTTCCAGTGTCCTGTAGGACAGGATGACTAGAGTTCCCGGTGGTCCGTGTGGACTACTACAGAAGCGGAAGATTTCTGTCGCTCGGAGGACAGTCGTCAGTCCATTAGTTCAGGTGTGACCAGGAGCTGCACAAACGTCGTCCCAGATCGGAGGTGAAGACCGCGCTAGTCATGAGGTAACATCACCTTGCAAGCCTCAGGACAAGGTACGCCTCTACAAACCATCCTTCGTACCATATAGATGTTGACGAGATCTATTTGGGTTCTAGGTTTGGGGAGAAAATTTTTGTTTCAACTACCATATCTGCCTCCCCTAAAACCAAATATTGGTATCAGAGCCACGCCAACATTCTATAATTTAGGATAATCGATATGATCAATTTTTGGTTTGTCGCCTTTTATTTATTACATATGATGCGAATAATTAATTGGTTTTATGCATGTCCAATATAAATCCACAAAATCCCTAAATATACACATATGACATGGTATATAAATGCATTCGATATGTGTCACCCTTAAATGGTTTCTGTGGTGATTGTAGCGTGATTGTGGCCATAAACCCTAAATCTGTGTGTGGTTGATTATTGTTGCTTGCATCTCGGTCTGCGCACCGATTCCCTACCCCCTAGTCCTAATGTAAATCGAGATAACTCGAGATTCTTTCCTACCTTTTATCCCCCCAAATGTAACTCAAGGTTTCCCAATGCAAATGTAAATAGGATTAGTTTATATTTCCTATTATGTCAAAGAATCGAAGACACCTGGAGGATCGAGATGATTGTCTCCAACATGAGATGATCAGCTAGTGGACCAAGGAGGCCAGTTCCTGGAGCGAGACGAGTGGGTGGAGACCTGAGGAGATGCATGACGACCAGTGAATCGGTCGGATAGAGGTGCCAGTCAATTGGCTGGTGGCACCCAACCGACCAGCCTGATGGTGAGTCGATCAATCATGGAGATGTGTTGATCAAACCCAGAACGGCAAAGCATAGAGTTCATCTTGTACATGTTGCATGTTATGTGGACCTAAATGACTGTGATTCCTCTTGGCTCGAGGAATCACATTAGGGTGGCCATAATCATCTCTTTTTTATCATTTTGCATGTTTTTTTTGATATAGCATGTATATGATACATACTATATATTGTTGTAATTGGATATGTATATGTACCTATAAAACCAAATCCCTCAATAAATATTAAGTTTTAGATGCCTTCCAAATACGACACACGCGAAAAGCTTGATCGACCAAGTGTGGTCACACCCTAGCGTGGTGCACCGTCTATCTTGTGGTAGCATCAAGGATGGCTATATGGGTCTGCCCTAGCAAGGTGCATATTCATCATGTTGGCTTTAGGTCAGACTTAACAAGGTGACCTAGATAGGATCTAGCACCTTGAGACATGGAGGTGATCATGGCAAGGAGTTGTGCATGACATCTTTCAAGAGTTACATATGATGCAATTGGCAAGAGTTGCCTACCTGGAAGTTCTAAGTTGTGGGTGATAGCCCTAACTGGTCCATGACTGAGAGGATTTCAGGGTCTTGACCCACTAGAAGGTTGTATGCTGCAATCTTCCAAATTGATGGTGAGGGCTATCAATTTGAAAAAAAATAGTGGGAGCGATAATTAATTAAAGTCCTAATTATATCATCAAAATTTTCAAATCAATCAAATAAAGTCAAAAATGAGTTTTTGGACTAAATTACATATATTTCCTTTTATAGTACAAATGGCCACAAACAAAAATCACTTTATTTGCGATCGGTCCTTGAGACGGACGAACTAGATGGGAATAATTCCACAACTGATTTGGATGTTGACAAGTGTTCTCAATCAAAGAGCAAAATCTCTAAGTCCTAGTCATACCAGAACCAGATGAACTCACTCCCACCACACCAAAGGATGAAAGGGATGCTTACTGGAAGCATACCAAGGATGCCATTAATGTGGAGTGCTTGATGTTGTATTCTCTAAATTGTGAGTTGTAGAGACAACATGAGACATATGATGTCTCTAAGACATTGACCTAGTATGTCATAACAGAAGGAGATCCAGTTGGTTCTCACACACTCAATGTGATTGGGTATGTCGAAAACCTGACTAGACTGGGATTCCCTCAGAGTCAAGAGTTGGCTACTGGTATGATACTGCAAATGTTGTGAGAATCATACAGTTAATGATGAACTACAACATGAACAACTTTGACAAGCCATTGACAAAGTTGTTGGGCATGTTGAGGGAAGCCGAGGCATAGATGAAGAAAGACAAACCCTAATCTGTGATGTTGATCAGTAGAAAGAAGGGTAAGTCTAATGGAAAGGGGAAGGGCAAAGAAAATAAGTGTTCTAATGCTAGCCAGCAACCCAAGCCGTCTTCAGCCTCAAGGCATATGGGAAGGGTGAACGAGGAAGGAAAAATTTCCCTCTATATCTAGAAGAACAGAAGAAGATGAAAGGAGGGGATAGAGATCTCCACCGTTGGTATCGTGAAATAAACACTTCTTTATCTGAGGTATATGATACCAAGATGAATATTTGACATATATGATATGCAAGATCTAAAAAGAAGTGATGGCCTTGTGAAAGGACCAAGAAAGGAGTACTCATCATTGGAGAAAGTGTTGCTATCATAGATAGGAGTACCTTTCAGTTTATTTCATCCTAAAGGGCATGAAATAGAGTTGAGAACTTCTACTTCAATTTGCCAATAGAAACACTTATTGTTGCATCTTGTAGTGACAAGATGGCTATCAATATAGTTGATGTTTCAATTTCAAAGATATGATCTTTGTGGCAATGCCTTTCTTTATGTTGTGGTACTTGGTATCATATGATAAAATGATACCTAAACATTATTGATAACTCAAACAAATAATTAGCATTATCATGGGAATTCATCTCTAGTTTCCATGTTGATGGATAAGCTAGACTCTTTTGGTTGTGAACCATTGACAGACATGATGACAAGTCAAACTTCACTAGATGTAGTGGGAGAATGACTATCCTATTAGGTTTAATACGTATGATGTATTTACATACCTATTGGAATAAATGCTAATACTTCAAATGGTGCTTAGAGAAATACCAATATGAATATCTTGAAGTGTTCAAGAAAATCTTGAATGAAGTACAAATTTGGTAAAAGTAATAATTCTTGATGTGATCAATGAATGAGATACTTAAACCAAATGTTTTAGAACCTTATGGGTGATTATGATAGTGTATCATAGAGAACTCATGATTAAGGCATAGTGATGTCTAAATCAAAAAGGGAGTCATACTCTAAGGAGTTAGAGGATGATTATCAAATAACTAAATTCTTATTCAATAGAGAATACCTTATACTAATAAAGGATATTAAGAATCATAAAGTGTTGTGAGTTCTTAAATTCCTTAATAGATACACCTCAAATATCTATATGATGAGTTGGTCATATGATGAGTCAACAATGTAGATGATATTGAGGAACCAGATTTTGAGTTATGGTTTATGACCATTAGCTCCTAAATGACTTCCATGTGAACCATAAGGTATGACCTTGATGGTTGCAGCCATTGGGATAAAATCCATAAGTGCAAATGAGTCTTAAGCATTAAGACACATGGATGAAATTTTGAGAAGGATCATGCTTGTTTATTTCAACTTAATGACTAAGACATTTGGCATATGGATATTAAAACTACATTCCTATGAGGAATAAGACAAGCATGTGTATGTGACACAACCGATAAGGTTTGTGAATCCACTAATGCAAATGAAGTCTATAAGTTACAGTGGACTAATTAATGTGATTGATTGAGTAAAAGAAACTTAGAGCTAGGATCTTTACTTTGATAATATAATCAAAGGGTTTGACTGATAGGATAAAGATAAAGAAGGGATCTATGATTCAATGGGAGTGTATTTGCATTCCACATGTTGATGAGGAATGAGATGTTCTAGAATGGAATCCATTGTGGAAATTATCTTTAGAGAAGATACAGATGTTTCCTATGTGATAGGAATAGAGACCTATAGAGATAGTTCTCGAAAACCTCTTGACCTGGAAAAGAGAGAGCACACATTGGAAATCTGTACTGAAGGGTTCAGTATACACTGATTCAGTGGGAGAAAACTTGTCTATCCCAGAGCCAAGTGTCCCAATTCTTATGAAGAATGGGAGCACAAAGAATAGATATGGATCTATCATGTATGTAATCATCCTATTATCTTGCATGTATGGACATAGCAAGAATAAAATGCATTTATCATCTTGTATGTAGGACATGATAATATGATATATTGATCCTGATAACTCGTATGTGGGACATGACGAGTGGATGTCTGTCTAGTTCCAGTAAGGGTTACTAGAATATCATGAGAACTTGATAAGTGCTTGAGAAGTACTAGTTCTATGGAAATAAGGAAGGGTTCACTATAAAGAGTTACACTGATGTGAACTTTCGGAAAAGAGAGAAAATTGATCGCAAAATATATAAGATATATAAAAGTGAATATGTGTGTTGAAAAATGGAAACATTCCAATAAAGCCATTTTAAAAGGAAATGTTGAGTATTCGTGTGTTAGAAAACAACAATGGATACAATAAGGATCTGGGAGTTCATGGAGATGAACTTACATAAATTCTAGTCAATGATGACAAGTAAGGAGTGCTTGGTCATGCAATGAGGCTCAAGGTTAGCAAAGGAATATTAGATCGCATATTATGACAACTCCATCTCATACGTAAGACGTACAACGAGGAGATGTGAGACATGCAATAATATCGACTTAGGAAAAGTGTTGTCATAACCCACTGCATTAGCACTAGAGCACTAGAACATGTGGGAGATGTTTGGAGATCACTAAGAATATGATTACAGGGTGATTGGCTCACAGTGCAAGTGGGAGTCTATTGTCATATTTGCATGTATGCCGTGAGAGCCAATCATGGGATGATTGGTGGGATACATTAAGATTGATTTGATAAATATCAAAGGAAAGCTTCCAATTCATTCTGGTTCAGTCAGTTATTAGATAATGACAGAATAGATTGAATGTCTAAAGAATTTTTTTACTCAATGACGTATGCTTTTAGGTTAAGGACCTAAATGATGAGATCATACAGATGTTAAGAGTATACATTCTTGTTTTGTCCCTAGTCAGATGTCATTGTGGAAGGTTGATAGACAGCAATGACACACAAGACTAGATAGTGTGTTATTTGATGACAGAATCTCATTAGTCATGATATAGGGATATCAAACCAAGCACATAGGTATTTGTTAGAGAACAAGTGTATCAGACAGACCCACCGTGGGAGTGACACATGGAACCATGACTTGGTAGTCACAGTCAGCTCTCACAGTGATGGTAGTGAATGTGATTCATTGACTTGAAATCACTGCACTCAACACATGTCGTTGGGTACACTTTGACATCATCAAGCGCAGTCCTAAATATAGATTGTTATAAAGGTGATGATTGGGTGACTTTGACACAAGGGGCTTTTGAGGGGTGAGTGATAGATATGAGATTTGTCCCTCCTCAGGGAGTTTTATGCCCATGTACACTTGATGAGTAGGACTGATAAAGGCATGTGCATGCATGTGTGAATCAGTATGTGATATTGATGTCACACATATCTCATCTAGTCTGCTCTAAGATCAAGGAAGCCAGTGAACGTTGAAAGGATGACTGTTCCATGCCTTGAGTTCATTTGAGATATCAGTGACAAAGGAATTATACATTCACTGTAACACCCATCACAGATTGTAGGATTGAAAGATTGTTTTCTAACTTTCCTTTTCACTTGGGTAGCACTGATGTGCGACTAGGCACCACTCTTTTCTTGTGAAGTCTTAAGTGTTATGGACTTTCACTGCCAACGTGAAATGGGCCTGCAGGGTCACACACATAGGATTTAACTTGGAAGAAGAGTTTACCCATGAATGATGTTTAGATTGTTTACTAAATGTGTTTAGTAGTTCAATTAAACATTCAATCAATTGACTTGACTCAGAATCACCAAGTTCAAGTGTTGGACTAACTGATTTTGGTGTGAGATTGATTGAGAACTGCATTGACCGATTTCTTCACAACCTGGACTGCCAACCGACTGGTTCAAACTGGTGAACCGATCGGCTCAAGGTCAAGTGAGAAGACCAGTTCAAGTGTTGAACCGATCGGTTCAGCTAGACCAAACGAGCCAGTTTGGTAAAGTTAGGTTGGCGAGAAAAAAATTTTGTTTCACGTGTACAATTTGATTGGGACAAGTATTGATCTTTGCATTAATTGGAAATGGAAAGAGGAAAGTTAATTAGGAAATGCCCTGGGAAGTGAAATGAACGGTTCATGAATGAACCGATAAGTTCAGCTCCCCAAACGACCGGTTCATGAGATGAACTGATCGGTTCTGTCCCCAAATGATCGGTTCGTTTGTGAAATGACTGGTTCACCTGCCGTAGTGTATCAATTCATGGAAATTCTAGATCCTTCTCCTCCCTCTTTAGTCCTGCATTGCCCGGGGCTGAGAACCCTGACCCTAACCCCACCTATATATAGAGGGGTACTGGGGGCTTCTCATAGCACAACTCAGAACATCAGTTGCTCTACAAAGTTGTCCTCTCTGGTTGTGGTAACCGAGAGAGCCGAAGCAAGTGCTACCCGACTACGGAGGCACAGCGAGGGAAAGACAACTGCAAGATGACAACTGGTGGTGGCAGAGCACGTCGATGACTAGTATGCCAACATAAGGGGACAACTCCTTCTAGTATCCTATAGGACAGTACGACTGGAGTTCTCAGTGGTTCGTGTGGACTACTACAGAGGCGGAAGATTTCTACTACTTGGAGGACAACCATCAATCCATCAGTTCGGTTGCAACCAGTAGTTGCACAGATGTCGTCCAAGACCATAAGTGAAGACCGCACTAACCGAGAGGTAGCGTCACCGAGAAAGCCTCGAGACAAGGTACGCCTCTACAAACCATCCTTACTACCGTATAGATGTTGACGAGATCTGTTTGGGTTCTGGGTTTGGGGAGAAAATTTTTGTTTTTGCTGCCATCTCTACCTCCTCTAAAACCCAACACTTTTAACATCCATTTAAAAGAGTTTGATATTTTTATGTTCAGCTAGAGTTAATAGCAGGTGAATTGATTCAAGTCTAGCTACAGGAGAATAGGTTTCATCAAATTTAATTCCTTATTGTTGATTGTACCCTTGAGCTACCAATCTCGCTTAGTTTCCAACAACTTCTACAACTTCATTTAACTTATTACAAAATACCCATTTAGTTCTAATAATGGTTTTACCTTTAGGTCTAGGTACTAAATCCCATACATCATTCTTAGAAAATTGATTTAGTTCTTCTTGCATAGCAATGATCCAATAATCATCTTTAATAGCTTCATCAACCTTTTTAGGTTCAATGATGGATACAAAAGCTGTGTTAGCTACATCTCAAAAAGAGGATCTAGTTTTTAATTTATCAAAAGGATCACCAATTATTAGGTCTTGTGGATGGTCTTTTATTATTCTTGGAATGGGTTGATGAAGTTCTTCATTTTGATTTATATTTTGTTCATTTTCAAAATTATTATCTTCTTTAGGTGATATGCTTAAATCTTTGAATTGTTGTTGAATATCATTTTCTATTTCCTTGTTTGTTTGATTTTCATGAAATGTTACATGAATTGATTCTTCTACCCTTTTAGATACAATATTAAAGATTTTATAGGCCTTAGTTGAGGTTGAATAGCGGAGGAAGAATCCTTCTTGTTATTTTGGATCAAATTTGTCTTTATCATCTTTAGTATTTAAAATGTAGCACGATGTTCCAAAGGTGTGAAAGTAAACTACTCTTGGTTTCTTAGAGAAGAATATTTCATAAGGAGTCTTTTAAAGTTGTGGATGAATTGAAATCCTATTTTGAACATAGCATGCGGTATTAACGACTTCAGCGAAAAAAGTTTTCGGTGTGTCATGTTCTAATAGCATGGTTCTAGCCATTTCTTAGAGAGAGCAATTTTTCCGTTCAACTAAACCGTTTTGTTGTGGGGTGCATAGTGTAGAAAAATTGTGAGTGTAACCTTCAGATGAGAAAAAAACTTCAAACAAATGGTTTTCAAATTCTCCTCCATGATCAGTCCTAATGGTGCAAATTTTATTCTGAAGTTGATTTTCAATTTTTTAACAAAAATGAATAAATATTTCAATAGTATCATCTTTTCCTGAAAGAAAATGTACCCAAGTATATCTACTATAATCATCAATAATTACAAGGAAATATCTCTTTCCACCTATAGATTGTGTTCTCACTGGTCCAAATAAATCCATATGTATGAGTTCAAGTGGTCTAGATGTTCTAAGGATTTGTTTGTCTTAAAAGAGGTTTTCGTTTGTTTACCTAATGTGCAAGGTTCACAATTTTTAGGATTATTAAAAGAAATTTTAGGCAGACCATGAACTAGATCATGTTTAATTATTTTTTTAATAACATGAATACTTGCATGTCCTAGTTTTCTATGCCATAGATTTTGAGTATTATCATTGGCAATAAGAAATTTCCCATCAATTGATTTCATGGAATTAGGCCTAATAACATAAAGATTTCCTACTCTTTTTCCTTCATATACAATATTGTGTTTGTCTTCTTTAAGCAATTTGCAACAAGTTTTGCTAAAAAGCACATTATATCCACTATCACACAATTGACTAACACTTAGTAAATTATGATGTAAACCATTTACTAATAGCATATTTTTAATTGTGAGATTAGTTCTGATGTTACCTATCCCCATGATGGTGCCTTTTTCCGTTGTCTCCAAATGCCACTGATCCTCCTTTCTTCTTTTCTAATGATTTGAAGGATGTTTATTTCCGGTCATATATTTGGATCATCCGCTATAAACCACCCAATCCTACAATTTTAGAAGGTTTTGGTACCCAAGTAGAGTTCATGATGGTTAATTAATGACAATATCTCATTATTTCAAATATTTAGAACAACCTAATATGTAGAGTTCATAGATTTGAGTCACCTAAGTTAATTTCAAGTGATATATTTTATTTTTATCAAACATTTCTACCAGAACTATACTCGATCGAGAATTTCTTCGATCAGAAGAATTCTTGGTGCAACAATTTGTCGACCGGGAAGATTTGCCAGTAACAGTAACTTTGACATAACTACCTTTTGTTGATATTTTTGTTGACCGGAAGAGATATTGGTCGAGATCTTTGTTGACTGAGTTGAAGTTCTGTGCATTTTCAATAAATTTAGAATTTCTAGTCTAAAAAAATCATGCTATTGTGTTCGGATAACATAACTGAGCAATCAAAATCATACAAGAGTATGCAAGTTAAAGCTTATTGCAGTTCAGATAAGACAATCTGATTTTCAAATTAGGTTTGGGTCAAATCTCAACTAAATTTTCCATGTTTCTAAGATTGAGGTTTTGGAACCCAAAACTAAATCTTTATCCTTGTTTTTCTTGTAAGTGCATGAAAATAAGTAATGTCCAAGATGTAAATAATAATGACAACAAATGAAATCAATTTCATTCCTCTTTTTGACAATGTGATCATGAACAAGATTGTTTTTAGGTACATACATGAGTTTGGTCTTGGGAACTTGTGTCCTTTTAGCTCTATGTTTTTGATAGGATATACCTTTGAGCACATAACCAAGGACTCTTCTCCCAATTTGACAAGAAGTGTCCTTTAGGATTTTATCAAGAATGTCATTATTTTTCAGGCTACTAATATCTTTTTGCAACTGAGAAATTTCATCTATTCTCTTTTTAATATCTAACTTTTTTGGTCTAGATTAGATAACAAACTATCACTTTCTTTGACAATAGCATCATAATCCAAATGAGTACATAGAAGAGGTTGATTTTAAAAATCATTCAATTTAGCAAGTAATTCAACCTTTTCTTGAGAAAGAAGATCATTATTGTTTTCAAGAGTAAGTAATTGTCCTTTATAATTTTCAATAGATTCTTTTAATGTATTATTTGAATACTTCAGAGTATCATTTTCAATATTGAGGTTATCTAAATTAGTGTAAATTTCATCAATAATTTTACTAAGTTTTTTCTTTTGTTTCTTGTAGTCATTGTATTTTGCATGAATGTCTTCTAGTCTAGTAACTAATTCTTCGTTAGATAATTTTAAAATATCTACCTCCTCTGTTTCTTCTTCATCTTCTCTTTCCATTAGACATTCTACCTCTTCTTCTTCACTGCTTCCACTTTCATCACTTGATTGATCCCAAGTGGCTTTGTAGGATTTTTCACTCTTGTCTTTCTTCTTGAATGAGGACTTCTTCTTTTTTAGCATTGGGAATTCATTCTTCAAGTGGCCCTTTTTCTGCATTCAAAGCACCTGGAAGAATGAAAACATTTATATTTTTTACCATTCACAATCAAAGAATTTTCTTCATCATCACTGCTTGTGTCGATGTTGTCATGAATGTTATTTCTTGATGGTGTCTTGGAGGTAGCTTTAAATGAAAGTTCCTTCTTTCTTCCCTTTCGTTGCTCTACCTCAATCCTTTCTTCTTCTTCTAAGGTGACTTCATGTGTCTCCAAGTTCCCAATGGGCTACTCCATCTTAAGTGTTGTGAGATCATTTGCTTCCTCAATAGAAGTTACCTTTGACTTGTACCTTGGAGGAAATGACCTAAGTATCTTTGATACTTGATCTTCCTCGCCGATGTTTTCCCCAAGTGCACTTAGGCTGTTAACAATGTTAGAGAATCTAGCACACATTTATGCAATAGTTTTTTCAGATTGCATACGAAATAATTCAAATTTATATTTTAACATACTAATTTTAGTATTTTTTAACTTGAGTAGTTCTTACATGTTTTAAAAACAATTTTTGCCATATTTCATGAGTTGTTTCACATGAAGATATATGATTAAATTCACTAATAGATAAAGAACAATAAAGAATGCTTATTGCCTTTGCATTGATTGTGGCTTGTTTTACAGTATTTGCATCCCATGTTTCCAATTCCATTATTGAAATTTCATATGGGCAAGCTATCATCTTCCACAAATAAAGTTGATGCCTTGAAAGTATAACTGCATCCTACTTTTCCAATAGGTGTAGTTAAACTCATCAAACACTAGAGGCCTTCTCACGTGCGATCCTTCCAAATTGAGGTTTCCAAGAATGTCGTCCCCCATATTTCAAGACCGGTTAAGGTTCCTTGAAGACCTACTCTGATACCAAATGAATAGATCTATAGGGGGTGAATAGATTCTTATAGAAATATAAAGCAATAATAGAACAAAAAATGCAAGAAACTAAAAACAAAGATGGGATTTAGAGTGATTTCATCTAAGACGTCAGTCCCCTACCTAGTTATTTCTAACTAGGATTTTGCAACAAATAAATTTATTACTTATTTGTTAGGACAAATTACAAAAGTACTAGTAGAACTAATCCCTCTTCTTTATTGGCCATGGAAGAGCACCAAGAAAACCTCTTCTTTGACAGACGACGGAAGAGAACTGATCTCCTCTTCTTAAATGGACGATGGAAGAGCACCACAAAAATCCCTCTTCTTTAACGAATGATGTAAGCAAACCGCAACGCTTCCTCTTCTTTGACGACCACAGAAGAGCACCAAAGTGAAGACTCCTTCTTCACTTATAAGATCTTAGAAAACTCCTCTCCTTGTTGTAGTCCCGCTACAAATTACAAATGAAGGAAGAAGATTGGAGAAAGGTAAAACACCAATGTAGCTCACAATGTCCTAGATCAAGCTTATGGACCAATACCACTATGGATTAGACAATGATGAAGAGGTGGTGTTGGAGAACTATGACTAGGATACGAATTTGGCAGCTATAAAAGATTTGCAAATGAAGACTATGGCTCAAAATTGCTCAAATATTGCTCAAGTGTTGTATGGCAAGCATGTAAGTTGTATATGGGATGCCCCTAGACCACTACTATTCATAGGAATGGACTGCAAGTGTTAGGACATCTTAAGGTAGTGTCTAGAGTGTTCTATGGTGAGATATAGTTGTTATAGATGGGTCAATGTAGGAGTAATGGTTGATATATTTGTTAATAGAGTTGGCTTTCAGAATCTATCTCGATCGACAAAATCATCAATCGGAAGTCACTCAGTCGAGCAATTCTTTGACCAGAGTTGGTCTAAGGGTCAAACTTGGATAACGATTAACTGTCATTCTAACTTCTTGGTCAGACAAACTAATAGTATGTTCTTGGTTCACAAAACCTCAATCTCAGTCGACAATTTATTTGACCGAGAATGATTCAGGGCTAGGCTATTTTGAGGGTTTTTCTAGTATTCTGGGTTTTCTACCAAGGAGGTACCCGGTCGACAATATTATCGACCGAGTTTGTCCCCGCTGAAAAAGTCTTCGACCGACCAAGTCCTTGGAAAATGATTTAACAAAAGTTGAAAGACCTACTAGATAGTTTTTCTAATGTGATCAACCTACCCTAGAAGGTTGGTTTAGACATATGGATAGGTTTAGGATAGGTGGGGTTGGCCCATATCTTGATTGTACATGAGTTCTAAGAAATTTTACATTTGTATTACAGATAAGGACGTACACAATAATTCAAGTATTTGATATTCCACTTCATCAATTTTCTTAAACCATGCTCTTTTGTTCCTAAAACACTAGATTGAATGTTAATAACCACAAATAAAAAATGTCTGTCTTCATTCAAAAGATGAGCTAATGTCCAATTTTGCCAACAAATATGCATTAAGACAAGATCATATATCACCATAAGGTTCTCATCATCTTAACCCTAGTTGATTCATTAGGTTTTACTTATCTCATTAGGATGTTGCCATCATTACTTGTCTTATATACTTGTAATTAGGTTACTGGTCTTATATTCTAGAGTAAGATACATAATCTGATTATTTTATTACATATGATTATGTACACATATTAACCCTAGGTTGCATGCATCAATCTAACTAGAGTTAAAAACCATTAATTATGAGTCATCACCATATAGTCATGAATTATGTGCGTAATATTGATATGTTAGTTTCACATTGTGTTCCATATACTGTTATGAATATATTTGGAGTTTCCAAGATTTATTGAGCATACTTGTAATTATTGCATATTAATTAGGATTATTATCCCTAATTAGCCATATGGAGAAAATTACATGATTTCATGCATCGACGTCATAATCACTAGCCTTTAAATGAATTATAAATATGAATATGGATTGACTAACATATTATCATAATTTTAGGCCATCGTTTGATATTTATTATCCATGAAATAAGTATTTCACAACTTACATGATATCACTGAGATTAGTGCTTCAAAAACCTGATATTATGGTTCCATTCTGATCTACTCAATTTTTGAGAATTTTGGCACCTTACTTCAAATTTTCTGAAAACCGAGCCAATTTCTATGAATGAGAAAAGATCTAGGAATTTTACCTTTTTTGGCCTATCTGGGGTTGTCATGTGTCCACTAAGGGGCGTTGCTCTTCTTTGGACAGGGTGAACTGACGGTTCACGCTAGGGATTGACGATTCCTTTTAACTTGATCCGGTTTGGGTTCATTTTAGCTGGTTCAAGGAACATTTCCCCTTTATGTTCTCACAGATCATTGTTGAGGTCAGAAACCGATGGACAACCAAATGAGCTGAGGTACTCTTCGTTAGCTTCTTAGGCTACCATAGGCTCTAGCGACCTAGGTTAGACCTTCAAGGCCTCGTAGGATCTCTGCTCTTCCCTGAAGATCCTTCAAAGAGAAATCCTCCTCCAACTGCTATCCTACAACGGAGGAAAGGGGGGGAGGACTCCTCTCAAGAGTGGCTTTCGTTCGCGTCTCGCTTGATTGCTCCTCTTCAATAGCTTCCAACATCGATAAAAGCTTTGATGCAACTTTCTTCATAGTTGCAGCTCCTCAAGATGCATCGCTCGCTGAGATAGGGATCCATGGAGCTCCTTTGTGACCTAGGTCTGTCCTCTGCTCGATGCCTTCAGGAGTTTGATCTTGGCTCCTCCATTGGTCTCTCTCTGACATGCGGTTGGCTGCCAAAACCTTATCCTCAGTACAAGTTTCCACAACTGTGCGTCCTAAGCTCCAAGATGATGGACTCACCACCTCCAAATACTGATATGTTAGAGGTGTTCGGGGATCTACTTCTCTAGTCCCTATGGCATGAAATTGGTGTCTAGACTCTTCTCCTCTTCCTCTAGTTTGCAAGCATCACCATTCTAGGATCCTCTATATCCCTTCTTCCTCTCATGGTGCTCCCCACCCTTCATTTGTGAGAAGCAAAGGAGATTGGGTACGAGGTGGGAACTCATTCTCCATCCCCTTATTGATTAACCGCCACGACTAAAGGGTCAGGGGACTACTCATGACGAAAAGAAAGCAACCACTCAGTCAGTGTTGCCACAAACCTTTCAACTAGGCATGGGATCGTGGCATCCAAACAACTCTACAAGCTTGCTCCAACTGCAAAGTTGGAGATGACATTAGGCTGTCCAGTTTCCTGCATCCAAGGGTAGTGAAAGTCTGATCTGTGGCACATCACTTACCTGAATGCATGATGCCAGTTAGTATAAAAAACATAGGCTCCATTAAATACGTAGGTCCACAAGGCATCAAAAGGCACATTATTTCACAAATTTTGAAACTTATATAACTCCTTCTAGGAACCTCAAAACATCATGGAACTTCAACCATGACTTTATCACGACTTAAGATATAATCTATAAGAAATTGATGTCAAATTCAACTTTCTGATCTATCAATTAATTTCCTCAAAAAGACATAAACATAGGGATCTTAGTCATGATATTAACATCAATCACCATCCAAACCTTATCAAGGCACTTGTAACTCTCAAGATAACTCTACATTCATGAATTCACATATGTCATTGGACATTTAGGGATACCAAAAGTTTAGTCTATCACAGATTGTCTACTCTAGATCTTATAATAAAGATTGTACATTAAGAGGACTATGTTTCCATGCCTCAGATTCACTCTGGATACTAGATATTAAAGGATAATACAATCAATGAATGACTAGTCACAATACTAGGTTGAAGTTGTTACAAACTTCTCCAATTACTTTGATGGAAATGAAGTTTGATACATACCAATCATTGTCTACTAAATAATAAGATAACTATATATATCACTATCAAAGTAATTTTGAGCCTACAAGATCACACACATGGGTTCCATAGGGGGAGGATTATAATAATGGATACATGAATAATTTATCATAGAAAGGTTGTACTAATCAATTGAATCATTGATGGACCAACTAGAAACCCAGTCGGTCATCTGGAAAGTCTAATCTCAAGACTAGAAAAACCAGTTGATCAACTAGAAGGTCTAAGTGACTGACTCAGATGAGATCTAACCATCTGACTGACTGGCTAACCCAGTTGACTGACTAGACTAGATAAGACAAAATGTCGAATAGATGGCCTAATCGATTGACTAGACTAGATTACTAGATTTACATATTGGATCCAGTCAGTCCAGGACCACTCCAGTTGACCGAATGGATTCGTCAATTGCTCAATCAGATGTCCCGGTGGATCCACTGTAAAGTAGCCCACCCAGGTCAACCAATCTCATGGACAAAGCTAGTCAATCCACTAATCAGACTAAGCCAATAGATTGACCAGTTGTCCCAAAGAGGGCTTCTAAAAGATAGACATTGTCTTTGCATTTCATAGGGTTTATTAGAAATCCCACTTCACCGCCTTTTTTATAAATAGGGGCATGAAGGCAAGGGTTTTACATTGTATCTTTGGTCTAACCATAATTACCCTCAAAGAGAAAGAAGTTGCAATGCTACTTCCCCACTAGCTCTTAGAGTGTGACATGGAGTTCCCCACATATATGTGGATGATATAGAGAACTAGATGTGTAGATGGCTACTTTGGGAGAATGCCAAAGACATCCTCCTCCAAATATATTCTTGTGAGTACTATATCCAAATCTACTATGTGACTAAGGAATGTCTCCCATACCTTTCTTCCTATCATGTTGTTGTTGATGAGATCTACTCATGGGAACATGGAACATATTAAATTTTGTTTCTGTTGGTATTCCTATTACATCCACACATCCCTGTAGTGGGATCATATCCATGTCAATCTATGATATATTTGGACTTATAATTAATTATGACATATTTATTTTAGACCTTTTGTTCAATAATGTGTAATGTGAATGATAATAAAAACATGCACATCTGGTATAATTCTTCATACATCTTCATCTGGATTTTTGATATGGAGGATGGGTACAATTATGTTTGCATGGATGTCAAAAATATTTCAATTGTATTATCCCATATGAAAAATATGAAATCTATAATACATATACATACAATATATATTATATCTATAAGTCATACACGTTGCCATCCAAATGAATTTGGTTTGGTGAATGTGCGTATAGTTATGGCCAAAGACCCCTCTTGTGTGTGCATGATGTGGATGTGGACGGATCCTCTTTGTTGACAAGTATTCGACTTGCATGCCCAGCCTCATCTCCTATTATATATATATATATATATATATATATATATATATATATATATATATATATATATATATATATATATATATATATATATATATATATATATATAGAGAGAGAGAGAGAGAGAGTCAGGCTAGTGTACACTCGAGTGTACCGAAGGCACTGTACACCTCAACCATTTTAGAAGATGCAATAAATTTTTAAAAAATCTAAACCTTTTATCTTCTTAATTATCATAAGAAAATACTATATAATAAATTTTAGCTCATTTAGACACTTATAGGTCATGCATCTAAAGGAGGCAAAAATCATGTTTTTCAAATTAGTTTTGTGCATCGATTTTGTTGTCCTTGGATGAGTTCAAATTTTGTATGTGACATATTATTATGGTAACCATGAAGATCAATGGATTAGATTTTGGAAAAACATGGTCTAGATAGGAAAATGCCATTGGGGTGTATGACGTGATCTGTACACTCGAGTGTATTCTAGCCTGACTCTCTCTCTCTCTCTCTCTCTCTCTCTCTCTCTCTATATATATATATATATATATATATATATATATATATATATATATATATATATATATATATATATATATATATGTTGTTTTTTGTTACATTTTACTTGAGGCTTCTACATATCATATAAATATTAGATAGGAATAGAATTGGTTTTGGAGGACACAACAAGATTAAGCAACAATGAAGATCCAAGGGGTGCCCATGGATCCACTGATTCAATGAAACACAAATTTAGGTTCACAGGTTGATGATGCATATGATGCAATGGATATAAGGAGGATAGTAATATTTTATGTATCCAAAGGATTACATTTGTGTCTCCATAACAAATGTTTTATGATTTTGGATTTTGACTATGGATTGTTGATATAATGTACATGTGATACGTACTATAAGTATGTGGTGTTTGGATATGTATATGTTGATATAAATCTCCTCAAATAACATATTATGTCTTAGATGCTTTCTAATGTACAACACACATGAAGAACATGATCCAAAAAGTTTGGTCATGTTAAAGTGTGGTGCATTTTCTATCTTGTGGAGGTGTGAGAATAGATATGTGAGTCTGCCAATGTAGGGTGTATATTCTATTGTCTTGGATTTTAGGTCACACTTAACTAGGTGACCTTAATAGGATCCTAGATGCATATATATGGTTATGACAACAGCTTGTGCATTCATGTATAAAGAGTTCCATTATATACAATTATCAAGGTTTGCCTACCTAAATAGTCAAGTTGTGGGTGATAAGCCAAATCTAACTCACAATTGGATGAAATATGGATCTTACCTCACTAAAAGACAAACCTTACAAATGAGTATTTAGTGCTATAATTTTATATAAAATTGTAGGATAGATATTCAATTAAATACCAAAATAATATTGACAAAACCTTTTCTAATATAATATAAAATCATGCACATACGTCTTTTAGATCAAATGGCAATAAAAAAAAGACAACTTTTCATTAAGATTGGTCTTTGTGAAGGATTTACTTAATTTGAATAATTCAAACAAATGGTTCAAGACACTAAGAGCTATTCTAACACATTAGTGTAAGCTCTATGTTCTAGATACACCAATTCCAAATGAACCATCTTTGAAAGCTCGTGGGGCCAAAAGGGAAGCTCATAAGAAGCATTACATGATGCCATGGGCATCAAGTACCTTATGCTATGCTCCATGAATCATGAGCTTTAGAAGAAACATGATAATATGGATGTTATGGGGATGATAAAATATCTCATGATCATGTACTAAGAACAATCTAGGCATGATAAGTATGTTTATCCAAGGCATTATTAAAGTGCAAGATGGTGTTTGGTGTTCTAGTTAGATCCTTTGTACTTAAATTAATTGGGTATGTGGAAAGTATAGCTAGACTAGGGTTTCCTTTAGGCTAAGAGTTGGCCATTGATGTGATCCTACAATAATTTTTGTATTCATACAAATAATTTGTTATGAATGTACAACATGAACAATTTATTAAATTGCTGAAAGAGTTTCTTGGCATGTTAAGAACAACTCAGGGGATACGAAAGACATGCCCAATTCTATGATGATCGTTGATAGAGGAAAAGAGAATTAAAAAAAAAGCCAAGAAAGATTCTAGTGCTGGCCAAAAGTCTAAGTCTTCTTCACTCAATGCAAAAAGAGGAGTGGGTAATGAATGCAATTGTCACCATTATCATCTGGTTGTACATTGGAAAGTAAATTGTCCTATCTACCTAGAGGAACTAAAGAACAAGAAGAAGGTATAGAGATCTCCAATTTAGTTATATATGTTATAGAGATAAAGTTATCTACTTATACAACATGGGTATTAGATACCAAATGATGATCTACCATATGTTCAAAAATGCAGGATCTGAAAAAAAATAGTTCCTTTAAGTAAGGGCAGTGGGAGATACATGTGAAAAATGGAGCAAGAGTTCATGCCACTACTCTAGGAACCTACTATTAATCAATGCCCAATGGGATTTAAATAGAGTTGGGCACTAGTATTGTGTAACTTCCATAAATAGGAACATCATTTATATTTCATGTTTAGACAAAAATGGTTTTTGATTTCATGTCAACAATGGAAAATACTCTTATTTCGAAAGATTAGATATTTTATTGTACTACCCCTATATCTTGTTTTTTTTCCATTAGTCAGATCTTGAGACACATATATATAACATACATACTAAGAAGCTTAAACTATGTGATCCAAACAAAACATATATATGACATTGTCTTCTAGGCCACATAAATTAGAAGCACATTTCTTGGACTCCATGAAGAAGGATATCTAAACTCATTTAATTTTGAATCAACGGAGACTTGAAAATATTGTATATTAGGCAAGATAACTAAAACACCCATTACTAAAAATAGTGAAAGGGCAATGACTAATTAGATCTCATGCATACTATTGTATGTGGAACTTTTAGTAGAAATGTAATGACCCCCACTTTTGAGTGTCCATCGGTTAAGAGAAGACCTTAAAGTCGAGGATCATCACCTAACTTTTCAATATTAGATTTAACAAATAATAAACAATAGTAAATAATTTCCATTAATTTGATCAAACAATATCTAGATTATTTTAAAATGATCTCCTCTAAGGAATTACATGAATATTTAAGAAGAAAACAAACTTATAAAATGAGAAGAAATACTATCTAGACAATCCTCCTTGACATATCTTCAATTTCTTAAAAATTATTCATCTTTATCTTCATGTCTTTGTATCACATGTATCAAGTACCTAAAATGTCAACAAACAAAATGAAATGAACATAATTCTATACTGGTACATGGTTCATCCAAAACATAACATGTACATGTATATGAAACAATCATTTGATGGAACATCTGAACTTGTAATTTCTTTAATATTCTAACACATGATTGGTATGCCCTCTTGAGTGTAATCATTTCCCATCATTGGACATATGTTTACCCATTGATGAATGAAATGTAGGGTTCAAAATATTCTTTATTTATGTGATACTAATAGGGGCTTTATAGTTTGCTTGGAACAAGTAAATATATAACATGTATCATTCAATCAATCTTTGAGAAACCTCGACAAACTTTAGTAGTCGATACATGTGAGTAATCATAAGCATAACCACATACCTTCCTCATGCAGAATAATCTTCTAATACTTTATGCAATCAAATCATCAAGCAAGCAAAGGTAAATCCAATTAATTTACAACATCTGTAATTTCAAGCAACCATAAAGTGTCACCAATTGATCATATTAGTATTAACTAGACCTGACATGTCTTAGTCAGGGTCTAGGGTTATCTTAGTGTCATATATTAGGGATAGTCTTGAAACCATAATGTTACCTTATCATGTATCATAATGGTTACAAACC
This sequence comes from Alisma plantago-aquatica, assembly GCA_963693085.1. Classification (NCBI taxonomy): domain Eukaryota; kingdom Viridiplantae; phylum Streptophyta; class Magnoliopsida; order Alismatales; family Alismataceae; genus Alisma; species Alisma plantago-aquatica. Next base: position 1,178,660,747 of record OY856410.1, read on the forward strand.
CTAACATGACATTATGGTAACATTAAGTCGTTAGATTCAAGACATCATGTCTTCATGACCAACTAAATCTGATTACATGTATAAGATCACAGTATGCTACAATCATTGATTTGATAACCCTAATTCTACATATATATGTGTCTATGCTCTAAAAACCCTAACTAAACATCATAAAATCCTAATTTGATTAAAATCTTGGAATATAATTATATTTTATATACACCAGACTATAATTCAATGTAAATCGATTTATTTATATAATGATGGTATTTTCCAAATCCAGGGTTTGTATGCAATAATCCCTTATTAATCATGTATCCACTGTAATTTTTAATCTATGATGAAAATCAGGTCTTGAATTCATTTTATTAAGATTCTACATGCTTTTCTAATCAAAACCACTTATATAATATTGATAATATATGAGTTACCAATTATTTACTAGGATTTATATGGGCCAATTATAAACAACCACGTCATCCAATCAAACATTATCTAAATTATCTAGTCAGTGGAGAGAATGGGCCTGAGCATATCGGCACACACCGCCTTGGAACTGTGTGCCCAAGTGGCTAAGGCTAAAGAATGGGTTAAAAGATTAGTTTGACTCTACCTTATTGAGTCAACCCTATAGGTAAGGATGTAACTTCCCTTGTCATCCCTTTCGTCTTCTCTTCTATGCACCTCATTCATTCTTGCTTCATGGACAATCAACTCCGTCTTTGAATGTTTGCATCAACAAACGTCATGCTAATTAATGGCTCTGTTCCCTTCACCATCATCTCCCATTCTCCTCTGGCACTTTTATGGTGAAGAGTGGCGATTGGAGATCTGATGAATATAAGGTGGCTGAAAGGGCAGAAGGTTAGACATGGGAGGATTGATAGAGGGGTGAAGGGTGTGCAATTAACTAAAGCGATGTGATCGGCGGGTTCAACAATGTTACTGACAACCTCATATAGGCATGAGGTGTCAAGATTCTAATGTGAGCCCAAGGTTGGAAAACCAGTTTCCTTGCAATTTGGGCATTATCTCCATAGAAGGAGATAATACCAAGTCTAAGGCTAGTCGAGTTTGGTTGGTACTCCATGAGTTTTTGGGATATTGAGCTTGTTGATAGGAGGCTCAGGTACAGAGAACCTTTTTCAATAGGTTTATGATGAAATCCCAACCCTCATTTGTCAAATTACATCATTACTCAAAGATTTCATTTCCACATGGTGATTACATTTCTTCTTAGCTTTCAATCCTATGAATTATTATTCATCTATACTTGAATAAGGGTAAGATAACACCTCAAACACTAAATTATGTCATAATTCCAACTTAGAATATTTATTCTTTGATGTCAATTGCATATATCACATGTGGCTACCCAATCTCTAACGCACATATTAAGATGAAATAAGCATTTGGTTGTATCCCAAATACAATTTTTGTCCCATTTCATGTGAAAGATGGTGTATCCATATCTTATATCATTACCCCAAATTTTGATTGAGTGATACTTACCAATGACTATAAACCTTGATTACAATTACTTCCCACATATTTTGTTAAAAATTCATGAAATTACTCTTGAGTATGTGCACAACTTTCCTTAAGATCCTATTTTAAACATTATTACATAAATTCTTGTATTCCTTACATCTACATCTCATGTATCATTTTTATACGTCATTCCCTTAAGGACTCTAGGGTATATGTACCTTTAGAGTGATCTCTTCTTTGACCTCCTGGGACTTATGTACTTATGAAGTTTCTCTCACATTCACCCCTTGGGCCTCATGAACTCATGAAGGTGGCCAATCTCCTGACCCCATGGGATTTGGGTACATATGAATGGCTATCTCCTGACCCCATAGGCCTTATGCACTTTGGGCATGATCACCTCCTAACCCTTGGATCTTATATACCTTTTAGAATCCTTCATTGACCTTAGGATCGACTTAGGACTCTACCCTCCCCATGGTCTATTAGATGCCATAACTTCATTTCATGCATATTTGCCTTGGATACTCCCACTTGACCCTATGGGCCTACACACATAGAAAGTGGCTTTCCATGAACTGTTTCCTGCATTGGGAAAATATGAGGCTCAACTCTTCCCTCCATAGGGCTAACGTATGGCTCATTTGTTCCTTGCATAAGGCTAACACAAGGCTCTTCCCCACCTAGGCTAATCTAAGACTAACTTGAGCTTCTTCTCTACATTGTGATATTTGTGCCTCACTTAAGTATCTTCCCTCGATAGGGCTATGTTGGACCACATCCATGTATAGGAATAACTAAGACATTACAACTTTAACTTATCATTATTTTTATCCTGACTTTGTTTTAAGGTAAGGGTTACCAAATGTCATCATGTTTCTATGTCTTGTGACTCATTCTTCCCTAGGAGAGTCTATCCTGGGATTTCCTTAACTAATGTTTGTATATTGACATACATTGGAATTATATATCCCATTTGACAACATACTTTTATTTGGTATGGGTAGAGGCTTCCATGCCTTGTGCCCATGTCTTCTTGTAACATTCCATCCCTTTAGGGTTAGGTCCTTAGCGGGTGTCCAAAGTTTCCTTAATTCTCAACATGTTATTTGGCAATTCACCTTCTAGGGAAGGTCCTAACCTAGGGTGTCTTTTTAACCTCTAGGTTGAGGTTAGGCTCTCTAGTCAAAACCTCACTCCACGGCTCTTGTGTTATGCCTTCCCCCATAGGTTTTTTCCCAGTCAGGGGTTGACCCACTCCGTGTCAAGAAACCACCCCTAATAGGTGAATTGAGGGTATTCTACTTTCTGTAATGTAATTAATGATTTTATGTTTCATTGGCATATACTAAACCATTTATGCTCACCATGCATGCATATATGCTTCTACTATATGTACTTGCATGTATTGGAAATTGTGGGTACCTAAACGAGGTACCAAAACTAAGTTACCCAAACCATTTTTCTTTTTCTTTTTCCTTCACCCCTACTTAGGGTTTGGTTGGTTAAGGTTATGATTTCACCCAAACTAAGCCAATTACCTAGGATTACGGTTATAGACTACACCTTGTATGAGTCATTAGGCTTTTCATACGCTAATAAGTTACCTTACTCAAGTCCTTCATGGACAAGTGGGTTTTCCTACCCATACCTAGGTAGTTCTAGGGTTTACCCTCACTAGAAAAATATGAATAACAAACATCCAATTTTCATAACAATGTCATTAGTTTAAAATGATGTGTGCATTAATTGGAGGAGGATGCCTTAATCTGACTTCTTCTCAAAACCCTAACTTGTGATGAGGTGCATAGTGTATTCTCAGGTTAATTAAGCAAAGAGATGAGATGTGGATGAAAATTAGAGATAATGAACTGATAGAATAACATTATTTTAGGCAAACCATAGGTTCTGGGTATGTAGGTATCACATTGGCTATGGGAGTCCATGAATACCAAATTAATGGTGTGGAGGAAAATATTGCCATACCCCAAAGCCATGATCTTTTTTAGACACCATTACCCTTAGGTTATGCCCTAATAATTTTTCTTATATATGTAAGGATTATTTAAAATAATAAACTCGTAATCATTAATTTCTAAATCTGAGATCTGATACCAAATGCAACGATCCCCACTTTTTAGTGTCCCTTGGTTAAGAGAAGATCTTACAGTCGAGGATCATTATGTAAGTTTTCCAGGATCAGATTTAACAAATAATAAGGAATAGTAATAATTTCCTTTAGTTTTAACAAATAATATTCACATGATTATATAATGAGATTGTGATAGAGTGACCTTTTGATATTATCAGATACCCAATTATATAAATGAATACATGATTTGACGGGTTGAAATGACATTTGAGAATATACATGCATGTATATTGTGAAGATAACACCTTACCTTGACTTATGCATTTATGAGACTAATCATGAAGTTAGAGGTTTACATGGTCCAATATGTGCCTCTTTTAAGGAATTGATCGAATGGTCTTTTGTGGGTGTTTTGACATCAAAATTTTATTTGTGTAATCTAAATGATGAGGAAACTATGTCCCTAATTCAATGGTATTCGAGTATTCCTACAAAGAATTATAGGGTTTTGTAGTTAATGAGATAAGCAATATGTTGACGGCAATAGCACTAGGTCTCATACTTATGCATTAGCCTAAGTTTTGCTAGAACTTGTGTCATACAATGTCTGAGACGAGGGAGCCACGGATCGACTCAGCTGCGGCAGCGTTCCTGGCCCTTGGATTCCATCCGATAGTAGTGGAATCATTCCTTGCGGTTACATGATCGTGGACGACGACTCCATGATATGCTACTCACAGGTCGTGGGTTGAGGGTAACTTTGGAGTGGGCAGATAGACACCTACCCTCTCATTTGGGATGCAAAGCCACGAGATGAGAGGGAACGAGCAGCCAGCCATCCGCTTTCGCTACCATGGTCCACTCGTTCGTAGGGATGACGATGGTAGAGAGGTTATGAGAAGGAGTTAGCAGGGAAACCAAAGGCACCATCTCCCCCTTCCTTGTCCACCGCCGCGGTAGGCCGTGCCAGAGCCGCTTCGACCTGGAGTAATTCCTCGCTGGAGAAGACCCTCACGGCAGCGCCCAACGCACGGGAGATTAGAGTCCCGGGGATGAAAGACTCACTCATGGAAGATCTTGTTCCACAGGAGGAGAGAGAGACTGCAAAGGAATACTCGCCGTAGTCCAGCCTGGTGCAGCGACACCCACATCAGGAGGAGACGTTGGCCGATCCCAACACTCTAGCTTGGTGGTGGAGCACACCGGAGCAGCCTCCCATGGCGGCGGCGCCTGAACTTGGACACGGAGGAGGAAACTCCAGGCTTGTTCATGGCGGCGGCCAGAAGTGTGGCTCGTGCGAGAGTAGGCGAGAAGCAAAGGAGGAGTTGAGGGTCTGTAGCGATCCCTCACCGGAATCTGTCTAGCCCGACGATGCACAACTGGACCAGTTGAAGGTCTCGGCCATTATGGATCCTGTGATTGCATATGAGGAAGAAGCACCCACGAAGAGGGTCTAACAGAAGCTACTTCGCTCACTGCGGTTTCCAGCCATGGCGGCGACCATGCTAACGCAAAGCAAAGATCGCAACGCCGTACGATCGCCTGAGAGACGACGAATGGCTGGCATCGGGCTTCCAGCGAAAGTGAGAAAACGGAATAGAAGGGAGGAAAGGAGAACCCTAAACCGGGTCCAGCGGCTCCAGCCCCAGCCAGAACTGAGCGCGGTTTTGCTGTTCCTGAAATGAGCCGGAGCACGCTGCTTCTTACTGCATCCACATCCACGTGTATGGGCAGTTACAAACAGTGAAGATAAAACTTTACTGACACATGGCATTATATGCAGCTACGAGCAGCCTGCACTGCCGACTCCACCAGCGAAGCAAAAAAGAGCAGCGCCCCGTTAATGGCCACGTGGAAGAACATCATAGGGCAAAGAAGGTAATGACCTCTAAAATGCCCAGTTCTTAAATAAATCACAGTAATTAGCACATTCATCAGAAAATTACAAACAAGGTACCAAAATTCTCAAAAAAATGAGTAGAATAAGATGGAATCATAATATTAGCCTTTTTATGCTTAAATGATAGTTATATAATGTAAGATGTATTACACTTGTTTTATGAGTAATAAATATCAACTAATGACCCAAAATTACGAGAATGCATAAGTAACTCTTAAATGTGTTTTATAATCCAGATGGCATCAGATATTATCATGTTATGACACATAATCATGTACTTTTCTTAGAATGTCTATATATGGCTAATAACCCCAAATAAAATAAAATAAATACATACATGGTCAATAAGTGATGGAATTTATGGCACACCCTCATATCAGTAATGGATGCTAATGTGGAACTCTAATATCACTTAGATGCATATGATTGATGTTATATGAAGATGAACTTTAATACATGTCATGAAACCTTAATTTAGGTTAATGATGTCACCTAGGGTTAATATGTGCTCATAATAATATACAATCAAATAATCAGATCCTTTATCTTAATATGGAATACAACATCAATAACATCAATACTAGATAATTCTAAGAGATGAATACAAATTATGATGAACAAACCTAATAAGACTAAGTGAAACCCTAATGAATCATAACTAGGTTTAAGATGATGAGAATCTGATGATAGTATATGATCTTGTCTTAATCAGGGTTGACAAGGATATAGATGATATCAGGAATATGTGATGATTAGGTTTGTCCTTCTTCAATGTACACCATTACCTCTTACTTGGCTTATTATACAATATGCTTGCATTATATATGTAGTAAAATGCTTGGCATATGATATTGGATCAAATGATTGTTCTTGTATGATATCTTTCTTGATTTTGCATACTTAATGCTATGAACACATGAAACATAATATATTTATTCCATTATATGAAAACACTATATCTCTTTGGTAAGCATAGTGCTAGTGAGTGATCTATCTCTTTGGTAAGAAGACCACATGTACAATGATCTATCTCTTTGTTAAGCAGATCACAAGGCTTGAATGCATCTATCCCATTGGTAGGCAGATGCACGAGCATATAATGGAAAATTTGCCTAAAATATGTGTTTTCTTTTGGTTAATGAATATCTTTGTGCGAGTATATGCTTTTTCTTATATTTGTTTATTACTGCCAAGTTTTAGTTTTATCTTATTACCAAGCTTAGTAATGAGAGGTATATAAAAGACATGTAGGCGTACTCAGTACACTATTCTTAAATATTGTGCTAACATGTACCACATATAATCTTTTGTTTAGGCTGTGGACACATGTGACCTTGAAGAACCAAGATAGTTGTGAGTTCTATGGCGAGCTGATGTACAAGTGGACATGTTGTCTTAAGATCCTGTTGTTTAGTGGTAGTACATGTATATGTATAAGTTTGTTGTTCAATATGTAATATCAAATGTTGTAACAATTCATGTTTTAATTATACGTTGGATGGTGAACATGTGTTGTATGATCTTATTATGGTTCATGTGCATGTGCTATTGTTGTTTCCTTCTGACTTCCTCAGATTTTCTTCTTCTTAGCCTAGTGTGTGGTGCTTAAATTGGGATTCTCACTGACGTGAGGGTTTCAATTTAGATGTCACACATTAGATTAACCTTTAGAAAATCTTGGGACGTCACACAGATCCTCTAAGGATCTACAAGAATGTTTCAGAAGAAAACAAACTTATACAATGAGAAGAAATACCATCTAGCTAGTTCTCTTTGACGTATCCTTAATTTCTTCCCAATCATTTATCTTTATGTTCATGTATCAATTAGCTCAATTTCCTACAAACAAAATTCCGTCAGCATATTTGCATACTAGTATGTGGGTACATCCAAAAAATAACATGTACATATATATGCAATAATCATTTAATAGAACAAATGAACTTTTTTTCATACTCTAACCCATGCTTGATATGCCCTCTCCAGTGTAATCACTATCCATCATTGGACATATGTGCATTACCCCTTGATGGGTGAAATCCAAGGTTTAGAATATTCTATATACATGTGATATTTGTAGGGTCTTTATAGTTTGCATGATAAGTAAATATCCAACGTGTATCTTTCATTCAATCTTTGAGAAACCTCAAAAAACTTTAGAAGTAGATACATATGAGTATTCATCAGTGTAACCACATACCTTTATCATGCAAAATTCATGTAAAATAATCTTCTAATACTTTATGCAACCCAATTATCAAGAAATCAAAGGTAAAACTAATCAATCAACATGATATGTAATTGTATACAGCTCTAAAGTCTCACCAGTCGATGATATAAATTCTAATTAGACCTAACCTATCTTATTCAGGGTCAAGGGTTATTTTAGTGTCGTATGTTAGGGTTAGGCTTGAAACTCTAATGTTAGCTTATCATATGTCATGAGGGTTACAAACCCTAACTTGACATTAAGGAATCCCTAAGTCATTACATTCAAGATATCATTTCTTCTTGACCAAGTAAATCAAATTATGTGGATAAGATCATAGTATGTTGCAATAACTGAATTAATAGCCCTAATTCTATATGTATATGATTATATGCTCTAGCAACCTTAAGTGAACAACATAAGATCCTAATATGATTAAAATCTTAGAATATAATTATATTTCATAAGCACCAGGCTATAACTCAAAGTAAGCATAATTACTATTATAAGTGTCATATTTCTCAAATCTAGGTTTTGATACATTCATCTAATATTAATCATGCATCCAAAATAATTTTTTAGCTATGATCAGAATCATGTCTCAAATTCATTTTATTCATATTCTATATGTTTCTTTGATCAAAATCATTTAAAATATCAATATTCATCTGTGTTACCGATATTTTACTAGAAATATTCTAAATTAATCATGTATGGGCCAACCTAAACAACCATGACATCAAATGTAATATCATTTAAATTATCCTTACCAGCTAAGGGGCCGGTCTTGATCCTACCAGATCACACCACCTTAGCACAATGTGCTTGTGTGGCTAAGGCTAAAGAAAGGGTTAAAAGACAAGTTTGACCCTTACCTTACTGAGTACAACCAGGGCCAGGGATCTAACTTCCCCAATCATCCAATTCCTCTTCTCTGCTACGTGCCTTAGTCATCCTCACACCATGTCCAATCAACTCTTTTGTTGAAACTCTACATCAGGCGGCGTTGATCCTAACTGAGGGGTTTGTTTCCTTCATCATCATCTCCCGATCTCCTCTAGTCCTTTTTTGATGAAGGGTGGTGATTGGAGAGGTAGTAACTAAAGGGTGGCCAGAAGGTCAGAGATGGGAGGATCGACAGAGGGCTGAAGGGGGTTCACTTAACTGACTTGATGTGTTCAAAAGGTTTTAGTGGTGTTAATCACAACCTTATATAGACATGACGTATCAAGATTCTACTGCAATATTAAGTCGAAAGAATCAATTTCTACATGATTTGGGCATTATCTTATCGAAGGAGATTACACACAATCGAAGGTTAGATGAGGTCAGATGGAAATCCTAGAGCATTCAAGATGTCTAGCTTTGAAATAGAAGGCTTGGGCAGAGAGAGAGAGGGATCGTGGACGAGTATTTCTCCCTTCAACCTCATATCGAGAGGTTGATGATGAAATCCATGCCCTCCATTATTGGATCAATGACTACAAACCATGATGGTATCCCGGGTCACACACACTACTGTCCCTGATATCCTAGATCTTAGCATGACATCACATTATCATCTAATCTCTGATATTAACCCCAAACTTTACTAAGACTATCTCAAATTTTGCAAAAATAATATAGGATGTTAGGATTATCCAATTGAGCCCAAATTCTAGAATTATCTCTATTTTACCATTACCTATGCTTAGTTGGGGTTTGAGATAAAATAGAGTACCATAAGTACATTTTTCTTGCTAATCAAGTATTTTCTAGATAGAGTCACAAATAGGCGCAAAATCATCCCAAATCATTAATTTTTCTTCATTTAATCATTATCTCGTATGGTGCCAAGTATTAGGTCATATTATCATTGTTTGATACACAGATACTTGGAACTAAAATAAAGGCTAGATAATTACTCAACTAATTATCTAGGGAACTTATTACCTTAGAATATTCTAGAATCTTTCAATTTATCTCGAAATGAGTTTTTTAAACATTCCTCCAGATTATTGACATCATATTATGAGCAAAATTCAGATCCTTTTTTGATGAGCTGATTTGTCACTCAATTGATGATTGGGCTTAGATTGGATTCTAAGGCCCATGGCACATAGCTAAGTCCTTTCAAATCATCCAACCACTTTATTATTGTATAAATTATGAGGTTAAGGCCTGAGATAATAATATCTTAATCAAATTTTAGGATTTTTCAACAAATTTCATAGGTTTTTATCGACACTTCATCACATTTATTGATGAACTAAGTAGATTTGTCTATGTGTATTTAATGAATCAAAAGTCACAATCCATTAAAAAGTTTGAGGTATTCATGTAATCAACTTGGAAAAACAACTAAAGGACTTTGATCAAGTTGGGGTGAATACTTGAACTAAGAGTTCAAAGCCCTTGCAAGGGATTGTGGAATTTTATCACAATGGACTCTGCCTAGAAATCCACTGTTGGTTGTATTGTTTGAGATCCATCACATGATGATTATAATAAACATACTTTTTATATGATTTTCTTAATAGAAAAAGACAATTCCACTTATTATGTGTTTTTCAATATGAGATAGCAAATAAACCTAATACTATCCTAAGAATGTTTTATCTTGATGACATATGGTTTGAATCAAGGAAAGAAACATGAGATCATTTGTGTACTTAGAGTCCTGATTTTTTGATCATGCATGTAGTCAATTATTGTTGTGTATATTATAGGATAACTATAATGCACAAGAATAGCATGTATGCTAAGTGATTGCTATGTCTCTTAAGTCAAGATATTGGATATGAACACAAATATATGGGTACCTTTTAGAGAACAAGTTGTACTAGATAGACCCACTATGATAATGATCGTTGGAAGTCATGTACTTACATGTCAATGTCATATCTCAATATGGAAATGGTGTATGTTATACGTAGACCTGAAGTCACACCAGTAATCACACATTGCTATGTGTAATTTAACACTATCCCATTGTAGCTCTGAATATGGGTTACCGAAAAGTTGGTAGTTGGGTGCAAACTAACGGTTATGGATTATTGTGAGTTATGTACGTGTCATGTGTCCCTCCTTTCAAATGATATCTGGACCATTTGGTAAGAGAGACTATGAAAACATATGTCCATGCTCATGTGAATCAATATATGACATTGAGCTTACCATATTGTTAATAGTATAATCTAGTTTGAGAACATAGATTGAATGATAAGAGAATGACAATTTTATGCCTCAGTTTTGATCTGGATACTAGTGTCAAAGCAATTATATAGTCATGGTAAAATTGGTCACTTAATAGGTTGAAGTTGCTATCCATCTTCTCGAGTTACTTGGATGACAATGATGTTTTTCTAGTTACCAATCATTGTGTGTGAAATCATAATGTGGTTATCGATATCACTACCAATGTAATTTGGATCCTATTGGGTCACACACATCAAGTGCATAGTGAAGGGGTAATCGTGGACATATGATTAAGTGGTTACTAAATGGATTAGATAATAAACTAAATCGTTGCTGGACTTATTAGAAGCAAAGTCGGTCCAATGGAAAGTCTAGTTGACCTACTGGATAGACTGGTCAATCAACTTGATGGTCTAATTGATATGCCGCCAACCAATTAGTCAACTGGCTAGCCTAGTTAGTTGAATATATTAAATTATCCAATCGGTTGATTGGATTTGGGTCTATGGATTGGTCCATGCCATTCTGAACCAGTCCATTCGGTCAACTAGATTGTGTAGCTGGTCTTCAGAAATCTTGGGTGGGCTGTTGTAAAGCATCTCACCTGGTCCAGTCAGGTGACAAAACTGATCCAATTGAGCAAGTGGCATTTTTTGCGCAGGCTACTGAGAATTAAATCCCACCTTTTCATTTCTTTTGTTTTATTAGGAATCCTACTTTCCTACTTTTCCCATACATAGGAGCATGATCACCGAGGTTTGATGAGACACCTTTTCATCATTACTCATAAGGAGGGGAGAGGAGAGGTATGCAATGTGAGAATGTTTCCAATGAAAAGGCAACCTTTCCACACTAGTTCTTGGAGCATAATGTGGAGTTCCCAATCATCAACATGGACAATATAGAGACATGATCATGCTGGTGGCTATGTTGGGAGATAATTTTTAACATGCCTTCTTTCTCCTCTGATATTGTATGATATATTTCTGTATCTATTTTGTAAAAATGATTCTTGGTGACTGATTCATTTTTTAAACGTTTAGGTTCTTCACATATAAACATGTGTCTAGTTGTTGGATGACTAGTGTGCACAACAATATAATATTTCACCCTTACATGTCTTTTTTTTTGTTGACATTTAATGACCAAGGTAAAATGAAAAGGAAAACTTTCTTCTTATTTCGTTGCTTCACCTTACCAAATACCTTAAAGTGGTAATAGAGCTAACTTCGTACACTTTTAACGCCTTTTTGGTTTTTGAAATATAAATGATTAGTTGGATGAGTTATGTAAAACATTGTATCATTGTTAATCACATAATATCATATATATATATATATATATATATATATATATATATTAATCCAATCCTCTTTATTTATTCCATTTGTGGTTCCATATTATGATACGGCTCCACACTAGTGTTGTTTACAAGGACATCTTTGAGATGGTGCTTAAGAATATAGGTTGGGGGCAAATTGAAATAATGTTCGGGTGATTTGCTCCTGAGTTGGAATTTTTCCATTCCATCTGCTACTGAGTTGCATAGTTGTCGTTCATATTGAATCTTCCTATTTTCCGGTCTTTCCTCACATAGCCTGGTTAACCAGTATGTGAATTTGGGGTAGTTCAGGGCATCATCCTTTAACAGCTTCGTTACAACTTGGCAATAAGTTTCAACTAAAACACTAGGCCACACATTCCTTTTTATCTGTTGATAAGAGAAGTGTATGCCGGCTAGTTCAGCCATAGTAGCTTACGTTGTGTGAATCCTCCTGGTCCAATCGCCCAACCAGCTTCCATCAGCATCTCTTGCAACGACAGCTACTGCTGCCCCCCTATAATTTATCAATGCATCTATATTGAGTTTGACAACATTTTCCTGTGGTTTACTCCAGTTTCCAGGCGCTATCGGTGGCTTCTCGGCTTGCCCTTTCTAGGTTTCCTTTATCAACTGGATCGACGTCCTGATCTAGATAACCTGATGAGAAATGCACTTGGCTTCATCTTCAAAGATCTCGCTATTCCTAAAGTACCAAATTTTGTTACAAACAATCCAAAACAATTCCTTGGGTCTGTTGTTATCAACAACAGCCAATTGAATCCAACCATTCATTGTATCAGCTTGCATGAAGCGCGTTGTTTCCTAAGTAGAGAAAAAGTGACTCCATATCTCTCAGACTTTGCTATAGTCACGAAGCGCATGCAGGATCGTTTCTTCTACCTCCCCACATCTTGTGCATACTCCATCCACAGTCATATGTCTGACTCTGCGGCGGTTATTTGTGAGTAGATCTTCATGGTAGACAATCCATGCAAAGAATTTGATTCTCGCCGGCACCTGTAGCTTCCACATATTACTCCAGTTTCTTTGGCTTTGACTCTCCTTCTGCTTCCTGAGAATATGGTAGACCAAACTTGCCGAGAAACACCCATCAACGGTATGGTTTCAAGCTGGAATATCCTTCTCATTTGGGCATTCTGGGATGTCTATATTCTTTATTAATCTACGAATGTCCTCCTCAAACTAGAGCTTTAGAAACTCCCAATCCCAGTTACCTGAATCTAGAACTAAGCTACTCACCTTTAGGTCCGAAATATCTTCTGGTATTTGCTGCTTTGCATGATCTCTCAAGAGTAAACCAGGTCTAACTCAATTGTCATGCCATACATTTACTGATAAGTCACTGATTGGAACCATGAGAGAGTTCTCGTAGATAAACTGTTTCTCCTCCAAGGCAGCCTACACAAGTCTTGGCGCTGCTACTTTCTTCCCATATTTGACTTTTTCAAATTGTTTCCTGATTGCATTACACCATGGTGTTTGTCGAAATATTGCCAGATCCCATGTATTCTTGAGTACTAGTGCCTCGTTCCAATCTCACATACATTTAATGCCTAGTCCCAACATCAATTCTGTCACACAAGCTTCTAGGTAAAACTGCGGTCTGCATTGCGTAAGTAGGAATAGCTGACAAGGTGGATTTGGCCAAACAGACCCTCCCTACCAGAGATAAGCTCTTCGCTTCCCAGGCTTCAACCTTACTCTCCATCTTGCCAATGATATGTGCATATGTATGCTTGGTAATTCTCGTGTGCAAAATTGGAACTCCCAAATACCTCCCAAGATCATCTGTCATAAGGAACTTACTTCTCTAAAGGATATATATATATATATATATATATATATATATATATATATATATATATATATATATTTGTGTGTACATGTGTGTGTATTACATAAAATAATGTCATACCCTGAAAATTTTCTCATTTGATGGATGTGGATATCACAATTAGGTTGTTATGGTAATATCTAAAATATGTTAAATCATTATTTTTACCTTAATCAAAAGATATGTAACATGTATGTCTCTTACATGCCATGCCTCTCTCCATACATTCTCCATGGAAATTATAATTATGAAATTACATTAGGATGATGTTATGACATCACAAGTGTACCATTGAGAATGCATGAAGACGATCAAAATCCCATACCAAAGAGGAAGGTCCTTTGATTGTTTGTGATCAAGTCAAAGTGAAAAATCAATCATCAACACAAGAACTGCCCAAACAGGGACTAGTATTCAGTTGATTGGAAATCTTTAAAGGGGTGATTTAGAGTTACATTAGATGTGAATCTTTTGGTTGTTTTTCTACATTCCATGTTGGCTCATTAAGATGTAATAGTTGCCAAATCATATTTTATTAAATTTGGTGTTTGTTATAGTATATGATACAAATAATAATGTAAATGCAATGATGGTTGGATACATATGGATATATATAATCCCCTCAATAAAATATTAAGTTTAAGATGTTTTCCAATGTCCAAGACACATAAAAATCTTAATTGACAAATTGTGGGCATGCAAAAGCGTGGTGAACACTCTATCTTATTGAATGGTGAGAATAGATATGTTGATCTGCCAAAGAACAATGCATAATCTTTTATTTTTTGCTTTTGGGTTAGACTTAATTAGGTGTTCTTTATACTCCTAAGAACCTAAAGGCATAGAGAAGATTCTTAACAATAGGTTTTGCAACTATCTATCCAAGAATTTGTTGGTATATGTGCTCATAGAGCCATCCTGAGTGATTGCATGGAGTCAGATATTAATTAATCAATTAATGTGATTATTTGGTTAATTAATTAATTATAGAATATTTTAATTAATCCACGAGCATTTAAATTAATGTAGTGTTTCTATTTACTGATGGGTTTAGGAAACCCTACTTCCCTTCGTCTCCTATTTAAAGGATCTTGACGACCAATATCTATATGAGATATTAGAGAGGCTTTTCAGTTTATGCTCACGTAAGAAAACCCTAGCCGTCACCATCCTCAGGAGAGAAAGGAGAGCATCGCGACGCTAGCACGTCGCCGCACAGAGACAACTCCTTACCGCCGGCTTGGGAAGCGCGACGTGGAGTTCCAGTCCATCCGCGTAGACGAAGTAGGGTAGTAGACGCTGAGACACCTACGTTCGGAGGACGTCTACAAACATCTGTACACACTACGAGTGACGTACATCACCACACAAAGAAACACCTTCGGATCTTCCTGCGACGCACTCAGCGAATGCGAGAGAAGTGTTACAACCTCAATTTTGCATATGTTTTCATAATTGAATTGTAAAGATTTTGTGAATATGGACTAAATTGAAAAGGTTGTATGCTTTGCTTCAAAAGATGGATTTCTTTGCAAATCTCCCTTTTGATAGGAATTTCATAATTTCTATTATTATATTAATCAAATAATGGATATAAAAGAGTAGAAAAGAAGAAAAGTCCAAATAAAAGGAAAAGATACAAGATAATGGATATTAAGAAAAGTAATTATGACAAATACATAGAAATCTCTAGAAAGTAGAATTAATGGCCACAATTAAATAAATTTTGTTTCTATGTGATTTCTAATAAAAGAAATATGAAAAGAGGAAAAAGGAAATGAAAGATAAAGATAAATCCTTGAAAAGAAATATCTTAATAAAGAAATAAGTAAGATAATGAAAAATGAAGAATGTAGATGCATCTAGAAGGATGATAAGAATCCTTCAAAAAGGATTTCGAAATCTTAGGATTTCTTGGGTTCCAAGGAATCCAAGTTGCAAGATAATAAGTAAAGAAAGAGAAAAGATGTGAGAAATATACATAATTGAGTAATATCTTGCACCTAAATAAAAGGCACGTTTTGTTTTAGATAATGAACCCACATTTGGCATAGAGGTCGATAAAGTAACTATTAAGTTTCCCTCAAATTTTGGGATTTATTAGACACTCGGTTTGGGAGTTATGGCTTTTACAAATTTCCCTAAAGTGATGTGATTGTAATAAATGTCACATATTTTCTGATTCAAATGAAAATAGTAGGCGATGATGCCATACGTCGGATTGAGATCTGATTCCAGATGTGCATCTCCTTCCTCAAGACAGAAAAGGAAAGGGGGCCACCAAACATTGGGACCTTTCCCTTGATTTTCCTCGTGAATCCATGCATGTGCAAACAAGGAAAGGGTACGGTTGAGTTTGGGAGAAGATTATGAACCCTTTACACCCTACTTTTTCGTGCTTTCATGGCATATAGGAGAAACACCCAATTCTTCCAATAAGTCAGTCGGCGGCAAGGGCAGGGAACCCTAGAAATCGACCCCAATCCTATAAATACTACCCCTCTCAACTCCTTTCATCCTCACATACCTGGATAGAACCCTCTCTCTCTCTCCCTCATGCTCTGAGTTGAAGGATCCACCCTCTCTAGTGAGCTCTCCACGTGGCATCGCCGCGAGGTCTGTTATGAGGTCAAGTAAGGGATGATGAGCAGCATCCATTCGATCAAGGTCCATTATAGACCAAGGCACAGATCGATGGCCGAGAGCCACCGAGTTCTTGGCAAACACTAAGTGGGCGTGTGTGAAGAGGAGCGTTGGATCCAGTCTGGTCAACGACGACCAGAAATCCAAAGGCCGAGGATTATCTACAAAACCTAAGTAAGTTGAAAATTCAAGGAAAAAGGTGTGATCTTGTTTAATTCACTAAAAATCATTCCTTTGTCCGAAAAATACAAGTAAATAGCGCTTTTTGATTAGAAAAAGGTGTAGAACCTGATAAAAATTATATTAGAGCCTAATTGTAAATGATATTAAAAAATTATAGGGTTTTACATTTTTTAATGCATTAAATGACAAACAAATCCTAGAAAGAGATAAAAACAATCATGATGAATCTTAATTTTGATTTTGATCAATGATAACCGTTAAGAGTAAGAGGAAGGGTAAAATCATAAAGGGATGATTAATATGTTGGTTTTAGGGTTTTATGATCATGTACATGGTTTAATGAACTAAAACCCTAATTTGGGAAAATATGAGTTTTAGTGGTCATAATCCGAAATTGCAAGAATACAACTATAATATAATGATTCTTGAACATAGTTTGGATTAAAGAATCCTTAAGAAAGATAATTGAGATGATTAGGGTTTTGTGAATAAGAAACCTTTTTAGGGTAACTAGTCTAAAGATTTGATAAAGAAACCGAAGAAACCCTAATTGAGTATAAAGGATGAATCTTTAAGGTTTAATAGGTTAATTTGAGAAGTATTAACCTGTTGAATATTAAAATTGAGTTTCAATCTGTTTTACATGAAAAGTTGATAATAAATCTAGGGTTCTAACCTATGTATGAAGGATAATAAATTTTTGAAACCCTAATTTAGGGAAAAAAGGAGAAAAATCATGTTTAATTCGAATTATGAAAATATGTTACTGAATAATGATCCTAAGCCTGTTAGGAGTGGTAAGATGAGAAATTGAAGGTTTTTTATGTAGTTCTGATGAATCAGGGTTTATGATACTAAAAGTGGAGGCAAAACCCTAATTACAAAAGAAACCCTAAAATTGGAATAGAAATCCTAAGAAGAAAGATGGGTTTGGATAAATCTTGATAAAAGGAAAATTGTATATTTATTTTAGGATTTCAGTGCATACTTTCTTGCTTGGTTGGGTTTTCTCTACTGGATTGATTCTGTCTCAAAATCTGCAATCATAGGTATGTGGTTAATTATGATTAATCGCATTGGTTTCCCGAAGGTTTTCCGGATGATTGATCACATTGAATGCAACCTATCAGTTTGGATGTTCATACTTGCAAATCATAAAGTCACTATGATTATCACAATTATAATATAAGTGTGGATTCTCACACCTACATGCCACCCTGATGGATGATGCCAAAAGGTCAAGCCCAGGACAGAAGACCCATGGGTACCATGAGTGGTGACCCTAGACACCAAGCTCGGGATTGAGAAGTTGGTCTTTGTTGCATGACTAATGGGCACCATGAGAGGTGACCCCAGGCACCAAGCTCGGGATTGAGAAGGTGTCCTTAAGTCAATGGAAAAAGCGAAACCCTAAAGAGGGTATTCTAGGGTTAGGGAAAAAGCGGTGGAGAATGTCACATTGAAAGCGTAAATTGGCTTGTTAACTAACTTGATTGTGATATTTAGATTGTTAGCCATATTTTTGAAATTTTGGTTTTCCCCACATACCGACATATTCATTTATGCTAACCGACGTTTTGTTTGTCGGTGTTTTAGGTACAACCCAGAAAAGAACAAACAATAAAGTGACACATAGTAAAAATAATAAATAAAGTGCGA
Source organism: Alisma plantago-aquatica (assembly GCA_963693085.1). NCBI lineage: Eukaryota > Viridiplantae > Streptophyta > Magnoliopsida > Alismatales > Alismataceae > Alisma > Alisma plantago-aquatica. The sequence continues at coordinate 1,178,679,280 of OY856410.1, forward strand.
GGAGGATTAGATAGAATAGATTCAAGCTGTGGATAGAAGTAGATATCCAAATTTTTCAAAGGTATGCAAAGTTTTATTTTATACCACCTTTTAGTATAGTTTGGTAGAATTTTATAATTATCACTGATTATTTGTCGAACCTTTGATCCTAAAAATTGGGATAATGACTCTGACCTTTTGGTATCCTTTAATTGGGGGTTACCGGGAGGCGGGGTCGTTACATTTGGTATCCGAGCATTGGTTCCTCATTTAATCTTTAGTAATTATTAAATTTTACAAATTCCATAGAACCGAGGGAGTTATTAGAGGATTTTCCGAAAGACAAAGGTGTCTAGAAAAGGATCACGTTCAGGGGCTGGCAATATTTTCCTCCACACTGCTAGTCAGAATATGAGGATTCCCAGATCTGTGTGACTGCCTGGCCAATGTCTTAGGATTTGACTCGAAATAAGATACCTTTAGGACTCTCTCATCTATTTCCATACCTTCTCAACCCTAATTTTGTTAGGATTATAAGGTTTAGGATTTTCTCTCTCTTCCTCACCCTCTTGAGGTATGGGTAAAGTTGATAAGTTTTAAGGAATCCTCCACCAAATTAATGAAAAGTATGTAAATAAGATGTCATGGAAATGAGCTTAATAGTTTAAGCATAAACTAAAGAATAGTTGCATGCTTAGGTCGTATGACATATGTTTTCATGCCCTCAGGAGAGACCTGAGGCTAGACTTTCTTGTCAGGAGGATAAGTAGAGAGAGTTAGTCTTGGAGGTAGAGACCTCCATTATAAGTAGAGACATGGAACATCCTCTAGGGATGATGCTAACCCTAACCCTAAGTGCTGGTCAGAGAGAGAGAGATGACATGATGAGCTAGATGTCATGGTAGACCATGTGTGTGAGTGGACATGCTTTTAGTTTGGATACCCATAATGATATAAGCCATGTGAAGTTGGATGACCTAGTACCTTGGCGATCCAACCCTGTGAAGGGTCGTGCATGTTAGGGTGAAGGATAACTCCTTCATTGATGAGGTTAGTGATGACCATATAGAAACCCTATGAGCTTATTTGAGCATGGCAAAATTGCACCCAAAGTACGTCAGTAGGGCTGACAGTAGGCTAAAACCATGGCCAGGAGAGTATGATGGATAGCTTATGAGATAAGCATGAAGAGTTTTGGATAATCTTGGGCGAACATAGGTTGCTATCATGTAGGGGTATGCTTGTGAGCTTGATCCACCTTCATGGAGAGAGGACCTCTAGTAGTAAGGCTGTTTGTAGGGTTAGCTCTAGAGAGAGAGAGAAGGACCCAAGTAAGAAGGTTGGAATCTTAGACTCCAAGATATGAGGAACAATGGGGAGTTGAGGATGATGTGACCTAAGTGGATGGTTGTGGTTGCCTCATGCATGATCCCTGGAGGCTAATGGTATCTTGGTTGCCTTTAGAGGAACCAAACCCTAGAGAGAGGATGAGGTTGTTGATACCTATGTGCCTATGGTATAGGTGTTTACCTTCTAATGATAGGAAGAAGAGTTCCTTAGACCATGATGAGGCTTAGTACCAAGTTGTGAGACCTTATACCTAGTTGGTTGTCCTTGAGGAGGACTCCACTCTGAGGTGTTGTTCAAGTTGAATGGTGATAGGATGTCCATGTTATACCTCCTACATGTTTGGTACGTGGTTAAAAGGTTGAGCATGTAGTTGGACAGCTATCGCATAAAGAGGTGAACCTAGGGTCCCTAGACCTAAGAGGGGAAGTAGGAGTGCCTGGTGCACCTGATGCTCATGATGAGAGTTGAGGTTCCATAGATTGAGCATGGCACTCCTCATGTTTAGAGGAATGGGAAACCCCTTGGATTAAGGTGTATGTTTGATGAACGTCTCACATATAGGTTGGTGACATATGACGTTGGTCCAATGTCAAGGAATGAGAACAAGTATGACTTATCAGGGAGACCTAGCATGGTTAGTAAGTGGTCTGCCTGTTAGCTACATGCTTTAGTAGCTTAATAGGATTAAGTGTGATCATGTGGATGTAAACCCTAGACATAAGGATGTTTGTGACCTTTGTTATCAAGATGTAGTTTTCTCCCATCCTGGGAGAGGACCCTTTTGTAGCGTATGAATCAACTTTTGTTGGGTTTGAAGAAACCCTAAGAGGTCTCATAGAATCTTGAGAAGATAAGTAGAGAGTACATAGTATAAGAGTGAACTTGTAGACCCATAGATGATCATCTCTAAGTGCATGTGGATGTGTTACCATGGAGGTAATTGGTATGGGGCCTGGCCGAGGAAGATAGGTCGCCATGACCCCTATGAAAGGACGTAAGTCAGACCAAGAATGTTGAGAGAGATGATGGAGACTTAGGTAAGGTTTCAAGTTGGATACATACTATGTTAGAATCCTAAGTCTATCCTAGGGTTAGGTGGGGATAAGACTGATGGGAGTAGGAGTTGCCTAATGGCCTAGTTGTATGTGACCATAGGGTCGGGAGGTAACAATTGTCATTGTCTGAGGGCCATGGGTTAGGAGATTGATCACCTTCATGAACTCATGGGACCCAAAGGGCAAATGAAGAGGGCACTCTCTGATGCATAAGGGAAGAGGGATGACCCCAAAAGTGCTGGCACCCTATAGACCTAGAGGAGATGACTAAGGATTGTATGATGACCCAAGTGGGTTCGAGACCAATTTTCCATGAAAGTAACCTTGATATGGAAATGTTCATGATGTGGAGACATGTGATGCACGTTTCAAATTAGATTGTAGGTGTACTGGAAATGTGGGATGTACCATATCTACTCTTGGAATGGGAAGAAATATGTATTTGGACTGCACCCAAATGCTTATTTCCTCTTTTTATGGGAGTGAGAGATAAGACAATACGCATGTCGTACACCAAAGATAAAGATGATGCGAGTGGAAATGTTGCTATGAGGTATGAGGATAGAGGTAATAACATACCCTTATGGAGTGTACGATATGTGGATGGTTTACAAACATCAAAAGAACTAAGGTAGTCATCCTATGAGGATATTTTTATCACGAGCTATGTGGAATTTGCAAGTTATACAAGGTTGAGTTCGAAAACTAAGAGGATGAGCTCAGAATTTTCTTGATGGAGATAGACTTAGAGTTGAGATGAGATAATAAGTGGAGTACATGGAGGTGTATGTCTTCAACATTACCTTACACATAAGGATGTGAGGTGGTAATGGATGCTCTAGTTGAGATGCAACTACCTAGTTTAGCTAGAGGCTAGAAGAGGTTGTTAGGTTAGCCTTAGTTTGAAAAAGGAGATATGTTTGGCTAACACTCAGATGTAATGAGATCTGTTGATCAAGTTAGTGGTTGGTTGGTTAGCCAGCCTAGGCTTTGATGCAATAAAAGGATGGTTGTAGAACCTTAGATGCACTTCTCTGGAAAAGAAGGTGATGAAACCCTGACTAGAGTGGTTTAGGGTTTCTGAGGAATCAATCTTGAGGAATCATGACATATAGGAGATCATGATTATAAGTTCAACACATACCATGGTACTACTAAGATAGTAAGTGGCAGTAGGACTTTGGATACCTAAGATGAAGTTTCATGTGGGTAGTCGCCATGCATTCCAGGAGGTGAAGGATGAACACTAGTAACCTAGTGAGTTGATATAGAGGATAAAGAGTCCCCGAGAGGGAATGGGAGTTCATCATTATGGATGTTATGGTAAGTCTCCCATGGACCGAAGAAGGTCAAGATGCAATATGGGTCATGGTAGATCGCCTTACCTAGATGACATGATCTAATAGAAAGAGAGAATACTATCGGGAGATAGATCCGGTTGAACTACATGTAAGAGAGATGGTTCAACTATACCATTATATGAGTTCAAAGGTTCTTGAGTGTGACCTAAAGATTCACTTCCATAAGGTGGAAGTAGATACATGAAGAACTCGATGTGAATACAGCTTATCACCCCTAACTAATGGTTAGTATGATCCAGACAAGAATGTCTGATGAGAGCATGTGTGCTAAATCAGGGTGATACATGGGGGGCAGTTCTTGTTCTATGAGAGATGTGATGATAACCACCATAGCCAGTATCGGGATGTAAAGAAGCTATGTAAGGGAGGTTGTGTCGGTCACCACTTCATTAAGATAATGTTGGTGAAGGGACCCCACAAAGGTCAGAAAAGGACCACAGTGTGTGCAGATGAAGTCACTTTGATCATGTGATGGCTGAGGAAGCCAAGAGGCGACATGAGTCGTGAGCTGATGCAAAGCAGACTGACATGCAGTTCACTATGGGAGAATATGCGATGTGAAAATCCGACCCCTCTATGCTACAACTGAGAAAGCTGAGTCCCCAATATATGGGTCCTTTTGAGATGGATTGGTGGATATGGTTATGTTTGGTCTTACCCCTCAGGATAACGTGATGTGTTCCACGAGTCTGATCTAGAGCACTATGTGAGGTACCCAAGCCATGTGCTGAGCCATGAACCCATTTAGCTTTGAGAGAAGCTGAAATGTCCTGAGTCACCTATGAGGGTACAAGGTACCAAGGTGAGAAAGAACTCAGATGCAAGAATATGAGAGGATGAATGTTATGACCCACTCCATGATTAGTCGATAAATACCTCGAATTACGTAAAACACCTCAATTAGTGTTGAGTATCAATTAAACATCATAGATAATCAAGATACGCTAAGATGTGAATTAACAACTTAGATTGAATCATCTGAGGAAAGTAATGATGACAATGTTGATTATTTAGTACATTAAGTTGAATCAAGCAATCAAAGTTGTAATTAGAGCTTTGATCCAGTAGAATTGTCCATTTAGCATGTTTTGCACTTTGAGGTTATAGAGAATTCCGTGCTTAAACCGTTGCAAGAAAAATCACTCGAAACCGACTTCCGAGTTAAACGATATGGACATTTGAGTATTTAAGGACCTAGTTGTAAATATTGGAAATATATGGGAAATTTGAAGCTGGCCCCCTCCGCGACCTTTCTCCCTTACCCCTTCCTCACCCGATGAAATAGTGAACAGAGCCGCAGAAGCGGCGCAGCAGGAGCAGGTGAAGGGGGGGGGGTGCGTGTGGGCGATTTTTGGCGTGATAGATAGCGCTTGAGCGCCGTCCACCTCCGTCCTCCATTTCTCTACCCTTCTCCTTCCTCCTTCCTCGCCCAACCACCTACGCCCCAACCTCCTGCTAGGGTGCCGACCTACAGGGCCGCGGCCAGCAGCTGCAGCGCGGCCAGGAGCCTGATTGGTGCGAGCAGCAGCACCAAAATAGCCGCTCGACTCCGACCAAGAGCTCAAGGCTGGAAAACGTAGCTTCCCTGCCTCCGTTTGCATCACCCGCACCTCGTTTAGCAGGGGCGGTGCCCTTACGTTGCAGCAACAGTAGCTGCACGTAGCAGCGGCGCACGACCAAGGAGGAGTTTGTTGGCTGATTTGAAACTCTGGGAAGGTACTCTCTACCTCCGATTCATGGCCATGGATTCGACTTTGTAGTTATAGATGTGCTAATACCAAGCACGGTTCTTCTTTTCAGTTTGTCAGTAAACGTAGAGGTGTCTGTTCTGTAAATAGGTTTGAATCAGAACCCTAAGGCGTGGCTTTTTCCAAGGGGATGATGCCCTTGTGCTTGGTCTAGATTTTTAGACAAGAAATTTGTAGCCTTAGCTAGACCTAGTTGTCGTTTGAATTAATTTTAGATTCGTGTATGATACTACTGTTCTATTGCAGGGTCAGCATTCCGATCGGCCGAATTTGGTAAGATTCGGCCGAGTTTCCTTTATAAGGAAATCGAACAGGGTTCCAATCGGCCGAGATTGTAGACTGATCGGCCGAGTTGTCAGCCGATCGGCCGAGTTCCCAGATTGGTCGGCCGAGTTCCAGAAGTGTGAGTAGTAGTTCATTCAGTAATCATTATTTAACTCAATTTAAATGTTTAATTGCTTCTGTATCAGTTAGTATAACTTCTAAACAATGTAGTACATACAATAGAGTATGTTAGTTTCATTGGAACTTGAAATACTTAATATGCTTAGTGAAAATGATGAAATTTCCTATATTATAGTTACAATGTATTTGCTGATTTAAAAATAAATGTTTAGCATCGAAAGTGGATAAATGATACTGAATCATGTTTAATGATGATAATGAATATATATTTGCTCCATGTATTATTCAGATTGTGCAATATGCATGAAATGTGATATTCCTGTTTAAATGTTTATTTGTTAATCAGTTAATAGACCTAGGTGCCCTAACACCGTAGAACCCCTAAAAGAAGGTCTGTTTCTTAGGGGTGAAACTCATGTTGCAACATCATCCGTTCTTGTGTCACGGACAAATGAGGAAAGAGAGGCAGTGTCTAACAACAATCGTGTGTGTGTCACGATGGCACTGGGAAAAAGAAAACTTGGTTATCTAACACCATTCGTGCTTGTATCACAAAGGTAACACTGTGAGACCCTCCGCCGGTGTACTCAGGTTAAAGGAGGAGCCTGGAGCACACGTGGTTGTGCATTGAGGCCGTAGAGCCTATGTTTCTCGCCGGAGAGCCAGGGGTCCTGTAGCAGAGCAGGGCTGGCGTCAGACTTAGCATTTTCCGGGTGTGTCGCTAAGTCTTGTATGGTGGGATCGTAGCATGAACTTGCTGCGGATCTTTATATGCAGAGTACACTGCATATGATTAGGGCATAATAATATGAATAAGTAATCATGTAGGATCACAGTAAATTTATATAACTGTTTATTTACCTGAATTATCTGTTGATGCTTAGAAATGTGAACATTATCTGTATATCTGCTATGTTATTAGAACTGCCTTGCTTAGTTCTGCATTTATGTTTAATTTCAATTTATAAACCTGATGAGTTGTTTAGTGATAGCTAAGTGAAATGCTATTCACTGAGCGAGTAGGCTCATACCTCTACTCAAAACATTTTCAGGTTATCATCAGCAGCAGGAAATCTGAAGGATCGTTTCATCCTAACGCCTAGTCTGTAGAAGGAATATGTAGTTAGTAGTTAGAGGTCTCTTAGTCCATTCCCCTTGATCTTCGGGACAAGGTGTGAGTGAGAGAGAGAATGTGTACAGATATGTAAATTAACTGTTATGCTTTATTTTATGTCGGACAATGTAATATGTTGTAGACTATGTTTATATTGCTTTTCAATTTATTAAAGATGCTTCCGTAGTTTGTTTAGTTTTATTTTACAGCATAAATCAGATTTTTCTATTAATATCTTTAAAATGTTTTAAAAAGTGAAGAGTGGTTGGCTTATGTGTAAATCCCATCCTGTTGCGTCCTAATCTTGTGGTTTGTGGTTAATGTGAGATTGGGGCGTGACAACTTTGGTATCAGAGCTTTGGTTTGAGTACATAATTACTCAAGGTCAGGGGACGATAAGAGACCAATAGGATTAAGGTTTAGGTGTCTTTCTTCTATCTGTAATTTTCTAACAGGAAGTGTTCTATTATACTATTGCAGATAGCAGGAAGAGGATGTGGTCACGAGAATCAAGTAAAGAGCTTAAGTTGAATCGTTAAGAATCATTAAGGTCAAAAGATAAAGTTATAAGTAAGGCGAATAATGAATGATGTGTTTTAGCTCTGGAAGGTCTGAGTGTTTAGATACCCTGGCCAGGTGTCTGAATACTTAGATTGACCAGTATCAAGCTACTCTGTCTGTTCTTCTCTGGATGCCCTGGCCAGGTATGCAGAGGAAGGATAGGCTAGAGAGAAAACCCTAGAAATCTTAGGGTTAAGAGATCAGAAATTAATAAAGGAATAAGAGATTACATATAAGATGCGATTCAACTCTTGTCTATCATTGTTTATTTGATTTAAAGATTACTAGAAATGCTTTTATATGCATGAAATGAAATTTTCAGTTTGCAAAGTAAACATGATTCTTTTATATTGTTGTGTCATGAAGTGAATTGTTTAATGTTTGTTTTCTTTGTATTAAAGTAGACCCAAAATTATGTATAAATGAGTTTGCCCTAAGTGGATATTCTTTCCACATGTTTTAGATTAATAGGGGTTAATTAATCTCGAGTAGCTCTTGGCTTCAGGACTACATGTTCGGCCTGGTCCGGCTGGCAGGATGCGTTACTGGGATCTAATGACTCCTATTAACAGTAAAATAAGAATAGACTCTGGATGATTTAGACCCATAACATAGTGATAATATATATACATTAGGATGTTTTAACTACGATAAGAAGTTTAAATGTTCTTTGTTCTTGAGAATTAGGGTTTGAGAAGCATAGACCCTAATCGGCCCAAAATAGGGTTTTGATGATACATAAATACAAAATTTGATAAGTAAAGTGTCTCAGTAAATGATTTTTAGTATTTTATGTGTAACTTTGATTTGGCTAAAAATTGGGATATGAGTTGGATATATATAATGTGAGCAACATTTGGAAAATATTAGAATTTTTGAAGAATGTTCTGACCTGTTTATCGGCCGAGTTTCAAACTCGACCGATCACATTTTCTGAATAATATAGCAGTATGGTAATTGAATTTTATCTTTTTATTGATATATCCAATTGATCTCAAATTTTAACTGTGCTTGAAAAACACAATTTTAGACACTCTGTTAAATTGGAATAATTTTTGAATGACTTTTGACTTCTACAGTGAGGGTATCGGCCGAGTTTGTAACTCAGCCGAACCTGCTGCAGACTGCAATATAAAAGTTCACTGCTCGATTTTTAATTAATTATTGGTAACTTGAAATGATCTCAAATTTTTACTGGAGGTCTGAAACTTCATTAGGCACAACATATAAAATTTCCAGAATTTTTGGAGCTTCTTTTAGCTGTTTAATAAACGAATTACAGAAACTATTGTGAAAACTGAATTTTCAGCTAATGTAATTAAAGTTGAGTGTTGGGTTAATATGTTATTGACCCAAGCAACTCAATTTGATCTATATGATCGACCACACACACACACACAATAATGCTATGTTACTGATATGGACCAAAACCCTAGAATGATTAAAGTTGTGGTAGTTTAAGGGATATCATTAGTGATGTAACCTTGAATACTAGTAACTTTGTAAAATAAGACCTTGAGATTTGATCTATGTAAAGTAAACTGGCTTTGATAGTGACTTAAGGTTTTAAGGTAGTTAATCTGAGCGGTACATGAACAACATGAAATGACTTAGAGGAAAGAGTAAGACATAAATCTAAAATGTAACAATAAGTAAGTAACATAGAAAGTGGAGTATTATCCGATATATGATCTAAAGATAGCTGATGTAGTTCATGTTTTTAAGACATGGCGTCACTATCTTTATGATGTGACAATAGATTATCACCCTGGTAAAGAGAATGTGGTGACTGATGCTTCCAGCAGAAAGTCAAGTTTAACAACTAATGCATTCTCTATGACATGTTTCAATAGAAGACCTGTTAGTAGAAATGTGGGAGTTGGACTTAGACTTAGGGGTGTCAGCACAAAGTAGTTTGATTGCACAGATGCAAGTCAAGCGTACATCTTATGATCAGATCAAGGAACTACTATAGGGTGATAGTGAGTTAAACCAGACTATGTATGACATGTTGTGTGTACCTCGAGATAGTGTAAATATCTTTTAAGGGGAAAAGGCCGAAAGAAAAGATTCTTATGGAAGTGTATGTATTGATGTATGCTATGCTAGCAGGAAACACTAAGATGTATATGAATTCCAAGTAGTTGAAACGAATGGTCAGATATGCAGAAGGATGTAGCTAAGTATGTGGTTAAAAGTAGTGTATACCAGTAGGTTAAAGCTGAACCCTAGAAAATCTATAGCTACCTTGTAATCTTTTTCTATACCTGAATGAGAATGGGAATTTACCACAATGGATTTTGTGATAAGATTTACCCAGGACACCTAGAGGTTGTGATTTGATATGAATGATTATGGATAGACTAATTTAGTCTGCTCGCTTTCTTCATATTAAGTCGACCTGTGATGTCTCGAGACTTGATTAAGATATACATGGATAAAATAATTAGGTTGCTTGGTAATCCAGTTCCAATCATATCACATTGAGTTTAGAAATACACAATTGATAATGGTACGGTTTGAGTATGAACCCAGAAAACACAGATTTGGTAAATCATCAGGTGCATGATTTCAAGAAAGTACAATAACATTAAAATATGCAAATAAATCTAGTTGCATGCTTCCTATTATGTTAATGTGTGTGACCTGACGTTTTACATGAATTGGCACATTTCTCTAAGATATTATCAGAAATTCTCAAGTACCATTAAATATTTGTGTTATGATACGAAAATAACTCTTAATTGAGTTATGTGATGCATAAACCAGGAATTTGGTTAATATGCACGTTCTTTGAGAAATTTCAGATAATCGATAAATATTACAGATGGTTTCTTATAAGTGGAGTAAATTACTCTTGTTGGTGTAATAAAATGTTCAATTACATGAAATTCAGTATGTATGTGCCAAAATTGATTTGAGTTTGGAATATTTATGAATTTTTAATCTGTCTACATGCATGATATAAACATTACTCAGTAATTACAATGATTTGAAATATACTGCTCTGCCAGTTCCAGAATAATACTGTATTGTGATTTGAATTGCAATCAAACAGATGAGATAATGGAAACCCTAAGAATAGGGTGTTGCCATGTGATTAGTGAATGAGATAACCCTAAGAGTAGGGTGTTGGCATGTGATGAATGAATAAGACAAATGAAACCCTAAGGATAGGGTGTACGATGAATCAAGTATTTTGATATCGATTCTCAGTATGATATGTAGTGATGTTTAACAGTTAAATTGCATGATTTAATTTTAGTACCAAATAGACATGCATTCTGTTTATTTAAGAATTTTAGTTTTTTTGCATGAATAGTATAATAATTTCTTGGTAATTACCATAAAGTGAGATACTGCTATAACAGTTCTGGAAAGACAATGTTTTGTGGGTCGATCTGGAATCAGATCAGATGTGTCCTAGGTTAAGGGACCTATACAGATGGTTAATCGGAGGATCAAGAAACTCACGAATTGTGAGATACCATTAGTGATAGTTTAGTGGAGGAATATTAACCTAAGAGGGAGCTACGTAGGAATACGAGTCAGAAATGAGTAACACGTTTCCTTTCTCTTTTAGGAATTTCGGGACGAAATTCTTTTAAGGGGAAAAGGTTGTTATGACCCACTCCATGATTAGTCGATAAATACCTCGAATTACGTAAAACACCTCAATTAGTGTTGAGTATCAATTAAACATCATAGATAATCAAGATACGCTAAGATGTGAATTAACAACTGAGATTGAATCATCTGAGGAAAGTAATGATGACAATGTTGATTATTTAGTACATTAAGTTGAATCAAGCAATCAAAGTTGTAATTAGAGCTTTGATCCAGTAGAATTGTCCATTTAGCATGTTTTGTACTTTGAGGTTATAGAGAATTCCGTGCTTAAACCGTTGCAAGAAAAATCACTCGAAACCGACTTCCGAGTTAAAAGATATGGACATTTGAGTATTTAGGGACCTAGTTGTAAATATTGGAAATATATGGGAAATTTGCAGCTGGCCCCCTCTGCGACCTTTCTCCCTTATCCCTTCCTCACCCGATGAAACAGTGAACAGAGCCGCAGAAGCGGCGCAGCAGGAGCAGCTGAAGGAGGGGTGTGTGTGGGCGATTTTTGGCGTGATAGATAGCGCTTGAGCTTCGTCCACCTCCATCCTCCATTTCTCTACCCTTCTCCTTCCTCCTTCCTCGCCCAACCACCTGCGCCCCAACCTCTTGCTAGGGCGCCGACCTGCAGGGCCACGGCCAGCAGCTGCAGCGCGGCCAGGAGCCTGATTGGCGCGAGCAACAGCACCAAAACAGCCGCTCGACTCCGACCAAGAGCTCAAGGCTGGAAAACGTAGCTTCCCCGCCTCTGTTTGCATCACCCGCACCTCGTTTAGCAGGGGCGGTGCCCTTACGTTGCAGCAATAGTAGCTGCACGTAGCAGCGGCGCACGACCAAGGAGGAGTTTGTTGGCTGATTTGAAACTCCGGGAAGGTACTCTCTACCTCCGATTCATGGCCATGGATTCGACTTTGTAGTTATAGATGTGCTAATACCAAGCACGGTTCTTCTTTTCAGTTTGTCAGTAAACGTAGAGGTGTCTGTTCTGTAAATAGGTTTGAATCAGAACCCTAAGGCGTGGCTTTTGCCAAGGGGATGATGCCCTTGTGCTTGGTCTAGATTTTTAGACAAGAAATTTGTAGCCTTAGCTAGACCTAGTTGTCGTTTGAATTAATTTTAGATTCGTGTATGACACTACTGTTCTATTGCAGGGTCAGCATTCCGATCGGCCGAATTTGGTAAGATTCGGCCGAGTTTCCTTTATAAGGAAATCGAACAGGGTTCCAATCGGCCGAGATTGTAGACTGATCGGCCGAGTTGTCAGCCGATCGGCCGAGTTCCCAGATTGGTCGGCCGAGTTCCATAAGTGTGAGTAGTAGTTCATTCAGTAATCATTATTTAACTCAATTTAAATGTTTAATTGCTTCTGTATCAGTTAGTATAACTTCTAAATAGTGTAGTACATACAATAGAGTATGTTAGTTTCATTAGAACTTGAAATACTTAATATGCTTAGTGAAAATGATGAAATTTCGTATATTATAGTTGCAATGTATTTGCTGATTTAAAAATAAATGTTTAGCATCGAAAGTGGATAAATGATACTGAATCATGTTTAATGATGATAATGAATATATATTTGCTCCATGTATTATTCAGATTGTGCAATATGCATGAAATGTGATATTCCTGTTTAAATGTTTATTTGTTAATCAGTTAATAGACCTAGGTGCCCTAACACCGTAGAACCCCTAAAAGAAGGTCTGTTTCTTAGGGGTGAAACTCGTGTTGCAACATCATCCATGCTTGTGTCACGGACAAACGAGGAAAGAGAGGCAGTGTCTAACAACAATCGTGCGTGTGTCACGATGGCACTGGGAAAAAGAAAACTTGGTTATCTAACACCATTCATGCTTGTGTCACGAAGGTAACCCTGTGAGACCCTCCGTCGGTGTACTCAGGTTAAAGGAGGAGTCTGGAGCACACGTGGTTGTGCATTGAGGCCGTAGAGCCTATGTTTCTGGCCGGAGAGCCAGGGGTCCTGTAGCAGAGCAGGGATGGCGTCAGACTTAGCATTTCCTGGGTGTGTCGCTAAGTCTTGTACGATGGGATCGTAGCATGAACTTGCTGCGGATCTTTATATGCAGAGTACACTGCATATGATTAGGGCATAATAATATGAATAAGTAATCATGTAGGATCACAGTAAATTTATATAACTGTTTATTTACCTGAATTATCTGTTGATGCTTAGAAATGTGAACATTATCTGTATATCTGCTATGTTATTAGAACTGCCTTGCTTAGTTCTGCATTTATGTTTAATTTCAATTTATAAACCTGATGAGTTGTTTAGTGATAGCTAAGTGAAATGCTATTCACTGAGCGAGTAGGCTCATACCTCTACTCAAAACATTTTCAAGTTATCATCAGCAGTAGGAAATCTGAAGGATCGTTTCATCCTAACGCCTAGTATGTAGAAGGAATATGTAGTTAGTAGTTAGAGGTCTCTTAGTCCATTCCCCTCGATCTTCGGGACAAGGTGTGAGTGAGAGAGAGAATGTGTACAGAGATGTAAATTAACTGTTATGCTTTATTTTATGTCGGACAATGTAATATGTTGTAGACTCTGTTTATATTACTTTTCAATTTATTAAAGATGCTTCCGTAGTTTGTTTAGTTTTATTTTACAGCATAAATCAGATTTTTCTATTAATATCTTTAAAATGTTTTAAAAAGTGAAGAGTGGTTGGCTTATGTGTAAATCCCATCCTGTTGCGTCCTAATCTTATGGTTTGTGGTTAATGTGAGATTGGGGCGTGACAATGAAGGTTCTTGAGAGGCACCATGGAGAGGGTAAAACCACATGGGAGCCATGATGGACATGAGGAAGTCTTATCCTATTTGTTTGAATGTTTGAGGGGATTTTGAGAGCAACATTCCTATAAGAGGGGAAGGATGTTACAACCTCAATTTTGCATATGTTTTCATAATTAAATTGTAAAGATTTTGTGAATATGGACTCAATTGGAAATGTTGTATGCTTTGCTTCAAAAGATGGATTTCTTTGCAAATCTCCCGTTTGATAGGAATTTCATAATTTCTATTATTAGATTAATCCAATAATGGATATAAAAGAGAAGAAAAGAAGAAAAGTCCAAATAAAAGGAAAAGATACAAGATAATGGATATTAAGCCAAGTAATTATGAAAAATACATATAAATATCTAACAAGTGGAATTAATGGCAACAATTAAATAAATTTCATTTCTATGTGATTTCTAATAAAAGAAATATGAAAAGAGGAAAAAGGAAATGAAAGATAAAGAGAAATCCTTGAAAAGAAATATCTTAATAAAGAAATAAGTAAGATAATGAAAAATGAAGAATGTAGATGCATCTAGAAGGATGATAAGAATCCTTCAAAAAGGATTTCGAAATCTTAGGATTTCTTGGGTTCCAAGGAGTCCAAGTTGCAAGATAATAAGTAAAGAAAGAGAAAAGATGTGAGAAATATACTTAATTGAGTAATATCTTGCACGTAAAGAAAAGGCACGTTTTCTTTTAGATAATGAACCAAAATTTGTAGAGAGGTAGATAAAGTCACTAGTTTCCCTCAAAATTTGGGATTAATTAGACACTCGGTTTGGGAGTTATGGCTTTTACGAATTTACCTAAAGTGTTGTGATTGTAATAAATGTCACATATTTTTTTGATTCAAATGAAAATAGTAGGAGATGATGCCAGCCGTCGAATTGAGATCTGATGCCAGATGTGCATCTCCTTCCTTGAGTCAGAAAAGGAAATGGGGCCGCAAAACAAGGGGACCTTTCCCTCAATTTTCCTCGTTAATTCGTGCATGTGCAAACAAGGAAAGGGTAGGGTTGATTTTGGGAGAGGATTCTGAACCCATTACAGCCTACTCTTTCGTGCTTTCATGGCGTATAGGAGAAAAACCCAATTCTTCCAATAAGGCAGTCAACGACAAGGGCAGGGAACCCTAGAAATCAACCCCAATCCTATAAATACTATCCCTCTCAACTCCTTTCATCCTCACACACCTGGGTAGCACCCTCTCTCACTCCCTCATGCTCTGAGTCGAAGGATCCACCCTCTCTGGCGAGCTCTCCACACAGCGCCACCGTGAGGTCTGTTATGAGGTTGAGTAAGGGACGACGGGCATCATCCATTCGATCAAGATCCATCGTAGACCAAGGCAGAGATCGACATTCGAGAGCCACTGAGTTCTTGGCAAACACTAAGTAGGGGCGCGTAAGGAGGAGCATTGGATCAAGTCTGGTCAACGATGACCAGAAATCCAAAGGCCAAGGATTATTCGCAAAATCCAAGCAAGTTGAAAATTCAAGGAAAAAGGTGTGATCTTATTTAATTCACTAAAAATCATTCCTTTGGCCAAAAAATACAAGTAAATAGTGCTTTTTGATCACAAAAAGGCATAGAACCTGATAAAAATGATATTAGAGACTAATTGTAAATGATATTAAAAAAGTATAGGGTTTTAAATCTTTTAATGCATTAAATTGCAGAAAAATCCTAGAAAGAGATACAAACAACCATGATGAATCTTGATTTTGATTTTGATCAATGTTAACCATTAAGAGTAAGAGGAAGGGTAAAATCATAAAGGAATGATTAATATGTTGGTTTTAGGGTTTTATGATCATCTACATGGTTTAATGGACTAAAAACCCTAATTTGAAAAAATATGAGTTTTAGTGGTCATAATCCGAAATTACAAGAATACAACTATAATATAATGATTCTTGAACATAGTTTGGATTAAAGAATCCTTAAGAAAGATAATTGAGATTATTAGGGTTTTGTGAACAAGAAACCTTTTTAGGGTAACTAGTCTAAAATGGCAATAAAGATTTGATAAAGAAACCTAAGAAACCCTAATTGAGTATAAAGGATGAATCTTCAAGGTTTAATAGGTTAATTTGAGAAGTATTCACCCGTTGAATATTAAAATCAAGTTTCAATATGTTTTACATGAACAGTTGACTAATCTAGGTTTCTAACCTATGTATGAAGGATAATGCATTTAGAAACCCTAATTTAGGGAAAAAAGGAGAGAAATTATGTTTAATCCGAATTATGCAAATATGTTATAAATAATGATCCTAAGCCTATTAGGAGTGGTAAGATGATAAATTGAAGGTTTTTATGTACATCTATTGAATCAGGGTTTATGATACTAAAAGTGGAGGCAAAACCCTAATTGCAAAAGAAACCCTAAAATTGGAATAGAAATCCTAAGAAGAAAGATGGGTTTGGATAAATTTTGATAAAAGGAAATTTGTATATTTATTTTAGGATTTTTGTGCATACTTGCTTGCTTGGTTGGGTTTTCTCTACTTGATTGATTCTGTCTCAAAATCTGTAATCACAAGTATGTGGTTAATTATGGTTCGCATTAGTTTCCCGAAGGTTTTCCAGATGATTGATCATATTGAATGCAACCTATTAGTTTGGATGTTCATACTTGCAAATCATAAAGTCACTATGATTATCAAAATTATAATATAAGTGTGGATTCTCACACCTACATGCCACCCTGATGGATGATGCTAAAAGGTCAAGCCTAGGAGGGAAGATCCATGGGTACCATGAGTGGTTGCCCCCAGACACCAAGCTCGGGATTGAGAAGGTGGTCTTTGTTGCATGACTAATGGGCACCATGAGAGGTGACCCCAGGCACCAAGATCGAGATTGAGATGGTGGCCTTAAGTGAATGGAAAAAGAGAAACCCTAAAGAGGGTATTCCCGAGTTAGAGCAAAAGCGGTGGAGAATGTCACATTGAAAGTGCAAATTGGCTTGTTAACTAACTTGATTGTGATATTTTAATTGTTAGCCATATTTGTGAAATTTTGGTTGTCCCCCCATACCGGCATATTCATTTATGCTGACTAACGTTTTGTTTGTCGGTATTTTAGGTGCAACCCTAAAAAGAACAAATAGTAAAGTGACACATAGTGAAAATAAGAAATAAAGTATGAGGAGGATTAGATAGAATAGATTCAAGCTGTGGACAAAAGTAGATATCCAAAGTTTTTCAAAGGTATGCAAAGTTTTATATTATACCAGCTTTCAGTATAGTTTAATATAATTTTGTAATTATTACTGATTATTTGTCAAACCTTTGATCCTGAAAATTGGGATAATGACTCTGACTTTTTGGTCTCCCTTAATTGGGGGTTACCGGGAGGCGGGGTCGTTACAAGAAGTTTTGTCCATGTAGGTCAGCAGTGTTGCACACCATCGTGCAGTGGGATATCGCCGGACTTGCTCCGCGATAAGGTATATCCCACAAACACTCCTTCTTAATATGGTGTTGTCAATGAGATCTTATTTCGGGTTGCGTGGATTTTTTTTGGTTGCTTTTGCCGCACATATTTTTTCCACAAAACCCAATAGTGGTATTAGACTAGCGTCAATCTACAATGTATTTGGATTCGTTTCGATATGATCGAATCACTGTATGCTATTTTCTATGTTGCATACGATGCAAATTAAAACTACTAATGTGCAAATATAAACCTAATTCCACATACGCCGCATGTTTCTATTTTTGATGTTTCAGACGGAGTCGACTATGGAAAATACCAATTTTCCTAAGTGCATGGAAGTAAAATTCTATAGACCTTTCAGGGGCTCTATCCCTGAGACCCCGCGAGGGGTGGCCTCCCCGAACAGGGGTGCTACCCCTGTGTACCCCGCATAGTCTGTGTGGGAGTCAAAAAATTTAGTTAATGGGGAATGTCCCACATTAAAAGTACTGCAATTTTAATATATATATATATATATATATATATATATATATATATATATATATATATATATATATATATGTAGATATTGTTGGCTAAATGGACATCTATAAATCCCTTTGTTTTGATTATGACAAACATTTCATTCTTATTAATCTAATGAGCTACTTGAGTGTGCAGGATGACAAAGCAACAAGGGAAAATCTACAAGCTTACATATTTATAATTTCATGCAATGTAATCACTGTTGTAAAAACTTGTACAAAAATATAATGTATAAGTACTTAGAATTGCATGTAAATCAAGCGTTAGATTCTCCCTAGCTAAACACCACAGTTAGACAAGTCATCCCATTCAAATAGGATTACTTATGCACACTTACACACATAATTAGTGCCTAAATTGAAACCTGAAACATGATCAATCTCGGTCGACAAACTCCTCGACCGAGACACTCTCGGTCGACAATCTTCTCGACCGAGAAAGATCCAAAGTAGCCGTTAGACACAACAGACAAGTTAGTTGGCAGTTGATGAAAGACGTTGCAAATCACTTGTTCCAGAGAGCCTGTCGGTCGACAAAAGTTCGACCGAGTAGGTGTCTCGGTCGACCATTTGTCGACCGAGATGGTCTCTGACAGCAACTGCAGAATTAATTAATTAGCCGTTGTTAAAGCAACAACTTTGTACCTAACGGCTAGTTAAGCACTTAGAAACCCCTAGAAGTTGTCTAGAACGTCCTTAAGCATCCTTAGGCCATTCCTATAAATAGGACAAGCCATAGGACACCTAAACTTACTTGTTTACACTTGCTACACTTGAGAAACCTTTGAGTATACTTTGTGCAATCTGTTTGTGAGCAATTTGAGCATTGTGACAATTGGCCATTTCATTTCTTAGCTCATGGTTCGTGTCCTATAGGCTAGTATCTCCTACCCACTGCAATCACAAGTTCACATTCTTGGTTAGGAGATCTATACGCTTGATATAGGCAAATCAAGCCTTGGGCTATAAAGGATAAGTTGTAATTTCTATTTTCTTTCTTGTTCCCTATTATTGTTTGTACTCTCCTTGCTACTCCTAGGTTGGAGGTTGCGGATTGGAGAGGGTGAAGATCTTCTTGGCGAAGAAGGAGACTTTGAGCTACTTCAGAAGGCTGGTACAACGGGAGGTTACTTCTAGAGAGGAAGGCTACTTCAAGGGGGAGCTTGGAGTTACTTCATAGAAGGCTACCTCAAAGTTGGTACACCTACTTCAGGGTGAAGGCTGTTCAAAGGGTGTAAAGGAAAGTATTGTATTTTGTATAAATCCTTGAGAGGTAATAAAATAAATACTTTCAAATCCCGGTTGGGTAAGCAACCGGGTAGTGGACTGACAACTATAGTATTTGCTATAGTTGGAACCACTCTAAACACCTGTCTCTTTCTTCTAATTTCAATTGTGGTTGTTTGAATTCAATAAATTGTTAAAATAATTCAAAAACTCTATTCACCCCCCCTCTAGTAGTTTTTCAATTGGTATCAGAGCAGGGCTTCAAGGAACCCTAACAAGGTCTTGAAGAAATGGGTGACGGAGTACTCAACAACCTCAACATTGAAGGGACACTTGTTGCTAGGCCCCCAGCGTTCGATGGAACAAACTACCAATATTGGAAGAGAAGGATGCAATTCTACTTCCAAGGCATCAACTGGGATTTATGGAGAATGGTGTCTACTCCATATATGCTTCCTCAAAATGAATTTGCGGAATGGGATGCAAACACGGTAAAGCTGGCCCAAATGAATGCAAAAGCTGTAAGCATTTTATATTGTTCTATTTCGGTAGGAGAATTTAATAGAATATCTAATTGTGATACAACATATGATATTTGGCATAGACTGTCCATAACCTATGAAGGTACAGTCCAAGTCAAAAATTCCAAGATTAGCATGTTTAAACAAAAATTTGAACACTTTTGTATGGATACTAATGAATCAATTAGTGAAATGTTTGCAAAATTCTCTACTATTGTTAATGGGTTGAGTGCATTAGGAAAACCTATTCCTGAAGAAGATCAGGTATCAAAGATCCTTCGTTCACTTCCTCCAAAATATAAGCCAAAGGTGACAGCCATTGAAGAAGTAAACGACCTCACTCAACTGAAAATGGAGCAACTTATTGGCAACTTAGAAGCTCATGAAGCAACTCTAGAAGAGGAAGAAAGAAGAGCACGTGAACTTCAGAAAGGAAAAAAGAAGGATGTGGCTCTAAAAGCTTCAAAAGCTGTCACACAAGAAAGTGAGGAGTCAAGTGAAGAAGAGGGAGAAGAAGCCTTGATAGTAAATGGTAAGAAATACAAAAGATTTAAATCTAACAAAATTTCCAGCTCTTCTTCTACCCCTCCTAGGTGCTTTGAATGTGGAAAGAAAGGGCATTTCAAGAATGAATGTCCTAAAGCAAAGAAAGGAAAGAAAAGCTCACACAAGAAGAAGGGAGAAAAAGCCTATAAAGCTGCATGGGACGAATCAAGTGACAGTGAAAGCGGAGAAGAAACCGTGGATTGTCTAATGGCAAGAGAAGATGATGAAAACTCTCAAGAGGTAAGCCTACTTAATCTTTCTAAAGAAGAGTTAGTCACTAGTCTACAAGAAATTCATGACAAGTATGTTGATGTCAAGAAGAAACTAAAGAAGGCTATAAAATCAAATGATGAGCAAATTGCTAAATTAGATAATCTTTCTTCTGAAAAGAATAACATTGATCTTGAGAATTTATCTTTAAAAACATCTTTCAAATCAAAACATGTACTTAGCACCAGTAAATCATTAGAATTAATTCATATGGATTTATTTGGACCAATGAGGACACAATCAATCGGTGGTAAGAGATAGTGTTTTGTTATTGTTGATGATTATAGTAGATATACATGGGTACATTTTATTGCAACTAAAGATGATACTATTCATGTTTTTATGCAATTTTGTTCCAAGATTGAAAATCTCTTACAAAATAAAATATGTACCATTAGAAGTGATCATGGTGGGGAATTTGAAAATCATACATTTGAAGAGTTTTGTACATCTCAAGGATACACTCATAATTTTTCTGCTCCATGCACCCCACAGCAAAATGGTATACTTGAAAGGAAAAATCGATCACTACAAGAAATGGCTAGAACTATGATGCTTGAACATAACACACCCAAAACCTTTTGGGTTGAAGCTGTAAACACTGCATGCTATGTGCTAAATAGAGTAACTGTTCACTCTCATTTAAAGAAAACTCCATATGAACTAATACATTCTAAGAAACCTAGAGTTGACTATTTTCATACCTTTGGCTCCACATGTTATATCTTAAATACCAAAGATGATAGAGATAAGTTTGACTCAAAATCACACAAAGCATTCTTTTTGGGATATTCCACTTCTAGCAAAGCTTTTAGAGTATATAACACTATATCTAGAAAAGTTGAGGAATCTATTCATGTTTCTTTTCATGAAGAATCACCATATGAAAATCTAGAAATCATAGATCTCACTAATCAATTCGAAAATTTAAACATACCAAACGATAGTGAGAAAGGTGCTACAAATAATCACCAAACTGAACCACAACCTACAGCTAGACTTATTAAAGATCATCCTCAAGAATTAATTATTGGAGATCCTAATGATAAAGTCAAGACTCGTTCTTCCTTTAAAGATGTTGCAAACATGGCTTTTGTTTCTATCATTGAACCTAAAAAGATATCTGAAGCTCTTAAAGATGACTATTGGATAATAGCCATGCAAGAAGAATTGAATCAATTCACTAAAAATGATGTATGGGATTTAGTTCCTAAACCACAAGATAAAACCATAATAGGAACTAAATGGGTTTTTAGGAACAAGCTAAATGAGTCAGGAGAAGTAATAAGGAATAAAGCTCGGTTAGTACCACAAGGATATAATCAACAAGAAGGAATAGATTTTGATGAAACATATGCACCCGTAGCTAGACTTGAAGCCATTAGAATGTTACTAGCTATTGCTGCCCATTAAAACATCAAACTCTATCAAATGGATGTCAAAAGTGCTTTTCTAAATGGCATCATTCAAGAAGAAGTTTATGTTGCCCAACCACCTGGTTTTGAAATTCCAGAAAAAGGTGACTATGTTTATAAACTTAAGAAAGCACTTTATGGTTTAAAACAAGCACCTAGAAATTGGTATGAAAGGCTCAAGACATATCTTTTTGATAATGGTTTTTCTATTGGAAATTCAGATTCTACGTTATTTTTCAAAACTTATACATCTGATTTCCTAGTTGTGCAAATATATGTTGATGACATTATTTTTGGAGCTTCAAATGATTCATTGTGCACACAATTTAGTGATATTATGCAAAAAGAATTTGAAATGAGCCTCATGTGTGAACTAACTTTCTTTCTTGGTATTCAAATTAAGCAAACATCTGCCGGAATATTCATAAGCCAAGAAAAATATACTAAAGAACTCTTAAAACGTTTTGGGATGGATCAATGCAAACATGCTACTACTCCTATGGCTACTTCTATCAAAATTGATAAGGATGAAAATGGGGAACCTATTGATGATTCCTTATATAGAGCCATGATTGGTAGTTTGCTTTACTTAACGGCTTCTAGACCGAACATTATGTTTTCCGTTGGTCTTTGTGCTTGATTTCAATCACAACCTATGCATTCTCATTTTCTATCAATTAAACGAATTCTTCGTTACCTAGCCGGTACTACTTGCTTTGGTTTATGGTATCCAAAAGGACAATCCTTGGATTTCAAAGCTTATACTGATGCAGATTATGCTGGTTGTCGACTTGATCGCAAGAGTACTAGTGGTGGCTGTTTCTTATTAGGGAGAGCTTTAGTATCTTGGTTTAGCAAGAAACAAAATACGGTTGCCCTATCTACCACTGAAGCTGAATATATGGCAGCTGGGTCTTGTTGTGCTCATGTGCTTTATATGCAACAAGTGTTAAGCGATTATGGTTTTAATATTTCATCTACGCCTATTTTTTGTGACAACACGAGCGCCATAAACTTAGCACACAATCCTATTTTACACAGCCGAGCTAAACATATTGAAATTCGTCATCATTTTTTAAGGGATCACATCTCAAAAAATCATGTTTCCCTTCATCATGTTGATACGGAAGATCAATTGGCTGATATTTTTACAAAACCGCTTCCACTAGATCAATTTAACAACATTAGGAAGCAATTGCTTATCACTCCTTTGGAGGATGTTTTCTTTGATATTTGTGCTACTTAAACAAAAACTCTTGTTTACATTTTTGGCTTTTAAATGGACATCTTTTTCATTCAATTTGATGGGATATCTAATTAAGGGGGAGTTTTTATTCTTAACGGTTATCTTTTTGAAATGACAAAGGGGGAGAGATAAATATAAAACTAAAATTTAGTAATTATGTAAAACTCAATTAATGAGTTTCATAAATAAACTCTTGGCTTTACATTGAAAGTTGCTATATTCCCAAATGATCTGGATTTCATGTTCCATAATTCATGGGGAATAATAAGCACACATTTTATACACAAGAGAAAAAGCTACAAAAGGTCATCTAAAGGTATGAAACTCATATGTTTTATATTTGCTTTATCTATATTTTGGAAATGTTTGTCATCTTCAAAAAGGGGGAGATTGTTGGCTAAATGGACATCTATAAATCCCTTTGTTTTGATTATGACAAACATTTCACTCTTATTAATCTAATGAGCTACTTGAGTGTGCAGGATGACAAAGCAACAAGGGAAAATCTACAAGCTTACATATTTATAATTTCATGCAATGTAATCACTGTTGTAAAAACTTGTACAAAAATATAATGTACAAGTACTTAGAATTGCATGTAAATCAAGCGTTAGATTCTCCCTAGCTAAACACCACAGTTAGACAAGTCATCCCATTCAAATAGGATTACTTATGCACACTTACACACATAATTAGTGCCTAAATTGAAACCTGAAACAAGATCAATCTTGGTCGACAAACTCCTCGACCGAGACACTCTCGGTCGACAATCTTCTCGACCGAGAAAGATCCAAAGTAGCCGTTAGACACAACAGACAAGTTAGTTGGCAGTTGATGAAAGACGTTGCAAATCACTTGTTCCAGAGAGCCTGTCGGTCGAAAAAAGTTCGACCGAGTAGGTGTCTCGGTCGACCATTTGTCGACCGAGATGGTCTCTGACAGCAACTGCAGAATTAATTAATTAGCCGTTGTTAAAGCAACAACTTTGTACCTAACGGCTAGTTAAGCACTTAGAAACCCCTAGAAGTTGTCTAGAACGTCCTTAAGCATCCTTAGGCCATTCCTATAAATAGGACAAGCCATAGGACACCTAAACTTACTTGTTTACACTTGCTACACTTGAGAAACCTTTGAGTATACTTTGTGCAATCTGTTTGTGAGCAATTTGAGCATTGTGACAATTGGCCATTTCATTTCTTAGCTCATAATTCGTGTCCTATAGGCTAGTATCTCCTACCCACTGCAATCACAAGTTCACATTCTTGGTTAGGAGATCTATACGCTTGATATAGGCAAATCAAGCCTTGGGCTATAAAGGATAAGTTGTAATTTCTATTTTCTTTCTTGTTCCCTATTATTGTTTGTACTCTCCTTGCTACTCCTAGGTTGGAGGTTGCGGATTGGAGAGGGTGAAGATCTTCTTGGCGAAGAAGGAGACTTTGAGCTACTTCAGAAGGCTGGTGCAACGGGAGGTTACTTCTAGAGAGGAAGGCTACTTCAAGGGGGAGCTTGGAGTTACTTCATAGAAGGCTACCTCAAAGTTGGTTCACCTACTTCAGGGTGAAGGCTGTTCAAAGGGTGTAAAGGAAAGTATTGTATTTTGTATAAATCCTCGAGAGGTAATAAAATAAATACTTTCAAATCTCGGTTGGGTAAGCAACCGGGTAGTGGACTGACAACTATAGTATTTGCTATAGTTGGAACCACTCTAAACACCTGTCTCTTTCTTCTAATTTCAATTGTGGTTGTTTGAATTCAATAAATTGTTAAAATAATTCAAAAACTCTATTCACCCCCCCTCTAGTAGTTTTTCAGATATACCTATGATATCATACACGTCGTCATTAAAATTTTGTTTTATGTGGTGGATGCATGCACGGTTATGGCCTAGTATCCCCTTTTGTGAATGTTGTGAATGGGTGTGGTTGTGAATCTTGTGGGTATGTTTGTTTGAGAATTCTATGGATGTATAATGGTTGTACGTGGATCTTTTGTATAAAGTATTCATCTTGCATGATGAGCCTCATCTCTTATTTCAAAGTGTAATTAATTCTTTCCCTTAATTTTTGTACTCATATGATGTAATTGAGATAGGATTAGTTTTAGTATTTGTAAACTTGATGTAAGGAGGCCACTTGAAGATCCAACTCCAAGGAAAGTCCATGGAGAAGAACCATGAAGATCCAATTCCAAGAAGCAACCTGAAGATTCAACTCCAAGGAGCGTCCATGGAGAAGCAACATGAAGATCCAATTCCAAGAAGCAACTTGAAGTTCCAACCTCACGGAGCATCCATGAAGTTGTTCATTGTATTGTTGATCCTTATAGGTTGATTCACAGGTGTTGTTGCATGAGATGCATAAGACCATAGGTGAACCATAATCCTTTGTTGCTCCAAAGGATTACAATAGTATGGTCATAACTGATGTATTTGTGTTTGTGATTGCATGTCTATCATTTGTGGTTGTGAATATAATAGTATATGATACATACTATAAGTATGTGGTGTTTGGATATGTATATGTATTAATAAAATCCCTCAATTAATAAATTAAGTTTTAGTTGCCTTCCATAAAGAAACACACATGAAAATCTTGATTGACTATGTGTGGGCACACCTCCGTGTGGTACACTGTCTATCTCATGGAAGTGTGATGGTGGGTGTGTGGTTCTGCCTACGCAGGGTGCATACTCATCATGTTGGCTTATGGGTTGGACTTAACTAGGGAATCTTGATAGGATCAAGTACCTAGAGGCACACATATGCATCATGGCAAGGAGTTGTGCATGATCATCTATCCAAGAGTTGCATATGATACAATTGGCAAAAGTTGCCTACCTTAGTATTTGGTCTTTGACGCCGATGTTGGCTGGGCATTGATCTAATTATTTTGGATCTTGGCTCACTATAAGGTTGTACACTGTAATCTTCTGAGTTGATAGTGAGGGCTATCAATTTGAATAAAATAGTGGGAGCGTAATTAATTAATGGCCTAATTAATCTCATTTATCAAATCTTTACAAGTCAAAATGTTTTGGACTAAATGCAAACTTTTTTGTAGTAATCCAATGGAAAACAACACTCACACTTTCTCATTGCGATCGATCCTTGAGAAGGATAAACTTACCGGAACCAACTTTTAAAATTGGTTTAGGATGCTGAGAATTGTTCTCACACATGAGTGTAAGCTCTATGTCCTTGAAACACCAGAGCCAGTGGAAACCGCCGTAAATGCACCCAAGGTTGAAAAGGATTCTTACAAGTAGCACTTTGATGATGTCGTGGATGTCAAGTGCCTGATGTTGTGCTAAATGAACTATGAGTTGCAAGAGTAGCATGAGAACATGAATGTCATGGAGATGGTATCACATCTCAATAACACGTATCAGCATCAAGCAAGATAGGAGAGATATGATGTCTCCAAGGCCTTGTTCAGGAGCAAGATGAAAGAGAGAGACTCAGTTGGCACCCATATACTTACTTTGATTGGGTATGTGGAAAGCCTATCCAAGCTGGGATTTCCCTTAGGTCAAGAGTTGGACACTGATGTGATTCTAAAATTGTTGCCTAAATCATATAGTCATTTTGCCATGAACTACAACATGAACAATCTTGACAAGCCGTTGTCAGAATTTTTGGGCATGTTGAGGACAGCAGAAGCACAGATGAAGAAAGACAAGACCAAGTCTGTGATGATGATCCCCAAGACAAATGGAAAGTCAAAAGGCAAAGGCAAGGCTAAGAAAGGTTCTAAAACTGGGTAGAAGCCAAAGTCATCTGCGCTCAAAGCTAAAGGTGGGATCTCCAAAGAAGGCAGTTGTCACCATTGTCACCAGGCTGGACATTGGAAAGGAAACTGTCCTCTCTACCTCGAGGAACTAAGGAAGAATAAGAAGGGGATAGAGATATCCACTTCAGGTATATACATTATTGAGATAAACTTTAATACTTCTTCATCATGGGTACTGGATACCGGATGTGGATCTCACATATGTTCTAATATGCAGGATCTGATAAGAAGTAAGCCTTTACGAAAGGGCCAAGTCGAGCTGTGGGTCGCTAATGGAGCAAGAGTTGCTTCCACCGCAGTTGGAGTTATTAGTTTATCTTTGCCTACAGGCCTTGTAACAGAATTAGAGAATTGCTAGTATGTACCTTCCATTAATAGAAATATTATTTCTTTATCTTTCATGGAAAAGAGTGGATTTGAATTTCACATTAAGAATGGAATGATTTCTATTTCTAAAGATGAGATATTTTATGGCAATGCCCCCATGTCTTATGATATCTACTTGTTAGAACTTGAGACTAGCATATACAACGTAAATACTAAAAGGCTAAAACTTGACAACTCAAACAAAACATACTTATAGCATTGTCGTCTTGGGCACATAAATGAGAAGCGCATATCTAGACTCCATAAGGATGGTTATCTAGACTCTTTTGATTTTGAATGATTCGAGACATGTGAGGCATGTTTATTAGGGAAGATGACCAAGACTCCTTTCACTGGACACATTGAGAGAGCCAGTGATCTGCTAGGGCTCATACATACTGATGTATGTGGACCTTTTAGATCAAATGCTAGAGGAGGTTATCAATACTTCATTACCTTCACTGATGACCTCAGTAGGTATGGATATGTATATCTTATGAAACACAAGTCAGAAACTCTTGAAATGTTCAAGACTTTAATGAACGAAGTAGAAAAGCAACTTGGTAAGAGTATTAAAGCACTCCGTTCAGATCGATGTGGCAAATACTTAAGGCAAGAGTTTGAGGACCTTCTGAGAGACTGTGGTATTGTATCAGAATGGACTCCACCTGGTACACCACAACATAATGGTGTGTCAGAAAGAGGGAATCATACATTATTAGACATGGTACGATCAATGATGAGTTCAACCAAACTTCCAATATCATTCTGGGGATATGCTCTTGAAACCACAACATTTACACTTAACCGCGTACCTTCCAAATCGGTTCAGAAGACGCCATATGAGATATGGAATGGTAATTGTCCCAATTTGTCTATGTTAATGAATTGGGGATGTGAAGCATATGTTAGGAAAAAATTTCCTGAAAAGCTTGGACCCAAATCTGAAAAATTCTATTTTGTTGGATACCCCAAGGAAACTCGGGGAAACTACTTCTACACACCAATTAACAACAAAGTGTTTGTTGCTAGGACTACTGTATTTCTTGAAAAGGAATTTATTTCCAAAGGAATCAGTGGGATGAATGTAGAGCTCAAAGAAGTTTGAGATCAACAAGAAAGCAGAGAACATGAGGAGGTACATAAGGAACATGAAGACTCACAAACTGTTATGGAATTTCAAGTTCCAAATGTAACACAAGAACCTCATAGGTCTAGTAGGACATGACTTGAGCCTGAGAGATTTGGATTTCTCGTGACTCAAGACAGTGATGAATTGGGCATAGCACATGAACTAACTTCCTATCTAGAAGCTACTAAGGGACCAGAATATGAGAAATGGGTTGAAGCCATAAGATCTGAGATGGAATCCATGTACACCAACAAGGTATGGACCTTAGTGGATCCACCTGAAGGGGTAAAACCCATAGGGTGCAAGTGGGTCTTCAAGAAGAAGAACGACATGGATGGAAATGTTTAAACCTATAAAGGTAGATTGGTTGCGAAAGGATTTCATCAAATTCAAGGTGTTGATTATGACAAGACCTTGTCACCAGTTGCCATGGTCAAATCCATCAGGATCATGCTTTCCCTTGTAGCTTATCATGACTATGAGATTTGGAAGATGGATGTTAAAACAACATTCCTTAACGGGAATTTACTTAAGGATGTGTACATGACACAACTTGAAGGTTTTATCAATCCAAAGGAAGCCAAAAAAGTCTGCAAGCTATAAAGGTCAATCTATGGATTGATGCAAGCATCTCGAAGATGGAATCTACATTTTGATGAAGTAGTCAAAAGGTTTGTCTTTAGTTAAAATGACGATGAACCTTGTGTTTACAAAAGGGTTAACGGGAGCACAATTGTATTTCTCATATTTTATGTGGATGACATACTATTGATGGGAAATGACATCCCTACTCTTCAGACAATAAAAGGTTGGCTGGGGAAAGCCTTCTCTATGAAGGATTTAGGCGAAGCATCCTATATACTAGGAATCAAGATCTATAGAGATAGATCTAGAAGGCTTATAGGCCTAAGCCAGAGTACATACATTGACAAGGTTCTAAAGAGGTTTAGCATGGAGGGTTCTAAGAGAGGTAACTTGCCCATGTCCCATGGGATTTTGATCTCTAAAGCCCAATGTCCTAGTTCATGTGATGAACGAGCGCACATGAGTAAGATTCCATATGCATCAGCAATAGGATCTATCATGTATGCGATGTTATGTACTCATCCTGATGTGTCATATGCTTTGAGCATGACGAGTCGATATTAGTCAGATCTAGGTGAATGTCACTGGACAACCATAAAGAACATCCTAAAGTACTTGAGAAGGACTAAGGATCAATTCTTGGTATACGATGGTGAGGAAGAGCTCGTGGTAAAGGGTTACACCGATGCTAGCTTCCAAACTGACAAAGATGACTATAGATTGCAATCTGGATTTGTGTTTTGCCTGAACAATAGAGTTGTGAGCTGGAAGATTTCCAAGCAAGAGACGGTTGCAGATTCTACAACAGAGGCCGAATATATTGCCGCATCTAATGCTGTAAAGGAAGTTGTTTGGATCAAGAAGTTCATTTTTGAACTAAGAGTAGTTCCAAGCACTAGTGATGCAATTGAGTTGTGTTGTGACAACAACGGAGCAATTGCACATGATAAAGAACTAATACCACACCAACGTTCCAAACATATTCTAAGGCGGTTCCATTTCATACGAGAGATCATACAATGAGGAGATGTGAAGATTTGCAGAATACCTACAGAAAGCAATGTGGCTGACCCGCTCAGAAAAGCACTTTCACAACAGAAACACGACAGACATGTCCGATCACTTGGATTGAGATTCATGAGTGATTGGGTATAAGTGTAAGTGGGAATCTGTTGGTATGTATGCCCATAGGGACTATCATTTGATGATTGTAATGGGATACTATGTAAACAATTTGTAATACTACATTGATCATATCAATAAAGGCAAGTTTCCAATCTATATGTTTGTGTTTTATATTGTGAGATGACCATAAAACTTATAGATGTCTATAGAATAATATACTCAATGACATATTTCTTCGGGTTGATGACTTGAACAGTGAGATCATATGTATGCTAAGAGTATGTATTCTTGTTTTGTCCCTAATCAGTTGTTATTGTGGAAATATCCATAGACATTAATAACACATAAGATTAGAATGCATGTTGGTTGATGGAAGAACCTCATTATCCATGATATGGAGATATCAAACCAAATACATAGATACTTATTAGAGAACAGCGTATCGAACATACCCACCTTGAGAGTGACACATGGATACCATGATTGGTAGTTAGAGTCACATCTCATAATGATGGTGGTGATTGTGGTTCTTAGACCTGAAGTCACTACACTTATCACATGTCATTCGGTGTACTTTGAAATCATCCACCATGGTCGTGAATAAGGATTGCCATAAAGATGGTTCTTGGGTGCATTGTGCACATGGGGATGACTGTGAGTGATGTAGATGGAATTTGTCCTTCCTACGGGAGTTTGATATTCCATCCACTTGATAAGTGAGACTGAGAAATGCATGGCCATGCTGATGTGAGTCAATATATGATATTGAGCTTACATATATCTCAGACAGTCTTCTCTAGTTCAAGGAACATGGATTGAACATTGAAAAGGATCACAGTTCTATGACTCGAGTTCAATCTGGATATCAACGACAAAGGAACTATACAATCACTGTAACACCAGTCATGAATGATAGGTTAAGTTGTTCTCCAACTTCTCCAATTACAATGAAGTCTTGATAGATACCATTCATTGCTTGTGAAATCATAATATGATCATGGATATCACTGCAAATGTAATTTGGAGCCTACCGGGTCACACTCATATGATGTGTTGGAATAGGAGTATAATTTGTGGATTTTATTGGAATTGCTCTGAATCACATTGATTACTAAAATGTTTATGTAATCCATTAGAATAATATTGGAGTGACTAGCTCTAAGTGTAAGTGGGAGTCTGTTGGTATATGTGCCCATAGAGCCATCCCGACTGATTGCATGGAGTCAGATATTAATTAATAAATTAATGTGATTATTTGGTTAATTAATTAATTCCAGAATATTCTAATTAATCCATGAGCGTTTTAATTAACGTAGTGTTTTTTGTTTACCGATGGGTTTAGGAAACCCTACTTCCCTTCATCTCCTATTTAAAGGATCTTGAAGACCGATATCTACATAAGATATCAGAGAGGCTTTTCAGTTTACGCTCATGTACAAAAACCCTAGCCATCACTGTCCTCAGAAGAGAAAGGAGAGCATCATGATGCTATTGTGTCGCCGCACAGAGACGACTCCTTCCCGCTGGCTTGGGAAGCATGACATGGAGTTCCAGTCCATCTGCATGGACGAAGTAGAGACATAGACGCTGAGACGCCTACATTCAAAGGACGTCTACGACCATCCGTACGCGCTACGAGCGGCGTACATCACCGCACAAAGAAACGTCGCCAGATCTTCCTACGACACACTTAGCGAACGAGAGAGAAGTTCCATCCATGTAGGTCAGCAGTGTTGCATACCATCATGCAGCGAGACATCTCCGAACTTGCTCCACGATAAGGTATATCCCACAAACACTTCTTTCGAATATGTTGTTGTCGACGAGATCCTATTTCGGGCTGCGTGGAAATTTTTGTGTTGCTTCCTCCGTGCATGTTTTCTCTACAAAACCCAACAAAATTTCATTAGATGCAATTGGTAATTGTTATGTACCTCAATAGTTAAGTTATGAGGGGTCAACATAAGTTAACTCATGACTTAATGTATTATGACTCTTGTTGTGACAAAGTGGTTTTTCTGGCTTAATTCCGAGGACGGAATTTCTTTTAAGGTGTGTAGGATGTGATTGAGTGGACTTTTGAAATCCTAAAATGTCTAATGACACAAATGAAGTCATTCATATGTTGAGTATTTTTGAGAATCTCAAGTGTTTTGATGAAGTATGAGTGATGATTGATATTGTGATTAAGATCCCTAAGTACATGCCTTTTGAGGTATTTTATTCAGTGGTCAAACCATATATCTTTGGCACTGACTTTTATTAGAAAGTAGATTATATGATGAGGAATCAATGGTTTAGATTTTAAGATTATGATACTCTTAGAGAAATATATGGAGGTGGTGCGAGGAGGATAAGGTAGCTACTCACAAACCACAACAACACCTTGCCATCTCGACGCTTGAGACGCAGCTGCGACACCAGCGTGGAGGTCAGCAGCGATGGCAGATGAATTGGACCACAGTGGCACTAAAAAAATAGAGTCACGAGGACTCATGCGTCATTAGGCGAGGAGAGGCAAGCGAGCTTGAGAAGCTGGATCCGAGGAGGAGGAAAGACACAACATCGCATGCCAGTGCAGAGTCCCATGCGGCGGCTAGGAGAGTCCTACTGTGGACTCGACGCGAGAGAGATAACGCACATATGCGTTAATCGAGCCGCAAGATGGAGGAACGTGCGGCTGACGACCGTGTTGTGTTGGCGCACAAGGAGAGTACAGCAGCGACAGCCATGGCCGCCGAGTTCGATGGTCATGCAGCTCAAACCAGGAGGAGCCACGGTGCCACAGGGGAGCTTTGCCGGAGAAGGACCGACGGCGGTGCCTGAGAGCATGAACCAGATCCACATCAGCCAGCCAGACCAGTCGGCTGCCAGGCTGCCAGATCAAGAGATCGACTCAAGGCTTAGCTATGCGGTGTCTAGCCGGAGATGAGGTCTGCGGAAGCACTGCACCGTGTGGACGAGGAGATCGTGAGAAGAGAAAACTATCCGCAAGAAGGGAGAAAGAGAGAGGGAGCGGACTAGTCTGACTCCCAGTTAGTGTTGAACTGGGTCCACTTCACAGAACTGGAGGCTCACTTGACACAACCAGCAAGGAAAGGGCAGCGCCTCCCTAGATAAGTGGCAGTGTCCCATTCGCCGAAAAGGTAATAAACTCAGATAATTATCAGATATTGCATAATTCATAGTAAATAGCTCGAGTATCAGGAAAATGCATATAATATGCCAAATTGATTAGAAAAATGCATAAAACAACATGGAAGCATAATATTAGGCTTTTGATACAGTGATCTCAATGATATTTTATTAGTTGTGAAATGCTTAATTGATAGATAATAAATATCAAACATCGACCTAAAATTATGGAAAAATGTCAGTAAGTTCATAACCATGTATTTAATGCATATGATGTCAGATATGGTCATGTTGATGCATGAAATTATGTAATTTGATTAATATGGCTAATTAGGGCCAATAACACTAAAGATAATGCAATTAATGCATACATGCTCAATAAATGATGAAATTTACAGAACAATCTTATATCAGTAATTGGAAGCTAACTTGGAACTTTGATATCATTTAGATGCACAAAATTCATGTTATATGAAGAGCACCCTTAATACATGAGATGTAACTCTAATATGGTTAGTATGTGCACAAAAAGGATATGGAACCTAATGTTCAGATGATGAACTTTGATAATGAGATGTAATCTGGAAAATGACATCAGTAAGATAAATATAAGGCAATATGATAAGTAATCATGAAAATATCATAATGAGATAAGCAAACCCTAATATGAACACGACTAGGGTTAAGATGAGATGTAAGATGATGAGAATCTGATGATAGTATATGACCTTGTCATGATCAGGGTTTGACAAAGATATAGATGACATGAGGAATATGTGAATAGGATGTCTCTTTGGAAGGTACGCCATTACCTCTCACTTGGCTTATTATACAATATGCTTGTGGTATATGGTAGTAAAGACTTGGCATATGGTATTGATTGAAATGATTGTTCTTGTATGATATGTTGCATGATTTTCCATACTTATTGCTATGAACACATGAAACATAATATATCTATTCCATTATATCTAAGCACTTCAACTCTTTGGTAGTAAAGTGCTGGAAATAAGTACTTCAACTCTTTGGTAGTAAAGTACTTAGAAGTGATTAAACTCTTTTGTAGTAGATCACATTGTGAAATGATGCAACTCTTTCGTAGTAGATCATAAAGGCCTTAATGCATTCAACTCCCAAGTAGTAAATGCATGGATGATATAATGGAAAATGTGCTTAAAATATGTTTCTCTTTTTCTAATGAAAATCTTTTTGCAAGTATATGATTTTCTTATATTTCTTCTGTTATTGCCAAGTATTAGTTTTATCTTTTGCCAAGATATGATGAGAGGTATATAAAAGACACGTAGGCGTACTCAGTACAATATTCTTGAATATTGTGCTGAGGTGTACCGCATGTAATCTTTTGTTTAGGTTGTAGTTATTCTCTTGAAGATCCAGGATAGTTGAGAGTTGTGTGGCGAGCTGATGTACATATGGACCTGTTGTCTTAAGATCCTGTTGTTTAGTGGTAGTACATGTATATCTAGAGTTTGTTGTTCAATATGTAATATAAAATGTTGTAACAATTCATGTTGTAACAATTCATGTTGTAATTATATGTTGAATAATGAACACGTGTGTATGGTTTTATTATTGTTCATGTGCATGTGCTACTGATTGTTTCCTTCTGACTCCCTTGATTTTCTTCTTCTTAGCCTAGTGTGGGATGTTTAAATTGGAATTCTCACTGAGGTGAGGGTTTCAATTTGGACGTCACACATCAGATAATGTTTTCGAAAATCCAAGGACGTCACAGGTGGTATCAGAGGATGAACAATAGTAAAGCCTGACATTTGCTCATTATCCAACTCAAAACCAAAGAACCTTGAACTTAATAATCTTTAGGGTTTGGGTAGTCATCTTTTAGAGACTATATCTGACCTAGCCTCTAGGTTAGCACCTAGATGTCCGAGAACTAGGTCTAGACTGGTGCTTGTTGTATAGCAAGTCCTTTGATGTTGTTCTTTCCTTATAGTGCAGCGGTATGGGACGTTGCATTATTTAGAAATGATGTACATCAAGGGAAGAGAAACCCTAGACATATTGTACACATTGTCTAGAGTAGCTAAACTAGTCTACCCCTTATTCTCACCCTTTTCACCAGTTTTCATGACACTGTACTCTCTACTATGTGTGGGACACTCGTTTTCAGGATTCGGTTTTTGATTCCAAACGGATCGAACCTCGATAGTTTTCTCTGACGCTTGTTTTATCAGAGAAAAACTATATAATATTTTACTATGTATATGTATTACAAAATGTGCCCCACACATGTACGAGTAGGAGGTGGTCATGTAACCTATGTGAAAGTGAATGACATCAGTCTAGAAGAGAGAGTAGTTCTAGATTAGATGTCTAGAGCCTTGTTGGAATATATGATAGATGAATAGATGAAATAAGTTTTGATGATATGATGTAAGTCTTATATAGATGATATAAGATGGTTTTTGATGACCTATGTTTGTCTTTGAGAACGTAAGTTCAGTTTTGAGGATTTGAAATAAGCTTTGATGATGCAAGTAACTAGGCTTTTATGAGATAAGATAAGCTAAGTTAAGATAAGATGAGAGTCGGCATGACCCTCAAGTTCTTTTGCGAAGGAGGACCTCTAGTGTTAGGACCAGTTTCGGGGTTAACTCCAAAGAGAGTGAGACCCACAAGGAGAAGTTCAGAGAACCTAGACTCCAAGATATGAGAATCCTGAGAATATGTGTTATCATATGTCCTAAAGTAGACTACTCCTAAGTGAATGAGTTGAGTTGCTCTATGTATGATTCCTATAGTCCTTTTGAACCCTAGATGTCCTTGGGAAGACCAAACCCTAGAGATAGAGAGAGGCTGGTTATATGTGTATGTGCGAACATGGATATGAGAACCTACCATCTGGGTGAGGGAGAGAGAGTCTCAAGACCCTGGAGGAGGTAATAATGTTTTAGTTTCTGTGAAGCCTCATGCTCGGGTTGGTGGTTTCCCACATAGGAATCTAGTGGTGTATATAGGAGAGTTTTGAGATATAACATGTTTCATGGGTAGAGATCTATGAATAGAATGTCATATCATGTTTTGGTATATGCTTATGAGATACTCATAGAGTTGAGTTAGCTCAGAGAGATTGAGCATGACACTACTCTCATGATAAGGGTTAGGACCTCAATTGGACTAGATGAAATTTTGATATATGTTTAACAAGCCACTCACAATCGTTGTTTAGCACAACTGTGGTATAATAAATGTAGGAACGTGATCTAAGTTTGAGATATCATACGAGGGTATGACATGAAGGAAATCTAGAAAGGGTTTAATAGATCTCAATGTATAAATGGTTAATCACATCATAATGTGATGTTGTTGGCTAATCTTGTGATGAAATCATTAGAAAATGTTGCAATTTATTATGAACAATGAAATAAGATCATGTGAATGAAACATGCTACATGAGGTGTTAATCTTAGTGTTTAATAAAGATGAAATATATAGTTTGATAGTTAGCACAACATAATGTTTATGACACCTTGATGTGTGAGTTAATGTGGCTAACTCCTTTAGAAAATGTTAATATGATGTGAGAACCCTAATGCATGGCTAAATATAAGGAAGAAAATATAACATATGAGATATGTAATGATATAACCTAAGCTTCTAAATCCTTGTTTGATCCTTCTATGGAGTGGGGTTTCACCCTTGACGCTTTTAAAACCTCCTAGTTTTGGTTTGGAAATGTTTATGGAGTTTTTCTTGGATATGTTGCACATAAAGTGGTGTACTGCATGTGGACGTAGACCTTTTGGTTTCTCTTTGAAGTATGAGTATGGCTTACTTTCGAGGATGAAAGTTCTTTTAAGATGTATATGATGTGACAAAGTGGTTTTTCTGGCTTAATTCTGAGGATGAAATTTCTTTTAAGGTGTGTAGGATGTGATGGAGTGGACTTTTGAAATCCTAAAATGTCCAATGACACAAGTGAAGTCACTCATATGTTGAGTATTTTTGAGAATCTCAAGTGTTTTGATGAAGTATGAGTGATGATTGATATTGTGATTAAGTTCCCTAAGTACATGCCTTTTGAGGTATTTTCTTCAGTGGTCAAACCATATAGCTTTGGCACCAACTTTTATTAGAAAGTAGATTATATGATGAGGAATCAATGGTTTAGATTTGAAGATTATGATACTCTTAGAGAAAGATATGGAGGTTCGAGTTGTTTAAATGACTAAGATTTATATACATACAACTAAGTTTTAATATAGACCTAAGCAGCTAGTGTGACATTGAATGTAACGTGGGTTGCTGATCACGGCCTCTCAATAGATCATATGCATGATACCATTGGCTGAATAGGAAGAGCCACAAATACACATGTTCAATCTTCATCTCAGCCGTGCATGAGGACTCAACAATCGAGATTGGGTCTCTACTTTGCGGTTATGGCTGCAATGTGTGGGTGGGGTGAACGACAATACCAAGCCCACGTCCTAGTCGTGGCCTTATGGAGGAAGCTTAAGGAGTAGTTTTCCTTGAATTCTCAAGATCGACAATCCTCTTTGTATTGTCTAGAGGAGTTGCAAGACCCATCCAGTGAGTTAGTGGGTTAGAAAAGAGTGAGATCCACCTCCCCATTGTTGCTTCTTCCCCACCGTCTAGAGCAGGTGGTGCGAGGAGGATATGGTAGCTACTCACAAAGCACAACAGCACCTTGCTTGAGACGCTGCTGCGGCAGCAGCGTGGAGGTCAACAACGATGGGAGATGAATTGAACCACGGTGGCACTCTAGAAACAGAGTCATGAGGACTCATGCGTCATTAGGTGAGGAGAGGAAAGCGAGCTTGAGAAGTTGGATCCGAGGAGGAGGAAAGACACAACATCGCACGCCGGAGCAGAGTCCCAGGTGGCGGCTGGGAGAGTCCTGCTGTGGACTCGACGCGAGAGAGATGACGCACACAGGCGTTAATCGAGCCACAAGAAGGAGCAACGTGCGGATGACCACCGTGTAGTGTTGGCACACAAGGAGAGTGCAGCAGCGGCGACCATGGCCGTCGAGTTCGATGGTCGTGCAACTCAAACCAGGAGGAGCCACAGTGCCACAGGGGAGCTTTTCCAGAGAAGGACCGATGGCGGCGCCTGAGAGCACGAATCGGATCCACATCAGCCAGCCAGACATGTCGGCTGCCAGGCAGCCAGATCAAGAGGTCGACTCGAGGCTTAGCTAGGCGGTGTCGGGTCGGAGATGA
The DNA here is from genome assembly GCA_963693085.1 of Alisma plantago-aquatica. Classification (NCBI taxonomy): domain Eukaryota; kingdom Viridiplantae; phylum Streptophyta; class Magnoliopsida; order Alismatales; family Alismataceae; genus Alisma; species Alisma plantago-aquatica. Next base: position 1,178,717,834 of record OY856410.1, read on the forward strand.
GGTCTGCGGTAGCGTTGCATTGTGTGGATGAGGAGATCGCGGGAAGAGAAAACTGTCTGCGAGAAGGGAGAAAGAGAGAGGGAGCGGACTAGTCCGACTCCCAATTAGTGTTGAACCGGGTCCACTTCACAGAACCGACGACTCACTTGACATCACCAGCAAGGAAAGGGCAGCGCCTACCCAGATACATGGCAGTGTCCCATTCGCCGAAAAGGTAATAATCTCAGATAATTATCAGATCTTGCATAATTCATAGTAAATAGCTTGAGTATCAGGAAAATGCATATAATATGCCAAATTGATCAGAAAAATGCATAGTACAACATGGAAGCATAATATCAAGCTTTTGATACAGTGAACTCAGTGATATTTTATTAGTTGTGAAATGATTAATTGATAGATAATAAATATCAAACATCACCTAAAATTATGGAAAAATGTCAGTAAGTCCATAACCATGTCTTTAATGCATATGATGTCAGATATGGTCATGTTGATACGCAAAATCATCTAATTTGAAAAATATGGCTAATTAGGGCCAATAACACTTAAGATAATGCAATTAATGCATACATGCTCAATAAATGATGAAATTTACAGAACAATCTTATATCAGTAACTGGAAGCTAACCTAGAACTTTGATATCAATTAGATGCACGAAATTCATGTTATATGAAGAGCACCCTTAATACATGAGATGTAACTCTAATATGGTTAATATGTACACAAAAAGGATATGGAACCTAATGTTCAGATGATGAACTTTGATAATGAGATGTAATCTGGAAAATGACATCAGTAAGATAAATATAAGGCAAGAAGATAAGTAATCATGAAAATATCATAATGAGATAAGCAAACCCTAATATGAACACGACTAGGGTTAAGATGAGATGTAAGATGATGAGAATCTGATGACAGTATATGATCTTGTCTTGATCAAGGTATGACAAAGATATAGATGACATGAGGAATATATGAATAGGATGTCTCTTTGGAAGGTACACCATTACCTCTCACTTGGCTTATTATACAATATGCTTGTGTTATATGGTAGTAAAGACTTGGCATATGGTATTGATTGAAATGATTGTTCTTGTTTGATATGTTGCATGATTTTCCATGCTTATTACTATGAACACATGAAACATAATATATCTATTCCATTATATCTAAGCACTTCAACTCTTTGGTAGTAAAGTGTTGGAAATAAGTACTTCAACTCTTTGGTAGTAAAGTACTTGGAAGTGATCGAATTCTTTGGTAGTAGATCACATTGTGAAATGATCCAACTCTTTGGTAGTTGATCATAAAGGCCTTAATGCATTCAACTCCCATGTAGTAAATGCATGGATGATATAATGGAAAATGTGCTTAAAATATGTGTTCTCTTTAGAATGAAAATCTTTGTGCAAGTATATGATTTTCTTATATTTCTTCTATTATTTCCAAGTATTAGTTTTATCTTTTTGCCGATATATGATGAGAGGTATATAAAAGACACGTAGGCATACTCAGTACAATATTCTTGAATATTGTGCTGACGTGTACCGCATGTAATCTTTTGTTTAGGTTGTGGTTATGCTCTTGAAGATGCAGGATAGTTGAGAGTTGTGTGGTGAGCTGATGTACAGGTGAACCTGTTGTCTTAAGATCCTATTGTTTAGTGGTAGTACATGTATATCTAGAGTTTGTTGTTCAATATGTAATATCAAATGTTGTAACAATTCATGTTGTAATTATATGTTGAATAGGGAACACATGTGTATGGTTTTATTATTGTTCATGTGCATGTGCTATTGATTGTTTCATTCTGACTGCCTTGATTTTCTTCTTCTTAGCCTAGTGTGGGATGTTTAAATTGGGATTCTCACTGAGGTGAGGGTTTCAATTTGGACGTCACACATCAGATTATGTTTTAGAAAATTCGGGGACGTCACACTTGTCTCACGAGAAGATTTCTCATTGTAATCTTGACAATATGATATTAATTTGAATAAAATTGTGGGAAGGTAATTAATAAAATAACAATTTAAATCCATCAAATCTAATTTTTGATATCAAAAATTAATTTTCAAATCAATTTTTTGACTTGTGCAAATACATTCTATGTTGATCAAAGGGCAAACACAAACCATAATGCTTGTTGACTATAATTAGTCCATGAGTAATAAAAACTCAATAGGAATAACTTAAATAAGTGGTTCAGGACATTGAGGATTATTTTCACACATGATCATAATGTTTATGTTCTAGACACACCATCATCGATTGAAATAGATCCTAATGTGCCTAGGGCCAAAACAAAAGCTCGTACGAAGCATTTTGATGACTGTATGGCCAAAAAATGACTTGTGCTTTACTCCATGAAAGATGATCTTCAGAAGAAACATGAGAATATGTATGTTATTTATATGATAACACATCCCATGAACATATATCAAGAACAAAGCAAGGCAAGAGATGTATGTTGTTTCCATGATGTTGTGTAAATGCAAGATGGATCAAGGTGATCCAATTGGACCCCATGTACTCTAATTGGGTATGTGGACATTTTCTTACTAGAATGGAATTTCCTTTAGTTCAACAGTTGGATACAAATATGATGCTACAATTGTTTCACAAATTCATACAAACAACTTTTCATGAATTACAACATGAACAATTTTGTTAGACCACTAAGAGAGATACTTGGCATGTTGACAACGACTGAGGGGAAAATGAAAGACTAGCCCAAATACATGCTGACAGTCAACAGAGGAAAAGGAAAGTCCAAGGGTAAGAGTAAATCCAAGAACTATTATAAGGTTGTCCATAAGTCTTCTACACTTAAGGAAAAAGGAGGAGGGGCTAAGGGAGGCAATTTTCACCATTAACAGTAGACTACACATTGGATGATAAATTTGCCTCTCTACTTAGTTGAATTGTAGAACATGAATCAAGGAATAGATATCTTCACTTTAGGTATATATGTTTTAGAAATAAACCTATCTACTTCTTCAGCATGGGTAATGGATACCAGATATGGATCTCACATATGCTAAAATATTCAGAATCTAAAATGAAATAGAACTTGGAAGAAAGGGGAGGTGGAACTACATGTTCAAAATGGAACAAGAGTTTTTCCTACTACTATAGGCACCTACTGTTTATCTCTATCCAATGGTCTTGTACTAAAGTAAATAACTACCACAGTGTACCTAGCATAAATCTAGACATTATCTCTATATCTTTTTTTGACAATATTGTTTTTTGAATTTTTGATACATAATGGTCTGATTTCTATTTATAGAGATGATATTTTCTATGGCAGTTCCCTAATGTTATTTTATGTGTATTTATTAAAACTTGAGACACATGTATATAACATTAATAGGATATTGAAACTTGACAACTCAAACAAAATTTATCTATGGCTCTATTGTCTAGGGAACATAGATGAGAATTGCATTTCTAGACTACATAAAGATGGTTATCTAGACTCATTTGATTTTAAATCAATTGAGACATGTTAATCTTGTTTATTAGGAAAGAAGATGAAATCACCCTTTACTGGAACAAACAAAAGGGAAAGTGACTTATTAGGACTCAAAAATACGTATGTATGTGGATCTCTTGGCTTTTATGCCAAAGGAAAGTATTAGTACATTATCACATTTATTGATGACCTTACTAGATTTGGCTTTCTATATCTAATGAAACACAAGTCAGAATCCATTTAAAAGTTCAAGGAATTCATGAATGAAGTACACAATCAACATGGTAGAAAAATCAAAGCACTTTGATCAGATCAAGGTGGTGAATACTTAAGCCATGAGTTTGAGACCCTTTTGAGGGATTGTAGTATTATATCAGAATGGAATTCACATGGAACACCACAACATAATGGTGTATTAAAAAAGAATATCACACTGTTGGAGATGGTACAATCTATGATGAGTTTTTCTTCTCTTCTAACATCCTTTTGGGGACATGCTTTAGGAACCATACTTACATTTAATTGTGTACCTTCTAAGTCATATCAATATGCACTGTATGAGATATTGACTGGGAAACATCCCAATATGTCTTCCATGAAGATTTGGGGATGTGAAGCTTATGTCAGAAATCAATTCTCTAAAATGCTTGGACCCAAATTTGAAAATTTTCTATTTTCGTTGGATACCCTAATAAAAACAAGTGATATTACTTTAGTATTCCATTTGAAAAAAAAGAATTTGTTTACAAAAATGTTGTATTCCTTGAAAAGGAGTTTCATTCTAGAGGAACCCGTGGGATGAAAATATAATTTGAAATAGTTAAAGCCCAATAAAATAACATTGAATCAATGGAGGTCGATAAGGAACAAGAAGAACTTAAGTGAAAAACTTATAAATCACATTTAAGAAGAATCAAACATAATTAACAAAAGATAGAAACATATCATGACAGGAGCCTACAACAAATAATTCATATCACAACAAATTGATACATTATCAACCCATCCAACCTTGTTTTAGTTCCTGTTTCCCCATTTCCTCCCCTCCTCTCCTTTAACCATTATATCAAATGTTTCGTAACACTGACAATTTCATAGAAGATGCTAAACACCAACAAAAATATGTATCATTTTAATGGAAAATTACATCACAATATTCACCAAAAGGGTTCAAATCATGACAATCTTGAAATTAAATGGAAATCCATAAAATTAGTTTTATAAGACACAATTCTCCCTTGTTGTCTCCTAAAACGTTTGATATGGTTTCATTCAATATAAAGGTCAACATGTCATCTATTGAAATACTTGTTGCAAACAAACATACACTAGAATTGAGCACGAGGAGTGATGCAACCCTATTTTAGGGCTTCATCCTATGTCTTTTTGCATTATAATCACATCTTAAAATTGTAGATTGAAAATTATTTCTTTCAACGTGAAATTTCTTGTCAAATGCACTTATACCTCCTTTTATGTGTTTTCAAGGTACTTATGCATGCATTGACACTAGGGAGAGAGATAAAGAACATATTTGGGTCCTCACACCCCAAGATTAGACCAAAATCTTCTTCGATCTCTCCTTGGATGTACAAGAATCAATCCAAAGCAAAAGGATGACAAATGAAGAAGTTGACATTGAAGTTAGTAGAAAGAAGCCCTAAAACGACAGTGGGTAACCACCTCGCTTTTGGTGAATTAAGCTCCAAACATCACAGGGACTTTGCCAATTTTGTACATGAATGACCACGGTTGTGTTCAGCAAAATGGCCCTGGTCACTGAAGACACCATGGTTGTGGTCAACAGAATGGTCGTGTCCAGGGAGCGCCCACTCGCCTGTGGCCCATGCCACGCCCGTGGCGATTTATTCTTCAAGATCCCAAAAATCAATAGTAACTCGACTCATTTTACACATGAATTACCACGGTCGTGACCATCAACATGGTCGTGGTCTTTTAAGGCCACCTCACCCGTGGTGACCGCCACGACCATGGTGAGATGAAGATAAGATGACCTCAGAGCAACCTCACCCATGGCAACCTCCTCCAACACAATCGTGCTACCCAACATGACCGTGGTATCCTCTACCAAAAATGATCATGGAACTCCCACGGCTGTGGCCACCATACATACTTACACCCCACTTCCACCTTCCACCTTCCACCTCAAACATTCCCATTACCTACGACTGTGACAAATAATCCCCACCACTACCATGACACCTCTCCATAGCCATGGTGACCACCAAAACCTGCCCATTTTCTCCACTATTTTTCCCTTTTTCCCCCACTTACCCTAGTTCCTCCCCACCACCTATATATACATAGGTGGAGGCCACAACACAGAGGTTAGCTTCCTTATAACCTTACATATGCACTAGCTACTCCTTAGCCATTTCCTTGCCTTCAAACCTCCCATATTCCATTTCCACTATAGAACCCTAGTTTTCTAGGTCTTCTACCATAATCCCCCATACTTTAATGCTATTCACCTACCTTGGAGGAGAATCCACATTCTACAATAGCTAGGAGGTGAAGGAGAAGAATCTTCTACAATCTCAATGGGCATCTACCACTTTGTTATTTCCTTTTTGCTCTTTTGCATGATTATGTCTAGCTAAGCCACTAGTGGTGGGATTTTAGGGGTTCAAATGTTACTTTGATACCTTGTTGGGGGGAAATAACTTGTATTGAACGTATTTACATTCTATGATGATTGCCTCTTGCTTGTATCTCATTTCCCATTATCCTTCTTGTGGTTTGTGCTTTTAAACATGGATTTCTTATTGTATGATGCTTGAAGACACCTAGATTCTAGGGGAAAATGGAATGTATGTGGCTATCTTAGTGATTGCTCCTAGGTCCAATTAGTGGATCTCTAGACAAAACTCTTAATTCCCACATACCACGCCCTTCTCCTACAAGTAGGTGTGAGATCTAAGTAGCTACTGTAAGAATGATTAGTGCAATTACCTAGAGTTGTATAAAGGCAGATGGTGTGTAGCATGAGGTGAAATACCCTCATCTCAACCCCATTCCATCCCTTGGCTCTAAATTGCCCTCAAAGGTTGAGATTGGATTGTGTGAATTCTAATACTTTTTTATAGAATATAATCCTTGAATCTGGAAAATTATGAGATCCTCATGTCTGGGAGAATTTGATTGGTGAGGACTTGATGTATGAGTGGTTTTTATCCCTAAATTGGTTTTTCCTCCCTCAGTGGAAGACTAAAGAAGGTAAAAAAATTTAAAGACAGAGAATTCTAATTTAATCTTAGTAGGATGGATATTTTGGGGAAGCTTTGATCATTCAATTGACATAACTTATTAGAGTGGTGATCATGGAAAAGAGTAACATAGTGATATTGAACCATATGGGAGATAAGATATCACTTGGTTTATCAAGAAGAATTTTTTGGAAAGGAGAGCGTGATTAATAAGTTTAAACCCATTTCAAAGGCTATAGGATTCAATCATGCCCTTTCCTTAAGGGGTGATAGCGGCTTTGGTAAGCGATTAGAGAAACCTAGGCACATTCCATGAGAGAGGGGTTCTATAAAGAGTGGGATCCCATAGGGGAGCCACTCCCTACTAAAATAAAAAGGCATCATCCCATATAACCAAACATCAACATAAGTTTTTTGCAAAAGGGATGATAACCAATTCATTCAAACATGTATGTATCGTAACACCAAAAGTAGCAGTAGAGTTTATATAACATCTAACCATTACAAGCTTGTTATCATCACTAGCCTTCACCACACAGTGTGAGATAAAAGAAAAACTAACTAAACATAGGACTTGATGAGGATCACCTAACTATATTGATATTGTCTCCCCAAAAAGTTGGCTACACCTGGAGTCCTGGTTCAACATGGTTAACTTCTCCTTGACCTACACCTAGGTTTGAAGCGTGTGCTAGCAAAAGGAGAAAAGGTAGATACTTAATCAAAATTTTGTTATGTTCATACTAAATATGGATTGATCAATGTTATGAAATAAAGGAAGTCCAATAAAAGGCTTCCCATATAAAAGACAAGTATGACCCAATGAGCATAAAAGAATATGAATTTCATAAACTGATAACAAGGATAATACTTGCCATTAAACATAAAAAGTGGTGCCACATAAGCACATATAAATCTTGGGCATAAAACCCATCACAATAATAACAACTTGCATGCATGTGAGATAACCATATCACTAGAATAACATAAAGACAAAGGTGGACAAGGCTCATAACCTTGAAACTTGATAGAGAATGGCACATAACTAAACTCCGCAATATATAAAGTTTGGGCCAAGCCTCATAAACTTGAAACCTAGGTACGAGGCACACAACCACCATCCTAAAAACATAAAGGGAACATAAGCTAAAACCAATGCAATTATACTATCCTAGGGCTATTGAGTCACATAACATCCATAATAGAGAGGCAAGTAAAAAGTATAGTCAGATTAAACAAGATTTGTCACCACATAAATGACAATATAAGCAACCACCACAAAAGTGGGAAAAAATAGCATGTATCACCAAGTATAGTTCAACCATGAAACAATATATAGGATAGATAAAAAAAAATGTCCATCACAATAAATTGATCACAAGATCAGAAACCAATAAGGTATTCCACAAGAAATATATTCTCAAAAGAGAAAGGATTATTCTGTAGATTGATTGTCCATAGGACCAAGAGAAAGAAGAAAATATGTCATTTCTCAATGTAGAATAATAGGAGATGCAAACAAACCTCACTTAAGAATCTAAACAATCCAAAGTCAGCCCTAGATCCAATCCTAGGTCTGCAAAGCATCTATGATGCATATATGTAGAACAAGGGTTGGGTTTACATCTATTATTCAAACCTTAAAGTTCACCTTTTTATTATCCATGAATTAGGTTATAAAAACCATGCCATATTGTAGATTATATTTTTATAATTTCAACACGTAATTTTTTTTTTGACATATATATTATTAGTAATGAATTTTACAAATTATAACCAATTTAGAAAATCTGTTAAAATTCATATATCCGTTAGCCTGGAATCAGAGGATAAAATTGATAGTACTAGATAAATTGTATTTCTCCATTTCTAGAACATATTTTATTTTATTTTTCTGAGACATAAATGATTTATTATGATTTTTGGAAAGTTCACCACTCAAAAAATAGCAAAGATCCTCGATAGCAAATAAAATCCGATCACTAGTCAACTTTGTTGATATTGCCCAATAACTAGAGACCAACTCAGTCGGGTGGGAAACCAGCAAGACCAGCACTCAAGGAAAGAAAAATGAGTGTGAAAGGTTGAAAATACCCCTGATGGAAAAACAAAACACACACAGATAAATGAAGGGCAAATATGAGATTAAATAGAGGGGATTCATCCCCTTTTGCACACCCGCCATGGATGTGTACACCAGTAGCAAGTAGATGGATGAAGTCAACCTCGACCCGCTGCTCAACCTAGAGTCAATTTAGTTCAGTTCACGAGAGCCAAGCAGAGTTAGAGAGCCTTTGCTCGACTACCATGGTGATGGGATGAGGAAGGACCACCCTGCCAAGGAGAACAGGTGGGAGGAGCAAACAAGGAAAAGAAGTTAGAGCCATGAGCATCAAAATGAAGCAAAAAGTGAGAATCAAATGATCAATTGAAGTCGTTAATGTAAAAATCAGTACACTCAGGGTCCTAGAACCATGAGAGAACCTCATCGGAAAGACCACTATCAGAACTCATCATTACCTTATAGACATGGATGAAAACAAAGCCCCGTGAGAAAGGAAAAGTAGGGAAAGGTGAAGAGAGCTTCAGGGAAAATAACCACCCAGACAATTGGGTTCTGGAGGTCAGAGATTCTTAAAGGAACAACAAGACCTTAGAGCTACATATAATATTTTCCACAGTAAAACATACCTCTTGGGACGAAATTGAAGACAGAGGGGAGATAATGATGGAGTGGCAGAGGATTTGAGCGCTCAAGCGTAGGGAGGTGATGGTGAAGGTGATTCTATAACTCAGTGGAGAAAAGGATGGAGAGGGTAAATTTGGGGGTTTGATTATATACAGGTCCATGGTTCCATCCCAGACTCGCCATGATCCTAAATGAATAAGGAAACTAGAGGAGAAAAGATATTGAGAAAGTGTAGAGTAGATTGAGAGAAATTGAAGGAATATGAATCAAGCACTATTCATTATTGTTTCCCGTTCATGAGAGAAGATGAAGACAATTTCAGGGTTGTAGGATCTGAAATTTGATGACCGAGGGCATCCCACATTAAACTGGGGATACTTTAGGAAAATTGATATTATAAATGTAATTGATTTAGGTGACTTAAATATTTCTTTCCTAAATTCATTTTAGGGGTCAAACAAGCCCCAAATTATTCCAAAGTTTGCAACTAAACAAGCTAAGACATAAATAATACGATTTTGGTATTAATATTCACATCTGGAAACTTTTAATATCTTATTTAATTATTTTATGCAAACCATATTTTCTCTTTTAAGATATATTAAAGGGATCTAGATTCACTAATTTAATGTGAAATTTCACCTTTAAGCAAACTAACACATATGGAACATGATTTGGCCATCAATTTTATCCCTTGAAACTATTTATCTTCTTATTTAACATTTTGGCCTTTTGGACACTTTCTCTCTCATAGACTTTACATATACATTAAAGATATCCTTTTTAGATGAAAATTTACATCTAAGCTAATTTAGGCATGTAGATTCTGATTCTAAAACTCTTTTCCACTTTTGAAGACATTTATGAATTTATTTGATATTTTGAAGAAAACGCATACATTCGTTTTTAGAAAAAAACTAGGTTAATTATTATTATTCCAAAATTATGAAACTTAACCTCCAAGTAAAACTAGATCCAAAGATTTTGAATCTTAAATTATTTTTATCTTTTGAGTCTTCATTTTATGTATTTTAGCCCATTATACATTATTACCAAAATTTCTTATATTAAATAATTCAATATCAAATTATCTTGTTGAAGGAGTTATTATTCATGTCATTATCTCTTTCTTAAAAGGTTATATAAAATTCTAGATCGAGTTTATTTTATCATTATCCCACTTGAGTTGTAAATTTGCATATTAGGCCATGATTGAAATATTAACTGAGGTATTTGTGCATATACCCATATATTGGAATTGAATAGTTATCCAATATATTTAAAAGCATATTATTTATTTTTATTTAACCATTATATTATTAAAGAAAACATATGCAATGTGTTTCATAATTACATTATTATAAAGATGTTGTTCTAGATTTTATTATGTGTTTTGTCACATCTAAATAACAAACTTCACTAGCTTTCTAATCAGGGGATAAGGTAGGATTCTAAGTTCTGGTTCGTTAGAGGTTCTTTATATAAAGAAATAGGGATTATTTCCATGTATTCCTTATTTTTATATTTTAAGGAAAAAACTCTGTTGTTTTCTCAAAATGTGTCTTATTGCATTTGTAATGTGACATAGCTTGTTATTTAAATATTGTCAGATTTTAAAAGGAAATAAATAAACATCAAGATTAAGTTTAGATTTTTAAGTGAGAGAAGTGATATCAAAAGAAAAGGCTAGCATTGTGCAACTTAACACATTCACACAATTAAAATACAAAAAGGTTAGTATATGTGCTGCATGGAAATGAACTAAGTGATTCTTTAGTACTCAAATTAGTGTAAATATAAGGAGAAAATGAACCCAACACCGAAATACTATACGAAGTATGTAATAAAAAGATTTGTTGATAACAAAGTTCAATAATCAAGATTCGATAGTAATATGAAAATTTTGTCCCAATATATTATTAGGTGATTAATCATAAAATCATATACATTTAAATTTTAGTTTTCTTCACGTTACATGATTTTTAGTTAAAAGAATTCAAGTACTAAACACATCTAAAATAAAAACTCAACCTAAAAACTTTACATGTAATAGGAGATGCATATAAATTATATTGAGTTAGAGGTATCAAAATAGAAAAAAATCTAATTTAGGGGATCTTAAAAGCTTTTTCTCATCTGAACACATATATGAGAAATTACAAAGAATTCATGCCCAACAGATCCATGATATATGGACATGATTATGAAAACCAAGCATACCACAAAGAGTAAAATATGATCTACCTTGCCATGCACAATGGCCTATTGGCAACCCACAAAAGGTGGAGGAAGGGTTCCACAAAAGATCAAGGTTCTCAAGGTGTGGGAAAGAAAATGAGACTTTAATACATACTTTATGGCAGTGCACTTAATTACAGAAGGTTTGGAAATTAATTCAAGAAAAATAGAAATCGGGTTGACTAGTGATCAATCTAACTTTCAATGGATAACAAGAAACATCAAGAATCTACCACAACATATTGATTGTCAAATGTGGTCTCCTAGTGGAGAGTATGGAAGGATCGATGTCATCTAGTGTTCCAAAATGCCAAGTCCAACCCAAAAGGACTATTTTGCTCCATCAAAATAGAAGTGCTCACTTGTCTACCTACATTCAAAAAATATGGATGAACAAGCCAACATACAAATCTGCATGATTAGATGAGATCCACCCAAACCAGGACATCTAAAGATGAATGTGGACACATTAGTACAAAAAAAGATAGCTACATACTTAGGGAATGAAATGGACAATAGATCTTAGGGGTAATCAAGCGAGGACCATTCAATGATGTAAATGAGGGAGAACTATGGATTATGGGCAATATCATGAGGAATGAAAGAATTTTGGGGAAGTAGCATTCTAGTCACAATAGTTACTTACAGACAAGTAGTTTACAAAATATTACATTGGAGTTATAGTACCTCTTAATAATGTTGGAATCACATGCATTATGGAAGAGATTATTTTCTAGGTCGGGATCTTCCTCTAGTCAAAAGAGATGATGGACAAGATTATATAAAGTCCATGAATCCTAGAGGAGGAAGAAGTTGGTGGTGGGTGGCCCAATGGAACAATGACAAGTGGTGGTAACACATTGCACAGAGAACTAGTGCTTTCCGTAGTGATGACATAATGCAACATTGACGATCCCTTGGGGCACGACAAGTGTCTGATCTTTAATGGCCACAACATATATGGAGGGGCTCCATGAATGAAGGGAGTGCATGGAAGAACCAAGAGACTTGGGAGAGAGAGTACTACAAGCGGAGAGGGTGGAAATTAGTTGAGATACAACTGGGCGAGAGGAAACCATATGGGTTTGAGGAGTTGGGAGAGAAGAACTGTGTGGGAAGGGGGGAAGTTGTGTAAGAGAAAGAGATAGGACACTTGAGAGGAAATGTACTATTTTTCCATTGTTGTTTGAGATTTTTCATATAATGCTCATTTTACTGCATTTAAGATAAATAGGCTGTAAATGTTATTTTACATAGTTAGTTCAAATACCTACACTTACTTGTTTAAAATATTATATTTTGTAACTAATGGAGGCTTTAGCAACATACAAATTACGTGTAAAACAATTGTAGCTAAAGGCCATTTTTTGTAGTTTGAATTTTTGTGACAAAGACAAGATCAAGTTGAATGATTTATGACAAGAAATGAGGGATATTAATGATAAAATTCCATCGCCCTGACGACCAAATTTTTTTTCCATCCCTTAGAAGGTTTTGGAGTTATGGTGTTCTGGAAAGCTACAAGATAACCGCTTGGGAAATTTTCATGGAGTGTTTTCCCACTATGAATCTTCTTTAGTATATGAGAATGTATATGGGAGGGGGTCGTGCCTTATGTCAAAATTTAGAATATTTAGTGGAATATAATTTCTTAAATTTTTTTAGTTGTTGCAATGTTGAAGCAAGCTATTTTACATGGATTCTTTAAGTACATCTGAAAGTCCACTTCATATTGCCCTAGATATCTGAGAAGAAAATATCATGCTACTATGGTTGTTTGCCTGCATCACATTAGGATCAATAGGAACTTATAAATATTGAAATATAATGATAATAATAAACTTGAAATGTACATATGATCTCAATGCTCTATGACATGGATAGTGCATTATCTATGTTCAACCTTTTTTTCTCTTTGCTTATAAATGGATGGGAATACTTGCTCAGTTCATGCGTTATTTGTTCATCTTTATTCTTTCATTTTTGGATATCTTTGTCCTATTAAGGGTTTTGAATCTCTATTCGTATCATTCTGTAGTTTTTACATTTCCCCTTTGATACCATGATTTACAAGTTACCTCCACTCTCCCTCCTTTTTAGTTATACTTCTACATGTATTTGGACTTTTTGTCCTTTAGGTGTGATGCATGACTCACCTCTTTAGAATGAAGGAGAGTAACATTCCTATTTCACCAAACCAATAGTGCCCTTTAAAGTTATTTGCCTCTTCTAGTGATAAATATCTCATTATATATTTTTTCAAATTGTACTCAATAAATAACATACATTTAACTTCTCTTTTAGATATATTTTGAATAATCCACATTATATGTATAAAAGAATTGTTTTAAAAATAAATGACATCAAAACATCTTAGAGTCTTTTAGAAACATCCATCCATTTACTATAGAGTTTCAATGACATTTAGAGTTTCTAGAGCCCCTCGCCACCTATCATTAGTGTTGGAGTAGGGGTGGGAATGGCATGGTCCAGGTGGTTCTCTATTTGTACTAGTTTCTAGCAGATATTTTTATTCAACATGCTTTAATTTAATTATATGATATTTACATAGTATAGATTGTTCCTAAGGGTCAAAATATCTAATGTTTCGACAAGCCATATAATTTTAGAGGTTGACTATTAATTTGAAACTTACGTTAATGAAATTATTTTTAATATTAAAGGATTTTCCAATCAAGAGAAAGGCTCTTGAGTAGTAGTGTTGACATGCCCATTTTTTCTCACTCGACATAATTTTAATTAGTGTTGATTCTTGAGCTAATGATGGAATTCATTCCACACTCCATCAATTTTCCACATTTATCATATTTCCCACATTGCCCCATATTTTCCACATTTTTTATACACCCAAATTTACCCAATTGCATCTCTTCACAACTTTCTGTAAAGAAACCTTCTTTTTAGACCAAAACTGCAAATTTCTCTTCAATTATGCTTTTTATAAGCTCATTTTCATTAGCATCCCAGTTGAATTATCCATAATAAAAAATATTCTTCTTATTCCACAAATATTCAATTGTCTTTCTTGATGAATCCAATATGTAATCCTAAATTATCTTTCTCTACAATTATCTTTGATTTTTTCAAGAACTATCATGAAATTACTGAAAAATTGAAAAACTGGTTTTTGTTCAACAAGACACCTAGAGGATCGATTCCCTCTGCATGTGCCATGTGAAGGATTGACCTGATCCACATTCCCCATAGACATCAGGTATTGTAGTGATTTTTCGTTTGTTCTAGAAGGCTCTGACCAGAACCATGAACCCTAATATCCACCTATATATCCCCCATATCTACTACATTCCACTCCTAAAACCATAGGATCAAACTACCTCCCTCTTTCATTTCCATATTACTCATGATCAGAGAAACACCACCTACCCTATTAGCGTCTATAAGTCATTGAAACGATAATCTTCTTTGGTAAATTTTCTCTACATAATCTTGTTTGACATAATTTCTCTAATACAACTTCTTCATTATTCTACTCTTTTGAATAAATGAGATTCTATTATTAGGTCAAATTTTCCAATCATCCTCTAATCCCATGCATTCATCTTAATTCACCCGTGAGGGATCTCCATCGTGGGTGGTCCCGAGGTGATTAGGACCCCAATTTACCTAAAAATAGGACATTTAGGGCAATGATGGGAAGGACACAAACATGCCCAACCATAAAAGCACACCCACTAATAAAAATATGCCCTTTATCATTTTCCTATTGATTTTGATTTTTTATCATCATGAATCATTATTTTTTGCACAACCACCTAGACGTGGTTTGGTAGCGGTTTAATGGTCAAAATGGGGGTGCTAATATTTCACCACTCATAACAAGATTGGCTAACTAGATTTCATTGGATTTTTCATATTTTTGTTATTTTCTTTTCAAGTGAACTTGTATGACAACTCATCTTTCTATGATGTATTCAACGATTTATTATGTTGTTCCTTATTTTCCATATAAAACATGACGGTGACTTGAAACATATGTATTTTTCTTTCAGTGTAACCATCAACAAAGTTTCAATACCGAAAGGTCATGAATCACTTTTCATATCCTTTTTGGGAAGGGTGTGATATATTGGAGACTCTTTTTTGGATGCCAAGATGATCATAATAGAATTCCCATTCTATTGTTGCAAAAATTAATTGTCTTCAAGATCATTCAGATTTTCTTTTTTTTAGATGTATTCATTTTTCTGTCATGTTTTATTTTTTCTAGACTTTTCTTTTTCTAGTTGCTTTGGGATTGTGAGATGCATACCTCTAATTCTCCAGCCTCATGCTCACAGATCTTGGTGATCTTCTAGTCCAATTTTTCCTTTTTGTCTCCATTCAATATTGGTAGTTTTCTCTTTTTATTTTTATGTTTTCCCTTTGTTTTTTCTCTAATGATTTAGGGTTTGTGACACACTTCCCTTTTAGAGTTTCAGGTTCACTTTTGTTGTGTTCATTTTCATTTATTACACACACACACACACAGATATATATATATATATATATATATATATATATATATATATATATATATATATATATATATATATAAATGAAAAATCAAGTTAAGATGTAGGCTAGAAACAAGACCTGGTCCTTTATGAGAAATGTTGTTAATTTTTCTTTATTTGTATATAACCAGCTTTCACGCTTTATGGTCTTGCTTCTAAAGATGCTAAAATTCAATAGTTGCACTCTACACTCCTACAAACCTATGAGTAACACCCCAATTTCTAAAACATGCACAACACTAAGCGAAAGCATCGATCTCATTGTGATGTCACAAACATGATTATCATTGCATAAAAATAAAGTTCATATATACCAACACGGGATAAAATAACATTTCTCATACTCAAGTCCCCAACATAACTCATACATGAATAAAACTAAACATGTTTACTCCTAACCATCCTACACTTTCTCATAAAACTCACACTAAACTAAAACACATGATTCATAAACATATAGGAAATCTAATCTATGGATAGTTGGCACTGATAACACCAAATTTTGTGATGTTTTTGGCCCTTATTTTGTTATCAAAACTGCCCTTTTTAACAATTTCCCTCTTCTTTTTGTCATGTTTTTGAATAAACAGTCCACGCTACGCTATTAACTCAATTTCATCATCTTTTGCAGAGTTTTCCTCATTATTCAACTCATTTATCAGCAAAAAGGCCTGTCCCGGCCCACTAACGTGTTCCACCTGCATCAGCCTCCTTACCAATCAGCCGGCCGATACGGTCACTGCCCGATAGGGCAGCACGATACACTGTCGCGCGACACGACAGTGTTGTGCAAGAGGAAGTGGATGAGCGATACGCCATTTACCCGATAGGGAGCCGGACATGCTACGACTGCTGAAGCATGTCGCGCGATACATGCCACCCACCGGCAGGCGCCACTCGTCACGATGACTGACAGCCCTACATCCTAGTGTCGGGCGACCCACATATCAAGCACCCCTGAAGCCACAATAATGGAGCTGAAGGAGGAAACGTGGCGCCCAGAGAACCATAATTTCCCCCAACTGCTGCCTATAAATAGCAGCTAAAGGAAGACGAAAAGACAAGTCGGAACCCCCCGAAAGCCAACTCAGGAAAGCATCTGGAGCTAGCGTGTCGTGCCTCAAAGGCGTGCCGGGCGATTCTAGGTGAGCACTTCCCCATCCCAAGAGGGGGGGAATGGTTCACTTAGGCTCGTCCCGGGCACCACTGCAGGCCGATATCGGCCAACATGACACCCGATATCAGTGACCGATACTGGGAGAAACACTCTATCCCGACACGATACCAAACCCCGATACACGTCACCAGTCGCGGCGTGTCGCCTGAGAGGGTACTGCCCGACACGATCGTATCGGGCAAAGGTGCCACGCACGCTACGTCCGCCTGTCATGAGCGTGTCGCCCGAGAGGGTGCCGCCCGACACGGGCGTATCGGGTAAGGCTCCCGCCTGGTATCGGGCTGGAGAGTATGCTGCTGCCTGTCGCCCTTCTAAATCAAGAAGGCAACATTTATCTTTATTTCAGTCATTTACTTTCTTTACTTATGCAATGTAATCATACCCTTATATGTTAATGGAATTAGAAGAAGTTTAACTATCTGCTTCTTTATGTTTGGTACCTTTTGTTGGATGATTGCTATGTTTAACATCTGAACTCTAGCTTGTACGCTTGGATCGCGTTTCGATTAGCTACTGAATCATGTTTTCCCATTGCAACAACCTTGAGAGAGGTGTTGTGGCTCTAGTGTTTGGTCTGATACTGGAGTACGAAAGTGCCCAGGATCAGAGTTGCTGTAGTAACCTTTCCACTCTAACTTAAGTCCAGTAACCTCGAGAGGGGTGTTGATGCTTAGTTAGAAGTACCCACTTCGACAGGAGGGGTGCATAATGTTTTCTATCGCCGCTTGTTTTACCGAAGTTTTCTCCTTCGTTCCTTACTAAAGCAATAGTGTTATCTCTCTGTTTCCGTTGCATGAAAACCCCTAAAAAATGATAAATGCTTAAAACCTTATTTTTCCTTGTAGCTCCAGTTGGAGATAGATTTCTTTTGTTTTATCAATCCTATTCTATTGTTCCCTTGAGGGAACTTTTATCATCTCCTTACCCATATCGGAGTGTAACGTGTCGATTCTGTGTTCTCAAAACTACCACCCTTGTCCCTGTGTTCGACCCCGTATATCTACTTCGACCTCGTAAACAAAGTTGTGGGGGCCTAGAAGGTTTCAGGTTATAAATTTAAAGGTCTGACTACTTCAAATCCGCTCCACTTTTAGGACGCGTGATTTAGGCTGGTCAACTTTTTGGCGCCGTTGCTGGGGACAAGGCAAAATGGTACTCTTGACGAACCTGAATCCACTAACTACACTCCAATGCCTCAAGCTTAGAAATGAGCTTGACAACACTCTCTTTTCCTTTTTTTATTTATATTATTATTATTCTTACCTGAAATGAGTAATTCTTATTATTAATAACATATTTTCTAACTTGATTTTTTACATGCTATTCAGGTGCTCAGAAGGAAGGCATTTTCTCAACTGAGCACCGACACCATCAAACATGTCGCCTCGTGTTGAACAACCTCTTTCAGAAGGTGAACGCCAAGGGAGAGCTAGACCTCACTCGCCCCCGCCTGAAGATAATGACGGCTACGACGACAATGATAAGCCTGAAGATCCAGAAATGGAGCAGTTCGAGGAAGATCATCGCCAGGATAGACGTCGTCATCACCAGAGGCACATGAGGAACCAAAATAATCAAGAACAGCACCAGGGAGGCAGCGACAATGACGATTCAGATGAGGAAGAAAAGACTCTAAGGGAGTTAGCTTCCACAAAGGCTAACAATTCCAGATGCCCTGTCATCATTCCTCGATTCAACGCCACCAACTTTGAGCTCAAGCCATCAGTCATCTCCATGATTCAAAACAAAAGCTTTTGAGGGAGTTCTAGTAATGACAATCCCTATCACCACTTGGATGCTTTCAAAAACATCTACGACACCATCAAGATGCGGGGAGTCCCCTAGGAGGTAATCTATTGCAAGGGCTTCATCTTTTCTTTGGAAGATAAGGCTCTATCATGGTACTTGGGGTTGCCCCACCAAGATCTGAACGGCTGGAGTGCACTGGTGGATGCCTTTGTGAACAAGTTCTATCCTACTGAGAAGACTGTCAGAAATATACAGAGGATTACTTATTTCATGCAAAAGCCAAACGAAAATCTCCATGATGCCTGGGAACGATACTAAGAATATCAAAGGGACTGCCCTCATCACAATTACAAGAAATGGTTCTTGATAACTACCTTCTACAATGGTCTAACCCCCGAGGAAAGGGTTGCACTGAATGTAGAAGCAGGAAGTGACTTTCTGGGGAAGAAGCCGAGCAGGTCCGAGAAGATCATCAAGAACATGGCTGAGCTGCAAGCTGGCACTGACTATGATAGATCCGACAGGGGGCAAACTAAGAAGGCTAGTGAAGGACCTTCTTTTGAATCCAAGGCTCTTGAGACTATCACTTCTCAAATCCAGAGGATAGCGACTGATGTCAAGAAACTATAAGAATCATGTGGGAAGGGAAAGAAGCATATCGAGAAGGTCATGAAGTGTGTCACCTGTGGAGAGGGCAGACACGGGGTAGACCAGTACATCTACACCTGACCTGACGCATCGAGCGAAACTGAATCTGAGGTTGAGGAGACTGAGAATGTCTCTTTTGTAAATTTCAAGAGGTCAGACCATCCTGGTTTCAGTTATGGCAACAAAGATGTAGCTGAAAACTCACATCAGCTGCATAACTCCACCAAGCCACCTCAAGCTTTCGAGAAAAGGGGAGGACAAAGTCAATTTGCCAAAAACACCTCCTTCCAGTCAAACAAAGGAAATTTTCAAGGACAAGTTAAATACCAGGGTTAAGCCAAAGAGCAGGGACGGGACAAGGTTTGAAACCAATCAGATGTGGTTGGACAATTGTTTGATTTTGGGAAAAGATAGGATACAATTAATAACCAGCTAGCACAGAGTGCGCTTTCAAATTCGGGAGTTCTGAACTCACTGCAGGTCCAGGTGGCGGATATGCAGACACATCAACGTCAAATTGATCAGCAATTAGCTCAGATGGCCGAATTAATAAAGAATCCCTCGGGAAAAATACCTTCCAACACCGAAACTACCAAAAAGGCAGGGTTGTGATCAAGAAAGACGGAGATCGATTCACAAAGTATGGATGCTACTGGAGGCTAAAAGTGAAGAACCTGGAGCCGTTGAGATGGTGACGAAAACTACATCGCTCCTCGGGAGGTAGCCTGAGCTTTTAATTTTCCTAGAATAGGATGTTATTTACTTTCTTGCAAAACAAACATTACGAACATTTGAACTGTAATAAGGCCCGAGTCAGTGCATGCGTCACATGTGCTGACTCTTCTGTTTTATGGGCCACTGCTCTGTTTTATAGACCTGGATGGGTAATACTATCTGAGGTCGGGAACTTAACCTCAGGCCAATGATGTTTTACTCATCGACCGCTTTTTCCCCGCTTTATTTTTAAGTTTTCCATCTAGATTTTGTTTTGAAGGGTTCATATCGGGCAGCAACTCAACCAGCGCACAGAAAGCGCTCATTTCAGGCAACAGTATCGTAAAAGGGCGTGACAGATGGCATGCCTGGGCGGCATGCTCCCGTATCGTGCAAGATGAGTAATTACCCTTGTTTAGACGGATGGACTTCCCGTCTCTGGAATAACTTATCTCAACGGTCGATACGCGTCCTGGAAATTCTCGTTTTACCCCTGGTTGGGATTACTATATATAGTACAGAGGTTTTACCGTGTCGGGCTGCTACCTTTACTCTTTTCACCTACCCGTATCGTGCTGTGATTTCCTTTGTTTGCTCCTGTGTCACGCAACCCTCATCTACTCTCGTGCCGCACAAAGTAGCTACTAGCAGCAAAGGTATAGCCCGACAACCGTATCGTCCTGGCTTGCCCGATACGACCTTCCTATCGTGCATAACGTAACTGGCTAACGGCTTTGGTTAATTTCCTTGTATCTCCCGACACTAGTGTCGGCACGTCTTTAGCATGTGCTTGCCCGATACGTCATATCTGGCGCCAACCGTGTCACCCATCCTTGTGCTGCCTCGCTTGTTTTATTGTCGGGCGACACATTGTTCTTTTCATTAGAAAGGCTCTATCGGGCACTGTGTTTCACATGACCGTATCGCCTGACACACTCATGTCGGGCGACGAACCTACTACGTAGTTTTCTCCGTATCTTCTAGTTCTGTATCGCCTAAGATATGCTTTTGACAGACGATGCCCTGATCTCGTATCAGGCACGAGCCGACATCTTTGAAAGCTTCGTATCGCCCGATACAATGGTGTCGGGTAAATTTTGTATCGGGCCAAATTTTATCATGCTTTCAGTTTTCCTTTTAAACGCCGGTATCAATTTTTAGTTCTGCCTACCTAATATCGGCACATCTAATTGATCAATAAATTTTTTTAATGCTAACAGAAATGGCCCGTACAAAGCAAACCGTCATTCGAGTTGACGAACACGGTATAAGAATCGACACCGAGGCCGCAGCTAAAGCAACAACGGTCGGGCAGAAATGCCCGAATCTCGAGGCAACTGGGCCAACAACAGCTGAAAAGAGAACAAGGACGGGAGAAATGACGGCTCCAACCACAGCTCCAACAGCAGCGGCAGAACCTCTGGATCACACACTAGGAAGGTTCGTGCCAAGAGATGATGAGCACGGACGCCGCTACTCGGAATTGGCGACTAAACTTTACAGGCCGAGCAGATTCTGCCACTAGTCATCCTTCATTCAATTGGGGATTTTTGAAAGACTGGAGAATGTCCTCGCTGCGACAGGACTAAGGAAGATCTGCTTCAGCCATTCCGCCTCCTACACCGAACTCACAAAGGAGTTCATGTCGTCTCTCCACTGGGTGAAGAATACTGCTGAGGAAGTTGAAGAATGCGGCGGAGCGGACAGACTACAAGGGCGACTGTACAACTCGGAGCACGCCATCTCCGAGAAGTTGCTCAACCAGATCTTCTCTTCTAGCGAGGAGGAGAAGAAGCTGATGAATAACAGTGAAAGGATCACCGAAGGAGACTGGTTCAACCCCGTGGAGCTCTGGAAAAGGCTGACCGACGAATCATCATTTAAGCCGGGAAGCAAGGTGGCGGCGGTGCACTCATGTTTTTGGAGAATAGTGCACAAGCTGGTGGCGTGCCTGCTATTCAGCAAGAATGAGTCCAGCAATATTTACACCTTAGAACTCCACATCATGTGGCACATGATGGAGGGCAGAGTGATCAACCTGGGGCGGTTCCTGCTGAACAGGCTGCACCCAATAAAGGATGCCACCAAGGAATACTGCATAGGTGGCATTGTCAACCTGATCGTGGCTGGGATTGGGTACCTACGGGAGCCGCGCAGCCTTTCGAGGACAAGGGGCGACGAGTTGATCGACCTCAAGTACCTCATGAGGGCCACCATTATAAAGAAGGAGGGGAGATGCTACTTCTACGAATTCACAAGGACAAACACCTTCCTTCCACTGCCCCACTGTGCCGCCTACGACGTAGAAAAGCTGGTCTTCACCACAGCAGAAATCAAAGTTGTGGCAGTAGGAGCAGCTTACGCCGCCACCACCAGAATTCAAGAAAGGGCGGCTGCGAGAGGAGAACCAATCCCTCTCGACCCAAGGCAGGACAAAACTCCAACAACCTTCGCTGAGCCAGCCGCCACTCCAGAGCCACTGACGACAACAGTTGATAGAGCTGTCATCGCTCCTACCGTACCGGCCACAATCACAACGACACCTGCCGTGGCTGAAGAAGAACCGGAAATCGTCGAGGTCGCTGTGACAACCGGGGCAGAAACAATAAAGCAGGCCCCGAAGGGAGCTGTCGCGGAAGAGACAGTCACAACTCCCGAAACTTCTGTGATGCCTTTAGAGGCAGAAGAGGAAGCACAGCCGGACGCCGGTGATGGGGTGTTCGTCGAGATCCTTGAGATGGAGCTCGGAGCTGCACAGGTAACGCCGACACTGCCACAGGTGTCCCCTATAGCAGCTGCTGAAGAGATCACCGACAACGTAGAGGTGGAGCAGCATCCACCCACACCGCGACCTTCTCCACCACGATAAGAAAGTGAGGCAGGGGCGGCCGCAAGGGTGACGACACCTCACCCAGTAGCATCTACCTCGCGGACGATCAAGATAGGTTCTACCTCGTCAGGTAGACCCTCACGTGAGAGGAGTGTCGCGAGGACGGGAGGGAGACCTACAGGAGCCCCTCCGTCGCTCGGGAAAATGCTGGGGCACGAACTGGACCACTTGTGGGAGGTAACAGAGAGCCACTCAGCTACATTTAATTCTCTAACCCGCAAGTTTTCATTTTTCCAGTAGAGGCTGAATAGCCAGGAATGGGAATTGCTGACTCTAGATGGCCTTCCTGTCCGACTAGAAGAACTCAACGCCGTGCTTCAGCACGCCCTCCAGCGCCTTGACGTGATCGAGGAGAGGTTGAACAGGGGAGACAACCATCCGCGCCCAAGGTAGCCGAGAAGGTCTCCGTCACCTCTTGGATGAGGCTCTCCACCCTCCTCGTCGGCAACCTCGTCAGGATCATCATCCTCTTCCTCTTCCAGCGGGCCTTCTACAACTCCCGAAAAAGAGACGATGCATAAGTCTGCGAAGGGATCTCCAGCAGGAGAGGAGAGCGCCCGAGGCGTTGAAGACTTCGCTCCCTCCACCTCCCTAGATGAAGCCGAAGACAACAATGAATCTGTCAACATCGGGGAGGATTCTTCTGATTAATCGTAGGGAGAAGGGGGGACATCTGTGCTGCCAACCAAAGACACCCCCCAGAGGAAGAAGCTCAACAGCAGATGTATTCTCTGCACCGTCGGAGATACCTTCCTTCGAGATTGCTGACTTCGACAGAAGAGCCATTGGATACCTAACGATCAGGGACCAGAAGCTGCTAAATAAGGTCTTGAGGTCGCAGGCTAACGAAGAAGAAGTCATCTGGAGTGACGGCTATTTCTCAGTGCAACGGGGAGCGCTAAGAAGCATATTCTGCTCCACAGCCGTCGTTGGAAAGAAGTTGTTTAGGGTCCTACAAGGCACCGTGATAGAGAACGCATGCGCTAGGACAGACCAACAGATGATCTACAACGCCACCCCGGCCTTGGCGAGAAGACTGATGAGGGGTTTGTATGAATCTACATAGGTGGCCAGTATGCTAAAGCACATTGAAGAGCACAACCCAAACTTGGTGTTGGCCCCCTACAAACATCAAAAGAATTGGTTCCTGTGCGTTGCTGACCTCCGTAGTCATGATGTTCAACTACTCAGCTGCTACAACAAAGAGGTCCCGCGCACAGGTAACACTTTCGTGCACCCCGAAGAAAAACATATGAGGCTACTCCCATTGTGCCTCCACTGTGTTATCAAGAATGGAATCCAACGCCACAGCGGTGTCTGGAATTTCTTCACACCGAGGGACTTCCCCGTCCAAGAAGAAGAGGGAAGTGGAAACAACGCCTTTATAGTCCTGCGAGCCATGGAGATTATACATGTCTTCGGATTCTTAAGACAACTCCAGAGCCAAAATTTCTACTAGCTCAGAAGCATATATGCACTATTGCTGATCAAGGACAAATGCTATTTCCTAGACGTAGGGGTACCGGAGAGGCTGCTGGACAGTGACCTAGAAGACGAATCTTCGTAGCCCAACAGCACTCCAGAGAAGGAGGCTGAGATGGAAAAAGACATGTATGGGGCAGGCAAGCAGTTAGAGATCCTGCGAGAAGTGCACGGATTCGAAGACCCTGCTTCGCCTGAAACATCAGAAGAATTGATCAATAATTTTGACCGCTTCTCGTGCTCTACACTCACGCAGGAGCCGGTTAATGAAATTCTTCTGAAGATAGATGATTCTACCCCGGCAAACGTAATCTATGAGGTAGGCGATGCCATAGTCCCAGTTGATGACTTAAGGGACATGGTAAAAGATGGAGGATGCTTGGCGATATCTGTGGCGGCCGCCTACATCCAAACAATACAGACAAAGTTTGAACACGCATACATAGCTCATCCAATGTTGTTCAACGACATCTGCCTTGCTGATGAAACAGGAGCAAAGCAATCATTTTTGGCAGAGTTGGAGCACAGGGTTCCATGCACAATCTTCCTTCCCATCCTGCATTACAACCACTGGGCGCTCCTGACGTTGTACACTCGCCAACGAGTAGGAATCTTCTACAACAGCTCGGACAGCAACAAAGATCATCCAGTGCAGTGTACATCGACAACATTGACCTCCCTTGAGCGCTTAGTGCAAAAATACTACAACGAGGTGGCGGTACTGATTCAACTATTCCTGGAAACAGCAGCAAGCAAATGGCACGAGCTCCAGTTCTGCCACCGCAGTCCACAAAAATTCCTCTATCCAACGACTACGACATCTTCGTCTTGGAATGGATATCAAATGAAGCGACGCCTGACCAGCTCCACCACATCGATTACCACAGCAAACGAGGAGAATATGTGTGGAAGCTTCTATCTGGTGTAGGCGCGCTCACCAGTTAATCCCTCACTGAGTTAAACATTAACCTACCTTATCTACTTCACAACTCTGGGATAGAGAGTGGAGTAAGTTTGGGGGGGTACCATGTACCAGTGAGGGAGGTATAAAAATTTTCTTCAAACTTCACCCTCTTTGTTCTTCTTTCTCCTTATCATGTGTACATATACATATACATGCTCATACAAAAATCTTTAAATTTTTTTTAAAAAAATTTCTCATTTTGTTTCCATACATATGTACAAAGACACTATATAGTAAAAACTTGATACGACTTCTTGCCAATTTATTTTCTTTGTGCCTAAGGAGATGCAACTTTTGTTATGTCTTTCTGACAATGCAGCCTCAAACAACAAAAGACTACGACTTTCCACGCTAAAAATTGCGAAAAATAATCTTGCAACAGCTAAGAGACATGTATGTAGAAGGAAAAAGCTGCTCAAACAACATCAAAAATTCCTCTTGCTTTCCCTTACCCAACGAATATCCCAAAAAGAGAGAATAGCCTTATGAGAGTGAATAAAAGCATGAGAGTTGTGCCAAATGAAAAAATAAAAAAATATATACACACTTGTTTTCCAAAAGTACCCATCTTTAGGCATGGTAGTTCCGGGGCAATGGTATGTAGGATGTGAAATCACTGCTCTAAAGCCAACTAGCTTGGACTGCAGGGACCACTCGCCTACTAACGGACCCGTACCTGGATGGACTGATGGGAAACAAGAAAAACCCAAAAAACCTTAAGCCTACCCAAACACACAACTTTCTACTCCCAAAAGCTGTTTGGTGTGAAAGCTAACTTCGAAATCATGCACCCAAGTCTCGCCGAAGCTGTGGAGAAATTTTTTGCTTAAATAAGGCAGGAAAAATAAAGTCTGATGTTCGTGGTCGGGCCGTATTCTCTGTAAGACATCTCAATGCTCGCTCAAACCCATGGTCTGGAAACTATACCGGTCAAGAAGAAGCATCACAAAACAAAGTTTAAAGATTGATTGAGGACAATCAAAATGCTAAGTTTGGGGGAGTTGATAACACCAAATTTTGTGATGTTTTTGGCCCTTATTTTGTTATCAAAATTGTACTTTTTAATTATTTTCCTTTTCTTTTTGTCATGTTTTTGAATTAACAGGCCACGCTATGCTATTAACTCAATTTCATCATCTTTTGCAGAGTTTTCCTCATTATTCAACTCATTTATCAGCAAAAAGGCCTGTCCCGGCCCACGAACGTGTTCCACCTGCATCAGCCTCCTTACCAATCAGCCGGCCGATACGGTCACTGCCCGATAGCGCAGCACGATACACTGTTGTGCGACACGAGGGTGTCGCGTAAGAGGAAGCGGACGAGCGATACGCCATTTACCCGACAGGGAGCCAGACCCGCTACGACTGTTGAAGCATGTCGCATGATACAGGCCACCCACCGACAGGCGCCACTCGTTATGACGACTGACAGCCCGACATCCTTGTGCCGGGTGACACGCATATCGGGCACCCCTAAAGCCGCAACAATGGAGCTGAAGGAGGACACGTGGTGCCCAGAGAACCATAATTTCCCCCAACCGCTGCCTATAAATAGCAGCTACAGGAAGACGAAAAGACAAGTCGGAACCCCCCGAAAGCCAACTCAGGAAAGCATTTGGAGCTAGCATGCCGGGCGATTCTAGGTGAGCACTTCCCCATCCCGAGAGGGGGGGAATGGTTCACTTAGGCTCGTCTCGGGCACCACTGTAGGCCGATATCGGCCAACATGACACCCGATACGAGTGACCGATACTGGGAGCAACACTCTAGCCCGACACGATACCAAACCCTGATACGCGTCACTAGTCGTGTCGTGTCGCCCGAGAGGGTACCACCCGACACAATCGTATCGGGCAAGGGTTCCACGCACGAAACGTCCGCCCGTCATGAGTGTGTCGCCCGAGAGGGTGCCGCCTGACACGGGCATATCGGGCAAGGCTCCCGCCCAGTATCGGGCTGGAGAGTATGCTGCTGCATGTCGCCCTTCTAAATCAAGAAGGTGACATTTATCTTTATTTCAGTCATTTACTTTCTTTACTTATGCAATGTAATCAGACCCTTATATGTTAATGGAATTAGAACAAGTTTAACTATCTGCTGCTTTATGTTTGGTACCTTTTGTTGGATGATTGCTATGTTTAACATCTGAACTCTAGCTTGTACGCTTGGATCGCGTTTCGATTAGCTACCGAATCATGTTTTCCCATTGCAACAACCTTGAGAGAGGTGTTGTGGCTCTAGTGTTTGGTCCGATACTGGAGTACGAGAGTGCCCGGGATCGGAGTTGTTGTAGTAACCTTTCCACTCTAACTTAAGTTCGACAACCTCAAGAGGGGTGTTGATGCTTAGTTAGAAGTACCCACTTCGAGAGGAGGGGTGCAGGATGTTTTCTAATGCCGCTTGTTTTACCGAAGTTTTCTCCTTTGTTCCTTACTAAAGCAATAGTGTTATCTCTCTGTTTCCGTTGCACGAAAACCCCTAAAAACTGATAAATGCTTAAAACCTTATTTTTCCTTGTAGCTCCAGTTGGAGATAGATTTCTTTTGTTTTATCGTTCCTATCATGTTGCACTACAAAAAATTTGGCCTTTGTTGAAGAACATTTGTGAGGAACCAAAAATCGTGAATAATGATGTCCATTTGTGAGGGCTCATCCTTCAAATATGGGACCAAATCCCTCAACCGTGTTCTTAACATCGTTAGGCATTTTATGTGAACATTGGTCCCTCACAAATACATTTCTCACAAATCACTCCGTGAAAGATGCCGTGTCAAATATTTCCCTCCATCTCATTACCCTTCCCTCCATTCTTTTACCATTGTATTCTGCGGACTTTGCCAAAATATGCCACTTTTAGCGAGATTTGCAATCACCAGAGCGAGGGTTTTGCCCCGATCGCCCCCGACTCCCCCGACGCCCCGACCATCGCACCTCCTTCCGCGTCCCCTTCCGGGTCATCTCCTCCCCTATCCATCGCACCTTCTTCTGCTCCCCCTTCAGAGCCATCTCCTCCCCCGACCATCACCGCACCTCCTTCCGTCGTCTCTTTCCCCAGCAGGAAGTCGTTCAGGGGCCAACTTAGTGGCTGGATCAGACGATAGTGGCGACCAAGCGGGAGCTTCGAGATCATCGCGGAAGAGAAAGAAGGCTTTATTGTCAGGATGTCGTCGTCTACAGAGAGGGAATGGATCCTCAATGAATCCCCTTGGTCGATGGATGGAGTGTTGGTTATCGCTCAGGCGTGGGCACCAGGCTCTGCACTTCAACCGGGATGGCTTGAAGTACCACCGGGATACCGCTGGACTTCGGGGAGATTGCCCTTTCAGCTAGATGTATGGATGCTGCTTCGCTATGCGTGGAGCTAACCTGCTCCGATAAAATCCCCAAATCTACTTTGGTGGAAGTTAACAGATCTAAGAAGCAACTGAGGGTTGAATCTATTGTGAAGCCCCTCTTTTGCTCAGGATGTACAAGATTCGGGCATAGGCTGAGTTCATGTCCCAAAGCTAGAAGAAGTGTGGCTCCTCCAAAGGACGTCCAGTTACGCTTCGGGAAGCAGGCACAAGGTGCTCGAAGATTTGTCAAAGAGAAACAAGCAGTGCCTACATAACATAAGATGGCTGACGATGCCGACCAGGGGACGGATGTTGCGATGGAGCAGTCTATCACACTTTAGGTGGTCAACACTGTCCTGGACAATGCTATGAAAAATTTGCCACATAAATTGTTGATGTTTTTATTTCCTAATGCCTACTTACTTCTCAAAGAATGCCTTGTTCTTGATCAGGTATAGGATAAATGTAGAGAAGGCAGAGTGGATAATATATGTTACTGATGCTGGCCAATCACAACACTTTGACATGGTATTCAATGTAAGTATCTTAAAACTGGATCCTTGACAGGTTGTATCAATTATACGCCAATTGATATCTTCATTTCATTTTTCTTAACTCAAATACAAGCTGCAAAAATGGCTGGTTGGCTTCCTGATCCTAATGAAGCTTCATATCCTAAAGTAAACCATGTTGCATTTGGTCTTGTTCTTGGTTCAGATGGGAAGCGCTGTCGGACAAGATCTTCTGAAGTGGTTAGATTGGTTGATTTACTTGATGAACCTGTTACACGCTGTAGAAAGGAACTCCAACAAAGACTTGAGAGTAATGGTAGGTGTTGACTTAGTATTATATATGATCACATATTTACACTCCCATTAATCCTACACCTTTTTCATTTGAACGTCAGGTAAACCTCCTGAATGGATAGAGGAAGAAATTACAAAAACTGCTGAGGTAGTTGGTTATGGTGTTGTGAAGTAAGTTATCTTCTAGCTATTTACGACCTCTGCAAGTATGTGATTAAATACTACATTATTGATTGACTTATTAGCATATACTTGCATACATGTAAATTTGTACTCTTGGTTTGGGCATAGACCTGTAAGACAATGTTTGCTAATCTGTTGTATGGTGTCTTATTCAGAACTGTTTACTACAAGCAAGTTAATAATTGTTCTTTGCTTTGAGGCAATTCCTACTTTTTTGTTTACAAAGTGCTTCAAGGAGAGTTGATTTGTTTTTGTTAGAAAGTCTCTTTTTTAACTACTAAGTCACCACCACTCTGGCAGTCAATACCTGAAACCCAACTCTCTTATGATCCAGGAGGCAATCTTATATCTACTATGTTTTATGTTTTCTCCATATATCAACTTCCATATTCTGTATATGATATATCTTGAAATCCTTTCGTACTAGGTAGTATTTTGAGTATTTTCCTTGAGTTTAGGAATTTTAATATTATTTCACTAATAAGGGTTTCCTATGATTGGGGAGTACATTGATGTATTTATTAATTGTCATTATACTACTAGTGCCATTTCCAGTACCGTAGTTATTTACTATGACTAGTCTAGGATTATATTACTATTCAGTATTCACTAGTAGGAGTGTATGAATATTCATACATAGGAGCTTGACAAGATCATAAATATTTATCCTAAAAGTTCTAGTGTAGTTTGTATCTCAAACCACAATGTTGGTTTGCCACATGGGGGCATGATGTTTCTTATTCTTGATTATAATCCATAGTGGGTATTATCTTAACGTACTAGGGTGAACTTATCTATTCTATATAAATAAAGGATATTTATATCATGGACTTACATTTGTTGAAGGAACCCTGGAGTATTTACACACAAAAAGGACTAACATGGTATGAGTTTCCAACTATTAAGAGAAAGAACCACTAAAAATATGTACACACGAAAAGGAAAAGAGGATATCTCCACAACTAACTTTTACATCATCCATTTCTTTTCAATCATTATCTTACATGAAAATCTAGATTGATGGTTGACCTAATTAGTATTTTGCTTTCCTTTGAAAAATTTCATTGTTGTTCTTTACTTGATAATTTGTTCCATAAACATTAACGAGAGCTAGAAAATATTTTTTGTTGTAGCATTATAAGGAAGAAAATTTATGTGAGAAAAATCCCCCTACAAAACTGAAAACAATAATAGTATCAGTGTGAACATCTCTACTAACCGATAAATCAAAAACATGGGCAAGTCCCACAAAGGTCATTGCACCTTATAATGTAACAATGGAGTCTCATACAAAATACTAGCATCTAAGCTTGAAGATAATCTTAAATTGGATTGGCATCTCAATTGTTGCTTGTGCCTGTACGAAGGTGTTTATGAAGGGTTGTAATCTTTTTACTAATCGTTACTATAATTTATAAAGTCATGTATGTTTGTGTAGTTCTCCTATAAGAGTTACTCATAGGGAAATAAAGGGACTATATGTTTATCCATCCTTACAATATAGGAATCAATTTCCTACTACATATATGTCAATGTACCTTGTTCTCCTAGATCATGAGATATATTCTCTTATTGCATTACTCGACTCCACTAGGTGAACATGTTTTCTTAATTTGTTTATAGGATCATATAGGAATCAAAGTCACAAAGTAGGTGCAAGAGAAATAGATGCCTGCCAAGTTAAACACCATACATGATTTTCATTGCATATAGTATAAGTTTTATACACTATCTCAACTTTATAATTATTTGAAACTTATCAAAATGGGTAATCAAACCCCATAGTTGGAGAGTTTTAGAGAACAATATATAGAGATAACTCCATGTTATTAGGGAAAATTGTTTGATGATGATAGATGTAGGTCAGGGTACCACTGAATACAAGGACAAATAAATCTAAATATTGAGATAAGGATTTATGTTGTTGTTAAAATTATGCTAATCTTAAATGAGGTTGTAATTGAGGCAAGTAGCTGATGTGAGAATAGGGCCCCACACCCTGTCCCTTATGACCTTTCCAATCTAGGTCCAACAAAATAGTGGGAAAAAATCACAAGTCCTAAGTTATTCTACTCACCTACACCTGATCTAACTTGGCAGCCATAGTCCCTAAAAACCACACATTTTCACAATACCTTTTCTCTACCACTTACTCTACTATTTCCTTCCACATTTTCCTCATAATATTCAAAAAGGATGATCCAATCTTTATAGGATTATGTCAAGTTACCATTTTAACAACCTTGGCCTTTGATGGTTATTTTTACCTTTTTAAAACTAATCCCTAATGTCAGAACCCCCCTTACATGTATAAGTAATTTCCAGGTTTGTCGCCAAGAGTTGAAATCATTCATCATTTATTATTGGGTTGATGCCATATAGTTCCATCACCTGACCCCTGCCTCTTTGCCTTTCGGCTGTCTCATAAAGGTACAGGACGGGGACTGGAAATAGGGGAAGGTGTTCACAATAGAGAAATCAGAGCAAATTATTGTGTAATGAACCCAGTATAAAGGCTATTAAAGAAGCAGCCAGTTCGGTGGTGGATGTAGTTTTTCAGTCCTTGAACGTGCCGGTTTTAGATGGGGATTTGAAGCTCTGACCAGGCTATAGTAATTTTGAGCATCTTATTGATAGTCAAAACACCATTCCGTCCATCTTGGAAGGCCATTACTTGAGGAGATGTCTCATGCTCTTCTATGGGCCTGCACGCACTGAGGAACCAAGATTCTGAAAGAAAGCACCCTGTAGTGTGGATCCTAGAGGCCTTGCATCGATAGGAGGAACAACTGTACAAAAACAGTGCTTGGGGTGGACTTTGTAGTGATTTGGAGAGTAAAATGTCGAGTTGTCACTGGTGTGTTTCAGGAGAGTAGATACCAGTAACAATGTTGTAGCATTTGTAAGTAATGACTTTTATATCCCCTCTCTTCTGCTGACATCCCAAGATTGCTCTTTTCTTTTTGTTGCATTGTCCCCTCCTTGCTCTCTATTAGGTTCTCTCCTCAAGATGATGTTATAAGGTCAGGCATCACATGACAGTATAGAGACTTATTGATGTCAGAATTGCCTTGCCTAAACCTGGAGGACCTTCAATTGTTCAATG
The DNA here is from genome assembly GCA_963693085.1 of Alisma plantago-aquatica. NCBI lineage: Eukaryota > Viridiplantae > Streptophyta > Magnoliopsida > Alismatales > Alismataceae > Alisma > Alisma plantago-aquatica. The sequence goes on from OY856410.1 coordinate 1,178,751,055, forward strand.
ATCACCAATTAGTTATGAATGTTGGTGAGATGCACCTAATGGTCACGTCGTAAGCTGAGAGTATATGTGAGATGACACCAATGCATGCTAGAAATGATTTGAATCATTCTTGTTCGGCTTCATAATCTTTTACTTTCAAAAGAAGAAACATGGGCCACATGCTTGTTAACAGAGATGTTATTGCCAAACAAGTTTAAATGCCATGTGTGAATGACTGCCTCTTCAAAGCTCTTTTTAACACATGGTTAATCATCCAATCATTTATTGATAATAATGGGGTAATCATGCACCTGTCTATTTTTCACTTCTCTTCTCGATTGGATTATTATCATAGCTGATCAACCTAAGTGCTGCCCCTTGATTTGGTATACAAATATACAATTAACATTGACTGTAACATTTCTCCAATGCACACATCATCCACAAATAGTAAGCATAGTTTAGGTACCCTCTTGTCTTGAATATTCTTCTAGAAGTAATGAAACAATTATATGCTTGCCATATCTTTGCATTTCCCCCTCAATTTCATTAATCTTTCTTCACATGCTTTATCAATTAGCTCATCTAGCATGTTATGGTTGACTCCTCTCCTCTCATAAAAATTCTTAGGAACAAGAGTGCCAAACATAAATCAAGTTGTTTTGTTTGAATCCGAGTCAAGGTTTTCATGAACATATAAAATAGGTGATCAAGATGTGCAATCTTGTGTAGGTATTTAGTATCTCCCTGGATTTATGTTATCAATCAAGTAAAACTTTTGAGGGAACCACAACTGCAAATTGTCTGATTGCAGAAGTTATGAATGATATCCCAATATACTGCATGTTAGTATGACATTGTCCCTGTCAATATGGAAGTTTCTTTTTCCCCATGGTGGGGATGGGGCAAGGGATGCTACTGACTTGTTTTCTGTATGCAACGAAAAGGCTTGGGAGTTAAATCACTTTTCATGTTGTTCCAACATGTGTTCCCGGAAGGATGTCTATCTGAAAATTGTAAGAGTAAGGGTCAGTTTCTGATTGGCATGGCTATTACATCCATCTGGAGTTACTACCAAGAAGAATACCTGGTTATGATTGAGGTCATACTGTAGTACACATGGTCCATTTTGCATGAAAGGCACAAATGACATTCTTCATCAAACCTCAATCAATACATCAGTGACAAAGTGTCACAAATGACATTCTTCATCAAACCTCAATCAATACATCAGTGACAAAGTGTCACAAATGACATTCTTCATCAAACCTCAATCAATACATTCTTCATTAGTTGTATGTATTTCTTTTAGATGACTAACAATGTGGAATACATGCTCTGATTCTCTTCTTGTATCATCTGAAAATATATTGTTTTTGATCTCTTTTTTATCATTTGAAAATATAATGTTTTTGTAGATTAATGATCGATATGAGTTCCCACTACAATTAGATCTTGACAGAGAGAATGGAAAGTATCTTTCTCCAGATGCCGACAGAAGTGTCCGCAACCTCTACACACTTCACAGGTAATGGCTGATGTAATGCTATATCTATGGATCTTGTTGGATTCCAGTAGGCTGAACCGGTTATTGATATACATGAAGTTAATATTGCTATTTGTCCATCTATAGTTCCTTTTATGAATACAAGAATGTTCCAAAATGACCTTGCTTCATGGTGTGCAATTTAGATTTGAAGGTTTTAGGAAATGAAAGTTGCCATAAAATAAGTTTTTATACTAGTGGGTGCTGATATGGTGATGTTTTTGTACCAATAGGTGCTGATATTGAGATGAATTATATAGAGATATAAGTTAAACGTTATATGATAAATAAATGACCATGTAAGAGAATGAACATTAAAAGTCTCTAAAACAAAACTAGTTCCACCATGTTGAATTTAGTATCACACCTGGAGTCCCCACAAGCATATGAATTGGATGATCCAATGGGAAACAGTTTTCTTGCCTACAAAATTGTTAGCAAAGGCATACCAATTGCAAATCAGACCCTATTAGGGATACACTCCTAATATAATATGAACATAACAAAATGTTTTAATCCACTCGACCCCAAGTGATCAATTTACAGTTTATTTCCATTTGCTAGATGCTCTGAATCATTTTCGCCCCAACCCTATTGAATATAACTGTCTCGGGCACCGTAATACTACATGCATTATTTTCTTTTACCAAGACGTGTCTTGTGTCTCTGATTTTTTTTCTAAAGTATTTTTTTTCTCACCTTGTGTCTATTTATGGTTTTCTACAGTATATCCATGGCTTGGCTGCTCGCGGGGTTCACTACTTGCACAGACCTGGGCCAATTCTGCAGGACACGAGATTTGAAATTCTTCTTTCGGAGTTTTAATTTATTCCCTGTATGTGCTCTTTGCTTGCTTATAATGTCTAACTGACTGTCTTATCATCTTTATCGATATTAGGAGCTTGGACCAGACAGGGCCTACATCAGTGAAAGTGTTTTCACCTTCATCTTTACATCCTTTGTGTTGGTAATGATCATACCCTATCATTGATTTCTTTGATCTTGTGCATTTTGACAGTTTACCACATAGTTATTTTGCAACTTGTATATCATCTTTGTGACAATATTTTGTTCTCCCACCAACATTCAATGTCACTGGCATGACAGTAATATTATCACAACTGCACCTACAGACTAGAGTGGTCTTCTATTCTGACATTATACAATTATACCTTTTTATAAATGATCCCTTATTGCTACATCAGGATATTGAATGTTGTTCTGAACACCTTCATCCAAGATTCTTATATTTATCTTTAGTTCTTAGACCGTCTTGTTCTTTGTTGTCCTATCTAGATTGCTGCAAAGTATAATGCCACTGCATATAAATACATTTTGCAGAAATCACAACTCAAACATGCAGTCCATAGCATCCGGTCCATCAAACCAATAGCAATGATACCAGTGTACCATTCAGCAACACAACTGTGACATTGCAGCCACAAGCCCACCTTCATCACAGGTTACCCCCAATCAAAAAATATTTCCTTAGTAGTATACCAATCCATTGCTGCCCAATTGTGTTGTATACTTGTATCCACAACAGCCCTGCAACATGTTACCGACCACCTCTACACACCTCCTACATCCACACCAAAAGTGATAGCATTCAACTTGCAAAAATTACTGCATCATCTCTTTCTAAGCAAGGCCATTATCTCAATCCACGATCCATCATCACCTACTGCCACTACTACATTTTTTTGTTATAACCATGTTCTTTGTCATGTTCTTAGCAACTGGGAGAACAACAAACTCTAAGTCATTTCTTTCTGATCTAGTTTAGAGATGGCTACTCATTTTTGTTGAGGATGAACTTGATTTGGTTGTAGGGTTCTAAACTACAATGACCACACTTCTAGAGTTCACTTGGTTTGCTCTTCTTTGTTGGTCTAGAAATCCCATCCCTCCAGAATCTTGTTCTCATCAAGCAGGGAGCTCCCCAACCTGGAGTGTTGCACCTAAATATTTAGGCTGATAGTTACGGGTGATCAATCTTATGCATTTGCTGGTTGGCCGGCTTTGGATGTTGCTGGCTGCTGCTACTGTACATTGTATGTATGTGCACCCCTGTTTAACCACCTAACCCATCAGCTTCATCAGATTCCATTAAAACTCTGCATATATGTTCAGTGATTTTATAAAATCGCAGAGTTTTTCCTATAAAGCATTTGTACCTTTATTGATCTCCCAAACAACTATTTTCTTTCCTGGAATGCTTTCTGAATCTTCGTAATAGGTAATGTATTTAATACGAGCATTTCTTGTCATATTTGGGACAATATCTTCATCTGTGTGGTGGCTTATGTTTAGATGTATGTGCACTAGAACTTTGCATATATGTTCACTGATCTAATAAATTGCAGATAGGACTTAGTATTATCTGAAATTGGAAGATGTGATTTAATAAATTGCAGATATGTTCGACTGACAATGCACTTTGGAGTAGAACAGAACTGAAGTATAAGGGTAAGTTGTTTGTTGTACTATGATTTATGTATAAACTTTAAATTCTATTAATATAATGATTTGTCATTTTTAGGAGAAGAATACTCAAGTACCCAACCGTATGAAGCCTGGCATTGATGAAGAGCACCACACCATTTGAAGGAATATGGAGACATTACAGATCTTAAGAGTTTCTAGCATGATATGTTGATTGTCATCAATCTCAAATTTTAGAATCATATGTATTCGTTATTTATATCAACGTTGAGCACGCAATGTATGGATAATATTTTGCTTCAATATAAAAAATTGGTTTGAGGTGATTTAACATTTTTATGTGTCATTTTGGTGTTGAATCTTCTTATGATGTCATGTGAATTAGTATAAAAATATTGCTTGAGGTTATGTATACAAAGTTTTCATTTAAAATTTGATATTCACTATAGTAACAATTAATTAACATTTAATAAATCATTCAATAATCAATAACTAAATCATTTATAGTAGTCCCTCATAAATATATTGATGAAGGTCCATATTGACCATCAAAATTGCATTCATGACGACCACATAGCCCCTCAAAAATATATTCTCCAGGACCATCAAGTCCCTCAAAAATGTATTCATGAAGGCTAAATAGTCCCTCAAAAATGTATTTATGAAGGCTAAATAATCCCTCAAAAATATATTTATGAAGGCTAAATAGTCCCTCAAAAATGTATTTATGAAGGCTAAATAGTCCCTCACAATTGTATTCGTGAGGGCCACTGGTATTTTTCACGTGAGTTCTCTTCACGGACCATTTGTGAGGGCCAGACCCTCAACCGTCCCTATTTCTGAGGGCCTGTAGAGAGGGGTTTGTGACAGGACTCTCCCGTGAATAATGGCCCAGTTTTTTGTAGTGTTGTTCCCTTGAGGGAACTTTTATCATCTCCTTACCCATATCGGAGTGTAACGTGTCGATTCTGTGTTCTCAACACTACCACCCTTGTCCCTGTGTTCGACCATGTATATCTACTTCGACCCCGTAAACAAAGTTGCGGGGGGGCTAGAAGGTTTCGGGTTATAAATTTAAAAGTCCGACTACTTCAAATCCGCTCAACTTTTAGGACGCACGATTTAGGCCGGTCAGGCACCCCACCAGGTTTAGCCTAGTTGCCCTTGAGCCTCTTCTTCAATTGGTCCTTAGATGGCTTTATCCTTGATGTTGCTTCTTCCCTGCGGGCATCACACCCCCAGCCATGCATCAAACAAATTGGTAAGTGGAATTGAACATATTATAATTTAAGGAAAACATGTAAACTGAAAAATAAACTTTAAACATTAAACATTGAAAAAGAAACAATTGCTTTTAGATTATGTATTTTATCTTGACCTTTATAAGAATCATCGGGTTTTGCACGGAAGTGCCTCTTCTCTTATTCACTGAAGTGCCTCTTGGGTTGCACCAGAGTGCCTCTTCTCTTATGCACTGAAGTGCCTCTTAGTTTTTCTCTGATGAGCCTCTTGGTGAGGACCTTATATAAGTTATCTTTTAACATTATCTTTCTCTTAAAAACTCTTACTTTGCTCTTAAAACTTAACTTTAAATTTACTCTTAAGGTGCATGAAAATGATACAAAAATATTGACATTAAACATGGCATTCAGTTCAGTATAAATTCATTGACTTTTAACAATTGAAACAGTAAATATCGCATTCATAACATTCATTATGCATACATATATACAATCAATCAAATATTTATGTTCAAAGTGCATGGACCACTTACCTCTATCTTAGAGAAGACTTGTATTCTCTTCTTAGGTTCATGAAACCCTAAACACGTTCCTAGGGTTAAGAAACCCTAAATTACCCTATTAAAGCAATTATCATTAATTAATAATTTGTATTCAAGTTAATTTTTAGGGTTTTGGGGTTCTTGATGAAAATAGGGAAAAAGGGCGTTGAATCTGGTTATGAAACTTAATCCATCATCTAGATCTCAAAAAACTGAGCAAAATACATATATAACTTGACCCCATTGGTTGAACCAGTAAAAAGATACACATTTCCATAGATCGGCCAATCGGAAAGCTTGAAAAATCCATGTATTAATAAATAGGTCGCCTAGTCACATCATGATGTGGCCCAATACCAACCCGCCACTCAGACCAGGCCATTGCTTGCAAGTACGGGGTCAACCAGGAAGACCAAGATGTGAAAATTACTTGACTACCCATGGAGGCACGATCAATGTAAAACAAAAGTTTGAGGGCAATGTTGGAAGCTTGCCCCCTGGGATCATTGTTCTGCTACAATGAAGACAAAAACTAAGGGAACTGAAACCAGGTTGAGGATCAACGATATCTAGATCCTTGAGTTCAAAACCAAGCAAGAAATGTGAACCACCATGGAGTTCCCCACATCCACACTTGTTTAACAAGCCTGAATTAGGCCGTTCTTGGGTTTAGGAGAAACAAAACCCTCTCTCGCCATGGCTGACCATGCGAGCAAGACCAAGAGACCGAAGGGAAACAATGCCTGGGTAAAAAAACAATGCGGGCGGAATCTAAAAACTTGGGAGCATCTACCCCATGTCGTCGAAGGCAGAGAGCAAGAAGATTAGACCAGGCGAGTTCCATAGATGCGAAAAGCACAACCGGAATTTCAGAACAACAACCAAAGGGAAAAGGGGGTAATGAGATTTACCGAGCCAGAGATGAAATTCATGAGCATGTAATGTTCATGATGGTTCTGCGATCAAGCCTGGGGCATCAGGGAACCTTTGGGTGTCCTGGCTTCTCATCCCCGGCCGCCAGAGGTAGCTGGAGCAAGGTTAAGAAGGGTGAGTAGGTCACGAGCAAGTGAGAGGAACAAGGATAGTGGAGGAGGGTTTGCTGCTGATCTATGAATGATTTTTTGAGGTTTTATTTATATAGGCTATGGCCCTAAGGGGTTGGGTTTCCCTGTCGCCAGAGAAATAGGGGAGAGAGGGAGAGTTCTAGTTGACCAGGAGATCTACTAGATGAAATCTGAACAAAATCAGTATAGGGGTGTCCGACTCAGTGTGAGGATTGTGAAAAGCTAGTTATTTTGTATTGAGGTGGAGTGGTGTGGGAGATCGGGATCATGAAGGAGAGCCACTACTGAGGAGTCCACTCTGTGTGGGACTCGAGTGGAGGAGACAGTCTCCCCACATGCGGCTGGATCCGCGAGACTCCGACCTGGTTGGATCAGTGTGACCCTCAAATAAATGTTGGAACAAATTTTTGCTTTGGTTAGGATTAGATTCATTAGGGCTATATATTAAATTGGGTTAATTATTTTCTAGTTCAAATTAGGGTAGCTAGGAAAGTGCAAATCTCCTCAAATTTCATGTGTTACCTAAATGAGACACAAGGAATCCAAAAATATAGTTATTTTCCTGATTTGACCATCTTAGCTTGTTATATTTCTCTTTTTAGCATAAATGTTTAATTAATCATATAGAATGACTTAAAATGAATTTGAGGATAGAAATTTGGGTAAATCATTAAATTATAAACATCAACTTATGGTAAAATTATTAGGCCATAAAAAGAACTTTTATTCGGTAAATTTTATGTTAAACTCTAAATGTCACTTATTTAATAATTAGGGCTAACTTGATGATATTGATTTTCAATTTAGTGCAAAAGTTATCAAATTCAACTTATGTAACATATTTGGAAACCATCATGTTATCATTATATGTTTTAATTATCAATTTTAAAAAAAGCCAATTAGGGTTTCAAATTGGGGTCATTTTATAAGGTCCGAAATTTTAGGATCTTACACTATGTGTCATGAAATGAGTGCCAACTTCACATTGGATCCCTAGAAGTGGTGCATGGTGTTAGTAAAGGTTCCAATGTAGTATTAATATAGACATCCAAAGACCTTGAAAATATTCCAATCTCCTAGCACTCACGACTGATTACAGTCTCCATATTCACAAGGTGTATTGAAAGAAGTATTGTTTTTGTTGCATCTGGGTTACCCCCTCGATGAGTGCCATTTACCCACAGAGAGGATAAGAACCAACCCTCCAATGTTGGTGTTAAAGATGTAATGTTGAGTTAAACTCAGGCTAAAAGGGAGGATCATTTACTTACTAAAAAAATATCTTGCTTTGGCTAATTTTAATGCTTTATATTGTTGCTAACCCCTTTCACGTGCAGGTCCAACTACCCTTTGAAAGATTAAAAATCTTATCAAAACCCAAAAATGATTTTGAAGACCATCAATCTTTTCAACATCCAACATTTAAAAAAAATAACAATCTATTTAAAATCCAACAATCTTTATAAATTTTAACAATCTTTTCAAAATACAATAATCTTTTTAAAGATCAATAATCTTTTCTTTTTTTTGGGGGTAAGTCAGGAGGCTATTTATTCATCTTTCCCTCCTCTCACACGCCAATACGGAAAACGATTACATGGTAACATGCTAGTACGAAAGTGAAATGTGGTAGTACTACTACCATTACATTTATCATCTCTTAAAATAGAACTAATACACTCAGGAGGTCGACTATAGTCGTAGCATCCTGTCATGTGTTTCTGGTGATGCTTGGCTAATGTGTCTGCGACAAAGTTGCCCTTCCTTCCTTCATACTTCACTATCCAACCCGGGCTAGTCGCTTTACACCTTTGTATCCGATCTATGATAGTTGCAAACCTGGGACTCTCTTCTGCTGATTGGTGAACCATATCTATAAATCCCTTATAGTTGGTTTCAAATATAACCTTTGATATGTTGCTGACCATAGCAATTTCGCATGCTACATCTAACGCAATGGCTTCCGCATGCATGGTAGACATGGCTGCTATTTCTCTCACATGTCCTCCCACCCATTTGCTTTCCCTATCTCGTGCAATCACCGCGATCGTGGCCTTCTTTTTGGTCCAGGCCACATCAGTGTTAATCTTTATGTACTCCTCTGGCGGTCTTCCCCATATTGCTTTGTCCAAGGACTTTGCTTCTATGCTGGAGCAATCATTCCCCCATGCAAGGTCATTCAGACGGACCTCATTTGCAATTCGCTGAGCGAGGATTTGCTTGGGGGTTTTAATTTGCTAGAATACCTATTCATTCCGGGCCCTCCACAACATCCAGCAGGTGATTAAAAAACTTTGTAACCTTGGTCCGGCTTGTTTCACCTGCTCCCTGAACCAGTTGCTCGCATCTATATGGAAGAAATCAGCATGATGTTGGATGTTAAGTGTAGCTTCCCACACCTCCTTTGAGTATGGACAATCTCTCAAGGAATGGGCCATGGTTTCCTCCTCCAACCGGCACCGTTCACATAGGCTACTGATAGCTAAATGGCGTTGTAGTCTCTTTGTATTTGTAAGTAAGGCTCCATGCATGGCCAACCATGAAAACATCCTCACCTTTGCTGCTACTTTCACCTTCCATACCTTCTCCCATTCTCCGTCTACCTTAATATCTCGATCTTTTCTCAGTATCTCATAGGCAGATCTAGCATAAAAAGACCCATTCTCAGTGCCAGTCCACACCCTTACATCCCTCCCCCCTGTTATAGCAGGAGGTTCGATGTTCCGGATCTGCTGGATAACGTTTACTGGAAGCCACGCCTGAAGGAAGTCCTCATCCCAGTCTCCATTGTCCATTCTTACGCTCGCCACTGATAAGTCAGAGATGGCCTCCGGGATGGAGTGCAACGCCAATTCATCTAGTTTGGTACCGGGACACCCATTTATTGTGCCAAAATTGTATAGTTTCCCCGCTTCCAGGCACAATCATAGAATGCTCCTGAATAAATTGTTTATCTTGACAAGCGGCTCTTGCTAGTCTGGACATGTTCATCCCATTGCCATTTCTATAATCATCGAATTTCTTTTTCATGTATCTGCACCAAAGAGACGGTCTGCTTTCGGTTATATCCCAGGCGTTTTTTGCAATGAGGGCCGCGTTCCATTCTTTCATCGAATTCATCCCAAGGCCCCCTTCCATCTTACAACACGTCATTTTGTTCCATGCCACCAGTGACATAGGTTGTGCCTTGTGGCTGCCTCCCCATATAAATCGGCGTATACAACTGTCTATGCGATTACATAAACTCACTCGTAGAATTGCAGTTTGCATGGCAAAGGATGGGATTGATTCAAGGGAAGCTTTGGCTAGGTAGTAGCGACCTGCCATGGACAATGTTCTTGGACCCAACCCTTGGTTCGCCCTTCCACTTTCTCCAAAATGCCTGCATAGGTCATCTTTGTAATCTTAGAATGGATAATAGGGACTCCCAGGTATCTGCCAAGGTCCTCTGCTCCTGGAAATTACAGATTTTACTAACTCTTGTTCGCAGGGTCTTGGGCACTTCTCTAGAAAAGAATATCTGTGTTTTCACAATTGATACTACTTGACCCGATGCCTTCTCAAACTGTCTGAAGCAACTTTTGATAGTACGTATCTGGGTACAAGACGCCTCTCCAAACAATATCAAATTGTCTGCAAAACATAAGTAGGACATTGTAATTCCACATTGACCCAGTCTGATAGGTTTCCACTTCCCCTTGTCTACGAGATCGAATATCATCTGACACAATCTTTCAATGCATAAGACGAATATATATGGGGATAGGGGATCTCCCTATCTGAGGCCTCTACTCAGTCTGAAAGGTCGGGTGAAAGATCCATTCCATAGAATTGAACACTCACCTGACGTGATGGAGTTCATAATGTAAGTAATTATATTATTGGGCAATGCAGCCAGCTGTAGTGTGTTCCTGACGAACTCCCATGATAGTTTGTCATAAGCTTTGGACAGGTCCACTTTGATCGCCATCTGTGCAGGGTCGTTCTTCTTCTTCATCATATGTATAACCTCCTGCGTCATGGCAATATTGTCTGTTATATGTCTTCCTCGGACAAAAGCACTCTGCACCTGTGAGATCCAGCCCAGGAGGTGGCCTTTCAATCTTTCGACTACTATCTTTGACACTAGCTTTAGGTAGAAGTTGTTCAGGGATATCGGTCTCAGTTGGTCACAATTTACAGGACTGTTGATTTTCGGAATGAGAACAATTGTCGAGTTGCACAACTCCTTTGAAAGTGTTTCTCCCCTTATGGCTTGCATAGCTGTCCTCATAATCGAGCCCTTCACAATGTCCGAGTTGCTTTTCAAAAATAGGCCATTAACCCCATTAGGTCCCGCCGCCTTATACAGATTTATGTTTTTCAGTATCTTCATGCACTCTTCCTCTTTGGGATCTGCTGCTAACTCCTTCAGTTGTTCTACTGACAACCTTCGGAAATACCCAGGGATCTTGTCTATGAAGTCTCTGTGTCATTCAAGTGATTCAGTGAGGATGTCTTGGAAATGCGATCTCACTATTTTGCCTAGTTGAGCCTCATCCATAATCCACTCTCCCTCTTTATTCTTACGTTTCATAATGGTGTTTGACCTCCTCCTTTGTTTGACATAGGCAGAGTAAAACTTCGTATTGGAATTGCCATTCCGCAACCAATTGATGTGACTTTTTAGATTCCATTCCTCTTCTTCCTTTTTAAGGATGGTATCAAGCTCGGTCCGCATATTGGTATATATCTCGTTTGTGATGACATTTTAGTGGTCCGCTAGCTCCTTTTCAAGTCGTGCTAAGTTCCGTATGACAGTGGCCTTCCTCCGCTTCTTCTCAGCCTCCTTTCTGCAGTCCCATTTGTTAATGGATTCTTTTATTTGATTAAGTGCCTAATTGTAACACCCCTCCCTAGGGTTTCTTACGTAACCAGCGGAAGCACAGCCTAATCCCCAACATTATCCATAATGTGGGGTACTTGGCATATCGGGGAGGGAGTGCCACATACATGATCTCATATCAAGAAATAAACAACACTTGGCATTCATATAAACATAGATTCATACATGAGTTCTTCTTGGAAAGATAACTACATCATGATACTAAAGCTATACTAACATAAACTGGATAAGACAGGATCTCCATAGAAGGACGTCCCACCAGGCAACAACTCCTTAGATCTTTGGGTCTTTGGTATCCTTAAGATGATTCCTTCTCTTTAGCTCCAACTCCTGCGGACATCACGTCCCCAGCCATGCAAAGGGAAAACAACATAGTAAGTAAGCGGCATTGGCATATTATAAGACATAAAATAACATATAAATTGATTTGACATAAACATGAACATGCATTAACATTAATTGTTTCTTGACGTCTTTTACATAAAGAAATTGACTAGAAGAATATGCTCCTCTCTTAATGCCCCATAAGGAGCCCATAATGCTCGGAAAACCCATAATTGCTCGGAAAGCCCATAATGCTCAGAAAGCCCATAACAAGGTGCATATAAATCTAAATCAATTTCCATTAGTCATGATCTTTCTTAAACTTATCTTATCTTATTAATAACCTAAACTTTGATCTTAATTGGGATTTCTCCCTCTTGAACATGATTGGGATTTCTCCCCATGACCATAATGGGATTTCTCCCTCTTAAGCATGAATGGGAAACTTATTCCCTCTTAATCTTGATCTCATGTTCCTTAATCATAATTCATAACATAAATGTGGTTTCTATACTTAGACTTATATTATAGCAAACAATCATTCAATAATCATATACTTGAAGGGAGACATGCATTTATCATGACTTTAATATAAAGTGCATAAACATATCATAAACATCCAATAAATCAAATTTACTATGCCAAGGGCATGGCCCGCTTACCTTGATCTAAAACACCTAAGTCAAACCTGGTTTGACTGGTTGGATCCTTTTAATCACCTGAAATTAACATAATTATCATTCATCATACATATTGAACCCTAATTCGTTCATATAAGAATTGAGATGTGAAAACAGAGAAATCAGGCAATGAAAACTAGAAAATCGGATTCCTTAATAAAAATCCTTTCCAAAATGTATTTTTGCATAATTTTCCGATAAACAGGCGATTTACTATGAATTTTCAAAGATTCGGCCAATGAAAAATCCGAGAAAAGCCATGTGGGCGTTTTTATCTGAGTTAGCAGCTATTGGGCTCGGGCCTGCTTTGAGTTGGACCAATCATGCTTGGCCAACTCAGCAGCGAGGACTGCCTCTGAGGGCTCGCGATCAAACAAGGGGAAAAAGGCGAAAACCCTAAAATACCCTCGTGGGTGGACAACATCAAAGTAGGCGGACAGGGGTACTACGGTCAGATCAGGACCTGGATTGTTCCCCTATCTTCTCTATGGCGAGAGAAGCACCAGGAAGTTCATCTCCGATCAGAACCTTGGAAGGCAGAAAGTACTCATGGTATATGGGATCTCCACTGCACTCGCGGCACCAAGGCGAGGCCATTGAGCCAAAGGTCGAGCCCTGATGTGCACAGGAGCTCTGGACTACTCTTCGTAGTCATGGCCATGGGTGTCGGGTATGACCATGGGTGCCAAAGCTCAGAAGCCAAGAAAAGGTGCGGGATAGCCTAGAAAGGTTGGAGATGACCCGCACAGTCAGGCTATGGTCAAGAAGGAAAACGCCAACTGGAAGGGCCACAAAATCATTGAAACTCGTCGGAATAACGTGAGGAACAGGGGAAGACGATCGAAGTCAGAAATCAAGAAAACGGGCAGAGGCGGCCCAACCGATGATCAGAAATCAATCCTGGAGACTCGGAGAGGTCGGAGGAGCCGTCTCTGAGACCCAGAAACCACTGGAATACTAGGCCGACTGGCGCCGGCAAGCATAGGCGGCGGCTCTACAGGACCCGCTAGCAGGGGCAACGGCGAGGCAACCGGAGAAGGTAAAAGTGAATCTTGGTATCCTGGGATGCTCACCGCGAGAGTAATTGACCTGAGATGGCGTAGGTCACCGGGGTGAAGCTTCGGTCGTTGGAGAAGGAAGGTCGAGTAGGGCGGAATGTTCAGGGGCACCCGTGGCTGAATTGGCAGAGGAAGAGGAAAGCTCGGGGGCTGGTGGTGCTTTCAGGCCGCTCAAATGGAGGGGAGAGGGAGCAGGGAGGTGTCTCTGCTTCAATGGCGGAGGGAAGGCGATGCCCTATATTGGGCGTTTAATCTATAGGGAACGAGGGGGTGCGAGCTAGGGCTCGCTGGATTCGGCGGAGTCTCGCGAAGACGTTGGCGAAGAAATGAAGCAAAACGATTGAGAAACAAAGGAAATCATAGGCGCGCATTCAATCACAGCTTAAACGGTTGTTGATCGCGAAACGGACGGAGGTGGAAGAAGATGGCCGCACCGTTGGATCTTGATCCAACGGTCCCTGTGCATGCGCACGAGGAAGTAACGTGTGACAGTCATAAATCGGAACTTTAGGGGAATAAAAGCAAATAAATGACATTCTCAATAATTTCTTAGTCAAACCATATACAAATCATTCAAAATTGCTTTGAAGGGTCAAACATGGTTATAATGGGTTCAAATTTGAACCATAGGTACATGAGAGGGTCTAGAACATCCCCATTCAATTGGATTTGATGCTTGTACACGTTTTAGGCCTAATGTAGCAAAAGGTCATCATGTACACTTAAATGAATATAAATAGTGCATATAAAGTCATTAATTTTTCAAATATGAATTGCAAAACATGAAAAACGTGCATTCAACATTATTTAATTTCTATTAGCAATATGGAGACCATTAAGCAAATAATTAAACAAGTAAATCACTAATTATCATAAGAGAGAGAAAATTGGACATAAAACAATTATTCTAAATTTTCTTCAACAAAAGGGCATAGATATACATGAAAAGATTTTCTTTAATCAAAACAAGGATAAGAGAGCTATTGAGCAAAATAAAATGATTTTGTAAAACTTAACATGGGCAAATTGCAATTAAGTCCTCAACTATTATCTAATTTAGAAAAAGGCATGTAAGGAATAAAATATATTGGAAAATTTGCATAACAAGATCGGGATGTTACAATTCTACCCACCTTAAATAAATTTCGTCCTCGAAATTTCCTAGAGTTTCTACCCACCTTAAGGGTTTCACATAAACTTGCAAATTTTCCATACAAAATTTTGTTATAAAAGGAGCATTCATAAACAAAGCATTATTATTCAAAACAAATTACTTAACTACCCTTCCTAAGTCTCATACTCACTCCTTAAGATTACACCTAACTCATTACACTTAAGGAATCTATCTGTCACTTACCATGACTACATCTTCATAGTTGTCTAACCTTAGGTCATATATCCTTCATCTCTTTATATGTGGTGATCAAGCACATATTTAGAAATGTTAGATCTTTTCATGTTACATATCACCAACTTATTTGTACATGTGTCCCATACCACACACACAATTAAGAAAGTAAGGCACATGAATAGTCACATTAAAAGACATTTTCCTCAAATCTCAATTGGGTGGCCCTTACCATTGAGACAAGGGAAAACATGTCATCATCTAGGGTTTGGTTTCAACTACATGAGCATACTAACATGTACTTCTCTAATGAGGTGAGGGCTCTAGTCATCTTTAGGGTTCTCTAGACATACTAGAATACATAATCATGTTCTCTACTTCTATTCCTTCATCCTAGGGTGACTTGCATGAATCCTTATTGTTGCCTTAGTGGCCATCTATTTCTTGCTCTGATACCATTAATGTAACACCCCTCCCTAGGGTTTCTTACTTAACCAGCGGAAGCACAGCCTAATCCCCAACATTATCCATAATGTGGGGTACTTGGCATATCGGGGAGGGAGTGCCACATACATGATCTCATATCAAGAAATAAACAACACTTGGCATTCATATAAACATAGATTCATACATGAGTTCTTCTTGGAAAGATAACTACATCATGATACTAAAGCTATACTAACATAAACTGGATAAGACAGGATCTCCATAGATGGACGTCCCACCAGGCAACAACTCCTTAGATCTTTGGGTCTTTGGTATCCTTAAGATGATTCCTTCTCTTTAGCTCCAACTCCTGCAGACATCACGTCCCCAGCCATGCAAAGGGAAAACAACATAGTAAGTAAGCGACATTGGCATATTATAAGACATAAAATAACATATAAATTGATTTGACATAAACATGAACATGCATTAACATTAATTGTTTCTTGACGTCTTTTACATAAAGAAATTGACTAGAAGAATATGCTCCTCTCTTAATGCCCCATAAGGAGCCCATAATGCTCGGAAAGCCCATAATTGCTCGGAAAGCCCATAATGCTCAGAAAGCCCATAACAAGGTGCATATAAATCTAAATCCATTTCCATTAGTCATGATCTTTCTTAAACTTAGCTTATCTTCTTAATAACCTAAACTTTGATCTTAATTGGGATTTCTCCCTCTTGAACATGATTGAGATTTCTCCCCATGACCATAATGGGATTTCTCCCTCTTAAGCATGAATGGGAAACTTATTCCCTCTTAATCTTGATCTCATGTTCCTTAATCATAATTCATAACATAAATGTGGTTTCTATACTTAGACTTATATTATAGCAAACAATCATTCAATAATCATATACTTGAAGGGAGACATGCATTTATCATGACTTTAATATAAAGTGCATAAACATATCATAAACATCCAATAAATCAAATTTACTATGCCAAGGGCATGGCCCGCTTACCTTGATCTAAAACACCTAAGTCAAACCTGGTTTGACTGGTTGGATCCTTTTAATCACCTGAAATTAACATAATTATCATTCATCATACATATTGAACCCTAATTCGTTCATATAAGAATTGAGATGTGAAAACAGAGAAATCAGGCAATGAAAACTAGAAAATCGGATTCCTTAATAAAAATCCTTTCCAAAATGTATTTTTGCGTAATTTTCCGATAAACAGGCGATTTACTATGAATTTTCAAAGATTCGGCCAATGAAAAATCCGAGAAAAGCCATGTGGGCGTTTTTATCTGAGTTAGCAGCTATTGGGCTCGGGCCCGCTTTGAGTTGGACCAATCATGCTTGGCCAACTCAGCAGCGAGGACTGCCTCTGAGGGCTCACGATCAAACAAGGGGAAAAAGGCGAAAACCCTAAAATACCCTCGTGGGTGGACAACATCAAAGTAGGCGGACAGGGGTACTACGGTCAGATCAGGACCTGGATTGTTCCCCTATCTTCTCTATGGCGAGAGAAGCACCAGGAAGTTCATCTCTGATCAGAACCTTGGAAGGCAGAAAGTACTCACGGTATATGGGATCTCCACTGCACTCGCGACACCAAGGTGAGGCCATTGAGCCAAAGGTCGAGCCCTGATGTGCACAGGAGCTCTGGACTGCTCTTCGTAGTCATGGCCATGGATGTCGGGTATGACCATGGGTGCCAAAGCTCAGAAGCCAAGAAAAGGTGCAGGATAGCCTAGAAAGGCTGGAGATGACCCACATAGTCAGGCTATGGTCGAGAAGGAAAACGCCAACTGGAAGGGCCACAAAATCATTGAAACTCGTCGGAAAAACGTGAGGAACAGGGGAAGACGACCGAAGTCAGAAATCAAGAAAACGGGCAGAGGCGGCCCAACCGATGATCATAAATCAATCCTAGAGACTCGGAGAGGTCGGAGGAGCCGTCTCTGAGACCCAGAAACCACTGGAATACTAGGCCGACTGGCGCCGGCAAGCATACGCGGCGGCTCTACAGGACCCGCTAGCAGGGGCAACGGCGAGGCAACCGGAGAAGGTAAAAGTGAAGCTTGGTATCCTGGGATGCTCACCGCGAGAGTAATTGACCTGAGATGGCGTAGGTCACCGGGGTGAAGCTTCGGTCGTCGGAGAAGGAAGGTCGAGTAGGGCGGAATGTTCAGGGGCACCCGGGGCCGAATTGGCATAGGAAGAGGAAAGCTCGGGGGCTGGTGGTGCTTTCAGGCCGCTCAAATGCAGGCGAGAGGGAGCGGGGAGGTGTCTGTGCTTCAATGGAGGAGGGAAGGTGATGCCCTATATTGGGCGTTTAATCTGTAGGGCACGAGGGGGCGCGAGCTAGGGCTCGCTGGATTCGGAGGAGTCTCGCGAAGACGTTGGCGAAGAAATGAAGCAAAACGATTGAGAAACAAAGGAAATCATAGGCGCGCATTCAATCACAGCTTAAACGGCTGTTGATCGCAAAACTGACGAAGGTGGAAGAAGATGGCCGCACCGTTGGATCTTGATCCAACGGTCCCTGTGCATGCGCACGAGGAAGTAACGCGTGACGGTCATAAATCGGAACTTTAGGGGAATAAAAGCAAATAAATGACATTCTCAATAATTTCTTAGTCAAACCATATACAAATCATTCAAAATTGCTTTGAAGGGTCAAACATGGTCATAATGGGTTCAAATTTGAACCATAGGTACATGAGAGGGTCTAGAACATCCCCATTCAATTGGATTTGATGCTTGTACACGTTTTAGGCCTAATGTAGCAAAAGTCATCATGTACACTTAAATGAATATAAATAGTGCATATAAAGTCATTAATTTTTCAAATATGAATTGCAAAACATGAAAAACGTGCATTCAACATTATTTAATTTCTATTAGCAATATGGAGACCATTAAGCAAATAATTAAACAAGTAAATCACTAATTATCATAGGAGATAGAAAATTGGACATAAAACATTTATTCTAAATTTTCTTCAACAAAAGGGCATAGATATACATGAAAAGATTTTCTTTAATCAAAACAAGGATAAGAGAGCTATTGAGCAAAATAAAATGATTTTGTAAAACTTAACATGGGAAAATTGCAATTAAGTCCTCAACTATTATCTAATTTAGAAAAAGGCATGTAAGGAATAAAATATATTGGAAAATTTGCATAACAAGATCGGGATGTTACACTAATTGAACTCAAGAGCGTGATTCCAATTTTCAGCCATCATAGCCTTTAACTCCTTGTCACCTGCCCATACTGCTTTGGTCAAGAACCTTATCTGACCCCGCCGCTGTGTGAGCCGTTTAACCAGTAACGGATTATGGTCAGAATGCATACGGGGAAGATGTTCAACTACAAATTGGGTGTGAGTTTGTATGAACTCTGTGTTGGCCACTGCCCTGTCCAGCCTTTGTTGGAGCGCACCTCTTTTGAAGGTGAACTTGGGCCCGGAAAAACCCAAGTCTAATAAACCAGCCGCCATCAATGTTTCCTGAACCGTCTGAGCCTCTGCGAAGTTATAATGGAGCTACACTACACACACCCCGTCCTACCCCCGGGCTCCCACCCGATTCTTGAGAAAATGCATCAACAGTAGTTGCAGTCATTTTTGTATTAATACTCATGCAAAAGTCATGCAAAATCCATGCAAAGTGCAGAGAATGTATCTACCCACCCACATATATTTAGAAAAATTCTACCCATAACCCTCCACGTCCCCGGGAGCCTACCCGGTCTTCGGGATTGGGCTCCTGTTGCACCAAATGTGCATGTCAGCAGTAATTAAAACAATAAAGGATGAGGGAAGTAGAAGAGAGAGAAAATGTTTTTATCCATAACTTTCAATCCGGAGCATATTTTAAATTAAAATAAATTGCATTAGAATCCTTATAAAAAATACTTTTCAACGAGACTAGTGTTGACATATTTTAAAATAATGATAATACGCGAGAAACATACTACCATATATTAGGATATCATACACATGTTCTGGATACAGACGTACAGTACTCGTGAGTACTGTACTTTTGATTTATGTTTGATATATAATTTGTTAGGTACTGTACTTATACGTCACTAACTGAGTTGAAATTAACATGTGGTTACAATACTTATGGTTGCATTTTATAAGTGATTTTTGACCTGATGTACATTGTACTTTTGAGATCATTAACAAGTAGGTACTCAACTTATGTCTGCATTATGTAAAAGAAATTATCCAGATGACTAATGTTGCTATGCGATTCCGAAGGTACTGTACTTATACTTCTACATCATTTATACGATTATGCTTGGTTTTATAATTTGGTAAGTACTATACTTATGTTTGAGTATTAACAAGTGGCTACAGTACTTATGAATCCATAAGTACAGTACTCACAAGTATTGTTGATCATCCTTCATTCAAAAGTACAGTACTCACGAGTACTGTACGTCTGTACCCAGAACATGTATATGGTATCCTAATATATGGTACTATATTTTTTGCGTAATATCATTATTTCAAAATATGTCAACACTAGTCTCGTTGGAAAGTATTTTCTACAAGGATTCTAATGCAATTTATTTCGTCGAAAAATACATTTCAGATTAAAAGTTATGGACAAAACCATTTTCTCTCTCTTCTCCTTCTCTCACCCTTTATTGCTTTAATTGATGTTAAATGCTATTACAGCAGTTTGTTGACACATCAACCAGTCCCGAGGACCGGGTATGCCAGCGGGTGGCTGGTCGGTTGTGTGTAGCGTAGCTCTATATTTAATCCCATCACAAGTTACAAAAAAACATTCAAATTTAAATTTTTTAATCTCGTATATAACAACAAATCCCCTCAAGCATCTCTTTTCTGTTCATTTCCGCCAAGTACAGTATCACTCTCTTACTCTTGATTTAAGTTTATCAAAGTTATAGTACAATACTTACCAAATCATTTCAGTAAGTACAGTACCCCACTATAATTTTCATTTCTGTAAGAAGCAAAAGTATAGTACCTACCAAGTACAGTACTCGGTGATTAGTACATTTCCACCAAGTACATTACTCACTCCTCCTCCCTATTCATTTCCGCCAAGTACAATACTCACTCCCTTACTCTTGATTTAAGTTTGTCAAAGTTGTAGTAGAGTACCTACCAAATCATTTCAGTAAGTACAATACCCCATTATGATTTTCTTTTCTGTAAGAAGTAAAAGTACAGTACCCAACAAATCATTAATCACTTATACAATTCAACAATAAGTACTGTACCTAAATATTATTTTCATATCATTAACAAACCTAATTACGCCTACTCAACAAGAGATTAGTCACCCATGTGGTCCATTTCGAAGTACATTATCCAAAACTATTTTGTATGACTAGAACATTGAATTAGTAAGTACAATATCCCACTATAATTTTCATTTCAGTAAGAACCAAAAGTACAATACTTACTCAGTGCTGGGCGGAACTGGTTCAACTGGGGGATTTGCATCTATATACGAAATTCGAAACAAAATGGAGGGAATCATTAGTGGGAAATCGAAAATTGATGAAAATACAAGTGGTAGATTTGTATTTGGTGGCGAGATAATCAATTCATGCATGGTTTTTACATGTTGAAACATGCAGAATCGCTGCAGCAGATATCACTTTAAATGTGCATGGGGGTGCAGTAGGTAGTGGGCGCAACAGTTGGTAAGTACCGAGATCCGGGTAGGGGGGTGGGTATATGCCCGGTTATGGTAGAATTTTTCTTATAATGTCCGCTACCACTTCGCTCATTGGGCGTGCAAGTAGTGTTGAAGTCCCCAAGCACTATCCAAGGTTTGGTAAACTTGAATCCCATCTCTATGATGTGTTTCCACACCAGCTTTCTAACTGATATGTGTGGGTTTCATAGACAAAGGTTATCAACGTGTCGTTGTTGATACAGCATGTGATGAACTGACGATGATAGTTGATAATCTGTACAGTACCTCTATTTTCGTGCCAACATAGCGATATGCCTCCTGCAAACCCCTGCGCTTCCTCTCGGAATGAGTGTTCAAATCCAAGTTTGGAAATAGTTTGTGTGGCCTTGGTCCCACTGATCCATGGTTCAATAATGGCTACTATCTTGGGTTTATGTATAGACATTAGTTCTTTAAGATTGCGTTGATTTTCTTTCTTACGTATCCCCCGAATGTTCCAGCACAACACGTCCAGCATTATATTTCACTACTGGGTAAGATGGATCCGCACACCCCTGCTTTCGCCGCTATTTCAATGGCATTTTCACCTGAAGTTTCTGTGGAGTTTCCCTGGGAATTTTCAGAATCCACCCTGTGTTCATTTTCCTTATTGGCCTCCCTCTCTGCTTGGGTTGTCGTCATGACGCTAGTCTCCACCCACCCCCGTTGTTCCTCCATGTATGTTGGTTGTGTTATATCGGGGGGCGGTCTTCTGGGACTTCTCCGTTTCGTTTCAGTCATGGCTTTGCCGTGCTGCTTTTTCGTTCTTTTCATCTTAGTTCCGCCGCTTTTGTTGGAATAATTCAGACTTAGTCACTGAGACAGCTCAGCATGAGCATTAGGGTGGTTTGTACACCTGGAAGGGGTATGTGTTCTGTTACACAATGAGACCGAGTCTCATGGTCTGATCCTAGTTTAATGGATCTAAGTAGTTAGTGGCATTGTTATAGCCGTGTAGGTAGGATCTAAGAGTCATGTCCAGCTCTATTTAAGCATGTTCCGAAGATTAATAAAATCAAGCATTCAGTTTCTCTTCGCTTCCTTCTCTTTTCGGTTCTACTAAGCGTGTCTGCATATGGTTTCATCTTTGTGAGTGTTGGTATTTGCTATTACGAGGGCCTGAAATTCACAGCTTTTACTTTTTTTGCCCTGTCCAGTGGACGTGTTGATGGCCAAAGCATCATTAATGCAATTGAGTTCTTCTGTCGAGAGGGTCTTCTTTGAAATGTCTCTGTCTTCCACCTGTGCTACATGTTCCGCCATCTCCACCACTGTATTATCTCCGCCGTCCTCCTCCACGACAATCACTTCATCCACTGCTGGGATAACTGCTACATGCGTTGCTTTGGCTTGCCTGACCCTTACAATAGTGTCCCGATTTGAAATGTCCTGCAGAACGTCAGCGTTAGCCATCTCCTCCTCTCCTACCTTGGTCGTCTTCTTTTTCCTCCATACGTTCGCTGTTTTCTTTGATGGATCACTTTTTCCATGTTCTACTGCTCTTGTCACCGGTTCCACATTGGCGTCAGTCCCTTCTGCTTCCTCACCCCACAAGCTGGCGAAAGGTTTGCTGTACCGCACATCTAGGTGTTGCTCCGTTTGTTGTTGGTTCTGATCAATAATGATTCTTCCTCTTCTCTTTTTCGGTCGCTGGGTCTGCCAGTTCTCTGTCGATGCCTCTTTGTTGTCCACTGACTTTTCAATGTTCCTACGTGCTTGGTCATGTGCATATTCATTCTCATCTTCAGGAGGCTGTTGCTGAATCGTATTGCATTCTTTGGATGTATGTCCCTCCTGTCCACAACTAGCACACATCCTTCGGAGGCCCTCGTAAATAACTTCGTTTTCCTCGCCGTTGATCAGTATTGAAGCCGCCAGCTCCCTTGAAGTATCTAGCTCTATAGCCATTCTGGCAAACCGACTCCTGGTTCTGCTAGCAGTATGGGTGTCAACTTTAATAAGCCTTCCTAAAGCCATGCCTATATACTGGAACTAGGGCTGGCAAAACCTGACCTGACCCGACTAAAGCGGGTTCGAGTCTTGATTTTTTCGACCCGACCCGAAATGATCCGAACCCGAAAAACCCGAAATTATTTGCGGGTCGGGTCCAGGTTTGCAATTTTCGACCCGCAAAACCCGCTCGACCCAAAATTATATCTTTGTATGTATATATATATTTCCATATTCTAGCCATATAAATTTTTAACACATACAAACATAAATTTGTGATGGTTTATATAAGTCTTTTCTTGCAAAATAATAATTAATTATCAAATTCTGCAGCAATTTCGGGTTTAGCGGGTTTGAATTTTCGGGTTTTTCGGGTTTCTATTTTCGGGTTTTTCGGGTTTGCATTTTCGAGTTTTTCGGGATTGCATATTATATAATATTTTCGGGTCCATCGGGTTCATCGGATCAGACCCGTAAATATAAATTTCGGGTTCGGGTCAAGCAGGTATGACCCGTAATTATTTTCGGGTCGGGTTCGGGTCGAGTATATTTGATCTGACCCGAATTGACCCGAAATAGGACCCGCTCAACCCGGACCCGATTGCCAGCCCTAACTGGAACATGGTTGAGACATACAGGTGTAGAGGTAGATTTACAACTCGTACCCAAGCCACGAACAGATCTGGATATTCCTCTCGGGATCGAAAGGAAGGGGACCACTCCCATACCAACAAATTTAATCCGAATATCTTCCATGGGCCTCCCGTGAGAGCTTCCTCGAAGTCTACACGAAAGTTGTACAACAAAATGCCCAAGGTCCATCTCGTACATGTTGAAACGACCGGATATCTTTCACAGGAGCTTCAGCCGGTCTCTCAGCATCATATAGCCGATATCTGCACCCAAGAGCCGGACCACGACGGCGTATTTCCATGGTTGCGTCAGCGCTTCTTCAGCCTCCGGAACTATTGAAATAGCTGGGTGGCCTTCCACGTCTTCCAACCTAACGTCCTTTTTGTCAAGAACATCTTCAAACAGCTTTTCTAGGAAGGTATCGTTTCTTCCTTGGGCTCGGTTTCCGGTTACCACTCCGCTGAAGGACAGCGGGGTTGTCTGTGTAGTTGTGCGCCCCTGCAATGATTGCTCCGATCCGGATGGCGGTGGATTCGCTTCCTGATGCCGCATGTCCTCCTGGTTTCTTGCTGCGTGACTAGCAGCAATTGATTCCTGATCAATCACGGTATCTTCAGTTCGAACAGTTTGGGATCCCTTCGTTCCCGCATAGTTGAAGTGCAGACCGATCTCATGGATCGTGAAGCCTATCCCTACTTCCGACGCTGCTTGGACGGTGTCTCCCTTCTCTACGTCTGCGTTACTGTCTTGCTGTCCTCCACCTTTCCGATCTCCACCTTGTCCTCCCCGATCCACATCGGGATCGGTGGTACGCGCGTTGCTTCTTCCGCCGCCAGACCCCCTCGAACCCCTAGGTTTCGCCATCTATATTCAAAGATCAATAATCTTTTCAAATCCAATTTTTTTTTAAAGATTAGCAATCTTTTTAAAATCCAACAATCTTTTTAAAGATCAACAACCTCATCAAAATACAACAATATTTTAAATATTGACAATATTTTCAAAATCCAACAATCCTTGTATAGATTAAAAAGCATTTTTTTTTAACAAACAAACCTTTTATTCCATCAACTAGAACTTACAAATAACCAGCTAATACGAACATGATAACATATGGTATTATCAGTACCGAAACAAGTATTATCCTCCAAACTAAGGATAACTCTTGGGGCTAACAGCCTCTCAGGAAACTGAAAGACGAAGTGGGTTTTAGGGTGATGATTGACCAGGCTCCATTGAACTTGGATGGCTTCACGTGCCAATTTAGTCTTCACTGACTTAAAAGAACAATAGTAGGGAGGCGTGAGTGACTGAGTTAACTGGATTAACGATCTGTATAGCCTGTTGTAAACCAGAAACCGCAGGAGTTGCAACATGATTCTCTTGATTAAATCTGTATTCATTCCTCGGGTTGTACCGATCGGCTTGGTGTGATTAAACTTTGATCAACTACAGTTGTCGCTGCTAAATTATGAAAATCCTCAAGTCTTGGACTTCTTCTGTTAGTCTCAATCTTCCTTGCAGACCCTCGCCACTTCATCTTTGTGCCGCTTCCTTTAATTCTCCTACTTACTGATCGCTCAGGGGTGACATCCATATTGGCTTCCTTGGTTTCCTTTACTGCAGAGATTGGGATTGGATCCTTGTTTGTGTGTAGGTCGTCTGTCTCTGCACCCTCCAGGACATTTGCAAACTCTATAACTTCATCCCACTCCAGGTAAACAGCTGTGTGATTTCCGGATTCATCTACTATCATATCATTAATTACCTCTACAACCTCATCCTCTCCTGGGTTCACTGCATTGTGCATCTCCTTGCTGATTGAATTATCCACCTGCATATTGGTAGAGTTCCCAAGAACCTCCCTGCGTGGACCATTGGCCTCTTTCTTCTTCCAAACCTGTGTGTTGTGTTTATTGGCTTGACTGGTCCCTGTAGATGCTTCTGCTGTGTTCTCCATCAGATTTGAGTCTGGGATATCTCCATTAACAAGGGTGGCAAAACGGTTTACACCATGTGACACCGTGGCTTCTGCCTGGTCTGACTGGGTCATCCTCGGCCTTCTCCCCCCTTCCTCTTCTGTGTCTGCCATTGTTGAGTTGCCTGAGCGATTTCCGTTGTTCCTTTGTTAGTTTGCTGCTCATCTACAGACCTCTGCTCCTTCTCCTTTGTTGCCTCAAGTGTGCATTTCTTTGATATGTGACCTTCCTCACCGCATCTAACACACGCCCAAGGAAAGCCCTCGTATTCAATATCATACTCCATTCCATTTATTCGAATAGATGGGATGAACGGCTTCGTGGTATCAACCTCCAGAGCTAGTCTCGCAAATTTCCTGCGAGATCGGTTCGATGTGTGCATGTCTACCTTGATTTTTTTGCCCAATGCCATGCCAATGAATTCAAAGATGGTGGGCACATATAGATGAAGTGGCAAATTTAGGATGCGTACCCAGGTGACAATAGTTGTCGGTGCTTCAATCTTCAGTTTGAAGGTAGGGAACCAATCCCATACTAGCAGGTTTCGTCCAAAAATCTTCCATGGGCCACCGGCGAGCGCTGCTTCATAATCCTGTTGGCATGATAATTGTACCATGAAATGCCCTAAATCAAGCTCGTACACATTGAACCTTCCCACAATTCGCCAGAGAGCCTTCAACTTGTCTCTCAGGGTCATGTACCTGATTTCTGCTCCCAGTAGTCTCACAACCACTACGTAACGCCACGGCCTTACCATCGTGTCTTTTGCTTTCGGCAGAATGGAGAGAGATGGGACTTCCTCTTCACTCGTTAAGGTTACGGCCTCCTCCGGCAACCAGTCCTCGAAGAGCTTGTCGACGAACCCGTCTTGGCTGCGTGCGGCGTTCTCTCCCGAAACGACTGCTGTGAAGGAGGCTTAGAAGCGATTGACCCCTCCCGCCTGCGAGATCGAGTTGTCAGTCGCCTTTCCTTTGTCCACGATCGGCTGGGTGATGTTTAATGCATCCTCGGCTATGTTCCGCTTGGTCTGATCTTCAGAACGTGAACCTTCAACCCCTCGCATGCCCGCAACTAGGAACTCAAAACCCAGTTCCGGTATGGAGATGTTAGGCGTCTGCCTCTTGTCCGGCTCCGCAGTAGCAAGATCGCTTCGTTTACTTCCAGCGAGTCCTCCCTCAGGATCAATTTCCCTACCGTCACCGGCTTTGCCGCCTCCATGTCCCCCTTCCCCCCAGGTCTCGTCATTTTAAAAAGCATTTTAAAATCAAATAATCTATTTAAAACTAACAATCTTTCTCGGGATTAATTATCCACCCAAACTAAATAATCTTTTAAGAATTAAAAATCATTTAAATAAAAAATGCTTCTTCAAAGAGTAACATCCTTTCAAAAATCTAACCACCTTGTCAAAAGGATAAAATAGTTTATAAAGTCAACAATCCTTTAAGAGATTGCTAAACCTTTGAGAATCGGAGTTTTTTTTTAAAAGGAAGTCATGCCTACGACGCCCAGTTGAGTGAGGTAGTTCTTCAACATTGAGTGATACATCATATGTCAATGTTTAGTCCACCCACATTTATGGTCCTAGATATGACTTCAAATTGGACCACCCAACTCCTTGCATGCTCACATCTACGGTCCAAAACTATGGCCATAAACTTGAACATCCTATGCTCTTTATCTCTACATCTATGGTCCTCGACTATGACATAAATATAGACCATAACCCATACACAACTCATTAATCAATAGGAAGATGCCAATAGGAGGCTCCTTCCTTGTTTACCAATCATCACTACAGAGGGGAAAGGACCCCTAGGAGAAACTTCTTTCATTAGGAGGAAACTAGGGAGTCATGGATGCTACCAAAGGTTTCAATTTGGGAACCACATTAGACAAAGACGCCCTGGGGAAAAAGTGATTGATTGAGAATAGTCACAGACCGATTAGGGTCACTTGAATCTTGATCAACCACATGAATCCCCACCTTATATCCACTTTTGAATAATTCTTTTGGAATGATTCCTAAGGAACATCATGTCCACCATCTTTACTTTTCTTTCTTGTCATGGAATTGGCAAATAAATCTCACTCCATAGGTGAATAAACTCCTCTATCTCACCTAGGCTATGAGAAGGTACCATCACCTAAAAATGGAGGATAAAAAAGGAGATTATCACAAGAATCATTGATCGTGAGAGATTGCAAGAAATCAAGGAACACTCACTTTCTTAAACTTCCCAGACAAAGTGGAAGTCTTGTTAAAAAAATTCTAGTATAATTTGTATGCTTGGATTTGTTCCCAAATGTAAATCATCTTCTCATACAAATTTATACCTAACTATTGAATCCTACTAATGTAAACTTCAGGATAACACATGAAGGTCAAGGAGCCCTACTTCTCTTGGATTCTTGTAGGTTATGGATGCTTACTTTATATTTGAAACCCAACTGCTCATAAAATTATTGCAATATGAGCATGTACTCAACAATCAGTAGGAAAAAGATATTGAAGTTGAAGGGATCATATAAATAGAATGATGCCAAATGAATCAGATGGCTTTCTCAGTTGGCTTGGGTCTTCATTGTGGTGATCAACTCATATGTCAACCTGGGGTAAGTATTGAAGTTTTTGGTACAACAGTTAAAATTTCTATCTTTTCGATATAATAACATGTGTCGTCATTGATTTCAAACTTTTCCATTGTCTCATTACATGCAAAATTGGTGTTGATAATCGTTCTTCTAATCACTTGCTCATCAAATTTGAGTCAAAAATATGCACATGAAGTATAGTTAAGCTTGTTGTGTGGCCTCTTCACAGTCTGCTTCCTCTGAGTCATTTGGGATGAGATGTGTAGAGAAGAACTAGCAGTCAGTAGCTACACTCCATGTGTTTTGTATCGAAGATTCGATGTTCGTACCATAAGTGCATGTCATAGAAAATTACATTACGTCATATATAAGAGTTCAGATTTGCTACTAAAGTGTAAATACAGACCACACAACATCTTTGTTAATCTTTCAACGCATATGTGATGAAATTAGAATTGTTGACTAGGATTAAATTGTGGTGACATATGGATTTAATTGGGTAGGAGGGTAGGCTATTATGTTCAAGAAGGACTAGCAATCATAAAGTCATATAAATAGGCAGGAGACAGAGTTAGAGAGCATCTTGGAAGGTTGCGGATGATGGCTGATGATTGGAATAAAGCTCATAGATAACAAATTCGAGATGGTGTGGACTTAGCGGTTATAAGTGTAAGATTATTGTCTTCTATCAAGTGACGAAGGTGGTTATGTGGTGATTGTGACAACGGTTGTATGGGAACAAGCACATGGATGTCAATGTTGCCAAATGTGTCAGATTGATTTACTCTACATGAGCGTACAAACACAAAGAAGGTGGGCATAGATCTAGGAATGATTTGGCAACATACTTGTAAATAAATATCCCAAATTCACATATTCCGTCAGGATTCAAGTCTAAAATTTTGATCAAGATTCAACATCCGTTGGACTTGGATCGGATTTGGGATATCAAAATTCATATTCTAAATTTTTGGATTGGATATTGTGTATTTCTTTATCCACTCCAAAAAAATATCGAATTTGACAAATATATACATATATTATTAAATATATATACTATTTATACTTAAAAATCATATGTAAACACTTTATCGTATATATTTGATGCAATTCTATATAATATATTTCTTAACATTAAATGTATAATTTTTAGTCCGGATTAAATATTTATCCAACTTTAGATATTATTTGTGTGGATCACATTCAGATGTTATCATATGATATCCTTTGGATATCAAATCAAATACTTTTTTTTGGATTTGGATATTGAATTGATTTGTTTTTCAGTCGGGGTTTAGTGTGTTCTAAACCTTAGGGTCCGTTGTTGATAATCACTATTTGGTTGGTCATGGGGATCAGATCCCGACAAAAACCCTATGAATGGATATCATATATACAATGAAAAATATATTTCCCATTGATATGTCACTCAGATCCCAAATGAACATGTCGTTAATAAGATATAAACCTAGAAAGGAAAACATTACTTCAAGTACAATAATTTGTGGAAACATAATATTTAGAAGTATAAACTCATATTGAATATCATTTAGAATTGCATGCATAGTTTTCACGGCAATAAATACACGATAATGCTTGGATAAACAAATTATGATGAAATAGTTGATCTTACATCGAGAAATGAAAATTTATAGAAATAGAATATGATTGAGATGGCTATCGTGAAAAGAACTTAAACTATGAATTATGAATATCCAAAAGCAATAACTTAAAACATAAATATATATATCCTCCTGTGATAATGAAGTACATACATATATGGGTATTCCTATGAATTTAGACTATAACTCGGCATTACACAACAAATACTAGGTTTATATATACTTTCAATTATGAATTGAAAATTGTGGACTAATATGTGTAATAAGAACGTTAGGAAAAGAAGGATGAAATATGAGTTTCACCCCTAGAAATATGGAATTAGTAATGAATCATGTGTATTGCAACTTCCATTTTAATTTGGGCATTTATATAATTATAAAACAATGTTTCTAATATTGGGGGATATTTGATTCTTCTTATTATTCTATTTGGAGATTCCCAATTCCTAAATTGTTGTTCTCTAGTTTCATTGAATATGTTGAACATTGGTTTGTGACCCTACTTGCCTTGTGTAACATACTCAACTCTAGGTACTCATCTAATGCCTCCTCTTTTTCATAGGACTTAGTCTTTAAGTAATGGTAGGTACCTTTTTACACAATTTAGGTCATATTAGGATTTAATTGGTCAAATAACACCATGTATGAATATCACCTCTTTTAAATAAAATTTTAGGATAACATAACTAACTTATTTGATTAGTTGGGTTAATTATATAAATTCACCATTTAATAGGGTATGACTCCATTTTGTAACTCTAGAGTCTTAGATTAGAGGATCTAGAAAAGTGAGCACAAAAAATATTATATTGTAATTAATAAAGAATAGATAAATTGGAATATTGTAATCAACTAATTAAATTAGTAATAACGCACTAAATATATATTTAATAACCCAATAGAAGGATAAAATATAAAATAGCATCAAATGGAGAAATTGAAAACAAAATCTAATTCCTTGTATATAGTTTATTCTATCTACCAATTCTTGGGTCAATGAGACAATAATTTCACTCCTAACTAGTCTTCCAAAGATATAAAATATAACACATGATTATTTCATTCAATTATCTTTCTTTTACCAAGCTAATATTCACCCTCCATTAATTCATGCCTAAAACTATAATTCCTAGTGTGCGTTACTACCCCTCTCTATCTCACGCACGACATCATGTTCTCTTTGTCCAAAACCAACGACATGCTCTGTGTACTGGGCATCCTTTACCCTTGATCGACTTTCACCCATGTCCTCTATTCTTTCCTCTTCATCTCTTCCTCTGTGTCCTATATCTCCTCTTCATCTCTTCCTTATTCCTCATCCTGTACCAAACCCTAAACGGCCTGCAACTCATATCTCCTTATGCCAGGTCTAGCGGCCAGAAGGTAGTCGTCACCCATCTTTTTCTCTTTCAGTCTCCTTCCTTCCACTAGCTTTATAAACCATGTCCACCTCCATACCTCTCACAGTGGAGCCAAGTTTCTCGATGAGGAGATCATGTCGTCAATGGTTGTAGAGTACAACACAAACCCCTGCATCGATCGGAAGCGCCCTCATCTTTCTTCAACCTTTAGACGCCCTCACCGGCAGATCTTCAGTCATCCTACACTGCCCTCTTGTCTCATCTTGCGCTCAAAACGCTTGGACCACAGGGCATCACTGTCATATTGAAAGGCACCTCCTTGCGCCACTAGTAACCACCGTTGGATCATGATGCCCACCAGAACCTATACCCTCTTTGGTCCATAGTGCTTTTCCCTTATATCTAGTCCTTGCTGAAGGAGAAACACCCCGCCACCATAACGACAACCTGGTGAATGCCAACACCATAGACTCCTCTCCGTAATCCTTCTTCTCCTCTCACATGGCACCCAACAGTACCAAGCAGCACCAAGGGTCCTCAGACAGATCTGTGTGCCTCTAGGAAATTTTGTCGTCCACCAACCCTCCTTCCTCTGCTTTGTGCTGACCTCACCCACAACATAGGCTACCATTGCCAGACCTAATGAAAGGTGACTAACTTCCTCCTGGTAAGTCCAACGACCATCTCGTCCTCTTTGACAACACCACCTTGAACTATCATCGACATCTACCTATGATGCTTCACACTGTCACACTACCTCTCTCTTATGTTTCTCCATAGCCACAACAATAAAGAAAACATCGTGAACAACTTTTGCACCTGGAAGAGGCCCCTACAAGGACACCTCCATGTCCATCAAGTGTGATAGATACAACCTACTTCCCCTACAACAACGACGGGTATCCTTCAGATATCCACCATCCTTGCTTCAACCATATATGCACTGCTTCAATCCCACTACAAGAACAACAATCTATTTTCCCTCCATCAATGAACTCATCACTGCCTTGACCCTGAAGGAATGAACTCATATTTCCTATCATGTCCACAAAGAAAGTCACTATTCACGACCCTATGGTCTAGCTAAATGAGACTTCACAAGGATCATTTAGCTGACTTCTACCTTCTAATCCAATTAAGATTTGAGAATCATATAAAACTCTGTACTCAAAATATTAGTATGTAATTATTCCTACAGTTTCTCAATTTTTAAATAATAAATAAGATAAAAATCTACAAGGTAACAACATAGTGAAATTGATTGAGGACATGCTTGGACAAGATATGAACCTAGTAATAAAATAATAAAATATTTTCTATAGACACATATTTATATACATGTTAGAGCATAAACCCACATCTTTAAGTTTATCTTGTTATTGTAAGATTTGATGATAATCATAACGGTTAAGGTATAATGCTTTATAAAGAAGACTACCATTTATAAGTAGGAAACAAGTCTATAATACCCAAATCAATGAAGTTATCAAAGAGAAGTTAGATAATAAAGATATCATGTTAGGTGAAAACATGGGCGAGAATCATCTAATATGGTTGATACATCACATAAATTCTTGGAATATATGAGTGTATATGATATTGAAATCCTTAACCTCTCCTAGTTAGGATATTATGATCTAGTAATATCTCGCATAGTGCATAACCTTGACCTAGTCAACCAAATTGAACAATGTAATATAAAGACAAAGAATGACATTACAAGATCTAACTTCAGGAATGCATATAATCACACACATATATGTAACTTGATCATACTTTAATTTATGTAACTAAATATGGATCTTAAAAAGAAATATATCTAGTAGGTCATATGTTCTCTTTAAACATATCACAAACCTAATATGTAGGTGATCGATAGGGATATGAACAACATTGATAGTTGTACTAGGAATGTATGCATGGGTTTGATTTAACTAACATATCTAATGTGTTCCAAGGATAAATACTTGACTTTAGAGACCTATTATACCTATTGATCTAATGACTAGACGTGAATACTAGGTATTTACTCGTCCCTATTTATAACTCGACATTATGTGACTAAATTTCCACATAATGAGTCAGCTTTTGCAATACTCATTGTTGTTCCATTTGTTGGACAAATCATATACTCTCCATTGGACTTATTGTTATTCTTCTGAAGTTACTATTATCATGTTGAATTGGGTCATTGACCCAACTTGGTATTAACTAAAATCATGCCAGATATATATGTGAAACATGTATCTTGCCACTCTATTTATGCATGTTAGATAATTCAGCTAGTTTAATTATCATAGACACTTATGCGTAACCATTTGGGTATGTTTTTCTACCTTATACATAGAGAGGTGAGCCTTTCAGTCTAGGTGTGCTTTTCTTCCCATTTTACTTAGACCAATTATCCAATGGTGTCATGGCCCTATTATAGTTACCTTAGTCAAATATATACACATGCAAATATTTATGTGATTGATTGGTTGATTATGGAAAGAATTTTGATTTCAGTGGTTTAATTATACTACCTCATTCTTTTGGAAATTCTTCTTTTGGTACTTCTTATTGAAACTTACCTAGATTTAATGCCCCCTTTTTATGGTAACATCTTACTTTACTTTTGTATCAATAAATGCCTAGATAATATTCTGATGTACATACTCAACTTTTGTTGATACATACCTTATTTTCCTATTTTTTTGGGTGTTCCTTCCACCAGGTTTAGGTGCTTTATAGAGGAGAGACTCAGGATGACTATGAGCTATTTTATGGACATGTGGACAACTTGAGATAGCTTTGTTACCCTCTGCATATGGGCTTATGTATATATAGATGTAATATTTTCATTTAATGTACCGTCCTAAGGGTGAGAAGGTAATATACATGTAAATATTTTGTAATAATGTAAATAGATATGTTTTTTTCTTCTTAAATATTTCATGGCTCTTGTTTATATCATTGAGTAGGCCCACTATTGGGATCCCACTCTTTACAGAATGGTATCAGATCCTAATCAGTTAGTAACTACACTATTTCCAAACAAATCATAGGTAGGTGACCCTTTAGTGGTTGTTGTCATACCTGAATTGTTTTTACCAATTAGGGTTTCATCCTTATCCAATTTGGTAGTTTTCCAAACAAAGTATGTGGATGGCATAGTTTTGGTGAACTCTTATCAATCCTACCCTCTCTTTATACATATAGCTTCCTATAAGTAAAATTTGACTCTCCTAGGAAGTAGCTTCTACCTCCCACCTTAGGAGTGGACAATTCATGTACTATAGAGAATATATTGAGTTACACTCACATAATTGTGCGTGACCTGAGTACAAGCCATTAATTTTTTTTTTACTTTTGTTGTTATCTAGCATGCCTATGATATGTGAGTTATGTGGACTAAGCATGCATGTATACAAACTTAGAATATTGGATGAATTTTAGATTTTGAGATGTTCTCAGATAGAATATGATGATATGAAGTAGAATTTTAAGGTTAGGCTTGTCTTGCCTACCACGTGGAGTTATTTCAACATAGATTTTCTTGAAACTCTCCATCCTAGGATTGCATACTATCTTAGCTAAACTAGTGATATCTCATAAATGATGGATTGTCGAAGGAAGATATAGGTTTCAAGTAACAATACAAGATTTTATCCTACACATACCCATAAGGTAGGAATTATGCTTAGCTCTCTTGTCCTATAAAGGAATGATCATGTAGTTGGATCACATAATAAACATTGTACCATGTTATTTTTTTTCTTTTGAAGACATATGGATGCACAATCATGTTTGGAAGGTATAGTGGATACTCTTTTCTTGAAATTTTAGTAATACACCAACACTGAGGTTAGGTGATGTAGGTACATATAGGGCTGAACCATATAGAGTTTACCACTCTCTCAATGCCACCGTGTAATTATCTGATGTATGAGACAAGTAGTAGTTTGACTATCTAGATCACTTGGGCTTGTAATGTTACCGTGGTAGTAAACCAACTAGGGAAGTAGAAACCCTAATCTCTTCTTATTATGGCTACACAATCTTATAAATGATGTTTTGGGATGTAATGGCCTAATTCATGATTAAGAGAATGGTGGAATAATGGATGTTATGCCAAGTAGTACCTACAATAGATTAAGTTCATGCTAGAAGAAACATGTATTCCCCCATCTAGACCTTGGATATGCTTGTTGTATTCTTTGGTGATGTGTGTAGAGAAGCCTCCTTTGCAAATATGGAGTGATGTTACAGTGAGTAGTAATGTTCTAGTTAGTACAAAGTGGTCGACTTGGTTCTTGGATTGATTTTGGTGCCATTTTGGATTTTCACCACAAGGTTTTCATTGTCAAAATTATTTTAATTATTAGATTATATATATATACAAAAAATACTTTTTTCAGATTTCATCGATGATTTTGGAACCAAGTCACACCACCAGGAAGGTGTAGTAGCACATGGACCTTTAGTGTAGAAAACATTGACTTGCATGTTCAACCCTCCCACACTAGGCATAAAGAACTAACATAATAGATATAATCTAGTCGACTATCCCTTTCATTTCTCTGTATGGTTAGATAGGTCCTTTTAAGGGGTAGAGCCTTATACACTTTGGTATATAACTTAATTTAGTGAATAGTTGAAATAAATAGTTATTAGAATAGGTAACTCTAGCAATGTTAAACTATTATAGGAACTGCCGAATAGCATGGTGAGTAATAATTTTGTTAAGCCATCATAAAAGATACTTTGGTAGAAAAATCTTCACCAATCCTAAAAGAATGAACTTAATTAGATAATGTACTAAGTTATATGTAAAAAAAGTGACTATGATGTTGATAGTAATCATGATGTGACATGTTGAGGTCCTTGGTCCTAAATGAGTTTACTCCATCGACTTGGTGCTTGTTATATGAATGACCCCAAAGAAAAACCTAGTTATTGGAAATTGATCATTCTAAGTTAGATGGATAAAAAAATAAATAGAAATGGTAGAAAAACCTAGAGACCTTATTCTAGTAACATCATGAAATGATAAGTGAGTATTCAAGCCACCATAACAATGTAGGTAACCATGACTAATACGATCTTGT
The DNA here is from genome assembly GCA_963693085.1 of Alisma plantago-aquatica. Lineage (NCBI taxonomy): Eukaryota > Viridiplantae > Streptophyta > Magnoliopsida > Alismatales > Alismataceae > Alisma > Alisma plantago-aquatica. The sequence continues at coordinate 1,178,787,570 of OY856410.1, forward strand.
TATCCTAATCCTAGGATTGATGTTACCTACCTAGATAAACCTCTAATGTTTGTATTATGGAGACATGAGGTATGGAACAACATAGTTTCACCTTAGAAATGTAATATAAAACTGACATAAAATTTTATGATATGATCGAATTACTTAAGTGAACTATAAATCCAAAATTTGATTAGGAGATATCACTCAGTAAGCCAAATTATAGCTGAATGCATTTCGGGGACAAAATCCTCTTTAAGAGGTAGAGTGTTGTAACATACTCAACTCTAGGTACCCATCTAATCCCTCCTTTTTTTCTTAGGACTTTGTCATTAAATAATGTTAGGTATCTTTTCCCTCAACTTAGGTCATATTAGGATTTAATTGGTCAAATAACACCATGTACAAATAACACCTCTTTTAAATATAAAATTTAGGATAACATAACTAGATTTTTTGATTAGTGGGGTTAATTATACAAATTCTCCATTTAATAGGGTATGCCTACATTTTATAACTCTAGACTCTTAGATTAGAGGATCTAGAAAAGTAAGAAAAAATAATCTTATATCATAATTAAAAAATAGATAAATTGGGAATATTGTAATCAACTGATTAAAATTGTAACAATGCACTAAATATATATTTAATAACCCAATAGAAGGATAAAATATAAAATAGCATAAAATGAGAAATTGAAAATAAAATCTGATTCCTCATATCAGGTTTATTCTACCTACCAATTCCTGGGACAATCGGACAATGATTCCACTCCTAATTAGTCGGCCAAAGATAAAAAATATACCACATGATTATTTCATTCAATTATCTTTCTTTTACCATGCTAATATTCACCCTTCATAAATTCATGCCTAAAACTTTAATTCCTCATGTGCATTAGTCCCCCTCTCTATCTCATGTGCGACATCACATTCTCTTATTTTAAAATCGGTGACACCCCTATGTGTAACGGGTATCCTTTCCCCTTGATCGACTGTCATCCATGCCCTCTATTCTTTACTCTTCCTCTAGTCCTCCATATCCTATTTCTCCTCTTGATATCTTTGTTATTCCATAGCATGTACCAAAACTTAAATGGACTACAACTCATTTCTCCTTGTGCCATGTCCAACGGCCAGAAGGCAGTTGCCACCCTTCTTTTTCTCTTCCGATCTCCTTCCTTCCACTAGCGTTATAAACCATGGACACCTCCATACCTCTCACAGTGGTGCCAAGGTTCTCGGCAAGGATATCTTGTCATCAACGGTTGTAGAGTACAATACAAAACCATCTGTCGATAAGAAGTGCCCTCATCTTTCTTCAATCTTTAGACACCCTCACTTGCAGATCTTCAGTCACCCTACACTGCCCTCTAGTCTCATCTTACTCCCAAAATGCTAGGGCCACATCATCACTGCCACACTGAATGGCACCATCTTGTTCAACTAGTAACAGTTGTCAGATCCCGATGCCCACCAGAACCTATGCCCTCTCTGTGCCACAGTGATTTATCCTTGTGTTCAGTCATTGTTGCAGGAGAGATTCCCCTCCATCATAATGATGACCTGGTGAATATGCCTACACCACAAACTCCTCTCCATCATCCTTCTTCTCCTATTACCTGGCACCCAACAGCACCAAGCAGCACTAAGTGGCACCAAGGGTCACCAGGAAGATCTGTGTGCCTTTAGGAAGTGCCACCATCCACCAACCCTCCTTCTTCCTCTGCTTTGTGCTGACCTTACGAGCATCATAGGCTACCATTACCAGACCTAATGAAAGGTCACCAAGCTTCCTCCTAGTCAATCCAACGACCTTCCTATCCCCTTCAAAACTACCACATTGAACTATCATCTAACTCAACCTCTGATGCTTCACACTCTCACACTACCTCTACAATATGTTGCTCCAAAGCCACAACAACAAAGCAAACACCGCCAACAACTATTGCACCTAGAAGAGGCCCCAGCAAGGACACGTCCACATCCATCAGGTGTGATAGATACAACTTACTTCCCCTACAACTAAAATAGCTATCCTTCAAATCTCCACCATCCTCGCTTCAAACATATATGCACTACTTCAATCCCACTATGAGAATAACACTCCATTTTCTCTCCATCAATGAACTCATCACTGTCTTGACCCTGATGGAAAGAACTCAAATTTCCTATTATGTCCACAAGGAAAGTCACTACTCAGGACCCTCTGGTCTATCTGAATGAGACTTAAGGAGGCACTTTTAGCTGACTTCTACCTTCGAATCCGATTCACATTTGAGCAGCATACAAAACTCTTCACTCAAAAAATTGATAAGCAATTATTCCTATTATTTCTCAATTTTTAGACAATGAATAAGATAAAAGGATAAAAGGGGTCGACATACTAAAGTTGATTGAGGACATGCGTGGATAAGATATGAACCTAGTAATCAAATAGTAATAAAGTATGTTCTATAGACGCATATTTATATACGTTCTAGATCATAAACTTAAATCTTTAAGTTTATCTTGTTATTATAAGATTTGATGTTAATTATACTAGTTAAGGTATAATGCTTTATAAAAGAAATACCATTTATTATTTATTAGATTACCCCAATATTCATTACAATAAATAGTGTCACAGTTAGTAGGCAACATGCCTATAATACCCAATTCAATGTAGTTATCAAAGAGAAGTCAAATAATAAAGATACCATGTTAGGTGAAAGCATGGGCGAGAAACAACTAACATAGTTGATACATCTCATTAAAGCTTGGCATATATTAGTGTATATGATATTGAAATCCTTAACCTCGCCTAATAAATATATTATGATCTAGTAATATCTCGCATAGTGCATAACCTTGACCTAGTTAACCAAACTAAATAATGTAATACAAATATAGAGAATAACATTACAAGGCCTAACTAAAGGAATGCATATTATTACGCACATATATGTAACTTGATCATACTTTATTTTATGTAATAAATATGGAACTTACAAATCAATATATCTAGTAGGTCATATGTTCACTTTAAAAAGATTGCAAACCCAATATGTAGGTGATCAATGGGGATATGAACAACATTGATAGTTGTACTAGGAATGTTTGCATGGGTTTGATTTAACTAACATATCAAATGTGTTCCTAGGATGAATACTCGACTTTAGAGACCTAGTATACCTATTGATCTAATTATTAGACATGAAGACCAGGTATGTACTCATCCCTATTCATAACTGGGCATTATGTGACTAAATGTTTCCATAATAAGGCCACTTTTGCAATAGTTGCTCTTGTTCCATTTGTTGGAAAAATCGTATACTCTCAATTTTATTTATTGTTATTATTTTGAAATTACTATTATCTTGTTGAATTGGGTCATTGACCCAACTTTCTATTGTGCTTAAATCATGCCACATATATTTGTGAAAGATGTATCTTGCCGCTCGATTTATGCATGTTAGATAATTTGATTAGTTTAATTATGGTATACACGTATGCATAACCATTAGGGTATGCTTTTCTACCCTTATATATAGAGAGGTATGCTTTTCCTCCAATTTTACTTAGGCCAATGACCCAGTGGTGTCATGGCCCTAGTATAGTTACCTTAGTCAAATATATCCACGTGCAAATAGTTATGTGATTGGATGGTTGATTATGGCAAGAATTGTGATTTCAATGGTTTAATTATACTACCTCATTCTATTGGAAATTCCTGCTCTTTGTACTTCTCATTGAAACTTACCTAGATTTAGTGGCCCCCTTTTTCATGGGAACATCTTACTTTACTTTCATATCAATAAATACCTAGATAATCTTCTCATGTACATACTCAACTTTTGTTGATATGTACCTTGTTTTCCTATTTTTCTGAGTGTTCCCTCCACCTAGGTAGGTGCTTTATAGGGTAGAGACTCAGGATGATCGTGAACTAGTTCATGGACATATGGACAACTTGAGATAGCTTTGTTACCCTATGTATATGGGCTTATGTATATATATATATATATATATATATATATATATATATATATATATATATGTAATCTTTTCATTTTATGTACCACCCTTAGTGTGAGAAGGTTATGTACATGTAAATATTTTGTAACTTTGTAAATAGTTATGTTTTCCATTTCTTAAATATTTCATGGCTATTGTTTATATCATTGAGTGGGCACACTATTGGGGTACTACACCTTGATTTTGGAAATGGAAAGTGATTGGAATATTTATCTTGCTACTCAATCATGCATATTTGGTGTTAGAATATATACCTAAAGCAGTGGTACTTAGGCACAACCATTTATAGATAGGGAAAAAAATTTCTATGCAGAGTGTGTGTTTTCACCCAAACATTCTAGATCGTTATCTAGTGATGTTATGGGCCTACAGGAGAAATCTTGTTCTATCATATATATGCATGGACTTGTTTTTTTATGTGATATTATGAACATATTAATGGCAATACACTTTGTGATACATTTCTACTCTTTAATGGATCATTGTCTTATTTATCTTTTATTGAACTTACTTATGTGATTACATCCCCATCATGAATGGGAGCCCCCAATTTTGTACTTACCTATACTACAATAATCAAATATTTTATTATGCACATACGAAATAGTTATTGATGGATGCCTTTTGTTTCCTCTTCTAGGTGTTGTTCCCAAACCACCTAGATGTAGGTGTTGTAGAGATTAGAATCTCATGGGGGCCTTGAACTATGACATAGATTTTGAAGGATAGATTGAGATTGCAGGTCTCATTCTACATTGGTCCTTTGTAATGTTAAGATGTAACTTTATTTTTAGTACTACCAGTTTGGAGGAGATGATCTATGTAAAGATAATAATGTTCAATTGGTTAACTTTTCAACTACTTTATAGGGTTCTATTTGATATATCATACTTGAGACATCAAATCTCATCCTTCCTATCATAGATATGATTGTGTCTGTCTTATCTAGATTTCTTCCTCAATTAAGGAGTCAATCCCCTATGATACCCCACTCTCTGTAGAAACTCTGATATAATCCATACCTTGACTAAAATTCAACTTCTAACAACATTTTTTTATCCCTTCTCACAACATTTATGCATGCTTGCTGATTCAGTAGTACCTTAGTCTTATAATTGGTTTGGTTGAAGACTTTTTGTGTTGTGTATCAATGTTATAGTTATGTGATGGATGTTGTGTTCCCCTTAATATGGTTTGTGGTCTATGTTATATTTTTGGGATGGAGGTCCTGTTCCCCATACCCTAGGTTGTGTGTCTACATGATATTATCTGGGATGGAGGTTATGTGCTAGATTCCTAGGTTTCATGTCTGACAATATATATTTGGTAGTATGATTGTGTTTTATTCTATATCAAATTTAGGGTTATGTGCCCTCCATTATATTTATATTTACCCTAATTGTCACATCCAAATATTTCAATACTAATTTAAGTCTAATAATGCAATTTTTTTTAAAATGGAAATAGTTGAGGGTCTTAACGCAAAATGACCATGAAATGGTATTTTTATAAGAAATAGAAGTAAGGATATTAAAATGAGGCTCAAAATAGTTTTCTTCTTATATACATGCATAATGTGTTGCAATTAAATAAAATAGTTGAATACATATCTTCCTTTTGACATTTCTCTCTCATCCAAGATAATATTCCCATAAAAGCATAAGGAGAGATGTAAATAAATCTTGACAAGAGGTTATTCTCTAATTTATCTTGTTTTGGAGTCCAAGGAAATAATTATGAAAGGATATTACATTTTACTTCAATTTCTATCTACACAATTCAAGATGATGACTTTAAAAGCATTAATGGACATACAATGGATAAAACAAAAATCCAAGTAAATATCAAGGATAAAGATTACTTAATTAGTCTATGGTCCAAATTTGGGAGCATTTTGACTCAGTTTGACCCTCCCATATTAATTGAGGAAGTTAGAACATACTTTTATATACAATTCAATGAAAAATGCATTAAATTGATGTCTCAAACATAAGATTTGGACTTTACCCCCAATCACACATTACATTTATTAACTTTCCCTCTTTTGTGCTCATCTGATGGCTAGTATTTAAGATGTTTCCGATCCGACTGATATAAAATCGTCAACTACCTCCATTTTCTTCACAGTCTGAGCATAGTAACATGTGTTTTCCATTCCAATTCATATCTCGATCGTCTCTCATTGGTTTCACAAAATTATTTCTCCTATGTCTTGGTCTCTATCCATTGAATTCAATGAGACATCACACACTCTTTCTCGCAGACTATATGATAAACACCCAATTAGGATTCCCAACGCCTGTACACCATGGATTCACAGTCACCACCTCACAACATTTTCTTTTTATTTTTATGCACCCAAAGGCATCGCTCGGCCTTTCTTGTTCCTCCTCCACCAGTAATTGATCCCACAATTACCCCTAGATCTACCACCTTCTCTTCCCTTACCTTCATCCAACTTAGCCTTGCCCCTATTCTCTCAGGCCCCTTGGATTTAGTTGAGGCACCAATAAGCTTCTATGACACCCCACAATGCTATGTACATCTTCTGTTTTCTCTGAGCTTTCCCCGTTCATCGGGTCCTCTAGGATACTATGAGGCCTTCGTTGTTGTGCATCAATTTGGCCACCTCAGTGCCCCTCCAACCATCGAAATTAGTCCTTTGTCTTTGCCATGCCACAAGGATCGAGTCCTGATAGATATCGAGTTCTTCTATGATGATTTCTCCTGGGTTCGAGTCTGACTTTCCCCTATGTGCTTTCTATTTTCTGGTGACCACCAGGGCCATGTTGGTCCTTTCTTCCATACGAAGTTTACCTCGACTCTAGTAGGACTTTACAAAGCACCTTGATTTCCCGCATGTTTCCCTTGATGCTACTTTATTTGGCTTCTAATCTTTGCGACCATGGTTGCGCTCTGCATACATGGTTGCGCCATGGGGCCTTGGCATTTTAGTGCACCAGCAACCACCTTCTTTGGCTCGATGAATTTGCTAAGGCACTATGAAGGAGAAAGGCCACGAGTCGAGCTCCAGGGGACAGTAGGGTTTCATTGCGGTGAAGGTCATCGAGCTCTAGGAAGGTGCACGACCTTGGTCCGCGCCATGGATCCAAGGGGGAACAATCCAGGTCTTCAAATGACCTCGGTGACCCACATTTTTAATTGAGTTATTGATCCCTCATGGGCATTTTAGGTATTTGAGTTTTTATATGTTTTCCTTGTGCACGACTGTCTGATAGGGGTAATGAATCTTTTGCCCTCATCATTTTAATCAAATGTCATGCATGCATATGGTTTCCCTTTAATTTAGCATTTTATTTACATTGGCTTTAACCGAGATTTAAATGTTGTCACAGTAAAGTTTTCCTATCTCTGATTGGTTCATCTTGCAAAATGCATAACTATTGCATACGACCTCAGGAAAAATATACAAAAATATTCATTGGAAAAAAATTTTATTCTCTATCAATTTGACTTGTTTTCAAACATTGTTTTACATATTCAGGTCCTTCAATAAATCAAACAAAAAAATTAGGGTTTAAGGTGATGAAAGAAATACAGAGTGATATGTCCAATGCTATGAAAAGGCTATTTTGGGTTCATTGAACCCCAAGAATATGTGTAGATTTTCTTCAACCTAAGGAGAGAAAATATGCCTTCTCTAAGTAAAAGGTAAGTGGTTCATGCCCAGGAGTGTACATTTACATGCTTCTTAATTGAGACCTTCATGTCCAATATTCTAAGTCAACATATGTGAGCAATATCTTATGTGTTTTATGATTGTAGAATTTCATATGCTCAATGCCTTAAGGATCGATGTGTTATGGAATCATTCAAGTTCATGAATTAAGTTCCTAAGAAGGCTAAGAGAATATATTTCTATCATATCCCTTAGATATGTTCCATATGGATACTCAAGACTACAAGATAAGAAATGAATAGTAAGACTGACATCCTTCTATGGTTATGTAACATAACCAAGTATTAGTATTTTAAGCTCAAATATGATATTAAGATCCCTCACATATATAGATGTATTATTAAGATTTCAAGTAGAACATGTTGTTAAGATTCCCCTCATTTATAGATGTAACCATGTGCTAAGAATTCAAGTGGGAACATACCATCAGGGTTTCTTATATATGTAGAGATCTAAGAGTTAAGAAGTTAAATAGATTCCTTAGAATGATTAGTGTCTAAAAGATAAGTACTATGTGAGTATATGAGCATTGAGCATGGTAAAACATGGTCCAATTTTCAAGATGAATGTACTATTGGGATTAGAATGTACTGTAACATGAGTTTATGATAATATTATCACATTATGAGACATTAAGTCATGATTAAGTTGCAAGATGAGATTTTATGAGGTTCCAATTCTAAAACCTAAAGTTTAATATGTAAGTTCATATGAAAACATTAAGATTCACAGTAAAATCAGATTTAGTCACAATTTATAAAGATTGCATTATCTTGTCAGAAAGCATGTTTTTAGACATTCTATATTATAATTACTTTCATATACCATACTTAAGTTACTTGTTGTATACTTAGTATGAATATATTCAGATTATATCCTCCTTCATAAGCCTTGAGAATCAGTTGTTATATTTAGTATCAATGAAGTCATTCTATCAAATCAGAATTTAAAAATAAGGTTTATCCAGATAATAAGAACATCAGGTTTAGAGTTAGAATTATACTACTTATGGTGTGAGTAGCCATATTTTGAATAAAGATACATGATAAGGGTTTCAGACCTAAACTCAATTATGTAGTAATTGGGATACAATGTAGAACTTAAGAATAAGATATTCAGAATACAATACATGCTCAAGTACTCAGTAATCAGTTTCAGATAAGATCAGTTATCAATATTCAGTTTCAATATAAAATAAGTTCAGATTCAATAATCAATAAGTTTAGAATTAAGATACGTATATAAGAACTTTCACATAATAAATTACGTGATAAGTCCTCATTCAGTAGTCCCAGGACGATTCAGAGGCATTTGTTGCCAATTCAGAGGAGTGTTTACTCCAATTCAGAGGCACTTCAGTACCAATTTAGAGACTCCTCAGTGTCATTCACAGGAATGCAATGCCATTTTAGAGGCACCTTGGTACCATTTCAGGGTGTAGATATGCCAATTCAGGAGGACTATTGTATAATGATGTCCATAATCAGATAAAATTTATAAGTAAAATGTACCTTAGTTCATAGTATGCCCACAATCTCATATATGAGTAGGATGAGATGGAATCAGATAAGATAAGTATGTCCCATGCACTTTGGTGTAGCTCATGAGACCCATGTACTAGGGTACATGTCTCTAGAAAAGATAAGTTAAAAAGTTACGAATTCAAATTTAGAAATTAGAGATAATATGTTTCATATTTTAACCAGAGCTTGATGTTAGTTTCATGCTTAAAATGTCCAGTTTCAGTTCTTTAGCAATATGTATTTTAGAATACTCATGCCACTTACTCTAACAACTATTTTTCCAAATGCATGGATGGGGACGTGATGTTCGTAGGTTTTGGAGAAATTGAAGAATAAGAGGACAAACATAGTACTAGGAGTTTTTCAAGCATATCTCAGTGGGGTGCCTTTTACCAAGACAGTCCAGAGTTCAGACATCTTTTTATCATGACTAGTTTTGCTATCAATTATATTAAATCTTATGGATGAACATTATGTAGTTTTCTGTTGACAAGAAATATGTATGAATCAATTTTTAATCAATGCAAAGTGTTTTCATTTACTTCGATTTCCAAGAATAGCATTTTGTGACACACTTCAGTGACATTTATGTGATGTGAAATTATGGGTGTTACACTAATATTATGTTTATCTCACATTATTTTAGTGTTGACTTATCTTGATGGGATATGTGCCCTAACTACTATGTGTATGCTTATGTGGCATACCTTATTTTTCTAAATGGAATGTATATCTTCTAAATAAACATTTTTTTTGTCTTTGGTCATCCACTTGGATGATATCCTTTTTCTCTTTTTTGAACTGATATCCTTGATATGATAATTACCCCATTTTCCTTTATATAGTCTGACTTTTATTTACATGCACATACTAGAATTTATGTTGACATTTCCACTATTTGTTATTTTGTTGGATAGGATTTGAACCCTTAGGTCAAGGACATGGAAGACTTGATATGAGGACTAAGACCATATATTGTAGTTGTTTCTTAGGAGATTGAGTTGAAGTGACTCAATATCGTTTACTTATCTGTTATAGCTTGTGCCTTCATGTATTCACCCATATGAGTGATCACCTTCTTGGATGACAACCTCCTATTGAGAATCATTAAACAAATCTTGTACAAACTTTTCACTACAATATCTTTCTTCCTAATTAGCAGTAAAATTCAAAATATGACATTTTTTCAACAATTTTATTTTTCCAAGCGTCTTGTCCTGCATATCCTTTGTTTCTAACACCTATAATGTACAATGAGGAAGGAGACAAAATCTTGCCCACAATATGATATGAACCCCAAAATGGTGATCACTTTGTGAAGAACCATCTTCAATACCTAAGAGAATGCATGATGGTAACCATGAGGCACACTCTTCACTAGGGTTTGATAGCAAACCTAAGCAGACTACAATACCATACCAGACCAAACTAAACTAATGAATTTGGTGTGTCTTATTGGTTGTGAGTCTATTACGATCTCCAATCTATTCATAATAAAGTATAGTGGTTTTGGTCTCCACTTGATGTATCAATCTGACCATTTTGACATGACCAGACAAATATCCAATAATATGATGATAATATACAATATACAATATATATATGTGTGTGTACATATACATACATATGTATATATATGTATGAGTATATATGTACTATATATATGCATACAAACACAAACACACACACAATATATATATATATATATATATATATATATATATATATATATATTCTTACATAAATGTATGATAGATCATTGATAGAGAACATCAATTAGGTGCAACTTTGAAGTTATTATATTTTCTAGAATCAAATAAACAACAAAAACCATAAATAAACAAACATAAATGCATAAATAATGTGATCAGTCTAACTAAATTCAATTAACTAATATAAAATAAAATAATGTTAGTTCCTTTTCTTTTGTTTCACACAAAATTTGTATCTTCCATCACATTCTTTGTGGCATGTCTATATGTGTATTAGTTAGTTGTTTTATGATTAAAATAAGCTTTTATATTAAAATTGTGCACTTTGTATGTACATAAGTATGTACCTTCTATATAAACTCTTATTATAGTTGCATCCATTCTTTTTCTAATTTTCATATCGTCATGTGTCTCATTTTGTAAGGTAATAGCATATCCATGTAGTATTTATTTCACGGTCTCAAATCATAATACTAATATTTAACCATTATAAATAAATGTGCATAACATAAAATTAATTATCTAATCATTGCTTTTGTTTCACACAAAATGTGCATCTTCTATCACATTCTTTGTGGCATGTCCATATGCCTATTCGGTCTGTTGATGCTTGGAGCCAAGCTGGCCTCACTAGACTCTTGTGGGATATTGCAAACCGCAAAGATAACATGTGGGTAAGGTGGATTCATAGACATTATCTGGTAAACAACACCTTGTGGTCCCATAATTAGAAATATAATGTCAGTTGGATGTGGAAAGCCATCCTAAGGCATCGAGACAGTCTCATCCACCAAGTAAGATTCAAAGTTGGGAATGGCAACTCTATATTCCTATGGAAAGATATGTGGGTTCAAGGTGCGTTACTTAAATCCATTGTTGGAGATGGTCTTATCTTAAGAAATGATTTGGGTTCTGACCAAAAGTTGAATGCTCTGATCCAAGGAGGTCAATGGCATTTCCCGCCTGCCAGAGGTATGATAGAGCTTACTACTCCTTGCAAGTCAATTCATTTAGGTTTTGTGGACCTATGCTACTTTGAAGGGATGGAGGACTTCTCCCTTAAAGGAGCATGGAATCTCTGCAGGGTGCACAAGCCTGAGCTAGTCTGGGATCGATGGAACTGGTACATAAAGGTTCCCAATAGAGTGAAAATCTTTGGTTGAAAAATGATCTAGGGGAAATTGGTTACAGAAGATTTTCTTCAAGCTAGGGGCATCATCCTAGCTTCTAGATGTGCAATGTGCAAATCGGCACCTAAGGATGCTTCTCATGTTCTATGGAAATGTCATTCATGCAGCAAGTGTGAGAAAGATCTAAACATTATCTTGTTGTGATCCCTGCAAACAAGGAAATTCTTATTAGTGTGACACACACCAAGGAAAAGCAATTGAGTATGCTTATTCTTTATCACATTTGGTTGGCAAGAAATAATATCATTTTTGAAGATGGAACCCAATGCCAAAGCAAATTTGGCTGAAAGTTTATGCAGACTGGATCTGCCTTGCATAGATAGGAGAAATGCATAGATAGGCTTCTTTCTGTCTATTTTATACTTTTACCCCACTTGTAAATACTGGATTTTTTGATAAAGTAATAGAAGAGCACACTTAATGATCAAAAAATAAAATCAATCTACATATATCTATACCTTTTTGGGTGAGGTAAAATATTACTATCTTAAAAAAAGGATATCGGGGAACAACAAAAATCTAAAATACTATACATGGGGTAACTAGCTACAAAATCCCAGTGTCTAAGGACCAACCTGTTCAACCCTTTGATAAGTCGTGGCCTAGCCTTACCAAAGGCTAACAAGCTATTTAAAATTTCCTCAAAAATTGCAAGTATGTTTTTCTCCAAACCATTGTGCAACCTAGAATTTCTTTTATTCCACACGTGGAACATGATGACCATGAGGCACAGCTCCCCCAATCACCTCATTGGGTTACTTCTTTCTATATTCTCCAACACCCAAAGCACACTGATGTCCGACTTGCAATGTGGGTTACCATCCCACCCACACTTTAGATCAACTAAGCACTAGAGATCTCCACGACTCACATTTCCACCAGTGATGGTCATGTGATTGCTCCTTTTTCTTGCACAAAATACACATCAGAGCCATGCCAAAGCCCCATATAATCATCCTATAAAATGTAGGAGTCTCCTCATGATACCTATATAGAAACAACAAATCCACTTAGGTGAATGGTAACAATTCCAAATAAGTTGAGCCCAAGGCACTTGAGGACCCGCGGTAGGTATAACCCAAGGGTTATTCACTAATCTGGACCAGTCACCATTGACATATAGGTGGTTATGTTTAACCTATTTCTAGAATTGTGCCATCCTTTTCCAAGACCTAGAGGAACTCATGCTGATCTTACTCTCAAGTGAAGGACCATACATGGAATTCGTCCACTTTGTCCACGGAGAAGAGGTATTAAGGAGAAAATGATCAATTCTTTTAGAAGTAGCATCTTGGGCAAGGGCCAGTGGATCTGGGATGTTTATTCCACCAATCTCAGTGGTCCTCACAACCATTTTCCAAGCCACATCGTGGTCTTTCCCTTCCCATAGAAAAGAAATGATGATCCCTCTCGCCTTCTCCAGAATGAAGGGTGGCAACTTGTGTTGTCTACACCAGAAGACCACCTTACTAGATCATGGATAAATGAAGACCAATTGACTTCTCCACCAACACCCAGAGATCACCAATAATAGCAAGGAAATCCCTACATGATCATGTTTCCCCCATAATGGGGATGCCGAAATACTTAGTTGGGAAGGACCCTTCCTCCATGCCTACATAAGCTTTTGAGTATCCCTCTCCTAGTAACACAAGACCTTGAATTAGATTTAATTTATCCTATGTAGAGATCACTTAGCTGCCCATATGTATTCAAAGTCCTCCTCATCGCCTTCAAGTACATGTATGTGGCCCGCAAAGAATAGAAGTACATAATTAGTGAAAATCATGTGGGAGAGGACAAGAATCCCTCCCACTTTGGAAGTATTTAAAGGTAAATCACCTTCAGATTTCTAGATTAGGAAGGTCAAAGTTTTCATCACTAGAGTGAAAAGCAATAGTGACAATGGGTTGCCTTGCCTCAAGCCATTAGTAGATTTGAACATGCCCTGTGGTATCCCTCTCACCAACATAGATAAGGATGTTGTTACTACATATTGCTTCATTAGATCAATCTATCTATAGGAAAACCCAAAAGACATCATGATATCCCATAAAGGGTTCCAATTGACATGGTCATATGCTTTTGAAATGTCAACCTTGGTCTTGTTTTTTAAGTTGAAATAAAATAGGAACTCGCTTGCAGGGGAATCACTATTTAAGATAGATATTCCTCTGATGAAGGAAGACTCATTAGCGGACACCACCTTTGGGAGGATTTCACTAAGTCTCCTCACTAGGAGCTTGGAAATAATCTTATAAAAGACAATTTGCATGCAATGGGTTTATAGTCTTTTGATGAGGTAGGATGATCCTTCTAGGGGATAAGTCTAAGGATAGCATTATTGATCTTCCTAGACACAGAACCCCCACCAAGAACGACCTCAAATTTTGTCTAATGTCATCCTTGACAATATCCCAATTAGTTTGAAAATATTTTCCGTTGAAGACATCTGACATCGGGGCCTTGTATTCACCAATGGGGAAAGCCTTCACTTAAATCTTAGCATCAGAGGCACGACCACATAACTTTACATTCATATCATCAGTCACCCTTCAGTTTGGAATTTTGCAAGAGTGGCAATTCTGAACTTGATTATATAGATCCTTAAAGAATTTGATGGCCTCCTCAGCAACCTCATTTGGGCCACATGTTGAGGTATCGTTCACTTTAATAAAAGAATGGATACAATCCCTGTATGGTTCTTTTTTATCTAAATGGTACACCTTAGTGTTTCAGTCCCCATCTTTGCTCCATCTGAGCCTACTTCTTTTCTAAAACAGAAGTTGCTTTGCCTTCTCCAATGGTTTGAGTCTCTTTGAAGCATCTTCTTCCTTGAGAATAAGATTCAGATGTAGATGATTAGCCCTCAAGTCCAAGGTAGCAAAAGAGTACTGACAATGGTTGTCAAGTCAGAAAGATCCTTAGCCCGGACTTGGATGGCCTCCCTAGTTCTCTTTAGTTTTTCTACCGCAAAAAACATGGGATTACCCACAACATGAGCATCCCAGGTTTGTTTCACCACATTCCCAAAGCTCGACCATTCTAACTAGTGATTGAGAAACACAAATGGTGTGTTTCTCATCCTGGAATAGGTTAGCTTCATAAACATCCATGCATTGTCGTTGTTTGGATGACTATCCAAACTAACAGAGGATTTAGGGAAAACATTGAACCATGCGGAATTGACAAGGGCATGATCTAGGTTTCTATCAATCCTAAACCCAAGACCCCTTTTGTTTTACCATGTAGTGATCCCCTGGGTCATATTGACCTCTGCCAAGTTAGAAGCATCCATAGTGGAATTGAACCTACAGATGATGGAATCAGGAATGGGTTTACCCCCATGCTTCTAATAACACTCTTCTCTGATGATTGTAGTCTCCAATGACTAGGTGTGGGAGAACTTGTTGATTCATGCTCGTAATTTTATCCCACACCCATCTTATACAATTCTCATTATTGAGCCCATAAACAACACTAATGACACACTGGAAACCACCCATGTTGATGCAGCTCACCACAACCTACTAATCTGTGGCATGGATCTCTTAGGCATCCCACACATCAGAATCCCAACCTATCACAATTTTGTCTCCCTCAACCCATGGAAGGTTGGAATCAAAACCCATGTTGGTATGGAATAGGTTTTCAACCCTCGATGTGAAAAATTGTTTGATTTAAATTTCTAATCATATCACCAGTGTGGCTTGATTTCTAAGAATCACTTCACATAGCCTTCTTTTCCTCTCCAGAAGAGAGGTTCCCCTCATGTTCCACATAAGGATGGTCATTGAATCTACAAGGATCCACCAATTTTGGAAGTGGAGTGTCTAGATGAGGTCATCCTCCCTCTTCTTATAGAAGCACCTTGGGTGCATGCTGCACACCCACCACTAGAAAAGTCATCAAAATCCCCCTTCAGAAGATCTGGATCCAAATTCTCAAGAATAGAGGATTGATGGACCCGAGGAGATAATAGAGTCAGTGGATTGGGTGGCAAACCAGCGGTTGTGTCAACTTGGCACCCAATATCCCTGGGAGCCTTGATAGCCAACATTATCCCCTAAGTAGGGTGGACCCATTTCCTCAGCCTCCCTACCATTAAAAAATGATGAATCTTGTTGAAACCCCTAGACATGAGCCTATTTCTTCTATTGCACATTTGGCACCACTGATTGGGATAGTCCTGCTTGCTTCCACCTTCTTATGCTCAGTCTTCTACTGCTGGATCGACCACGATCCTCTAGCACTGCTAAGGGATCGGGTCTGGACCTCAGGCATCTCAAAGATAGATTCTTGAATACCTTGCAATCACAACATCTCTCTAGGATGGCATCGAACACGACTTTGATCTCCAGCTCCATGGTGTATGTCATCTCAACCATGACCATAGGAGGTGGTGGTTTGTCCACCCCCATCTCCACACAAAGTTGTGTAGCAATGATAAACTTCCTGTTGGAATGGAAGTCAACAACTTTGGGTGTGCAAATACCATATCCAATGACGTTGATCTCCCTCCGTGTCCAGTGCAAGACCACATCTGGGAGAGTCACCCACATAGGTGTTGAGGTAACAGAAACTCTTATCATGTTGGGTTATGGTAATGACTTACACATGATGATCAGCTGGTTGTTTAAGAACCAGGGTACCTCTTCAAGAGGCATCATCAAATCATCATTTGAGGCAAACCTGGACAAAACTAGGTCATCCTTGATGGGAGAGAGTTGGACTTCACCTTTTGGTTTCCAAGTCCTTAGAGTACATGTTACGACCCATATCAGGGTTAGTCAATAAATACCTCGAATTACGTGAAACACCTCAATTAGTGCTAACCACTCAATTAAACATCATGGTTAATCAAATAAGTTAATATGAGAATTAATAGCTGAGATTGAATCACCTGAGGCAATTAATGATAATTGCAGTGTTAATAATTAATTTAATCAAGTTGAATACAGTACTCCAGATGCATTTAATTTTTTGACCAGTAGTGACTAGCTTATAACCATAATTTCTCGCTTCGAGTTTGTAGTGGATTCCGTGCCTGGCATTTTGCAAGAAAAATCGTTTAAATCGGACCCTCGAGGCAAAAGTTACAACCTTTTTGGTTTTCTTGGACTTGGATGCAATTTTACCATTAATTGATTTTTTTAAGTGAGTCGGCTATTTTGTTTCTCCTTATCTTCTTCTTTCTCAATCGGCTACCCAATAGAACAGAGCCGTAGAAGCGGCGCTTGAGCGAGAGCAGCTGAAGGGGGGTGTGTGTGGGCGATTTTTGGCGTGATAGCTAGTGATCGAGCTTCCCTCACCTCCGTCCTCCCTTCCCCTTCTTCACCCTTCTCCACCCAAACCCTATCACAGCCACCCAGCTAGGGCGTCGGCCCATAGCTGCAGCAGCAGCTTCACCAGCCAAGAAGAAGAAGAAGAGCGGCCGATTAATGGCTGGTCTTCTTCGGTTCAGCAACACCATCTTCTTCTCTTCTCCTTCCCTTTCCCTTCTCTACCTGCTTACTTCGCTCTAGCGGCGCCCAAGCAGGAGAGATTCCGCCCCCAACCAGAGCAGCAGCTGCAAGCTGCGCCAAGAAGGAGCAGGGAGCAGCTTTGGGCACAGCCAGCATCCAAAATGATGCTTTGGGGTTCGTCCTTAAGGACCAGACATCGAACCAACAACCCTAGTTCTTGATTCGACTTTAATCGAGTTCATCTTCAATAAGTGTAAGATAATGTTCCATTGCAATAGGTTTGCTTTAGTTTTCAGTCTGTGCACCGTTCGGCCGAGTTGCATATGATTCAGCCGAGTTTCTTTATTAGGATTAACGAACAGCGTTTTGATCGGCCGAATTGAGTGTGATTCGGCCGAGTTTCCTTTATAGGTTATCGAGCAGGGTTTCGATCGGCCGAGTTTCCAGTGGATCGGCTGACTTTCCAGCCAATCGGCCGAGTTCCCAGATTAGTCGGCCGAGTTCCAGAACTGTGAGTGGCAGTTCATTCAGAAATCATTATTTAACTCAATTTAAGTGCTTAATTGCTTTAATATCAGTTGGTATAACTTCTAAACAGTTTAGCACATACAATAGTTTATTATAGATTCAATAGAACTTGAGACACGTAGTATGATTGATAAAAAGATGGAATTTCCTGTTTTACAGTTGCAATGCATATGCTGAATAAAGATGGTTGTTTAGCAATGAATTTGAATAAGTGGTATTGAGTCATGTTTAAAGATGACAATGATATATGTATGAGTTTAAAGAGATGTTCAGAATGTGAAATAAGTATGAAATGTGTTTTTCCTGTTTAATTGTTTAAATGTTAAATCAGTTAATAGACTTAGGTGCCCTAACACCGTAGAACCCCTTTGACAGATCTGCTTCTTAGGGGTGAAACTTGTGTCCAACATTAACCTGTTGAGTAATTCTGGTGGCACTGGGGTAAATAATAAATAAAGTAAAGGGTTATCCAACACCAACCGGTTGAGTAATTCTGGTGGTAACCCAGTGTTGACTCCCTGCGCCTATGTACTCAGGTTAGAGGAGGAGTCTAGAGCACTCAGAGTAGTGCATTGAGGCCGTAGAGCCTATGAGTCAGGCCAGAGAGCCTGGGGTCCTGTGGCAGAGCAGGGCTGGTGTCAGACTTAGCATTTCCCGGGTGTGTCGCTAAGTCTTATACGGTGGGATCGTAGTTCGTTACGAATCTTTATATGCAGGGTACACTGCATATGATTAGGGCATAATAGTAATATAAATTGGTACTCATATAGGATCACAGTAAATTAAAGTATTCGAACTTTTGTGCTATTTCTTTATATCTGTTTATCTGTTATTGTATGGAAATGTGATTATATTCTGCAAATCTGTTATGTTATTAGAACTGCCCTGCTTAGTACTGCACTTATGTTTAATTTCAATTTATAAACCTGATGAGTTGTTTAGTGATAGCTAAATGAAATGCTATTCACTGAGCGAGTAGGCTCATCCCTCTACTCAAACATTTTCAGGTCAGCATCAGCAACAGGAATCGGAAGGATCGTTTCATCCTAACGCCTAGTCTATAGAAGGTTTGTAGTTAGTCTAGTTAGAGGTCTCTTAGTCCTTTCCCCTCGATCTTTGGGACATGGTGTGGGTGAGAGAGAATGTGTATAAGGATGTAAATCAGTCGTTATGCCTTATTTTATGTCGGACAATGTAATATGCTGTAGACTTTGTTTATATTACTAGTCAGTTTAATAAAAATGCTTCCGTAGATTGTTTAGCTTCATTTTACAGCATAAATCAGTTTATCTTTTTAATGTCTTTAAAATGGTTTAAAACGTTATGAGAGGTTTGGCTTGTGAGTAATCCCTCCGTCGCGCCCTAATCTCGTGGATTGAGGTTAGTGTGAGATCGGGGTGTGACAACTATTTATTAACTAACCCTGATATGGGTCGTAACAGTCCACCCATAGAGTTGGGTGATATGTCAAGTCTTCTCCATCTTTTGAATGATGATTGTGAGCATGTTGAAATCATCCATTGGGAGAACTTCATCCATGTCTTGTCATTTCCAGCACAAAACCCAAGAACTCTGGGGTATCTAGAGAGGTCTTACTGGCTTGCACCACCTACGCACCACCATCGGTCTTTGCATCGTCTCTTCCCTAGACCCGCCTACCATAACACCTGCCTTAGAATCTGACCAGGGAGGTGGCTTGGATCCATAAGGTTGCACTACCACATCAGATGGGGGTAGTGGAGGAGGAAGGTTGAGAGGGTTTGGTATTGGTATTGGTGGTAGAAGAAGAGGCCTCAAATATAGGCACCTCAGGGGCATTGTTGACCTCCCCCACCCCAACCATGGGTGACAAGTGCCCAACCTAGAGATGGAACAGAGTGTTTGGCTTAGAGGGAGAGGAAATTATCAATTTTAATCTTGATACTAGTTCTCAATAGACCTACTTTTTAATGTTATAGTAAACTTTAGTAAACATTATTGGTTTGTGACCAGATCATACTAAACCATAACTTGAAGTTCATATTGATCCCAGCTAATCTTCACTAATCACGTCTACTTTGAAAACTTCCCAAATCACAGGGTGTTCTCTAGTGTACAATTTTAGGCCTTGTGGTAAGTGTATTTTATATTGGCCAAAATGTCATCATCTCCAATAATAAAATCCAAGATGGCGTAAACAAACCTTAGACAATGTGTATTGCATCAAAATGGTTTCTTTATAATGTTAACATCTTAGTACATGTTGTACTATGCCGATCATGGTAGATTATCCTAGATCTCAAGTCAAAATGTTTTGGTCATGTGTGGACATTGTCACAAGCACTATTACGCTTATGGAAATGTTGGCAATTGGATTTTGGATAACGTTTTCCTTTTAGAATGGGTTTTTGGGATATTTGAGAAGTTTTATATTTTTGAGTGGTGGCATTGGGAGGTTTGGGAGGGTGATGTGGTAATGAAATATGAGGGTAACTCACGGGTAACATGAGTGATGGTTGGAGAGAGAGGATGAGTGGGAGAGGAAGAAGAGAGAGTAAGTGAACTCCTCTTTTTGGGGGGAAAGAAAACATAAAAGAGGAAGGAAGTAATTGAAAAGGATGAGGGGAGTAATGTTGAAAATTATATTAAGGGAGGAGGGGTGATGGGAAGGAGGAGGAAAGTAATGGAACTGAGGAGGTATGTACTGAAAGGAGGAAAGTGATAAAAGAAGTAACTATAAATAAAGATTAAGCATAAAATGATCAAAACTAGGCACACAAAGAACAAAAATGGGCTCAGATTGACCAATATTACTTTTATGACTATTGCTTCAAATGTACAAAATGACAATGAGTGATGGGAGGAGGGAACTATTAAGAGTAAAGGAGGGAAGTGATGGGGGGTAGAGGCAGGAAGAGAGGAATAAGAGAGGAGGTATGTAGAATAGGATAGGAGGGAAGAGATGAGAGGAGACTAGTAAAACCAAGAAGAGGAGGGAAATAAATATATAAAAGAGGAGGAAAGTATTGAATGAAGAGAATGATATTGAAATGAAAGAAGAGGCAAGTGATGAAAATAAAGGAGGGAAGTAGATAGAAAGAGGAGGGAAGCGATGTGAGTTATAGGAGGGAAGTAAGAACTAAGAGAGGAGGGAAGTATAATGGAGAGAGGAGGGACTTGATGAGAGTAGGGATGTGAAATTGGGAAGAGGAGGGACTTAATGAGAGTAGGGAAGTGAAACTGAGAAGAGGAGGGAAGTAAAGTGAATAAACATATGATAATTACTAGGTATGTATTCATAATTAGTAGGTGTGTGTTCACCCTTAATATGTATGAATTCTACATTAATGGGCACATATATGCTTAAAGTAGGCACATATTCACCATTGGTAGGTGTGTATTTTTCATTAGTAGGCTTATACTCACCATGAATAGGCATAAACTCAATATTAGTTGGCTCGCATGAACATAAACTAGGCGCATATACCTATATGTGGGCATGTATATACTCATTTTGCACACTAATGGGCATTGGTGGGTGTGTATGAACAATGTTTAGGAGTGTACACCATATTATTGGGAAATTTATCAACATATTTGGGTACCAATACACAATGAGTGTGTGTCTGCATCGACATTTATGGGTGCATTTGCCCTTTTTACGGGCTCTTATCAACATATATGGGTGTGTATACTCATTTATGGGTGCATATCCTCGTTTAACTAACCATATTAGCCTTAATCTTTTGGTTCTTATACCAATTTATGAGCGTGTATCAACCGTTTTGGGTTTCGATACACTATGTATACGTGTATTAATTTTTATGGGCATGTGTAACCCTTTTTATAGGCATGTGTCATCCTATTTGGACACTTATACCCATTATCAGTGCATACAAATCACAAAATTTTAAAATCAAATTATTGTGTTGGTCAATGTTTGGGAAAGTGTTCTACATTATTGGGTGAGTATCAACATGTTTGGGTACTGATACATAGTTATTATGTGTAAATCATCTTCTATGGGTACGTGCAACCACTTTTATTGGAGTATATCCACATGTTTGGGTGTGTATCCTCTTGTAAGTGACACTGTTAGCCTCATTGTTGGGACATTTAGACCAATTTGTGGGTGTGTAACCCCTTTTATGGGTGTGTATCATCATGGTTGGGCACATATGGATACTGTGCAGGCATATAAACTTTTATAAGCATGTATAACCCCTTTTATCGGTGTGTATCATCATGTTTGGACACTTATCCCAGTTATGGGTTCTTACAAATAACAAATAGTTAAATGCAACAATCAAACTGATGCCTTGGTCTAAAAGCAAACAAACATAAAATTTGAAACAAATACAAATGTATGAATCATAGGATATAATATGCCAAGTTATAAACTATATACTATCAACCATTACAAATGCAATGAAGTATCAAGCACCTTGGCTCAACTTCCTATCAATATTGGAGTTACTCATGTAAGTGACTGTGTTAGAATGTGTATACGCATTTATTGATGCATATAAATAATAGGAAAATATTAACATGGCCCTGAAAATGAAAATAAGCACCCAAAAAAGTGTAAAATGCGCCCAAAAAGTGTAAAGTATGCCCACAAATGCGTAATACACATCCAGATATGACTACACACCAAAAATGTTGAATACACGTATGCTTTACCTACCTCACTTCCCAACCTCTACACTTACTGCATCCCTTCTCTTTTATTTCGTATCTCTTAAAAAACTCAAAAATGGCATATGCATGCCCATAAATGGCAAAACACTTCCAAAAATCATAAATACACACCCTTATTACTTCCCTCGGTTCTATCCTTTATCTTTAACACTTATTTCCTCTTTTATTTTTTCTATCTAATAAAAAATAAGGGTACTAATTCTCACCCTCCATTTTCTTGCTTTCTTACTATTCACTCTCCTTGTGACAGTGGTGCAAGTTGGCACATTGGCTGGGTGATAAGTTGGCAGGCGTGAGGGTGACAGGTGAGCCACTAGTGGTGGTTTTGGATGAACATAACCTTCTCATGACAAGAGTGTCAGCTTTACCACATTTAACCCTTTCAAAGAGTAGTTGGCGGGCCCTTGCATTAAACATTATGTTGTGTTTGTGAGAAACCCTATCCGCACAAGCAAGGAGATGATGGTGCCTCCTCCACAACATGATCTACCTCTTTCTTCCATCTAGATATGTACCTCCATCTCCTTTAAGTTCACCACTATGACAACAACATCACTTTAACCCCCTTTGGCTACCACATATACCTATGAACAAACTGAATACATGGCAAATACTGGTATATCTAATATCTAAATTTGGAAAAAAATTGATCTGATATATGAAGGATATCATATAGTAACATCCATATCTGATTTGAACAGAAAATATATGAACTTGAATAAATGTTTGATTCGAACTATAATCATGCATTTAATATTATAAATATATTATATATATTTCATGAAATATATATGATAAATCAACCACTAACACCTTTTCCAGCATTGACATACATGTGTTTGTTCACATATAGCCACTCATGATCACCACTACAACCCCCTTCATCACTTAATAGAGGACAACAATATTGCAGCCAAATACAAATGATGTTTCCACTGCATCTCGAGTTTCTTATCTATGAGGTTTATTCTATCCATCGACCATCATCTACAATCCTCCATGATTTTATCTGACTCTGTTTCTTTCCTTCCTATGCGGCTTTACTAGTCATGTGTGAATACAAAATAGCCTACACTCCTACTAGATTAAAGTCATGTATCACCACAATTTAATCCTGGTCAAAAAATTTAATTGCACTACACATTGTAGAAGGACTAAGAAAGATGTAGCTTACTCCATGATTACAAAAGAGTAGAAAATCTGAACTCTTCTAGGAGATGTAATGTCATTTTCTATGACATGGACTTCACTCTTGAACAATGTATCTTTGATAGAAAACACATGGCGTGTTTTAAATACTACATTTTGTGTAATTCTAAACTTCTAATTCTGCTCTACACATATCATTCCCAATGGCTTTATGAGGCAAATTGTGAAGAGGCCACACACCAAATTCAATATGCCTCCTACCTTTACTTCCTATGCATCTTTCTGACTCAAATTTGATGATGGCGTGACTAGAAAAATTATTATTGCTCCCATTTTGCATGTAAGGAGACCACAAACAAGTTTGAAATCAATGATGACACTTGGCATTATATCGAGAAGATAGAAATTTTTTAACTGTTGTATCAAAAATGTCAACACTAATCCCAAGTTGACATATGAGTTGATCTCCACCATAAAGACCCAACCCAACTATGAAAGCCATTTGATCTATTTATCTTTATTCTATTTATATGATCCCTTGGGGTTCATTCTATTTTTCCTACTGGTTATTAAGTACAAGATCTTATTCCAATAATTTTATGAGCATTTGAGTTTTGAAACAAAGGGAGCATCCCTATCCTATAATAAATCATGAGACATGAATTCTGGTAAAATATCACAGATGAAAGTGAATATGATGCCCCTTCTTCTAGAGAATTTCACATCCAAAACCACATCCTTCTATTGTGGGATGTCTTATCAGCACCACATTGTTCGTTGCTCATGGAGTTTTGGGCCTTAAATTTTGTTGTTTTGTGCCATTCTACATTATTAGAAAAATAAATGTGGTTCATTTATGGTTTCTAAATTTGTCAAGGTGCAAGAGGATACCAATGAAGACATCATGATTGGATGGATCATTACTCAACTTGCTAAAAAATGAACATTTATGTGGATCTTCTTGAGCATCTTCCATGGTTGAAACTGGTTTATCTAAGACTACTTATAAATTTTGGATTGCTTAGACTAGACCCCAATGAATTCAAGAAATTCTTTCAACACTTCCATGGTCATGGTGACGGTCATCTAGATGAGTTTGGATAAACTTCGGATGAGGAAAACACTAAACATAGAAATAAGGAGAACTAGAGCTACACTTTTGAGTATTATGATTGAATGTCATCCATCTAGGCCATTCAATGCTAGGAAGGGAGATTCTTCATAGGCATTACCAGCTACTCCACCTCCGTCAATCATCTTAGTTAAATCCAACATATCATACTTGGGCCTCTCATTACATGTCCCACATGTACATATCTTAGTTGCAGAGATTTTCCAGTATGCACTTCCAGTACACGCAATTGTAGCATTTGTACATTGAAATTCCTACCATGGTCACCTACATGGACCAATGGTACATTGATCAGGGCCACAATGTCGTACCATGACCTCCACCACCTGAGGATGCACCACTGTCACACGGTGCTTATGAAGACATCCAGAGGAATTATCATTCTTCTCCCTATTGGGATGGAGGGCGGACATCTACCTCATACCAGTACCAACTATTGCCAAAGTGTGGTACCTAAATGGCTCTCTCCTTGCTTTTGACTTATAGTATGGACACAATGTGTTTCAATCTTAGGGGTAACCAACTGTCCAAGAGTGTGGTTTCTATTGAAGTTTTTCCTTTTTAAATATTTATTTAAGTAATCAACAATGTTTTAGGATTTTTTTGTTTTTTAGAATAATTAAGTATGATTGTTTTCAATTCTTTTGGTGTCCCACTTAGTTTGACTTTTCTATAATGTCTTTTTTTATGACATTCAATGGATATAATAATAATGTTGTATAAATTTGCCAACAAATTTTAAAAATGATGAACTTAGTCCGTGTTGCATAAATTTTGAAATTCAATTGATCTGAATGAAAATCATCTTGACAAACAATAGTTCTCTATTGATACATAAAATATATGCTATTATGATGAATTTAAGAGTTTATCAAGTGATAATATATGTCATTGTGGATTTAGTATTTATGAATTCGTAATCATGGATTTTAACTTGTTATTGTCCAATGGTAATATTTTAAAATCAGTTGTAATTGAATTTATGCACTTCAATCCATATGATTCATATACGACTTGGGAGGGAATAGAATAGGTTTGCATGGTTCCAAAGAAGTACCTAAATTTGAAAAATGGAGAATTTGGGTAATGTTTTTCATGTTTCAAATAAATTCTCAAAAGTAGCTAAACTGCTAGCTTAGTATGCCAAATTAGCTTTGATTTACCAATCTAGTTATGGTAGTATGGTGCTATATGATATAAAAGTTTAATTGGTACCACATGAAATTCCATATAGGTTGTTTTAAAAATAGTTACTACTATTTAGAACACATGCATTAATATACACATATTTATGTTGCATTGATGATTTACATGAATTGGTTATTCTAAATTTGGTTCTAAAAAATCTAAAGCATATTTAATACTTTGTGAGGCACTTTTATTTGTGCTTTGTTGAAATGAATATATTCATCTTAATATTATTTTTCACTTGATATCTTCATCTAGATCGACTCATTGATATTTGATAGCTAATGTCATAACTTTGAAAATTAGAGTTGGACTACACAGAAACTGTGAAATCTAAAATGTTTTACTGAGTAGAAGAAATTAAGGAAAATTGATAATTGATTTGCATCACCATTGATTTTCCACTAGATTATAAATTTCTTGTTACTTGAGGACAATCAATACTTTAAGCATAGTGGGAATTGGTAAGAATATTTAACATTGTATCTTACTGGCTTGATTTAGCAATTATCTTTTGATTTTTGTTTCCTTTGGACATCATATTATGCCTAATTTACTTTTTTTTTATCTTTGTAATGGTATTGTTTGCAAGTGCTATCATCTTTTCATAAACATCATATGAAAAGACTTGAGATCAATTTGGAGAAAGAAACTTTAGATTTTTTGAAGATCAGAGTAGATTCATGTGGAATAGAGAATTACATGATTTGTTCTCTAATAACTCAACGTGATCCTCATCAGATAAAGAAGTTAAATAACTACAAAAACAACATGACATAAAATTCTTTTCTAGCATGCTAGAAATTTCATACCTATTACCGATCTTCAAAGTATATTGTGTGTCCCCAGGTTAAACATCGTGTTACTCCCTATGAATTCCCCTATATTGTTACTTATCAATCTCTTACATGACATAAATTTTAAGTACATTTTGTGTAAGAGCCTATAGGTAGAAATACAAGAGTTTCACATTCTGTCGACATATAAATATATTTTTACCTACCTTCAAATGAAGGATCCAATATGTATTAGGTCTAGATAGGCGAAAGACGTGCACAAGAGGAGAGGAGGACAAAATGCACGCTATCAAATCATGGGATGAGAAACAGAAGCAAATTTTCTTCACCATTGACCATCCTACTTACCTCCCTCTATGTGGGTTGATGATCTCCATTGATTACATTTCATCAGTGGAGGATGGACAACATCTAGGTAGTTCTCTTTTATTAACTATTCATATCTTTTTGTGTTATCCAATGAATTTTTTCACTTGTATCTAGTACAATATTTATCAATTTTGCAATATATTTAATGGATGAACTTGATTTTCTACCACACGACAACAAAATGAGTATATAATTTCTTTTCTTAGGCATGGGGGAGTAGCCCCTACATTATTTCTTATGGACCTATCTACTTGAATAACTTTAGATTAATTCCATTTCTTATTCAATAATATTGTGTTCTTCATGATATGTGTTATCAATAGATCATCCATAATATAGGTTTTATGTGTTTTTACATGTATTGGGAAGTAATTGTCAAGGAGATTTGGTTGTGAGAAATATAGTCTATGCAAGTATCTAGGTTAAGTAGGGGGATACCAAGAGGCTAAACACTTGACTAGCCATAGGAGTGGTAGGTGTAGGTTACGTTGTTTTGTTAGTTTACATTAGCAATGCATGCATCATTTCCATTCTTAGGGGTTTAACTAACCACACATATCATGTTTGTTTTTACATGTATTGGGAAGTAATTGTCAAGGAGATTTGGTTGTGAGAAATATAGTCTATGCAAGTATCTAGGTTAAGTAGTGGGATACCAAGAGGCTAAACACTTGACTAGCCATAGGAGTGGTAGGTGTAGGTTAGGTTGTTTTGTTAGTTTACATTAGCAATGCATGCACCATTTCCATTTTTATAAGAGTGTTTAATACTTGTTCATTATGATGGTTCTAAGATGGGAAGTGTGGTTAGTTAAAACCCACTTGTTGAACCTTGCACCAAAAAGATATGAAAAAGTTTGTATCCTCTTGGTAGTGAAACTTTGTCCGGTTGTTGCATGGAAAGTAAAAGATAGGTTTTTAGAGTTGCCACCACGTTTCATATGAAAAATGAGGAAAATAAGTAAATGAGTGGAAAATTGAGACATCACCTGAGTCAGATTGATAAGAAAGTAACATAAATAGGACAAACCCAGAGAAATTAGGTTCAGTTATCTTCTTACGAATGGGAAATGGTTTTTAGAGAAATTAGGGTGACATATAAGGCAGTGGAAATAAAAATTTAAAGCCTAAAACCCTGGACAACAAGATCGTGTCAACAACAATGTATCAAGGAAGGAAGGATAGCAATGTTATGCCTACTCCTGGAGCAAGTCCAACAACATTACCCTTGTTGTAGTAGTGTGATTCTTCTCCAGGAAACACTCGAACAGTCATCACGAACGACCTCCTAGTCTGGCACCAAATATGGTGGTTGATGATGCTCTCCTTATAGCAGCCAATAGACTCATGCCTCTAGAGTAGTCCACGTGGACCATCAGAAACTCCACATTGCGCTACCACAGCCAACAGGAAGGAGTTGTTCCCTTCTGTCAGTATACTAGTAACTGACATTCTCTCCCATAGTTGATCTCAGTTGTTCTCCCTTGTTGTCCCTCACTTTAACTAGTTGGACTTTCTTAGGCTCTCTAACGGCTACCACACAAGAGATAGAAACAATTTTAGATCAATCGATTCTCAATTGTATGTGTTGGGAATCCTCCAATACCCCTCTATTTATAGTAGAGGCCAGGGTCAGGGTTCCCAGTCGATGCGGTAGTACAAGGGTCCAAAATAATGAATTTTCTAGAACCTATGCATGGAAAACATTCATTTTGCACACCCACCTAGTCGGTTTGCTAAGTGAACCAGTCGGTTCATGCAATTCTTCTTCTATTATCAAATTGGTAATCAATGTACAATTATTGCACAACATGACGTCAACACCAATCCTTGATCCAATCAAATTAGCAACCAAACTAGGTAGTTCATGTCATGTGCCAGTAGGTTGTGGTGTGTGAACCAACCGTCTCACTCCCAAGTTCAGCCATTGATCATTCAATGTTGATTCCAATTGACCTAACACTCCAACCGCTTGGTTCAACACTTGAACTGGTCGGTTCTGAGTCCAATCAGTTAATTTTGAACCTCAATTGTTGAATTGAATACCTAAACATATTTATTAATCAATCTAAACATCATTCATGAATATACTCCTTTAATCCAAGTGTATCCTATGTGTGTGACCCTATAGGTTCAGAATTATGTTGGCAGTGAATGCCCATAACCAATTATGACATCACAAGCACATATCAGTGCCTAGTCACACATCATTTCTACCCAACTAATATGAAATGTTGGAGAACAACTTCAACCTACAATCCATGATTGGATTTACCATGATCTTATAGTTCCTTTGTCTCTAATATCCAATCTGAAGTTGAGGTATGGAGTCATCATCCTCTCAATGTTCAATCCATGGTCCTTGAACTAGAGCAGTCTGTCTGAGATGACCATGAGCTCACATATCATATATTGAGTCACATGAGTATGGCCATACATTTCTCAGTCTCGCTTATCAATAGGCCTAAATATTAATATCCTTTAGGAGGAAAAATCCCATCTAAATCACTCACACTCAGTCCCCATGAGTCACATCTACCCAATCATCATTGTTATGGCAATCCTTATTCAGGGTTATATTGTATGATGTCAAAGTATACCAAATGACATGTGATGAATGTAGTGACTTCATGTCTAAGAACTATAATCACCACTATCACAATGAGAGATGATTCTGACTACCATTCGTTGGTCTCCATGTATCACTCTCATGGTGGGTCTGTCTGATACACTATACTCTAACATGTATCGGTGTGCTTGCCTTGATATCACATATCATGACTAATGATACTCTATCATCATTCAACACACACTCTACTCTTATGTATTATTGGTGTCTATTTTGCTTCCACAGTAACATCCGACTAGGGACATAATAAGAATGTATGTACTCTTATCATACATATGATCTCATTGTTCAAGTCCTCAACCTGAAGACATATTTTTCCGAGTAACATCATCCTTTAGACATCTACTTATTTTTGTGTCATCATCTCATGACTGAAGCAAACAATTAGACATAATTCCCTTTATAATTATCAAATCAGGTATCTAATGCCACACTCTAATCATCATATGATTGGCTCTCTGGGCATACATACTAACAAAGTCCCACTTACACTTAGACCCAATCACCGATGAATCTTATTCCAAGTGATCTTAGCATCTCCATCATGTTTTTACTGTACAAGCATTTTTATAGTGGGTTAGAGCGTTTACTTCAAGTCGGTATTTGCAATTTTCACATCTCATCATTTATGACTACTCGTATGAGACGTAAGTGTTGTAGTATGATATTTAAGATTCCCATCCTATCCAGTAGCTCCATTGTTGTCATAGTATCTCTACTATGTCATCAATGGTTTGGAACCTCTCTCAAGTTCATCCATATGAACTTCTTGATCCATAAAGTATCCTATGCTATTCTCATAACATAGAGATACTCAAATTCTATTGTAGATTTAATAAACTATCATTAGCTCAGAACCCTTTCCATCTTACAGTTCTCTTTTAAGGTAAAACATAATTTTAGATTGAGATCATTATTATTTGTCAAATTGTAAGCTTGCATCGATGTAACCTTACACCCAACTCTTCCTTATTACCATAACAAAGGAACATATCCTTTTAATACTTCTCAAGCATTTAAGGATGTTCTTTATGGTATTTAGTGACCTTCACTAGGATCTTCCAGATACCCTCATGTCGTGTCCAATACATACGAAATTACGGGATAGGTATATATATCCTCACATCATGCCAATACATATGAGACAACTGGATATCCTCTTGACATGTCCGATACATATGAGATAACTGGATATCCTGTCATCATGTCCAATACATATGAGATCACAGGATGAGTACACGCGTGTGGAATCTATTCATCTATTCTTGTTCTTCACCAAGAATTAGAACACTAGGCTTTAGGGAGACAAACTCCATGGAATATGGACAAGTTTTCTCTCATTCAGTCTTGTATGTTGAACCTTGCAACATCTTGCTAATGCATGTGCTCTTTATTAGGTCAAGAAGCTTTCCAGATCTATATCTATAGATCTCAATTCCTATAACATAGGATGCTTCACCTAAACCCTTCATTTGGAAGGTACTTTTCTTGCCAGGTTTTTAACATTTGCAGGATAAGGACGTTATTCCCCATTATTATGTGGAATAGATATGCTCCCACTATATCTTTTTTAATCACAGATTACATCTTCATTATGACTCAAGTCAAACCCTTTGACTATCTTGTCAAATAGAAGATTTTGGCTCCGAGATTCTTGCTTCAATCCATAAATTGACCTCTTATAAAATTTATTTGTAATATTGAATTTATAAAACCTTTATCTTGTGTCACGTATGCATTATCTTAATTATTCTAGTTAAGAAATGTGGTTTTAACATCCATATGCCAAATCTCATTACTCATATCAAGCTTCAACAACAAGCATGATCCTTATGGATCTAACTGTGGTAACCGGTGAAAGACTTCATCATGTTAAACACATTCAACTTGTTGAAACTCTTTGCGTCCAATCTTCCCTTCCATGTTGGTTTTAATATCAAAGACCCAAATGCGTCATATGGATTTTACCCATTTAGGTGGATCCACCAATGACGTACATTGTTGATTTACATGGATTCGATCATGGATCTCATGGCCTCAGGCCAATTATGATATTTTGTTTCTTAATATCTTCTAGGAAGACTGTTTACTCATCATCCATGATAAAATCACCGCCTATAAGATATCTAATCTTTCAAACTCAAGGTGTGCTCTACTAGAACTGCAAGTTGTGTGTTTACATAAGGAACTTTAGATTTCACAATAGTTTGTGATTCTCTTTGTTCCCACTGTACCTATTTAGGTTCAATGTTTTCTTATTTATCTTGAACATTTTGATATCTACTTTTACTCCCACTAATTCCTTTGAAACTAAGTTCTCCTTAAGGAATTCAGCCATCCTGGAAACAAACAAATTTGTTGTCGAATTGGAATACAAAAGTATTATACAATAAACATCTATGTGATTTATGGACAAAGCTTTTCAAGAAACTATTTTCTTACATAATCTTTCAATCCTAATCATTATAAAAGACATATCAAGACACCTCCCATGCCATATCTCATATGGTGTCTTTTGAACCAATTTAGACTATACATTGTTTAGTGTTTAAGAATGTTCCCTAAAGAAATTGGTAGATCACCTAGATTTTATTGATAATCACATCATGACTTAACAAGGTGTGATTCCTTCTTTCTGATACACTCTCACTGTGTTTCAGGTGGAGGTCATCATGATACATTATCATGATCTCCCAAAAGGTCCACAAACTCTTGGTTTAAAATATTTTAACATCAATCATATCAAAGTATCTTAATACTTTTACCAAGGTAGTTATGCACTTAATTCATAATGTCCTTGAACACTTCAAGATTCATACTTGTATCTCATTAAATACAAATTTCCATATATACTGATAGCATTAGTAAATATAATGAGGTATTAGTAACTGCCTTTAGCATTTATTCTAAAAGGTCTATATACATCAATATGTACGAGCTCTAATTGAATAGTTGATGTAAAGAGGAGAAATCACCTCCTTACTAAAATATGGTAAACAAAACACATTGGAAAGTAGCAGAATAAAAATTTCTTACTAAATCAATTTCATAAAATATTGTACAAAAATACATCAAAAATCTCCCTTTTAGGGTTACATCAACATACATAAACTAGGATCTAGATAGAGGGAAGTCTAACTACCACAGTCTTGTCTCCAAGCAACAACTCCATCAAATAAGTTCATCACCTGGGTGGTTGGGAAGGCACCCAACAAAAGGGAAAGGAAAAACAAGTATGTGTCATAAAACTATTCTAGGATAACAAGATAGGAAAAATATGTAAAAATAGGCTAGCGTTCATCATGAGATGAAAATAACAAGAG
Source organism: Alisma plantago-aquatica (assembly GCA_963693085.1). Classification (NCBI taxonomy): domain Eukaryota; kingdom Viridiplantae; phylum Streptophyta; class Magnoliopsida; order Alismatales; family Alismataceae; genus Alisma; species Alisma plantago-aquatica. The sequence goes on from OY856410.1 coordinate 1,178,820,949, forward strand.
AATGAGGCCATATGTAAAAGAAAATTTCAATAGATGTGTGCCATAAACAAAGTATAATAAAAGAATTGCATGCATGATTAATCTTGAGTACCTTAACTAAGTAGGATTGAGGTACCTACTGGACCTTCAACCAAAGGGTGAGGAGAGAATAACACATTCCCAGTCACCTACACATATTTATTGTGTGAGGGAGAGTAACACATTCCCCAAGGGAGAAATAACACATTCCCCAACTATGGGTGGTAGTACATAATTACCACTATTATAGCTAGTTAGTCTAATAAAATAATCATGTTAGAAACAATGGCAAATAATAGCATCATTTAAATAGAACATGGAAGAGGTTACCAAGATCCAATAATAATATTCCAAAACTGATTATGAGGCAAGTATAGAAAAATAATCATGAATATCAGATATAGGGTTCAAATAAGCGTCATTAAAAAAAAGTATTGGTGAAGGAACAAACATTCCCAACTTAAGGTGTAAATGCACATACCTTATTCTTTTGAGTCCAATAAACCACTTTTCAGAACCTTTAAATGAGATCAGAGTCTACTTACCCTAATATGATAACCATGATCATGTATTAATACTATATTCATTCATTAAAGCTTCAAAACCCCAAAACTATCAACTTTTACCACAAACCATCGAATTAGATAATGAAACCATCACTACTGTTTTAGTTAGGTTCTTTTGATCAAAATAACATATAATATTATGTATTTTGAAGATATGGACTTTTAGATGCATATTTGGTGATTTTTAACTAATTAATTCATTTTTAGAAAATCACCTTCAAAAAAACTGGAAATAAACCTTTGGAAATATTTTTACTAGAAAGAGCACATTTTTTTAATTCCAAAACATATTTTCTTTTAATTTTTGGACAATGGAGTAAAAAGATATGAATTTTACATCTTTGACCAATTAGAAAATTTGTTTAATCCAAATTATGTCACATCAATTACATATATTTATATTAAAAATGATCTCATTTCCAAATTATCTTTATCTCTCAAATTAATGTCATCATTAATCATTTTCTCATATTTATTCCTTTATATTATTGATTCTGCATAATTAAGTGAATCCAATCACTTCATATTCATATTGAAGCTATTACATGTATTTTAATGATCAAGGCGAGACATATTACCTATTAATGAATTGGTTTACATTAGGTGATATGCATTTATCTTCCAAATTAGGTGATACTTGGCCCTTAAGTTTCTTTTAGGTCAACAAAACGAGACTGAGAGCCAAATTATCTTTGTGGGTTTTCATTTATGATTTTTGGAACAATATATTCCCCATTATATGCTTTTATCTAATATATCATATATTATCTCCAATTATTACATTTATCATATCCTTTATATATATTTTGGGTTTCCATTTATTTTTCATATTCTAAAAAGCACTAGAAAGTTTTAGGATGAAATATTTTATCCTTTTTATTACTTAAGTGGACATTTTACATATTACACCCATTACTAAGCTTCCACTGAGGTATTTGTGCATAAACCCAAATATTGGTGAAAAAGGTGAACAAATGTTCATTAAACCATCATATTCTCCACAAATTAAACAGAAAGGCCAAAGAGGATATAAATGAAAGGAAAATATGGAAAAGAGGGTCAAAAGACAAAATGTCCAGAATTCGGTATGTTACAACACTCCACCCCTTAAAGAGGATTTGTCCCTGAAATCACAAGCAAGAAGGGAAGGGTGAGTGTGCAACCTCACATCACAAAACTTACAGGTTGTTCCTCCAACCATACAACTTCCACCAAAACTTATACTTCAACTACACCTAAGGGTTCAAAAACTTCACATACAGCTCATCATAGGTTGGGTTCTCAAGGATCACCTAGGGTTCCACTAGTAAGATATTCTTTTTAGAAGGTTTAACATTATTTACATTTTTGGCTCATTAACATTATATTCATTATGATATCACATTATCATCATTATTTTAATTATTTCATATCACATTCACATATTGCAAAAGGAGTTATATTTCATCATCATGCATTAAACTATTAAGGATTGTATCAGAATTAGGGGTTACCCAATTCTCTCAATATACTTGATCATTACCATTAATATTTTGAACTTAGACTTCATCATCCTTATATTATCACCATATTAAGTTATAACCAATTATTTTGCATGAAAGAGGACATTCTATCCAATTTGTGGTTAAGCATACAATTATTCCAATTAATGTCACATTAGTGACTTATATTTATATTAAACATTGTCACATTGCCACATTATCTTTATCACTCACATTAATGCCATTATTAATCATTTTCTCATATTTATTCATTTATATTATTGGTTTTGCACAATTAATTGAATCCAATCACTTCATATTCATATTGAATCCTTTACATGTATTTTAATGATCAAGGCGAGACATATTACATATTAATGAATTGGTTTACATTAGGTGATATGCATTTATCTTACAAATTAGGTGATACTTGGCCCTTAAGTTTCTTTTAGGTCAACAAAACGAGACTGAGTGCCAAATTATCTTTGTGGGTTTTCATTTATGATTTTTGGAACAATATATTCCTCATTATATGCTTTTATCTAATATATCATATATTATCTCCAATTTTATTACATTTATCATATCCTTTATATATTTTGGGTTTCCTTTTCTTTTCATATTCGAAAAAGCACTAGAAAGTTTTAGGATGATATATTTTATCCTTTTCATTACTTAAGTGAAAATTTTACATATCAGACCCATTACTAAGCTTCCACTAAGGTATTTGTGCATAAACCCAAATATTGGTGAAAAAGGTGAACAAATGTTTATTAAACCATCATATTCTCCACAAATTAAATAGAAAGGCCAAAGAGGATATAAATGAAAGGAAAAGATGGGAAAGAGGGTCAAAAGACAAAATGTCTAGAATTCAGTATGTTACAGTTGATCTCCCACTACATCTACTGAAGATTCTTTTGTCATTTTGCCCAATAAAACTTGCATGTCTGTAATGGTTCAATAACTAAAAGAGTCTAGATAACCATCATATGGATTCTAGAAATACATATCTCATTTATCTGCTTTAGATGAAAATGATATAGGTTTTCATTGTTTGAGTTATCAGGTCATTTAGTATATGTGTCATACACATTTGTCTCTAAAAATATCTAGTATAGATTATGAGACATAGGGCATTGCCATTTAAGATCTCATTTTTTCAAATGAAACATTCATAATGGTCTTGTCATACAAGATACATGATATTCTCATCCTTGGTAGGTACATAATAGCAATTCACTAATTCTATTACATGTTCATGAATGACAACTTCCAATAGTAGTGGCAACAACTCTTGCTCCATACAATTATAGATTACTTCTTAATGGGTTGTGAAGTAGATATATTTATCTCTTTCTTCTTCCTTTGTTCCTTTAAGTGAAAAGGACATATTCTATTTGCACTTACCCTTCTCCTTATCTTGAGTGTTGAAGACTTGGACTTCATCTTGGCCTTAGAACTCTTCTTGTCTTTTCCCTTGCCCTTGGACTCATTTCTATTGATAACTATCACGGATTTGTTCTTCTTCATTCTTGCTTTGGCATCAACATGTCATGCAACTCAGCTAGTAGTTTGTCCAAGTTACTCAAGTGGTAGAATTTGATAAACTGGCTATATGATTCACACAACGCTTGTGGAATCATATCCATGGTCAACTCTTGACCTCAAAGGAATCCCAATCACTCCACATGCCCAATCATATTGTGCACATGGGGCTCTATTGGATCTCCCTCTGTCAGTTTGCACTCAAACAATGCTTTGAAGACATTATACCTTTCTTGCTTTGTACATGATTCTTAAGATGTGTTACCATCTCGAGAATGTCCATGTTTTCATGTTGTTCATGCCATTCATTATTCATACAACATAGCATAAGGTACTCAAATGTCTATGGCATTATTGGTATGCTTCTAGTAAGCATCCATTTCGGCCTTAGGTGCATTTGGAGTCGGCTCCTCTGGATCTGGTCTTTCAAGGAGATGGAGCTTTCACTCACTTATGGGAACGTTTCTCAAAACCGTAAACCAAATTTGGAAGTAAATATTGTTTAGTTTTGTCCTTCTCAAGGACTGATCACAATAATAACACGTTTGTATTTGCTATTATATTCTAAAAAGAAATATTGTCAATTTTCAAAACATTTTTTATTTGTTTGATTTGATAAGTTAACGATATTAATTAGGATTTTAACTAATTATTGCTCCCACTATTTTGTTCAAATTCATAACCCTCATGTTTGGACTCAGAAGATTGCAGCGTACAACCTTCGAGTGATCCACGATCCATATCTCATCAAATCATTAGTCAGCTTTGGTTGATCGCCCACAACTTGACTATTTAGGTAGACAATGTTTGTCAATTGCATCTCATGTAACTCTTGGATAGATGGTGTGCACAACTCTTTTTCACAATCCGTCTACATGCTTCTAGGTAGTTCATCCCATTAAGATCACTTAGTTAAGCCTAACACAAAAGCCAACATGATAGAGTACTTACCCTGCTTTGGCAGATCTACATACCTACCATCAAACATCCATGAGATAGACGACGTACCATGCTTAGGTGTAACCTATGCTTGGTTGATGAAGCTTTTCATGTGTGTCTCTTATGGAAAGAAACTAAGACTTAATATTATATTTGAGAGATTTTATATATAAATACATATACATATCTAATCACCACATACTTAGTATGTATCATATACATTCTATAACGACAAATGAAAATATGCAATTATAAAAAACACAAGTGATGGTTATGTCCATACTATTCTAATTCCTTGGAGCCACAAGGAATCACTTCCACCTAAAGTCCATATCATATGAAACCTATTGTTGAGGAAGATCTATGCTTTAACCAATCCAGGATGATCAATTCAACTCGTGAACCAGTCGGCTGGCCTCCTGGCCGGTCGGTTTGTGTCTTGAGCCATTGATCAACCAATGTCGATTCCAATTTACCCGACACACCAACCCATTGGTTCAACACTTGAACTGCCCGGTTCAGAGTCCAGTTAGTCAATTTTGAACCTAAGTTGTTTAATTGAATATCTAAACATCTTTAGTAACCAATATAAACATCATTCATGAATATACTCCTTTAGTTCAATTGTATCCTATGTGTGTGTCCCTATAGGTCCAAAATTACATTGGAAGTGAATGACCATAAACAAAAATGACATCACAAGCAAAGGGAGGTGGCTAGTCACACATCATTGCTACTCAAGTAATTTGGAAAGTTGGAGAACAACTTAAAACTACAATGTGTGATCAGTGTTACCATGATCGTATAGTTCCTTTGTCTCTGATATCCACTTTGAACTCAAGGCATGGAATCATCATCCTTTCAATGCTCAATCCATGTTCTTTGAACTAGAGAAGAATATCTAAGATGCACATGATCTCACATATCATATATTGAGTCACATGAGTGTGGCCATACATTTCTCAATCTTGCTTATCAAAAGGCCTGGATATCAATCTCCGGGCAAATCCCATCTACATCACTCACACTCAGTCCCCATGTGTGATAGCTACCCAATCATTATGTTTTGGAAATCCTTATTTAGCCTTACGTTGGATGATGTCAAAGTATACCGAATGACATGTGATGAATGTAGTGACTTCAGGTCTTAGAACCACAATCACAACTATCACAATGAGAGATGATTCTGACTATCATTCCATGGTCTTCATGTATCACTCTCATGGTGGGTATGTCTGATACATTATTCTCTAACAAGTATCTGTGTGCTTGGCTTGATATCACATATCATGACTAATGAGACTCGATCATCATTCAACTCACACTCTAGTCGTATGTATTATTGTTGTATATTTTTCTTCCACAGTAATATCTGACTAGGGACAGAACAAGAATATATGTACTCTTATCATACATATGATCTCATTGTTTAGGTACTCAACCTGAAGACATATGTCATTGAGAAACATCATTCTTTATACATCTACTTACGTCTTTGTCTTAATCTCATGAATGAGACAAACATAATAGAGGGAATTACCTTTATAATTATCAAATCAGGTATCTTATGCCACATTCCAATCATCATATGATTGGCTCTCTAGACATACATACCAATATGATTAGCACACCAATTTCTCTTATAAACTAGTATTTAACCACTTTTTAGGTGGTTTCAAAGAAAAGAATGATCCAAGACAACAAAAAACAAAATCAAAATGAAAATGATAAAAGACATATTTTTATCAGTGGGCAGTGTTTTAAAGCTTGAGATATTTGCATCCTTCCCATCATTGCCCTAAAAGTCCTATTTTTAAGTAAATTGGGGTCCCATTAACCTTATGCCCTTCCAAAACAGAAATACCTAACATATGATTAGGAACAATGCATAGAATTAGAAGATGATTGGAATATGTGGCTAATAATAAGATTTGATTTTTCGAAAGAGTATAATGACAGAGCAGTTATATCAAAGCAACTAGATTAAAGAAGGTTTAACATAGCAGATTTGGTATAGTAGGTTATTGTCTTAACATTCTAAAGATGCTAATAGGGAAGGTGGTGCATAGGCAGGATCCTTTGATCATGAGTAATATAGAAATTAAAGAGGGAGGAAGTTCGGTCCTCTAGATTCATGATGTTCAAAAAGGGCCCCAAAATATGGTAGGTATGAAGGTATTTATAAGTGGAAATTAGGGTTCGGGGTTCTGGGAAGAACCTTCTAGAATAGATGACAGATCACTATGATACACCACGTATGTGGGGTGTGTGGATTGAGGTAATAAGACAAGTGGCACAGAGTTGTTGGCTTGGATCCTCTGAGTGTCCCAGTTGAATTAGAACTAGTCTCTCAACTTTCTAGTAATTTCATGAATGTTCTAGAGAAAATCACAGTGAAAGATTACTAGGAATTATGTCTTGGATTTAACAAGAAAAATAATTGAATATATATGAGAAAAGAAGAGTAATATTATTTTGGATAAATCAACTTGGCAATTTATCTATAGTCAAAAATGGTTTGGCTACGTGTGGATACTGTTATAAGCACTGTTATGTGTGAGGAAATGTCGGCATTTGGAGTTTTGATAAATTTTGCCTTTTCAAATACTGGTTGTGTGATATTTGAGAAGTTTTGTTGTGTGAGTTGTGTTGTTGGGAGGCTTGGGAGGGTGATGCGGTAATTTTATGGTAGGGAAATTTAGGGTAACATGAGTGATGAATGGGGGGAGAGAGACTAGGAGAGGTCGAACAGTGAGTGTGTGGATTCCTCTTTTATTGAGGGAGACAAGACATAAAAGGGAGGGAAGTAAAATAGCAAAGTGGAGGGAAGTAAAACAAAAAAGGGGAGGGAGGTAGATGGAAGTGGGAAGTAATGCAGAAATAAAAGATAAGTGAGGAGGGAAGTAGTTGAAAAGGAGGGAAGTAATGGGGAAAATTGTTGTAAGGGAGTAGGGGAAGATGGAAAAAGAGGAGTAAAGTAATGTTGAGATAGAATATAATATATGAGGGATTTATTGAAGAAGGAGGAAAGTGAGGAGACAAGTAAGAAAAAATAAAGAATAAGCACAAATTGAGAAAAACTTGGCACCAAAAGAACAAGAATGGGCTTAGATTGACCAATATAACTTAGATGACTATTACTTTAGCTATAGAAAGAGGAAGGGAGTGATGAGAGGAGGGAAATAATGAGAGTAGAGAAGGGAAGTGATGGGGGTAGAGGTGGGAAGTGAGGACTAAGAGAGGAGGTGTATAGAAAGGGAATATGAGGGAAATGATGAGAGAAGATAAGTAAAACTAAGAAGTGGAGGGAAATAAATAAAATAAATGAAGAGGAAAGTATAGAAGGAAGAGGATGATAGTCAAATGGATGAGGAGGAAAGTGATGAGAGTAGTAGATAGAAAGAGGGGGGAAGTGATGTAAGGTAAAGGAGGGAAGTGAGAACTAAGAGATGAGGGAAGTAAAATGGAAAAAGGTGGGACTTAATGAGAGCATGGAATTGAAACTAAAAAGAGGAGGGAAGTAACATAAATGAATAGTTGATAATTACTAGGTGTGCATGCATAAGTAGTAGGCATGTATTCACCATTAATATGTATGAATTCCACATTAATGGGCACATATATACTTAAAGTAGGTGCATATTCACCATTAGAAGGCATGTATTCATTAGTAACTGGCACATACTCACCATTAATAGTCATAAACTTAACATTAGTGGGCACTCATACACATAAAATGGGTGTGTATACTTATTTATAGGAATGTATATACTCACTTGGCACATTAGTGGGAATTGGTGGGCACGTGTGAACAATGTTTAGGTGTGTGTATCATATTATTGGGCAATGTATCAACATATTTGGGTACCAATACACAAATAGCGTGTGTGCGCATCAAATTTTATGGCACATGTGGCCCCTTTATCAGATTTTATCAATATGTTTGGTCGTGTATATCCATTTATGCTTACATATTCTCATGTAAATGATTGTGCTAACCTTAATGTTTGGGCGCTTATACCAATTTGCGGGCACATAACTCTTTTATGGGCATCTATCATCAGTTTCAATGTGCGGACGCACTATGTGCATGTATCAATTTTTATAGGCGTGTGTAACCCCTTTTGTAGGCGTGTATCATCTTATTTGGACGTGTATGCCCAAATCACAAATAACAAAATTTAAAAATCAAAGTGTTTTTTGGTTAATGTTTGGGCATGTATACTACATTAGTGGGCATGTATCAACATGTTTGGGTGTCAATACTCATCTAGTGTGTGAGTGTATCAACTTTTATGGGTGTGTGCAACCCCTTCGTCGACATCTATCAACATGTTTAGGTGTGTATCCTCGTGTAAGCGATTGAGTTAGCCTCACTTTTTGGGCACTTATACCAATTTTGGGCATTTAACCCTTTCTATCAGTGTGTATCAACATGTTTGGTCATAGATGCACATTTTGTATGCTTATCAACTTTAAATTCATGTATAACACTTTTCATTAGTGTGTATTATATTGTTTGGGTACTTATACCCCGTTATGGGAACATATAAATCACAAATAGTAAAATGTAAGAATGAAATAGATGTTTTGGTTTGCAAGAAAACAAATGTAATTATTGAAACAAAATATGAAAATCCTATGTCATGATATGTCAGACACATACAATGAAGTATCACACACCTTGGCAAAACTTCCTACCAATATTGGAGTTACTAATGGAAGTGACCATGTTAGCATGTATATACTCATTTATCGGCACATATAAACAATAGGTGCATATTCAAACAGGCACAAAATATGTAAATACACGCCCAAATAAGTGTAAAATACTACCACAAATGGCTAATACGCGCCCAAAAATGACTACAAACACCCAAAAATGTTATATACACTTCTTTTTTACCTCCCTCACTTCCCAACCTCTGCTCTTATCACATCCCTCCTTTTTTATTTCACCTCTCTTCTAAAAAACTCACAAATGGCTTGTATGTGCCTAGAAATTGCAAAAACATGCCCAAAAATGGTGAATACACACCCTTATTACTTCCATCAGAGTTCTCCTCTATCATTGTCACTTCTCTTCTCTTTTATTTTAACTCTCTCCTAAAAATGAGGGTACTCATTCTCATCCCCAATTTCCTATTTTGTTACTATTCTCTCTCATTGTGATATTGGAGTAGTTTGGTAGGGTGGATGGGTGACATGTTGACTGCCATTAGGTTCATAAGTGAGTTGGCAATGTTGGTTTTGAATGAGGTAACCTTCCTATGATGAGGGTGTGTGTTTCACCAAATTTAACCCATATAAAGAGTAGCTCTTGGGCCCTCACATACAACATTACGTCGTGTTTGTGAAATAACCCTATCCATACAAGCAAGGAGCTGATAGTGTCTCCTACACACTATGATTTGCCCATGTCTTCCACCTAGATATCTACCTCAATGTCCTTCAAGTTCATCATTGTGCCGCCAAAATTAGTTTCACCACCTTTGGCTGCTAAAATGATAATAAATAAACAAATATTTCTTTTAGAGAGCAAATGTACTAACAAAAATCCATTATATATCATCTCTCACTAAAGAACAGAGTACAACTAGCATGACTTCATTTAGCTCTTGAAGACTATATTATCCAGAAAGATTAATTGTTCAACTTATATTTATTGTTTTTCATGCTAAATGGCATGCAAAGATACAATACACAAGGAAACCCACATGTTCCTCCCATGATCCAAGTACAGGAACAATCTAGACATCATGCATTAGGTAAGGGCTTAACTTATTTGAGTAAGTTACTCAGTTGTAGAAGAGGGTTGGCTAGATAGTTACTTCACTTCATGACAAAAAAATTGCTCATTAGATAGTGGTTAAATGAGTAGATACATAAATATCATACATTGTTACAACTTCATTTTTCTTAACAACATGTTAACACATAATAGCGAACCAAAATGATCAGCATTTCACTTAAGAAAATTAAACAATATAACTGAAACTTATAGGAAACATTAAGTTTCACAGTCTATTTTTCTTTATTGGTTTACTTGTCTTGGATCTTCCTAATTTTTTCTTAGCCAATTAGACATCATTGGGATACAAGTCACAAGCATGATTGCACCATCCATATCTCATTACTAAATTTTTGGCCAATAACGTCGCTGCTTGTAGGGTCGATTTTTCCAAATAACCAACCTTATAAGTCTACAAGAAGTACGGGCACCACATAAGACCTCTTGGGTCGATTTTCTTAAAATAACCGACCTTGTAGTGTATCTCTATAGGATCGATTTTCCAAATAACCGACCTTATATGTTTATAAAAAACAAGGGTACCACTTAAGTCCACTTGGGTTGGTTTTCTAAAAATAACCGACCTTGTAGTGTATCTCTATAGGGTTGATTTTCATAAAATAGCCAACCTCATAGGCAATGGGATCAGAATGCCGACCCATTAAATTTCCCGCGGTGAAAAATTTCTTGATTTTGGCTTTGCACCTCAATCTATAGGGTTGGTTTTTCCAAATAACTGACCTTATATGTCTACAAAAACGTGGGAACCACTTAAGACCTCTTGGGTCGGTTTTCTTTAAAAACTGACATTAGAAGACCTCTGCGAAGCTTAAGATACTACTTTCTCAGTCGAGAATTTTCTCAAGTGAAATTTCTCGGTCGACGTATTTCTCGACCGGGAAAACCTTGGTTTATAGGCTCCATTTTGCCTTTGTGCATGTATAAGTACCTCTAGGGTCCGTTTTTTGCTTATAACCGACCTTGTAGGGTATCTCGGTCGACATAATTCTCGACTGAGACAAAAATGCGGGCACCATTTCACCTGTAGCATCGGTTTTCCCCTATTAACCGACGCTATAGGTCGCCCCGTGAGCTATAGGTTATTCCCGCTATTCTTCTTTGCCACTATTCCCGCTATTCTTCTTTGCATCTTTTCTTACCTGCAACTTTGGTTATTACCTCACGAACTCGTGAGGGTTTTGAGATACGCTGCTTTCCTTAGATGACAACGACATCCAGCCGCCGCTTTCTTCTTTGGACAGCAACGACGCCTTCGGCGCTGCAAGCGTCGCCTCCCCAACCACCATCTCCGGTGTAGTTTTCCTTAGACGACAATGCCCAGCTGCCATTTTCTTCCTCATACGGAGACGACACCTCCGGCGCTGCAAGGGCCGCTGCAACCTAGCCTTCTCACTCTTGCTCTTCTCCCACACCAGCTCACCCACCGCCAGAGCAGCAATCTCCAACTGATCAAGGTATTGTCTCCGCCGCCTCACTCTCCCAATGTGCACATATGTAATGCTTCTCTTGTCTCTCTGAGTTCATTGTGAGCTTCATTTTGTGTTCTGGACATGTAGAGGATACGAGCCTCTTCCTCCTTTCTTTAGCCATTGCTTCTTTGTATAGTCTTTTATATAAGTGTTAGGATTTATGACTGTCGTGCATCATTTGGGTTTTAGGGTGGCTTCAAGACCTGTAAATGGGCGTCATTGCAGTCGTATACCCATAAATGATGTATGTTTCACAAAATTTTGATGGGAGATATCCCATGGGAAATATCCTATATTTTATGGCTTTTGCTTCGACGTCATTGCAGTCATTTACCCATAAATGATGTATTTTTTTAAGTCTATTCAACACATTTTATATGACATCATTGCAGTCATATACCCACATATACTGAACCCTCACCTCTTCAACTGCATGTCTTTAACTGATCAACAGAGCAATCCAACAACCAGTCATCCTCTTGCTCATGGTTCTCTCATTTTCATCTCGGCGGCTCATGTCAATTACATTGTTTTTCCATTGTATTTGACTAGTAACCCAACCAATAATAAAAATATGTATTCTTTCATATCTACATTTTATTATCAGTCACATATGTAATCATTGTATACATTCTAGAAATATGAGGATAGGAATTGTGTAGTCCCAGATTGACACTTTAGGGTTTATACATGAGATCACCAATTCATGATGTTTAACTTAATATATAAATATGACAATAATACATTTATGCATGTATCAACTTAGAAACTCGTTCAAAATTTACTGATTAGGAGTAAATTTTGGATAGTCCCCGGTCTGGGATTGTTTTTGAATATTTAATGTCACTTAGGATGTAACTGTATAATGTATGTTTAGTTTTGAAGAAAATTTCAGTAGGATTTCCTCATTTGTTCACTGGGTACATATGTGAGTGGTTATTTGCCATTTACATCGGTATACTTGGAGAACTTAGGGGAAATGCTGCTGAAATTTTCTTCAAGACTAAACATACATTATACAGTTACTAGTGAGATTAAATATTAAAAAATGGGATAGGTGGTATACTTTAGTATAAAAGTAATTAACTTCTTATCAATAAAAACTTACATCTTATAGTATCAATATAAATGCTTAGTTTTATAATTCATTTTAATGTGATATAGAAAATGGATCGAAGTTGGATGTCTATCAAGAACCGTTGTAGTCCAGAGTTTGCCAAAGGTCTTGATGAATTTATCAGATTTGCTGAGGAGTATAGGAAACTACCTACAGATGGGCTATATTGTCCATGTAGAAATTGTGGTAACAATTTGAAAGTTGATAGTGGTGAGGAAATTCAGAATCATGTCATATGCAATGGGATCATACAATGTTATAATGAATGATATTGGCATGGAGAGAAATTTAATTATGGATAAAAAAATGTCGATACTAATAGTTGCGGCATAGAATATATAGATAATGATGATAATGTCAATGATGAACCGATTCAAGATAACCCGATTCAGGATGATATGGTTGATGAGATGCTATGTAGTTGTCGAGACAATGTCATTGATCCACCTTCTTTATTTGCAAACATTGTCCATGATGCTGAAAAACCATTATATAAGGGTTGTACTAAGTTCACGAGGTTGAGTGTTGTGATGCGATTATATACTCTTAAAGCTCAAAACTGGTGGAGCAATAAGAGTTTCACTGTTGTCTTTGTTAAAGGAAATTCTTCCTGAAGGCATAGAGCTTCCAATTTCAACATATCAAGCAAAGAAAATAATGTGCCCAATGGGAATGGAGGCTAAGAAGATTCATGCATGTCCAAATGATTGTGTGTTATTTCAGAAGGACTATAGTAATTTGATAAATTGTCCAAAATGTGGTGCGTCAAGGTATATGACCACAAATTCAGCTAAGGCTAAAAATGGCTCTCCTGCTAAGGTGATGTGGTATCTACCAATAATACCACGATTTCAACGCTTATTTGCGAATACAGAAGATGCACACAATTTTCCTTGGCATGGGGAGTTAAAGGCCAATGATGATGGCATCCCACGACATGCATCTGATTCACCACAATGGAAGAAAATTGATTTATTATACCCTCAATTTGGTAAAGAACCAAGAAACTTAAGACTTGGACTCTGCACAGATGGAATGAATCCCTATGGTACATTAAGCAGCCAACATAGCACATGGCCTGTTATGATTGTTATATACAATCTTTCTCCTTGGTTGTGTATGAAAAATAAGTATATCATGTTGTCAATATTGATATCAGGGCCCAAGCAACCTGGAAATGATATTGATGGTTACCTTCAACCTCTAATTGATGACCTAATGAAACTATGGGAAGAAGGTGTTATGACATATGATGCTTCACATAAAGAGATCTTTAGTTTGTGTGCTATGTTGTTTTGCACGATTAATGACTTTCCAACTTATGGAAATTTGTCTAGATATAGCATAAAAGGATACAAAGCATTTCCTGTTTGTGAGGAAAATACTGATTCAATCCAACTAGAACATGGTGGTAAAATTGTATATCTTGGTCATCAGAGATTTATCCCACCAGTGCATCCTTATCGAAGGCAACATAAAACCTTTAATGAGTCAACTAAGGAACGAAGTGCTCCTAAACCTATACCAGGAAATGTTGTATATGATAGGGTGAAACATATTGTTAATGAATTTGGAAAGAGTTCAAGTAGCTGTACTCTCGCATGTGACAAATATCTATACAAGAAGAGGTCAATATTCTGGGATCTTCCTTATTGGAGAGCTTTGGCAATTAGACACTGCATTGACGTCATGCATGTTGAAAAAATTGTTTGTGATAGCATCATTGGTATGCTATTGAACATAACAGGAAAGACTAAAGACGACATCAAATCTAGAAAAGATTTAGAATTAATGGGTATAAGAAAAGAATTATCAGTGGAGATCAGGGGTCACCGCACATATTTACCACCAGCTTGTTAAACTTTGTCAAAGCAGGAGAAAGACTTTTTGTGAGTGCTTGTATAATATTAAGGTTCCACAAAGATACTCATCTAATATTCATAGATTGGTATCAAAGAAGGATATGAAGTTGATAGGTCTCAAATCTCACGATTGTCACACCTTAATGCAACAAATTTTATTTGTGGCTATTCGATCTATATTGCCAAAGCATGTAAGGTTTGCAATCACAAGACTATGTTTCTTCTTTAGTGAAATATGCAACAAAGTGATACATCCTGATACTCTTGATAAATTATAGAAAGATGTAATTGTTACCATGTGTCAGCTTGAAATGTACTTTCCTCCTTCATTTTTTGATATCATGGTTCATCTTGTAGTACATATTAGAAGGGAGGTGAAAATGATGGGTCCAATTTTCTTACACTGGATGCATCCATTTGAATGCTACATGAGTGTTTTTAAAGGTGATGTTTGGAATCATTATCGTCCTGAAGGGAGTATTATTGAGGGTTGCGTGGCTAGGGAGGTGATGGACTTTTGCAATGATTTTTTGAATTGCAATGAAACTTCTAGCGATCTAAAAAATTCCCATCACACTGAATCTTATTGTGGCAAAGGAACTCTGGGAGGATGAGTGAAAGGAATCATTCATGAGTTTTGGAAACAAGCACATTTGTGTATTTTACACAACATCGATGAAGTTAGTAGCTACCTCATAGAATACAATGATCTTATCAAGAGAAATCATCTGTGATCCAGTTCAATGTGGCTTGCAAGAGAGCATAATCGAACATTTATTAGGTGGTTTGAAGAGAAAGTCTTTAATCAACTATCTGAATCACCGAATAATGTTGCTGAGAACATAAAATGGCTCGCCTTTAATCCAAAAATGGATGCCATGTCATATGAAGGTTATGACATAAATGTATTTTCATACTACACAAAGCGTCAACATGAAAGTAGTGTAGTCCAAAATAGTGGGGTCATTGTTCAAGCTTATTTGTTGTATTTTGCTAGTGCCAAAGATAAAAGGCCATGTGAAGCTGAGATGTCATATTACATCATCATTGAGGACATATGGGAATTGGACTATACAAATTTTAGAGTTCTTTTCTTTAGGTGCAATTGGGTTGACAACAACAAAGGAGTTTTAGTGGATGAGTTGGGTTTCAAATTGGTTAATTTTGAAAAGATTGGTGAGAAAGATGAGCCATTCATCATGCCAAACCAAGAAAAACAAGTATTCTATATTGATGACCCGGAAAATAAAATTTGGTCTGTCATTCTTCATGGAAAAAGACAGTTTATTGTAGATCCTATAAATGAAGAAGAATACTACGAAATGTATGATGATTCCAACCCATTCTTAGTTGGTTTTCCAAGTGTAAATGTTGAAGATAACACCGATGAATACTATAAACATCAAGACCATGCTAAAAGGAATTTTACTTGACTAACAACTCAACCAACACTAGAGGCATGTATTCTTTCAATTATTTATTTTATTATCATTAAACCACGTAGTATTTTAAATATACATCATATATCATTCAACCACTTGTGCTTTTATAATCACTTATGTTTCTTTTATCATGTATACTTGTAGGTTCTAAAATGGCAAGTGAAGATGAACATTCTGAGCATGAGCACCATGAGGATGGTAGTGGTGATGCTAAGAAAAGTAGAGGTCCCACACTGATGCGTAGGGCCAAAGGGGAGAAATTTGCAGTCCAGTTTGATGTCACATGAGCACCTATTGGGGAACATGCTAGTGCTTTCAAGCATTATGTAGGGGCAACCACACGTAGTAAGGTGGCAATAGATATAGAAAATTGGCATGATGTTTACAATGCCTTAAAAGACCTCCTATGGAAAGATATATCTGTGAGTGGAAGTGATATTATTTTAATATGTTTTTTTATTGATTCTAATTTAGTTTTCTTGGAAAGACATATCCTTTTTAAGACGACATTAGTTCTTCTTTTTCATGTATAGGGTGTTTTTCATCTAAATGAAAAAGATCACAAGAAAAAAGTGCTACAATGTTGTGGTGTTCGATGGAGGGCTTTTAAGACATATCTCAAAAGGGAATTTATAGATAATCCTAAACAAAAGAAGAAAGCAACAGATATATATATATATTTTTATAGATCCTGAGGTATGGGAAATATTTGTTGTAGCTAGGAAATCGGAAGAGTTTCAGGTAATAAAGATTTTTATGTATTGTATGAATCTTTAATTTTATATAATTAAGCAGGCGAATCTTTTTATATATGTTTGCCAAGTCTAAATTGCAATACCTCATTTTGAATGATCAGGCTATCATGAGGCCCAAAAGGAAAGATGTGCCAAAAATGTGCATGACCATCACTTGAGGCCCGATGGTTATGCCTTCTTCCGCCAACTACAAGAGAAGCAACTCTCTTCTGGAGAAGAGTCTAGTACAACTCAAGCTGGGCATCCACCCCGACACTTGCAAGGGATTGATGCTAGAAAGAATCGAGCAAGTGAAATTGTCAACCCTGCAACTAAGTAGGGGGCATAAAAGATGGTAGGTTTATCCCAACTAAGTAAAGAGTAACTCCCACAAACTTAGATTTATTTATATCTAATTCATATTGTGATTTCATATTTTTATTAGATTGATCTCCATGAGTAAAAGAAGGAAGGAAAGTTCATCACAACTGGCCACATGGATGAACTATGAGTTTCTCTTGGTACAAAGGAGCATCCTGGCCATGTTAGGGGATTAGGAGTTGGCATACGATTCAAGTCTTATTTTGGCCCTTCGCAATCTAAAAGAGGTCGTGCATGAGGTCTTACACTAGAGGAAGTTGAAACATTAGTAGCACATAAAGTAAAAGAAATAATGTCTTCATTTCAACCTACTCAACCTTCTCAACCTATTCAAACTATGCGTCTCTCAGATGATGAGGTACAAGCCCATGCTTCAACTATAGAAGGTCATGGAAGAACTCCCAATGACCCACCGCAACAATCTACAGTAAGTTTTTGTTCTATATGTTGTGTTATTAGTATGATGTATATATGATTTTATTTATATATATATATAGTTGTAGTAGGTATCTGGTTTACTGCTTTGTATATAACATATTATTTCAATTCTAGGTTGGTATGAACTGTAAACTTGCAGTCGAGGTTCCAGAGTATAATGTTGTGGCAGCGGGTAAGGTATAAAACCTCGGTGGTACATTGCATTGCCAACCAGTTTCTAATGTCATTTGTCATGTGTCCATCCATCTTGTGTAAGACGGAATGGGGGACAAACCACTACCCATATATAATCCTAAATATAGTATAGTTGAAGAAGCAGATGGTGCTATGGTGGGTTGGCCTAAACACTTGGTTATCAATGAAAATGTATATATCTAAAATCTACCATGTTTTTCATATTTGACTACATATATGAACCTGTGTTATATAAGTATGTAATTTAATTAATAGGTTTGTAAACCAAAAAGTAAAAATTCTACTAGTCATCCTCCTATGTCCAAGCCATCTTTCATTCACGAAGCTACATTTGACGAATTGGGAAGAAAATGTAAATGTTTGTGTCGATACTTAGCCAACTAAAGCTCGGGATCACATATGTTGGTCAATTTAACAGAAGATGCAGCTGGGAGGGACTTTCAGAATTGTATTTTTCTTGATGATATTAAAGATTTATTCCAGTATGATTGGCTAAATACTTTTATATTAGAAGTATGGATAAGGTAAGGATTCATCAATATAGAAAACTAAAATATACATTTTTAGCTTATTTCTAATATATGAAATGATTACAAATGTTTTACATCCATTTATATACTGAGATGACAAACTTTGATATAAGGAATGTTGGATTCTTAGTTCCTTCAATCACTAGTCAAGTGGAGACACACATTGAGGATGTGAATGAGTACTTCTGTACTACATTCAAATATTTTGCTAGTGTGGGAAAGGAAATTATCCTTATTCCTTTTAAGGTCAAGTAAGTATTATTATTCAATATAATTCTAATATTGACTAAATTTATAATTCTAATATTTGTTTTCAATATGAATTTTACTCAGATCTAGACATTGGGAACTAGTGGTGGTTGTCCCAAAATTGATGAATTTCTATTATCTTGACCTAATGGGAATAACAACAAGGAGTCACAAACTAAAATTGCCAACTATGGAGTAAGCATAAATTTAGTTTCTACCACATCAATTGTTATGCTTCAACATGATATTTCTACTTAGAATATCTATTTTGACAACTATTGTAATTAATTAATTGATAGGGGAATAAAGGCTTTTCGTGAAGGTGGAGGAATAATACCCACCAAATTAAAGACATTGACTTTGAAAAATATCAAGGTAACTACTTTGACAGCTTAGTCTTATATATGTACAACTCTTATAGTAATGTATATGTCAACTCTTATATGTCAACCCTTATAGTCTTATCTCAACTCTATTTATAGTAGTTTACTAACATTAAGTATAATTCTTTATTTGTAGTGTCATACACAAAATAATGATTGGGCTTGTGGCTACTATGTAATGAAATATATGCAAGCTATTGTCAAAGGAGCATCAAATGACATTCAGACTATAGATCATGTAATAAAGAATAACATAATTAATTTACAAGTGACATGTACTCATTTTATACAATATTAGCATGTGCATTTTCTGTTGCAGATCTTTACAACTTAGCCTTACATACTTGATGAGTTAAATGAATTCCGAGAAGAGTGGTCAGAGGCTTTTCTTAATGAAGTGACTATAGCCTTGGATTGCATAGCTTCATTTGTGTATGTAATTTTGAAACTCTATCAAATTTACTTTTGTATCTGACATAGATTTTAATATCATCTTAGACTTGCAATCTATCATTGTTGTTAGTATGTGCTATGTGTATGAATGTTAGTATGTGCTATGTCTCAACTGAATGAATCTATCTTAGAATTGCATATATGTTAGTATGTGCTATGTGTATGAGTATGTTTCAACTGAAGATTTTGAATTATTGTTGTTATGAATGTTTGTGGTTTGGAGATTGATATATCAATTCAAAAAGGATTGGACATAAAAGCTAGCAAATGGCTTTGAAATGCATTTTCTGGCTTGCATCATTACATTTGCAAGTATGTTTCTATTGTAGGTTTTGAACTATGTAAAGCAGGTTTCTGTTCTACAGGTTTCTGTTTTGAAGATTTCTATTTAGCAGTATTTTTCTTTTTAAAAAATGTGACTTCTAGGGTCAGTTATTAAAAAAAACTAACCTTAGAGACCTACTGTGTCGTTTTTTTTTAAAATAACTGACCTAATAGCTTCCATGCAAACGTATCATGTACTTTCTTCCCTATTGGGTCAGTTTTCTTCTAATAAATGACCTTAGAGATCTCTAGGGTCGGTTTTCAAATATAACTAACCTTAGAGATCTCTCGGTCAACGTATTTCTCGACCGAGCAAACATTTGTTTCTTTATAAGGTTGGTTTTTTAGAAATAACCAACCTTAGAAGACCACTAAGAAGCTTAAGATAGTACATTCTTGGTCAAAAATTTTCTCTACCGAAATCCTTCTCGGTCGACATATTTCTCAACCAAGCAAGACTAACCTTACAGGAACTCTGTTGCTTTATAGGGTCGGATTTTTAGGAATAACTGACCTTATAGGAAATGGGATCGGAACGCTCATTTTTTGTACTCTATTGGATCGGTTTTTTAGAAATAACTGACCTTAGAAGACCTCAGTAAGCTTAAGACAGTACATTCTCGGTCGATAATTTTTTGACCGAAATCCTTCTCGGTTAAAGTGTTTCTCGACCGAGAAAACCTATTTTTCTTTATAGGGTCAGTTTTCTAGGAATAACTGACCTTACAAGACATTTCTAGGGTCGGTTTTTTAGGAATAACCGACCTTACAACCTCTTCTTTCTCGTTTGGGTTAGGTTTTTTATAGCCTCTCGGGTCGGTTTTTACTCTATAAGGTCAGTTTTCTTTGGTCAAAAAAACCGACCCTATAGAGAAAATTCTATAGCGATGACCACTTAGGCGTCGATTAAAAAGTAACGCTATAGGCTTAAAAAAACTGATGCTATAGACCATTATTTTAGTAGTGTCTTATGGTGTAGCCATCTATCCAAAGGAAAAAACATGTCCAGGTTCTCCCCTCCTTCAGACAACAAGCAAAAACATGTCTAAGTTCTTTCCCTCTAGACAATAAGAAAGAACTTGTCCAGAGTCTCCCCCCTTTCGGACAACAAAAAAAAACATGTTCAGGTTCCCCTCTTCAAGACAAGTAAAAAAAACATGTACAACCCCCCTTCCTCTAGACAAATAAAGAAAAGCATGTCCAACCCCCCCATCTAGATAGGTAGGGCCTACATTTCTCTACCTTGCTCCCACCTTTGTATCCTATTGGAGCTCAATCACATATCATCGGGGGTCAATTTCACCCCTAACACAATATCATAGGGAGTACGGTTCACTACTAACACAATATCAGATGGCCTACGGTTCACCCTTAAACATTTTATTATCTAAAGAAGTATTAGATCATCCACCTCTGTGGGAACTTTCCCTAACCTTTCACAGATTATCCATCAGGGTCTAATATGCTCTAGATCATCACCACATGGGCTTCTCCCTAACGGTGATTGACCTATTTCACCATCTCAACCTGAAGATGGATCATAATGTCCAGGACATTTATCAATGGCAAACAATTTTCTCTTTATTATTATGTCTCTTAACTCATTTTAGATATTTATGCAAAATATATCATCATAATAAATAAATGATAGTCAAGAAGAATTATTTTAGTAGCATTCAACTGCATTTAAGTCTTAAAATGCCACAATATTCTAATATGAATATTTAACATTCTTCCAAAGCATCAAGAACTAGATCAACTCTTATTTCTCAAGGGCTCTCGAAAACTAATATCACCACAAATATCATTTAACTATAAGATTCATTTCAGCCAATTAGAAATTTGTTTCTGGACTTCTTAGAATTTCTTTCATCCATAACTTCTAAAAAAAAGATTCATATCATGAGTAAAAGTGAAATATTATAAAGGAAATAAACAATCGTCCTTATCATGTTCTTATGCATTTATGGTTGAATACTCTTCTAGAAGTCTCATTTAGAATATAAAAGAGACATAAACCTATATTTTTATCACTTTAAGCAACAACATCAACAATCAAATGTATGTATAGTTAAAGATATATTATTTTATTCATATTCCAAGATTTTATTATTTATACTTAGCATAAACGAAGAGATAAATACCATGTAGGTCTGATTTCATACTTTAATTATGATTTTATTCGCATATGTTCAAACAACAAGTTGTTTTGAGAAAAAGAGGAATAAGAAGAAATGGAGTAGAACATGTAATACAATTATATACCTACTCACCTATTTTTGAATAAAAAAATTAAAATTAATCTAAAAGCACAATAAATCTTTCTTCCAATAAGTTCTATTCTCAACTTAGTCTTCTTTTGTTCAGATAATGACCACAGAGAGAAGAATGAAGAAGGGGGAAAACAAATCAACATTTTGCTCCAAAAATGAAGTTAAAAGAGGGAAAGAGAAGTCAAATCAATAGGTAATCAAAGATCTAGGTAGAACCAACCATAAATTTGAGAAAAGGGAGGAATGTTGAAAGTCTTCAGCTAGTAAACCACAAAAAAGTATATTCATCATATTTACCAAAGTTATTCATTGGTATCTGTAGAATTTAGCCTATGGACTTTCAAAGCTTCTCTTGAAGGTTTAGTTTGATAGAGGATCGAAATACAAATCTAGAAAATCAAAATTCATCAAAATCCATTGAATATATCAAAAGTTATGTAACATTTTGTGATTGATTGTGAATAGTTGTGCCACTCGCCACCTGATGCTCGTGTGCCATTTGTTGGAAGTTCCATGCATATTTAAAATGATTTTTTTTCATTTAAACTTTGACTTTTTACATTATATTATCTTTTGATTCATAATTCAATTCTCTATAAGAATCAAGTATAATTTTAACAATATATCAAATAGTACTTTTTCTATAGTTTAACTACTAAACTCTTTGAGTAAGGGAGGCTTCTTTTTTAGGTGTGTTGTTCCTCTTTTGCCTCAAATAAGTTTACAATTTTTAAATTGGACTTAAGACGCATCCATTCTAGTAGATGTCATGTTTTCTCATTTAAATTATCAATATATAATTCTTAAATGGGCGTAAATTCACCACTACATTTTGTGTTGGTGACTTTCTTTAACACTAACACTTCCTCAACCAACATGGAATGCCCAACTGCATGAGTCACCTTAACATTCAGGTCCCTAACTTATGGGATGAGATTTCTCTAACTTGTTGTGAGAAAACACTCTCATTATGAGGGCCTAAACTTCTCTTTGGTGTTGTTTGGGTAACTTGTCATGAGAGGATAGTTGCTGATATGACATGGAAGGTGATGCATCATGTCATAGGTTACACCTAATAAATTAGAGTTGACTAGATGTTCCATGTGCTCGAACACAGTTGGGATCTTCATTATATATAAAGCCCTAAACCAACACACTCATGTAGACTAAAACATTTCACCCACAAGCGCACGAGATCATATTATAGTATAGGAAAGTGACAAGTTACGCGTAGATACTCAAGGCGAGAGGGGCACTGGAGCTAAATTAGGATAATCTAGGCTCCTAAAGCAGAGACTAGGGTTGTAGGGTTTGCTATTGAATTAGGTTTGATCATAGTAGAGTTAAAAAAATCAATTTAGCAAAAGAAAGAATAAAACCTAAATTAGCCCTAGACAAGTTGTTGCTAACTAGCAAGAAAAGACAAGAAGACTAAAGAAAACAAGACAAGAGACAACACTAAGACCAGACTAGAAAAGCAATCCTAATTACCATCCTAGAGAAGAAACTAGTTAAACTAAGCAAAAAAACTAGACTAGGCTAACAATTACCAAAGTAGGGCAAGTGAAGACCTAAAATTAGCACTACCTAGACTAAGCAAGCACATAGAGACCCTAGATACACTAGAAAGATCTATCTACAAAGAACAAGAAAATTAACTAGTAACCATTTAAATCAAGTACTAAGCAAGCATGAGCTAGCAAGGAAGAAAATTGGGGTTTTAAGTAAGTTATGGAGATGTAGGTTGTTTGGGAAAATGTGACTACAACCTAGGTTGAGGTTCATATCATGAAAATTTTATTCACTCATTTAGATTATTAAACCTGTAACACCCCTGACCTGGGTTTTGGGATAACCCTTGAAGCTTTGCCTAAGTATTTTTTTTGAATCTTGTCTTAATCTTTTGAAAAGTAATTAAGACTTGAGGAGAGTTTATTTCTCAATTTTGAACTTATTTGCAACTTGTTTATGATTTATATGATAACTTTGGTAAAGATTGCAATTTACCCAAATGAGGGATTTATATGCAAAATATCACCTCTACAGTGGGGTGCTTTGTTTGAGTCTTGGTTGAATGATAACATTCATTGCGGTGAAAGAACCAAAGAAGTGTTGAGTGTTTTGAACGCTAGATGAGGTTATGTCGAGCTATGAAATGTATACAGGAGTGCCTATTGGCTTGGAACCATATAGGAGGTCCCATATCAGTTTGGTAACCTTTGAAAGTGTTCATATTGGGATAAGCACCTCAAGTAGGTGAAGCCTATCAGTTTACATGTTCCTTGCAAAAGTAGTATCGGTTTGCACAAAATGTGATATTAGGTTGTGATATCTTGTCAAGAGAGATATCCAATGGCCGATACCTGATCTATGTATTATCCTCAAAAGTTTTGCATAAAAAGATAATTATGGATTCATGAAGTCACCATGCATGGACACATGCCACCCATGTACATATGGTGAGGACACCCTACACATACTCTCTCTCTCTTGAACCCCAACTATATATACCCCTCTTTTCACCTCCTAGTAAACCTTTCGACTCCTTTACCATCTCTGGCTTGGCGGACAACCCTAGGATCTCAAGGGGCAAAGGGAAGGTTGAACAACTTGTCCAGAGAATAGGGCAAGCCAATATCTAGAAGATAGACAAATTGATACACATACTTGCACCATCACAAGGATGGCCAACATGACTTGTGATACTCTAAAATGATATGTTGTTGTTAGGTCAATATGTTAGATTATCTAAAAACTATATGCCTCAAAGATGTTAGCTTGTCATGACCAAGAGAATGTGTTGTAAGATGGAATATTAAATCATGTTCCCTTAGTTGTGTGTAGAGGCAGATATGGCCAACCTCGACCCTAAAGCGATACACTCATAATCTAACACCCCTCTAGCCCGATAAATCATGTGAAGAAGGGGGAATTACACTCTTTGAATCCTTGGTCAATACATCACGTAGTGGTAAGGACAATAGGTGAGAGAACTAAGGTGTTGAATAAGGGTTCACCCGATACACATCAAACCCAAGATTCTGATATCCCATAGTGAGCAATGGACAATACACAAAGGGATAGCAAGGTTGACACCCTAGTTGATGGTGTTTCCGATACCCTAGTTGATGGTGTGGCTGACACACTAGTTGGTTGAGTGGTTGATACCCTAGTTGATGGTGTGGACGATATACAATGGATTGAGTGGTTGATACCTTAGTTGATGGTGCAGATAATATACAATGGGTTGATGTGGCTGATACACAAAGAGATAGGGTGGGTGATACCCTTAAGTACACTAAAGCCGATATACCTTATCAAGCACCTCTAAACTGATACCATTTGATATGCCTTGGCTGATACCAGTAATGGTACTTTGGCTGACACAAGTAAATGTGTCTTGGCCGACACAAGGATTAGAGTGAAGGCCGATTCACCTTGTTGAATATAGGTTGATACACCTTGATGAGTGTAGGTTGATACACCTTGAATGCAATCAATAGATACATTCTGAAGTAATGAGTTGGATGCACTTCAGTAAGTGTAGATTGATGTTTCTAAAAGAAGGTTAAATTAATATAATAAGTATGTTGAAGTCAACATCCTAGTAAGGATGAGAGAGAAACTTGTACTACCCACATAAGAAAGGTAATACTTCATGTTGATAATCAGTTGATGATATTTGATGAAGTATGTTGAACACTTATGGCAATTATATAGCTCTTATGATGAGAATTAAGGTTTTATTGATAAATATGCACTTGAAAACCCTAAATTAGTTATAAGGGAAAACCCTAACCCTAATTATAAGAGGGTTGAAATTTGAATGATTCTCTTTATGGTATGGTCATGATATTTACTTGATATTGCATTTCTTATAAAATCCTAACCATGAAGGTGTTATGAAATGATGAGCATATCCAGGTATGAGCTATGATGATTTAGCATAATACAAATTATATAAGGCATTGTGAGCCATGTGATATACTTATACAACAAGTATGACTTATATATGGGTTTGATGACCTAGAGATGATTGTTACCTGGTAAAATTTGATACTGTTCAATAATGAACTGAGGGTTTGATACCCAACACATGTGATCATGATAACAATAATGTTGAAGGGATGGGATTCCAAGTAAAGTGTTTATGGGATTGAGATCCCAGGATGAGTATAACAAGATATGTTCCAATCAATACAAGATTTCTTAAAAGATATGTTACACCTTTCTATGTAGAATTTATCTGTAATTCTTGCTTGTAATTTGATTGATGCGAAAAGATGATGTAATGTACTTAATCTATCAAGTGAACTAAAAATGTAAGTTTCCCTAGCCAAAGATCCATTCAGTGTCAGGATTTGTTGAATGGTGAAACGAATTTACTCAGAGTGCATATTATTGAATATGCGGGGTGAAAGCCATCTCCTTGTATCCTTAACTAATAGGATTGGATACAGGACATAACCCTAAATATTAGGATTGACTACAAGTCATACCCTAACAAGAGTACGGTTGTATCATGACTCAATAAATAATTAGGATTTTTTATGGAAAATAGCCTGATATAATCAGTATTGACTACGGGTCACACCCTAATAAGAGAACGTGCTATGTGTTGTATATCCATAGAGAAGAGCCTCTATACACCATGATAGCTATAATGTAGAATGACTCATATGTCCATGCCAATAATCTTGTACTAGCCGAGGTGGGAGAGGTCGTGGATTCTGACACTTCCATAAGACCTTTATGGCACTGATGCTTACTTTGCAGTGGTCAGTTGGAGCATGGAAGGTATATTACCATCTTCGCAGGGCATAAGATGGATTGTTTAAAGATGTAATCAGCCATGAAGCATATTTGTTAATGCTTAAATATAGAAACATTGAATTAGGCTGCAATTACTTTTACATGTTTTAGTTGATAAATATTATACATGTTCTTCATATTCCTTTTAAAAATGATTAGACAATCTATTTCTCAGTCATAATTATTGGAACTACTTAAATGATAATGATTGCACTACTCTACATATAAAAAATATTTATACATGTTTAATTTAATAAATATTTCTTCTTCTCTCTTTCATAAGATTTATCTATGATAATAATACTATTGGTAGAGAGTTATATCTCTTGTTGGGACTTATTGTCTCACCCCCTGGGTTCCACAAATTTTTAGGTGGACGTGCCCGAGGAGGTAGAGATCGTGCAGTAGAAAGTGGGCAACAATAGAAAGAATAGCAGTAGCAGCTCAAGTTGAGTGTGTTATTATGTGTCTTGTAGATATAGAGTCCTATGTGTCGTCCATGTACTCTCAGGTCCTTTGGGAGATAGTGCGTAAAAAGTTTTATGATCTATCTGAAATTTTGGCTAGTACGCGTCGGTGCATAATGTTGCTTTTGTCTATGTTTTGGTAAAGAAACTGGTATCTCGTATCCTTACAAGGTGATGGAACAATGTATGTATAAAGTGAACCATGATGTATATGTGGTTTGGTTCTTTCTGAAAATAATTTCCTGGTAATGGATCTCTTGGAAAAAAGGTTTTAATTTTTAGTGATTTTCAGTGATCCGTTGTTAATGATTATTTCCACGTAGTTTTGTGTGAAATGTTGTCAGTTTGATAGAGGTCGTCACAATTTTTGGTATCAGAGCCTTAGGTTGGCTGAGTCTATAGGGACATAGGATTAAGGTCATTGAGTTTGTTATAGTTTCCTCCAATTTATCTTATAGTGACTTTTTCTTATATAGAAGAAGAAGTAAAGCTCAAAGATGTCTGGAGAACACGAAGAACATGTTGTTGAGAGCAACATTGCTACACTAGGAAGAGGTGCAAGGGAATAGACGAGAGAAGAACAAGTGCCTGAGAATCCCCAAGTGGATCAGACTATGCTGGAGAACCCTACTTTCCATGCTCTCTTTGGGTAGTTCATGATGACAATAACACATATGGTAGATAGGATACTAGCACCACCCCCTAGGGCACTATTTCCCAATGTAGAATCATTGGGTTCCAGTAAGACTTTTGAACGGCTATGCTATGTGGGAGATATAGAATATGCTAGAATAGTTGACCCAACATATGCAGATCTATGGCTCATTGAGCTTAAAAAAGCTTTTACGATCCTTAGCATCCCAGAAATGGACAAAGTTAGACATGATGTGTACCTATTAAAGGGAAGTATTGGCCATTGGTGGTCCATCGAAGAGGAGAAAAGGCCTAATGTTGAGGTCAGATGTGAGGAATTCCAATGTGAGTTCACCAATAGGTACTTTCCTCAAACATACCTGGACGAGAAAATCTCACAGTTTGAGAAAATTAGGAAAGGGCCTATGAAGATCAATGAGTATGAAGCTAAGTTCATGGAACTTCTACGGTTTTGTCCGCACATGGCTACTACAGACCAAGAGAGGATTCATCATTTTGATAAGGGTCTGAACATTGAGTTAACCACTCCTGCAACTGCTATGGAGAATAGGGAGAGATTTTCCACATTTGTGGAATTGGTTAGAAGGATAGAAAGGTTAGTAATCGAGAAACGTGAGGCCAATTTTAGGAAAGGACCTGCTCAGTTCCATGGACAGAGGTCCGGAAGCTACAAGAAACTAAGGTTTTCTGCACTGACAACACCACAGAGGCTTAGTGCTCAGTCACAGTGGATGTCAAGTAAGGGTAGAGGCCATAATTTTCCACCTATTAGAGCCCATAGTGTGGCATCAATGTCAATGACAGGGTCATCTAGGCCACAGTAAGGGACCAGAACCTACTACAAGTGTGGGCAGACAGGACATCTGATGAGGGATTTTCCAATAAGAGATATTGAGGTAACCCAACCAACAAGGAATAGTCAGCAAGGCTCGCAAAGGCAATAGTTCAGTAGTGGTACAGGAGGACAAGGACATGGATAGGCATCTCAAGTAGGTTCATCTGCACAAGGAAATAGAGGATGTGGTCGACAGCAGGCAACGACGAGATCCTATGCTATGAGTCATCTGGAAGAAGTAGTCAACCCACGAGTCATGATAGGTCAGATGGAGTTATTTGATTCTGATATGTCTTCATCTTGCTTCATATCTATTTTGATTGACCCAGGTGCTACACACTCCTTTATCACTTGTGAAGTGATTCATAATTGTCTTTTTCCTATTAGTTGTAAAATGGATAACTTGCTATTAGAAATTTTGGTAGGTGGTTCCGTAGTGTTACAAGAGGTATGTTCCCCCTATATTCGTTCTTTCTCATAACAGAACATTCAAGTGGATCTTATACCACTTGAGATGCATGGATTTGATGTAATCCTTGGGATGGACACCTTGGAAAAGTATAAGGTAGTCTTGGATTATGGTTCCAAGCAAGCTATGTTCACATATGGTGGTGATACATGGATCTTTCAGGTAGACAAGAAGATTCTTCCAACATGTCTAGTATCGACAGTGATAGATGAGAGACTGTAACGACATGGGTGTGAGGCATTCTTAGCACACATGGTAGATACCAAGGTAGAAAGTCCTAGTATTCCATAAGTGCCAGTTGTCAGGGAGTTTAAGGATATGTTTCTTGAGGAATTTCCTGATGTACCTCTACCTCAAGAAATTGATTTTGAGAACATTCTAGTTCCTGGTACGCAACTATTAGCCCAAACACCTTATAGGATAACACCAGCTGATATGGCAGAATTAAAGAAATAGTTGCAAGAGTTACTTGATAAAGGTTTTATCCGGCCAAGTACATTGCTATGGGGTGATCCGGTGTTTTTTGTAAAGAAAAAGGATTGATCTATGAGGTTATGTATAGATTATAGATAGTTAAACAAGGTGACAATAAAGAACAAGTATTCTCTATCAAGGATAGATGATTTGTTTGACCAGTTGTGTGGTGCAACAATGTTCTCTAAAATAAATTTGAGGTCAGGATATCATCAGTTATGGATTAAGGATGATGACATATCCAACTCAACTTTTAGGATAAGGTTTGGTCATTATGAGTTCATAGTTATGTCATTTCGACTAACTAATGCACCAACAACATTCATGGATTTGATGAATATAGTGCTCTGACCATTCCTTGATCAATTTAGAGTGGTCTTTATAGATGAAATTCTAATATATGGTCAAGATAGTCAACAACATGAACAACATCTTCGTCAAACACTAACTTTGTTAAGACAACACAAGTTATATGCTAAGTTTAGTAAGTGAGAGTTTTGGTTGTCATAAGTATCTTTTCTAAGATATATCATATCTGCTAAAGGTATTTGTGTTGATCTAAAAAAGGTGGGGTTTGTTCTAGAATGGGAACAACCTAAGACACCAACAGAGATTTGTAGTTTCTTAGGTTTAGCAAGTTACTACAGGAGATTCATTAATGACTTTAGTTCTGTAGCATTACCCCTAACTAGGATAACCAAGAAGGATGTTCCTTTTGTTTGGAATGACAAGTTCCAATGTTCTTTCCAGTTGTTGAAAGAAAAGTTGACTAATGCATCAGTGTTAGTTTTACCTGAGCAAGGGAAAGGATACATTATCTTTTGTGATGCTTCAAAGAATGGTTTGAGATGTGTGTTGATGCAGGATAAATGAGTGATTTCTTTTTCCTCTTGAAAACTTAAGAAAAATGAGGAGAATTATCCTACACACTATCTAGAATTGGTTGTAGTGATTCATGCCTTGAAAATCTAGAGACATTACCTGTACGGAGAAAGGTGTCAGATTTTCACATATCATAAGAACCTGAAGTACATTTTTTGCAGTAAGAATTAAACATGAGACAACGTCGCTGGATGGAACTAATCAAAGAATATGATTGCAGAATTGATTATCATCCAAAAAGGTTAATGCAGTGGAAGATGCATTAAGTAGAAAGTCCTCATCTTCATTCACAAATAAAGCATAGTTGAATTTTTTGGTGTGTCATAAGCGGGACATGATAGTTTCCTTACAGCAGATGAATGTACAGCTGGAAGTATCTTTGCCAGCTGGATTGTTGGCACATATGCAAGTAAAACCTACACTAAGACAACCGATTAAAGAAGCATAACGGGCTGATATTGTGATACATCAGATCAGATCAGATTCTAGAAGTGAGAAGTAGGATGCCTTTCATGAGTCAGAAGATGGAACAATTTGTTACCATGGTAGAACTATGGTACCTGATGTTAATGACATAAGGAAGATAGTTATGGAAGAAGCTCACTCATCTATGTATTTTATGCATCCCAAGAGTACCAAGATGTATCATAATCTAAAAGATATGTATTGTTGGCCTAGTTTGAAGAAAGATGAAGCTGAGTTCGTTATGCGATGTGCAGTGTGTTAGAAAGTTAAGGATGAGCACTAGAAGCCGACAGGAACATTACAACCATTACCTATACCACAGTGGAAATGGGATCATGTGACAATGGATTTTGTAGTTGGTTTGCCTAGAACAACCAAGGGTCACAGTTCCATTTGGGTGATTGTTGATTGGTTGACAAAGTTGGCACATTTGTTTTTTGTTAAGACAACATCCACTATTGAGAAACTTGCATAGGTTTAGGTAGATGAGATAGTGCAGTTGCATAGAGTCCCAACAAAAATTGTGTCTGACAGAAGTCATTAGCTTACAAGTCCCTTTTGGGAACGATTACACATAGCTTTGGGTACGCAGTTAAAGTTTAGTACTTCTTTCTACCCTCAGACAGATGGACAATCTAAAAGGACTATACACACCCTGGAAGACTTTCTTAGGGCATGTGTTTGTTGTAGGTAGATGGGATAAACATTTGAGTTTGATAGAGTTTGCAAACAATAACAGTTATTAGAAAAGCATTGATATAGCACTATATGAAGCATTGTATGGTAGACGTTGTAGATCTTCGTTATGCTACTATGAAATCAAAGAATACCAACTTCTTGGTCCTAAACTTGTGCAACAGACAACAAAAAAGATTAAAGTGATACAACGATAGTTAAAGGCAGCATAGGACAGACAAAAGTCATATGCTGATAATCATTGTAGACTTTTAGAATTCCAAGTCGGAGATAGAGTGTATTTCAAGGTCTCTCCTTAGAAATGTGTTCTTAGATTTCAGAAGAAGGGTAAGTTGGATCCTAGATTTATGGGACCCTATGCAGTGATAGCACGTGTTGGAAAGGTAGCCTATAAGATGGAAATACCACCTGAGTTGCATAGAATACATCATGTATTTCATGTATCTATGCTGAGAAAATGTCACCCTGATACAAAGCTTGTATTACAACCTATAGAGATATAATTGGATGAGGATATATCCTATGTGGAAGGTCTAGTGTTGATTCTTGACAGAAGAATCAAGAAATTGAAAAAGAAAGACATAGTACTTGTGAAAGTTATTTGGCATCATTCAAGCATTGAAGAAGACACATGGGAGCTGGAGGAAGTACCCATCTCTTTTCTCTTGAGATTTCAGGGACAAAATCCTTGTTAGGGGTTGATAACTTATAACACCCCTGATCTGGGTTTTGAGATAAACCTAGAATATTTTCCTAAGTAAGTTGTTTAGAACCTTGTTTTAATATTTTGAAAAGTAATTAAGACATGAGAAGAGTTTATTTCTCAATTTTGAACTTATTTGCAAATTGTTTGTGCTTTATATGATATCTTTGGTATAGATTACAATTTACCCAAATGAGGAGTTTATGTGCAAATTATCACCTCTAGAATGTTCCTTCTCTCTCTTAGCATCATCTAGAGGAGATAGAAAGATGGGTGTTCTTTGTTTGAGTCTTGGTTGAATGATAGCATTCATTGTGATGATAGAACCAAAGAAGTGTTGAGTGTTTTGAACCCTAGATGAGGTTATGTCAAGCTATGAAATGTATATAGGAGTGCCTATTGTCTTGGAAGCCATATAGGAGGTCCCATTTCAGTTTGGTAACCTTTGAAAGTGTTCATAAAGGGCTAAGCACCTCGAGTAGGTGAAGCCTATCAATTTACATGTTCCTTGCAAAAGTAGTATCGGTTTGCACATAATGTGATATTGGGTTGTGATATCTTATCAAGAAAGATACCCAATGGACAATATCTTATCTATGGATTATCCTCAAGAGTTTTTCATGAAAAGATAATTATGTATGCATGAAGTCACCATGCACGAATACGTGTAACCCATGTACATATGGCGATGACACCTTACACGTACTCACTCTCTTAAAAATTAACTATATATACCCCTCTTTTCACCTCCTAGTAAATCTTTTGACTCCTTTACCATCTCTAGCTAGGTGGACGACCCTAGGATTTCATGGAGAAAAAGGGAAGGCCAAACAACTTGTCCAAGGTAAAGCCATGATCTTCTTCAACCTTGGAAAGGCAATGCTTCTTGGATCATGATTCTTTCTTTCCTTCCATCTTCACCAAGTTCCTTACTATGATATCTTCTTTCATGTAGAAGTGTTGTGATCGAGTTTTAGACTTTTGATAAGTCATCTGCAACCTTGGAAACATGGAGCTTTGGAGATTGAAGCTCTTGTGTTGACCTTGAGGTGACTTATATAACTTCAACCCAACTTTATTTTTATTCACCTTCTATCATGTAATACTTGGTGATTCCTTTTATAATTTTACTTTTCGTGTTTGAATGATGGTTCTATGAGCTCTAATGGATATATGGGACTGTTATCCATGAACTAGAGTAGTAATGGACGAAGATTTTGAGCTTGAACGTGATGAAACTGATATGCACAAACCAATATTGGTTTGTGAAAACCCTAACCCAATACAATGGTATAAGAATGGAAACCAATACACATGCACTCCTACCCCTTTTTGGTTTATTACATGAGTAGGACAACTTTCCTTTCAATTGTCTAACTTGTCATCTAAGACTGAGAATAGGGCAGACTGATATATAGAAGACAACCAAATTGATACACATACTTGCACCATTACATTGATGGCCGACATGGCTTGTGAAACTCGAAAATGATAGATTGTCGTTAGGCTAATATGTTAGATGCTCTAAAAATGATATGCCTCAAATATCCTAGCTTGGCATGACCAAGAGAATGTATGATAAGATGGAGTATTAAATCATGTTGCCTTAGTTGAGTGTAAAGGTCGATATGGCCAACCTCAAACCTAAACTAATACACTCATAATATGACACCCCTCTAGCCCGACACATCATGTGAAGATGGGGTCATTACACTCTTTGAAGCCTTGGTCGATACACCAAGTAGTGGTAAGGCCAATAGGAGAGAGAACTAAGGTTTTGAATAAGGGTTCACCTGATACAAATCAAACCCTAGAGGTTGATATCCCATAGTGAGCAATGGCCAATACACAAAGGGATAGCAAGGTTGACACCCTAGTTGATGGTGTAGCTGATATCCTAGTTGATAGTGTGGCCAACACACTAGTTGGTTGAGTGGTCGATACCCTAGTTTATGGTGTGGCCGATATACAATGGACTAGGTGGCCTAAACCCTAGTTAATGGTGTGGCTGATATGTAATGGGTTGATGTGGCTGATATACAAAGCGATAGGGTGGTCGATACCCTAGAGTACACTAAAGTTGATATACCATCTCAAGCACCTCTAAACTTATACCATTTGACATGCCTTGGTTGATACAAGTAATGGTACTTTGGCCGACACAAGTAAATGTGTCTAGGCTGACACAAGGATTAGAGTGAAGGCCGATACACATTGTTGAATATAGACTGATACACCTTGATGAGTGTAGGTCGATACACCTTGAATACAATCAATGGATACATTATGAAGTAATGAGATGAATTCACTTTAATAAGTGTAGATTGATAAACCTTAAAGAAGGTTAAATCAATATAATAAGCATGTTGAAGTCAACATCCTAGTAAGGATGAGACAGAAACTTGTACTACCCACATAAAAAAGGTAATACTTCATGTTCATAATTAGTTGATGATATTTGATGAAGTATGTTGAATGCTTATGGAAATTATACATCTCTTATGATGAGAATTAAGGTTCGATTGATAAATATGCACTTGAAAACCCTAAATCAGTTACAAGGGAAAACCCTAACCCTAATTATAAGAGGATTTCAATTTAAATGATTCTATTTATGGTATGGTCATGATATTTACTTGATATTGCATTTGCTATAAAATCCTAACCATGCAGGTGTTATGAAATGATGATCATAGCCAGGTATGAGCTATGATGATTTAGCATAATACATATTATATAAGGCCTTGTGAGCCATGTGATATACTTGTACAACAAGTATGACTTATATATGGGTCTGATGACCTAGGGATGATTGTTACCTAGTAAAAGGTGATACTTTTAAATAATGAATTGAGGGTTTGATACCCAACACATGTGATCATGATAACAAAAATGTTGAAGGGATGGGATTCTCAATAAAGTGTTCATGGGATTGAGATCCCAGGATGAGTATAACAAGATATGTTCCAATCGATACAAGATTTCTTGAAAGATATGTTACACTTTTCTATGTGGCATTTATCTATAATTCATGCTTGTAATTTATTTGATGCTAAAAGGTGTTGTAATGTACTTAATCTATCAAGTGAACTAAAAATGTAAGTTGTCTTGGCCATACTTCCATTCAGTGTCAGGATTTGCTGAATGGTGAAACGAGTTTTACTTGGAGTGCATATTATTGAATATACAGGGTGCAAGTCATCTCCTTGTATACTTAACTAATAGGATTTGCTACAAGCCATAACCTTGAATTTTAGGATTGACTACGGGTCATACCCTAACAAGAGTATGGTTATTATGTGACTCAATAAATAGTTAGGATTGGTTACGGGCCATACCCTGATATAATCAAGATTGACTACATGTCACACCCTGATAAGAGAACATGCTACATGATGTATCTCTATTTCAAAGATCCTCTATACACCAGGCAAGCTATAATGTACAATGATTCATATGTCCATGCCAATAATCTCATACTGACCGAGATAGGAGGGGTCATGGATTTCGAGTCTTCCATAAGACCTTTGTGGCACTGATGCTTACTTCGTAGTGGTCAGTTGGAGCATGGAAGGTATATTCCCATCTCCGCAGGGCATAAGATGGATTGTTTAAAGATGTAATTAGTCATGTAGCATATTTGTTAAGGATCAAATATGAAAACATTGAAGGAGGCTGTAATTACTTTTACATGCTTTAGTTGATAAAAATTATACATGTTCTTCATATTCCATTTAAAAATGATTAGACAATCTACTGCTCAGTCATAGTTATTGGAACTATTTTAATGATAATGATTGATCTACTATGCATATAACAAATAGTTATACCTATTTAATTCAATAAAGGTTTCTTATGCTCTCTTTCATAAGATTTATCTGTGATAATAATATTATTGGAAGATAGTTATATCACTCGCTGGGACTTGTTGTCTCACCCTATGGGTTCCATAACTTCTTTGGTGGATGTACATGTGGAGGCAGAGATTGTGTAGTAGAAAGCGGGCAACAACAGCTAGACCATCAATAACAGATCAGGTTGAGTGTGTTGTTATGTTTTTTGTAGATATATAGTCCTATGTGTCGTCCATGTACTCTCAAGTCCTTTGGGAGATAGTGCGTAAATAGTTTTATGATCGATGTGAGATTTTGGCTAGTACGCCTCAGTGCATAATGTTGCTTTTGTATGCGTTTTGGTACAGCAACTATAATCTCATATCCTTACAAGGTGATGGAATAATGTATGCATAAAGTGAACCATGATGTATATATGGTTTGGTTCTTTCTAAAAAGAATTTCTTGGTAATGTATCTCTTGACAAAAAGTTTTAATTTTTAGTGATTTATAGTGATCCATTGTTAATGATTATTTCCACATAGTTTTGTGCGATAATGTTGTCGGTTTGATAGTGGTCATCACAAAACCAAATGAAAAGTAGATAATATAGGATTACCCTAAGCTACTAGTTAACCATGGGTGGTATAGAGTGTATGTAGGGGAACGACACCCTTATACACCCTATCCAACCTTACGAGGCTCTTTTAGACTAGGGCTTAGGTGAAATCCTAATAGGACCTAGAAAGTCTTGGTTTCTAGTGTATATGCACTTAGGCAAATTGGAGCCAAGGGTAGTGATGGAGGGTGGAAATGAGGCTTTTTCACCTAACATCACCTACCATCTAGCCTACAAGAATCTTTGAAGCAATTGTACTAAGCACTACTACCTTAGCTACTTTGATTTCACACCTAGAAGTAGGGAAGGGGATATGTGTCTGGGAAGATAGGGTGATAGCTAGGGATTCATTAATGGACCTAGGACCAATCCCTAAGATAGCCATATGCAAGCCATGAAACATCAAGCAATCCATGTTTTAAAGAACAAACCACAAGAGAAATTATGGGAATTGAAATGGAAGTAGAAGACAATCATAAAAAATGCAATTAGTGTTTACAAGTTATGTTCCTCCAACATGGTATCAAAGTCACTTGTTAGCCCCAAACATCCCACCTAGAAGGGCTTAGCTAATCATAGAACAAAAAAGAACAAAATTTGAAGAAGAAGAAGAAGAAGAATAGAATGGGATAGCCATTGAATCTCATGGAAGTATTTTTTTCCTTCACTCCTAGCAGCTGGAGAACATTCTCCACCCTCCAAGGTGTATGGTTAGCATGGAATGGTGGTGGAAGATGGTCAAAACACTAGAAAAATAGGGTTTTGAGGTAAAGGAAGGTGGAAATATAGTGGAGCTATGTGGGAGCTCCTTGGATGACCATGTAGGTAGAAACGAATGCTAAGAAAGTGTAGCCTCATGCTACAACCTCCACCTAGTTATATGTAGGTCGTATGGAAGCACTAGGTCAAGTGGCTGCAATCTAGGAATTTCAGTGTAAAAATTAGGTTAGGGCTGTCAGCCGCCACAACTGTTCTAGTCACCACAGTTGTGGTGGATGGGTTGAACATGCTTGTTGTGGATGGGAACAGGTGAGGTGGGAGATAGGATGAGATGTCAGGTTGAAGTTGGTTTTGGAAGACTAGTGGCAAGGCTGTGGTAGCTACCACATCCATGGTGGGTGAATGGTGGCACAGTTGTGGTGGACACCACGACTATTTTAAGGGTGATTGACACACCCGTTTCATCAATGTTGGTTTGTAACAATACATAATTTTGGGAACCAGATCTATTCTGAGCTATAATTTATAATCCTATTAGAATCTAAGTTTTTTTGCATATTGGTCTTTCATTCTAAATCTCATGTGATTGTTTTGATCAATTTTCTTGATCTTCAATACTCATTTCATGCCAATTGAATTCCTTATGTCACAATGAGTTCACTTCTTCTTACTTGAATAATATTTACAAATGTATCCCTCAAAATGGCTTCATGAATAATCATGACATCAATTAGTACAATTTGAATCATTAATTCATGGATATCTTAATTCAACCTCAAATCTATTGAGTACTCTTGATTTACAAACTAATGGCTTGGAAATAATGGTAGTTACAAATTGCATTACAAGATACATGTTAGTAATTCTACTGTGATGATAACCTAAATAGCCAATGCTAGAAACATAATCATAGACATTGATATTTTCAAAAAATATTTTACTACAAGTTCAAAAATTAGTCAAACTCTTAATATAATTGGATGCCTTAGTTGGGGTTATGAGATTTAGATGTGAATTCAAAGAGAAGAGTTATAATAATCATTGGAGTTATTATCAACTAATTGACCAAGCTATTTATAGAGTGTCTCATGTTCTATAACGTTTATGAATGATAGTTACAAAGGGAGCGGTGAGGCTTCTCCTCTAACCTGCATATTGGCAGACCTCAAGGAAGATATGCTAATGCGTTACCTCCTAGAAGAAAAATGAACACAAGAATCCACATCATACATTGTAATGGATTAAACCAGCTCTGACCCAAGCCCAAGCTAGCATTGTAATGGTTGGGCTCTACCGAACTTGAAGATGACAACATCCATTTCATTAGTCAATGCTTCCACATATGATTGTAGAGATCCCCTCTAATCCTCTCCCTCGCAACCGTATACCTTTCCCCACTCCACGGAAACCCTAGCCAAAACCCCCCATTTATGTAGCCTTCATGAATCATTATCATCCTAAAAAGGATAAGCCTGGAAAAAGTATTGTCACTGAAAAACCATCACCAGTTCTGATCCCCAACATGCGACTACCAAGGTCAGACCACCTTCCAATCCATGATCCCCTATTGCAGATCATTGTCTAGCCTCTTCGACTATGACATCCAATAGGTTGTAGTCTGACCTACAACGATGATCAACCTACAAATCCCTATTTTGCATATATTGAGACGCATTTCCTTCTCCATCTGAGCCCCAATGCAGAGACTCCCACCTCTTGTCCTTTGGATCAACAAGATGATTGCCAAACCTTCACTTACCTACCTTTTTCTCTTCCCATCAGTTCGGTCCAGAACTTATTTGCATACAACCATTTGTTTTCGCCAAAAATAGCACCACCTCCATTATCTGCAAATAGGTTATCATCTTCCTAACCCTATACACTGCCTCCATTCATCTTAGTTATATCATAGGAAGTTTGACGATTTGTAAACCTCCCTCTTCAAGAGCAATAAGTACAAGCACTAATATGGTTGGGAAGGATCCATGTTTTGCCTCGAGCCCCTAAGCCACCTCACACCCCTCCATAGGACAGAACCATTAAGAGTCTTCCATCATCCAACCTTCATCAAGAAACTAGAGAAGGAATACTCCCATCCATTTGAACATGTCAGCACCATCCAAACTTGACAACCTTGATTGTAGATCCCTTGTAGTATTCCCTGCTAGACAACATTGATGAGCCACTTTATAGCATCGAAAAAAAGGGGCACCCCAATCCTCCTCGACCCCAAAAGTCAAAGGACCATTTGTTGGAAGATCATATCATGGTCAGATTCAAAAACCACCAATTCATGGTATCTTTATATTCTAAATTTGAGAAATAAAGTAGAGTGGGAAAGAGGTAAACGATATATCAAAGGATGATCTAAATATCTAAGACATAAATTATGTACTCAGTACATTCATTCAACCACAGTAGTTGTATGTACACATATAAGTATATTTAGTAAATGACAAGTCTGTTAAGTCCGTTTAAAACCAATATTTAAAGGTATAATAGATTAAAAGGCTATATAATAACCACATGTTGTATAGAAACATAGTGATCGTGATGACCTAGTATAGTTAAACCATTTATCAAATATGTTCTGTATTAGTATGTGTATATGTCTTAATCTGAAAATAATTTATAAACCAATAATTTCAATTTTTATGAAAACTATATCCTTATTACAGTAAAATGCTAGAAATATACATAATTAGATATAGTTGGCTATAAGGTCCTAACTATGAATTAATTTAATCTAGGGAAACATGACTGAATGAAAATTTGAGAAAAAGAAAAAAGAAAACCTAATCAACCCTAGATAATATCACAATTCAAAATAAAACATTTAAAGATAGTCAATGATTAAATCATGCAAAGAATCCCCCTATTAATATATTAATATATGTATAATTATGTTCATATACATAATTGAGATTTAGTCATTAACATATCAGTATATTGGTATTCTCCTAATTATAAATAAAAACATTAATTACCTCATTATTAGGGGATAATATGGATGATATGGTGCCTAACACATCTACCAACTTTTACATGGATAAGCTTAACATATTCGAAAATAACATGGTTATTATCACTATCTAAGATACAAACTAATGGAAAGAATAATAAATCATTTATCATTTAAATAATACATTCCAAGCCATATAGTGACAAATATTCCTATAAACTTGTAGATATCTCTATCCATCAACTCTAGGAGGTGCTTGAATCTTGATCATGAAACCTTTGGCGTTCTATACCTAGAATGTTTGGACTTTATAAGATTTTACTCAAGGTATGAAATTTATGTTGTTTGGAAAGTTATTTCCATCATTTATTGCATGAATGATTAGATAGGTTGGTTGACATAAAACTGTTGTAAGCCCTCTTCTTTGAAAGCCACCAACAACAAACCCTAGAGAAAACAACACATTGTTAAAATGTTGAGAAGGGCAGGCTAATTCCCATTATTTTAGTGTAATAATTCTTCCATGACTCTACGTAGAGAAAAGGACACAAGGTCCTTTAGTATACTGGGAACACAATTTATATGTTGTCATTCTTCATGGAGAGAATGTATGCTTCCCATATAACTAGACATCGACATGTGGTATCTATTTGAAAAATAAAGTTATTACTAGTCCAAAAATAAGAAATTGAATCTTATCGAATTTGAAAACCAATCGCTACCTTTTGATACATGCCTTTATTTTTTATTCCCTTGCATTTCACCATAAAAATCCTATGTAGATAGGTTCATCATTTTACTTTCCAAATATCAATTTTGTATCAGCTTTTGCTGACACATATTTCCCTTCTTGGGGTCAATGTTTGGTTTTATTCCTATGATAATTCATGGACACATGCTTAAAGAAGACCTAGAAGAGACGTGCAAGAGTTGTCTGTGTTAAAGAGTAGATAGGAACCAATGCCTAATTTTGTAATTTTATGAAAAGCTTATGTAACTCTAATGTAAAGCATGATTGTAAAAACATTTGTTTATATTTTCAGATGCAATTGTGTAAATATTTGATCATAATGATCAAATCTTTACATGGTTTTTATGTAGACTCCTCACCATGGACGTGGTAGGTCTTGATCACTATAGTCATTTTGTCTACCATAGTCATTTTGGTTGATCTACATATCATCATCATCAATTCTTGTATTTTTGTACGATATGGGGCACTTTCACCATGGATGTTGCATTCTAACATGGCCCGTTTTGAGGGTAACTATGCTTTTTAGCTCCAAAGTCCTTATCTCAATTTCTTTTTGCCATGGATCAAATTTTTACCACCTGCAGAAAGTTAGGAGATAATCTACATCCCATCCCAAGGTGTAGAAACCCTAGGATCCTCCTTCCTATCTCCTCTCCATCCACTACATGGTTCAAATGCCTAAAGAACACACAAAGAAAAATGATAAGCAATTTTTTACTATAAACCAATTATTAGGGGACATAGCTTCGAATCTAAGATGTCTAAATGTGATTGAAGTGCAAGAAGGCACAAGATAAAACCCTAAAATAGGGCTGCATCAGAAGGCTGCTCCTTTGAGGGTCAACTTGACATACTAGGTCAAGTTGGGAACTTCCTCATATGACATGGAAGTGACCAAATTGACCTGAGAGGACACTTATTCATGATACATGGAAGGCCCCTCCTCATGAGAGGACACTTCCTCATATGACATGGAAACCCCCTTCATATAATATAGATCAGCATGTGATTCATCTAACTTATCGTGAGGCAACACTCTCATGAGGATAGTCTAAGATCATGCTTTGTGCAATTTTAGTAACATGTTATGTGATGACACTTCCTCATCTAACATGGAAGGCCCCTCCTCCCATGTCACATTGTCATTGTGCTCCTTTACAATATGATTTCTCTCACCGTTCTTGAGATGTCACTCTAATGATGTGGGTCTAATCTCATCCCAAGAACTTCTTCATCCATCATGGAAGACCCCAACTCCCTATCCAAATTTGGAATATTAGTCATCTATAGTGTGACTTCTTTCAATTATCATGAGAGGTCACTCTCATGATGTTGTCCTCAACTCATCCCTCGTGTTATTTTTGTGACATTTTATAAGATTGATCTTCCTCATCTGACATGCAATGTACATCCTCTATGAGAGGTCACTTAGTCATATGATATGAAATCCTTTGATCACCCTAGCATTGTATTCCATTGTGGGCACATGTGATCTCTCTCACTGAATATAGAGGACACATTCATGATCTGGGCATAAACTTGTCGTAAATGTAGTTTTGGTGAGTTTTTATGAGATGGAATTTCCTCATATGACATCAAAGGGACCTCCTTCCTAGGCCCAACATTTTGATCCTATGTAATGATATTTGTCACACTTCTTGTTAGAGAGTCTTTCATTATGATGGTGTAAAATTGTTGTTGGTGTTGTTTTGGTGACTTGTCATGAGATGGAACTTCATCATAGGATATGGATGGCCCCTACTCCCTTGGTGACCTTGGCAAACAAATCCTATGACTTTTTATTTCTCTCACTTGTTGTCAGAAGGCACTCTCTTGGTGAATGAAAGCTTATCCCCTATTTGTGATAGGTTAACATCAAATTGTAAAACTTAGTCACTCTTTTTGTGATATGGATCTATATAGGAATCCCATTAGAGTTTCCAACATAGAGAGACATTTCATTGACACATGGGTGTAGTATAATCTGATTTTCCTCTCCATGATCATATGTGTAGGAAGAGCTTTCCATTACCAAAGCCCTTGATTCAGGCAGCCTTATTTGTAGTTGCAAATTTGACATACTTGTGCATTCCCTAGCTAATAATCGAGGAGTGTTATGTTTAGGAGTCACCATGCTTGCTGAAATCATAGTGCTTCAAACTCTAGATGTATCGAAAGTTTGATCCCTTTTTCTCTATCTCCTAATACTCATCTTTGTAGAATCAGAATTATTGAACTCTCATGGCTTCCTTTATAATTGGGATTCCTTTCTTTCAGTGAGAAAAGGCTAGTGTGTGTCCTTGTTATGGCTTTGTCTCATAGCTGACCTAGAAAAGCTCCAAAGGGCATTGGCAGAGGCAGTCACAAGTCTAAGTGGTCTCCAAATGGAATCGACGATGGTTGAATCACTACCATCTATTCTATAGGTACCCCCTAATCTCTTCTCCTCTAGGTACTATATTTGTTCCACCTTTTAGTTATTGCCTATCTCCTCCCTCACTGGTGTGAATTGGATGTACCCAAACCCCTATTATCTCTCTCACAGTTGTAGGATCCCTTTTCTTAAAGAGGAATGATGGTTTAAATGAGTGACCTTCTTTTTTGTTTCCTACTCATAAGGTATTTGCGATAATGATGTGGGTGAGATGAGGCTCCATTGTATTGTGCTTTCCATTCAGAAGGATTTTTTCTAGGTGCAAATAGCTGGTGGAGATATCAATCAGGATCGTGCTTTGGGGTTTTATTGGATCTAAGGTGTGTTTTGAGGCTGTAGGTTTGATCATAAGAGGATGATGTATGGATGAAGGTAAATGGTATATGTTATGGTCATGGATTGTGTGTACATATTGGTTGGTTTGTTAGCTTACTTTGGGTTGTGGA
The DNA here is from genome assembly GCA_963693085.1 of Alisma plantago-aquatica. NCBI lineage: Eukaryota > Viridiplantae > Streptophyta > Magnoliopsida > Alismatales > Alismataceae > Alisma > Alisma plantago-aquatica. Next base: position 1,178,865,388 of record OY856410.1, read on the forward strand.
GCTGGCGTAACTAGACTAGAGTGCTATTTTTCCATCAATAAGCTCCCGTTAAATTCTCTATTTAGTCCAAGCCTCAAACATATGTAGCAACCTCCTTTCTTCTTCCATCTCTTCTCGCATCTTAAATGATTCTATTTTTATCTCTTTAGCCTCATCCTTTACTTCTTTGATTTCTTATACAAACTCATCATGGACCACTTCCATGAGTTCCCTATTCTTCTTTCTTTCTCATAATGCAACATGTATCTCTTTGTCGATAACTTTCCACCTTAAGTACATGCACCAGCTTGGAAATGAAGATATACATCCTCTTCCAGTTATTCTTTCCCTTATTTAGAAGATCTTTGATGCTATCTCTAACATCACACACCTTTTCATGCTTTATCTGTCTCTAAGATTCATTCTCCTCAACAAGCTTTAATAGAAAGAAGTCAAGCTTCTTCTTAGATGATCTCCACTCATCCTTGAGACCATTGATGTGACACCAATCCTTCTCCAGATTCACACGTAGGCTTGGGATAATAATAAAAATAGTGACTTGCACTACTATATACTAATTATGTACTAAATGTTTGTATGTATGTATGTATGTACTAATTCTCTTCAATGCAATACTATATGTTTATACTAATTTTATACTAATTTGTTTGTGGTGGTGCTGAAATTGGTGTGGCATCAGGGTGTAGGACACGTTGTAGAGCTAGGAGTGTTAGTTTGCAGTTTGATTGCTTCTCTTTCATACTAAAGGTCATGTGTGAGGAATGGTAGAATCAATTGCTGACAAGGGGATCAGGTAGTATAGGATGAGGTAGATACTAGGGTTTTCATGCAAGAGGGTAGCGCTCAATAATTTTATGGTTCCTAAAGTAGGTCATTGGGGTGAAGAATAATCATTTTTCTAGACTTTGGGTAGCAAAGTTTAGGCAAGAGGGAGGTATTGGGAGAAAATTGGAGGATACATGTCTTTTATAACACACATCATCAAAAAGATGACCTAGAGTGTTCCTTCTCTACAAGGAAATAATATGGGTCATTATTTGAAAAACATATAAGTCTTTTTATTTCAAAAACCTCCCTAAATCGATCTAAGATCTAAATGATGCACCATTTGGACCAACAATGCATATTAATGTTGTAGTCTAAGTTTTTCCCGGCGTACTTATTTGGATCGGTTCTAAACTATTAACCTAATATCAAGTATACTAGCTATTTAGCATGAATTTCCATGAGACATGCATGAGTGTTGACTACTTATAGATCTGATACCAAGTTTGAAATATATGATCTTTACGATCAATATCTTTACAAGATTATATCAAAATATACACAAATCTTTTCTTTTACAATTTAAGCTTTACATTAGGGTGACAAAACATTCTACATAAATACTAGTATTAAAAACATATATGTGTCTCATCTACTCTTCAACAAAAGTCTCTTCTAGGTCTTCTCTCTACCACATGTCCATGAATTTCCATAGAGATGAATCCACACATGGACCAAAAATAATGGTTTGGTCAGCTAAGCTCGTAGCAAATCTTTATTATTGAGCCATTTAAATAAATAAGAAGAGATTTAATGCAAGATTAGATAAGGACTATTTGGTGGAATAATGTCAAAAAATTAACGATTTTGAGGATAAACAACATAGAATTCAAAAGTGTATTCAATGTACAAATTTTCACTATTATTCAAAAAAACTAAATGTACTCAAGAGTACCAATAACTCCATATATCAAAATATCAAAAAAAAGTATTTATCCATTAAAAAATACAATCTAATATTTTGGCTTTGCCAGGACTAGGCCTTTAGTGTTCTCCCCTCTATGATAGAACGACACTTTCTCCTATAGGGTTAACCAGTGCCTAGGGACTTATAATTGTCCACTATACACTACACATGGTTGGGGTTATGAACCACCAAATCTAGGTTCCAAAGTTGTATACAACATTTGAATTTTATGTTGATGTCAAAATCAACAATTGGTCCAATTATTCAACAATGGTAAACATTCAATTTAGTTTTGGTGACCATCAAGATGAGATACAAGGCTAATAAACAAGTTTCCGTTCACCACTTTTCAAAATAAAATTCAAGAGGGATGAAGTAGTACAATAATTGAAATAGAGAATTAGTACCTTTATATCAAAATAAGATTCCATGATTTTTCACAAATTAAGGAACATATATGTCCAGCAATTCAAGATCTAACAAAGAGATCTAGATCACTATATATTTATTGGAATGGAACCATACAAGATTTGGTCTCCTTTGTATTGATTTGGAAAAATATTGAGCGAGATATGTACAAGAAGCAGAATATGTATAGGGAGAAAAGAAGAAAAATAACTAATCTAGTCTGTACAAAAACATTAGCCTTATATTTACATGTGGATCAAATAGAAGAAGTATCCCTATCTATGTTAGAGTATGTCTGCTACATCTTTCTGACCAACAATGTAGACAACCAAAGAAACCATACACATGGATTTCCCCCTAAAACCCAGTAAATCTTCAAAAGAATAAGGTCAGTATCAAAATCATGTTCAAAACTGCTCCACAAATTCTTGGGCTGAGAACAATCAAAAGATGAAATGAGGTTTCCTCATCTTCTTTACGCATCTGACATCTAGAAACAAGATGAAATCACCAATTTTTCAAAAACTCATCAGTAGTAACTTTTCCCAAAAACACTTCCATAGAAAGAATGTGCTTTTTCTAAGAATGTACTTGACCAAATCCTTTTTCCACATGCTTTCTTGTCCTCCTTGAATCTACATTCATTCCAGAGGTCTTTCAATTGAGGCTCGTCCATGCCATTAAAGCTGAAACCATTCTCCCCGGGAGAAGGATCAAGGGGATCACTAAACAATTTTCTGATATTGTTTGACCCTCACAACTGAGGGAAATACCATTTCTTATCAGAGATACAGGAACTTAGTTTGCATTTTAAACCTCTTCCAAACATGAACACCAACTGGTTATACAAAGGGTCTAACAAAGTTTCTCCTAGCAACCAAGGGTCGCTCCAAAGTACAAAACTCGATCCATTTCCTATCTGAAAGTTCACCGCCTTTTTTAGAGAACACATATGCTAAAGGAGGTTTTCCCACAACCAAGATTTAGAACTTTTACTCAAGTGGACCAAACAAAGACATCTCCAATATATTTTCTATGTATCCATCTCAACCAGAGGGTGTTATTCTTACTTGCAACATCCCAAAGATTTTTAAGATGCTTTGAATCTACCCATTCTTTCATAGGTCTAATGCCTAATCTACCCTCATATCTAATCTTACATATTGTATACCAAGCAACCTCATGAAAACTCCTTTTCCCTCCATATCACCCCAGATTAAATTCTGCAGAAGAAGCTCCAACTCTTTGATCATGGACTAGGAAGAGGAAAGGAAATTGTCCAGAAAATATGGTAGGAAGACAAGGTAGAAATATCAAGTTCAATTCTACCCTCCATGGAAAGGAGGTTACACTCTTAACTTTTCAACCTCTTCTTCACTTTATTTAAAATAGGATTACACATCTCTTTAGTAAGTCTTCCTGTAAAAAAGAGAAGCCCCAAATATCTGATCGGGAGTTTCTCTTCAAGAATGGATAATATTCCAACAATCTCCCCTCCTTTAGCACCATTACTCAAGAATAGTTGACTCTTAGTTGAGTGCAAACTAAGACCTCATCACTTTTCAAACTTGTCAATAATCTCCTTAATGGAATGAGCATTTTCCTTATTTAATTTCAAAAGTAATAGAAAATTGTCAAAAAAAATCAAATGGGATACCATCATATCTCTACTCACAAACATTGGATTGATAGCTTCATCTCTAACATAGTGTGTTATCATAGATGTGAGCTCGTGCATTGCAATAATGAAGAGGTAGGGAGATAGGGGGTCTCCCTGTCTGATCCCATTTGAAGTAGAGAAGTATTGAGAAAGATTACCATTAATCAGAATCTAAAAAGAAGTTGAACCAAGGAGCTCATATTATTCAATCTAACTAACAACAAGGAAATCCCATTAGAGACATAATCTTGAGAATGTAATCTTTGTTCACTGAATCAAACGCCTTTGAAAGGTTAGCTTTGATGCACATATGAGCATTCTTTGATTGAATAGGGAAGGAACTAAGAAGCTCATTTTCCAGGAGTAAATCATCCCCTAAACCTTCTCCCTTTGATAAAAGGGACTTGGTTGAGATCAATAATCTTTCCAAGAACAAGTTTCAGTCGATTAGCCAAGTTCTTGGTGATTACTTTTTAAATGACATTGTATAGGGAAATCATCCTAAAATCCTTTATCGAATAGGCTTCTTCACACTTTGTAATTAAGGTAATAAAAGTATGATTGCATTCCTTCAACATTTTAGAATTATCAAAGAAGTTGAGAATTGCTTTAGTAACATCATCCCCAATAGCATCCAAAAAGTTCTTGAAATAGAAAACATTGAAACCATTAGGCCCTCGTGCCTTATCCTCATTCATAGACACAACAATATTCCTGACCTCCTCCTTAGTAATCCATCTTTGGATATCATTGAAATCATCTTTAGAAATATGAGGAAGAATTCATTCTTGTTCCCGTTGAAAATTATCATTGTAGGACTTATTGAAAAGAATCATTCGTTGATTGTAATTGTGTGAGAGTTCATGATTTCCCCCTAAATGTATCTAAGATTGCAACATTGCTGCATGGTTGTGGTTTGTTTCATATTAAATCATTCATATTTATTAGTTTGATGAAATGTAATACACTATAGTGAAGACATAATACACCAAGGTATGTAATGTATGCATAAGTAATTAAGTATATATAAGTATAACTTATATTAATACATACTCTTTATCCCATTTAGTATTCCATTCAATTTTTTCAATCTAGAATAATTTTGAGATCCATATTTTTATATCTAAATATCACTTATACATATCTAAGGTTTCAAATTTCATTGTATGAATGCACTTAGTACATTTTGGATATACTCCATTGATGGTTGATTTAATCTATGAACTTTCTATGTATAAGTCTCAATAAACTAAACTTTATAAATCTAATTATAGCTCGTTATATGTGATGAATTGGATAAGTTAATTATTATTAATAAATTTGTGTTTCAAGAAATATCATCAATTATCATAAGAATAGTATATTTGTAACATACCAAATTTAGCATCAAACTAGTTTAGGGTCTTAATAGAAATTTCACCACCAATTAAAGTAAAATATTTGATCCTAATGTAGATAGCCCCACAATGAAAACCCAAATTGTAGTAAAACTCATACAAGAAAATCTCCTATGTGAAATCTCACTCTATAATTGTGATCTACATGGTTCAATTAGTATTGATACCGAGTCTCAACTTATTGGATAAGGTTTTCTATCTCAAATTATTTAAAGAAGATAATATTGATATATACAAATCCCAACGTGAGTGGACTGTAGTTCAATGTTACTTTAACCCGTTTTATCTTGGTCCACCTAAGTCTGACTTTGATATTGATCAGATCAACCTGTCATGAAACTTTAGTGTGGGTTAGTTACCCGGACCCTTGTCTGACCCATTGGATGAGGATCTAAGGGTTGCACCCTCATCTTCTCTATTGTGAGACTCAGATTCTAGGGAAAATGAAACCCTGAGAACCAGGTCTCTTCTCCCTTCTACTTTTCTCATGATCGAGCAATACTTAGGAGGAGTTGGGATTCCCAATAGAATCAGGAGATCACTTTGAGCTAATTAAACTGAGGTTGTGAACCCTAGTTTGTCCTCTTTGAAAAATTCCCTTTTCCCCTTTCTTCTTCCTCCGACTGGGAGTTGCAAAGGGTGATAATCCTACCATGGTTTTGATCCTTAACATTGTAAGTAGAGGGTTTGGACCCTTGGAAATCATCCCTTGCAACCAATTTCAGTTCAACTTCCTCGAGATAGCCCAAAGTACGCGATCCACCTCTATATCAATGCCACAAGGTCCTTCACGCCATTATTGTCGAATTATCCTTTTGGTTAATTAGGGTACAACCAACCCAAGAACATGATTAGGGCTTCTTCAACCTAAGAAGAGCAATTAAGTTTTCTTTAAAAGAGGAAAGTGTGCCATGTCCTTTGAATTCATGTTGTCTAATTATCCTTCCCAGAATAATCTATTAGACACATGGTCTAATATTCATATGTAGAGTAATACTTTCCAGAACTTCCTTGGATAACTCATTCCTAGATTTTCTAAATTATCAATTTCAAGTTATCATTCATGCATAAATTTAAAAATCAACATGTTAATCATTAGAACTCGAAATATATGATTATAATGTATTCCAGTATGTAAATTCCTTGTTACCATTTGTAAACTAGAATATCAGACTAGATATAGAATCTAGAATTTAGATTTGTCATAGTTATTTAGTGATTGAGATTCAGAATTTAGAATAGAATGATTAGAACTTAGAATAAAAATATCAGAATTTATCTTCAATTTTTAGTTCCTTATTGTTATAACAAAATATTATCTTATAATACAAGTCAGAATGGAATTTAGAATGTAGAATGCAAGACTAGAATACATACTTCAAAATTCAACTCAAATAGTTGAGATGCATAACCAGAATAGAAATAGAATTAGAATAGAATTAGAATCAGAAGTAGAACTAGCAAAGAAAAGAATAGAAAACCACACCAGAAGATAATTTATATTATATAATAAGTCCTTATAGAATAGAAGTATTGCGGTACATAGAATAGAAGGCTTTTATGCCATAGAAGGTGCATTGCACCATAGAAGGCACTTGGTGCCACAGAACAGAAGACGCACCAGTGTCACCATAAAAGCACTTGGTGCCACAGAACAGAAGACACCCTGGTACATAGAAAGCTTTTATACCATAGAAGGTGCATTGCATTATGGAAGGCATGTAGTATCACAAAAGAGTATATATTGTATAATAGTGGCCACATAAAAGATAAAAGATGCAAATGAAGTTGTTTATTATAGTGGTAGATGACAAGTTTTTAATAATGTAGTTATTTCCTTTATATTATAGAATTTAATGCCACTTACTATAACCTACCATTCCCTTTGTACATGGCTAGGGATGAGATGTCCACAGGTGAAGAGTAGGAGAAGAAATAGTACCCAGAGATTTGGAGCACAAAGATAGGACAAGATAAAATCTAGTGGGGTGCCAACTATAAGATGATCCTCATATTTATAGATTCAGCTATATCTATACAATGTTTAGAACTTAGACTAAAGACTTTGCACAAGATGATGAATGAATTTCTATGTTATATCCTTAATGTTTTCTTTTGTAAGGACAATGATCAGAATGGTTATTATTAAAAGTTCATGTGATTGATTATATTATTGTTATGTATGCCACTTCTATGTAATGCCCCCTTGAGTACATGAGTTATGGATAACTCGATGTTGCTTCTTTTATGTGCATGTGTGTACTTAGGGACGATATTACAAAATGGTATCAGATCAACATTACAATTGGCCACCAGATAAGTTCTCATGTTCTTACTTAAAATCATCCTATAAGAAGTTATGTTAGAGTAGAGTACAAATTTAGAAAGATAACTAGTAGCTCTATGTATTGAATGAGTAAGTAAAAGATATTAGAAATCAAAGTAAATACCTAGATAGTATACAGAAGTTTAGATGGAGACTAGGGTTATGTGTCAAGATGTTTTGGGATTTTATGTTAACTCTAGAATTGTATATAGCCTTCTCTCTCTTTCTGACACATTTGTGGTATGAGATACGGTCTTTTGTGGTTTTGTAGAGAGAATATTATGTGCATAATTATGGTTGTCATGTCCTATCATGTGCATGTGGTACGGGACATGTGCATGAGGGAGGTTCTAGAATAAGTGTGATAAGACATGTCACCTATAAATATATGATTGGTTGTCATGTATCCAAAGGCGACAAAGAAAAGGAGTTGATATTAAAAGTTCAATACATGTAGTCCTATAAACCTAATTACATATTATTAAGACCAAAAAGACATTCCCAGGGTAGATGCTTGAAGATGATGAGTTATTTTGATTCAAAGTAGAATCAGATTCCTAATTCAACTTCCTAAGAAAAGATGCAAGCTAAGTTTGCTACCACAATTAGATGATGAAGAAGTTATGTTTTAGATTTCAAGATCCATTTGTAATATGTGGACACACTAGTTTTGAAAATGATGTTAGATATAGATATTTGGCTAAGTGAAGGTTATACCTTGAAAAGTGTTTCTATTGAAAATGATTCAACTTGGAAAACATAAAATATGTGAAACCCTTAGGTGGGTATACTAGTAGAATTTCTAAGACGAAAAAATTTTTATGGTGTGTAGAATTGTAACATCCCAAATTTAGCATCAAACATATTTAAGATCTTAATAGAAATTTCACCACTAATGAAATTAAAATCTTGGATCCTAATGTAGATAGCCCCACAATGAAAACCCAAATTGTAGTAAAACTCATACGCAAAAATCTCCTAGATTAAATCTCACCCTAAAATTGTGATCTACATGGTTCAATTAGAACGGATACCGAGTTTAAATTTATTTGGATAAGGTTTCTTACCTCAAGTTAGTTAAAGAAGATAATCTTGATTTATGCAAATCCTAATGTGAGTGGACTATAGTTCAATGTTAATTTTACACATTTTGTCTTGGTCCACCTAAGTCTAACTTTGATTTTGATCAGATCAACTTTAGTGTGGGTTAGTTACCCAGACCCTTCTTTGACATGTTGGATGAGGATTTGAGGGTAGCACCCTCATCTTCTCCATCGTGAGACTTAGAGTCTAGAGGGAAACAAAACCTCAAGAATCGAGACACTTCTCCCTTCTTCTTTTCTTGTGATTGAGCCATACTTAGGAGTAGTTGGGATTCCCAATGGAATCAAGAGATCTATTTGAATTATTTAAACCTAGGGGTTGAACCCTAGCTTTCCCTCTTTGAAAAATTCCCTTTTCCCCTTTCTTCTTCCTCTAATTGGGAGTTGCAGGGGTAATAATCCTACCATGGTGTTGACCCCATAATGGTGTAAGAAGCGGGTTTGAACCTTGGAAATCATCTCGTGCAACCAATTTCAGTTCAACTGCCCAGAGATAACCCAACAAACTCGATCGACCTCTATAGAAATGGCAAGATTGTCCAAGCTCCTTCATGCCACCATTATAAAATTATCCTCATTGTTAAATAGAGTACAACAAACCCAAGAACATAATTAGGACTTCTTCAACCTAAGAATAGCAATTAACTTTTCTTCAAAAGAGGTATGTGGGCCATATCCTTTGAATTCATGTTGTTCAATTAGCCTTCCCAAAATAATCTATTAGGCGCACAGTCTAATTTTCATATGTAGAGTACTACTTTCCAGTTTAATAGAATTACTTCCTTAGATAGCTCGTTACTAGATTTTCTAAATTATTAGTTTCAAGTTGTCATTCATGCATAAATGTAAAAATCAGCATGTGAATCATTAGAACTCAAAATATATGATTAGAATGTATTCTAGTATGTCAATTCCTGGTTATCATTTGTAAATTAGAAGATCATAGTACATAGAAAACCTAGAATTTAAATTTTTCACAATTATTTACTGATTGTGATTCAAGATTCAGAATTGAATGATTAGCACTTAGAATGAAAATTTTAGAATTTATCTCCACTTTAATTTCCTTGTTGTTATATCAGAATAAAAGTTTATCATACACACTAGTACATATATCACCTTTGACGTCGTTTAAATAAGACTTTTGACGCTGGTTTCCAAGCGACACCCATGTCGGTGACACTAAAAGTAGATGTCTTAAGCGTCAGTTACAAAACTGACGACCTAGAGTTATCCCTGATTGCAACCAAAAAAAATAAATGCCAACAATGGCACAATAGGGATCGGTTCTTCACCCAAAAACGACGCCATTATCCATCCAAAGACGGTGGTTTTCTATAGTTAACTAACAATTTGGGCATTCATTGTCAGTTTTTTTACTTTTAACTGACGACGATGTTTTTCTCTTTTTTTTCTTATCAGCTTGCAGGCCTGCTGTCCGGTTGGTCAACAGGATGTAGAGCCTACAGTTCTGAACTACAGGTTACATCATCCTCTGATTTCATCCAACAACAGGCCACACACCTACAATATTAACAAGATGGACAATATTATATATATAGATCATATGATTCATAGATGTATAAGAACATTTGATTCATTCATATGATTCACACACATGTATCAACCTACAATTCCATTCATTCATCTCTTTTCACATTCACACACATGTAGTGTAGTAGCACATCCATTCATTCATCTCTTTTCACATTCACTCACACGTAGAAGCACATTCACACACATGTATATAGATAAGACAATTCAAAATTCATTCAGACATGTATATATAAGTGTGTCTTTCAAAGTTTAACATGTCATCAAATATAGATAAATATTATGACATCAAAGTTTGGAAATGTCATTCTTTATCATTATCATCGTCGTCATCAATACTCTAATGATAATAAAAAAATCCCAGTGCTTCTAAGGATTTTTCCCATTGTTCTCTTATATCATCTAATTGTTCCATTGTATAGGGACTATGTACATCTAATAACTTTTTCAACTATAATGAAATCACTAGTTTTAAGCACCTACAAAGAGAATGACATATATATATAATTAATAAGATTGATATATTTCATATTATCTAAAGAGACTATATAATATATATAATTAATAAGATTGGTATATATCATATTATCTAATGAGACTATAAAATACTTGTTGTATGTTATAGATATCCAGTGTAGCATATCTAACAATCTGGTCCATATATCACATCACGTAGTATGCACATGCCCAATTGTTGTCTTGTTGGGCACACTATGAATTTCAACATACAAAATGTTAATAAATAAAAACAAGCATAGTTCACATAAATAATATATACATTGGAGTTAGGAAACTACTTTCACATTCTCCCAAACTAACAGTTTATCCTTTATCTTGCACACGTTTCCTCCTATTCTTTTGAAATCTTTTAAATCCCTACATGTTAATGTAACACATTAAATTGCATTACCAAATAGTAATGTAATAATAGATGTTAACGGAGATAAATATGAGAAATTTCTCACATGAATAATGGACTTTTCATTACGTGTCCATGTATACCTAATTGCTTCCCCACAGGATCTAGATAATAAATAGTCTACGTCTTGGGGACAATAACCACTAACTCCCAATGCTTACCACTAGAGATAAGAAAGTTAAAAATATATAACTCAAAATCAACAATAAAATGTAATTTTCTTAACATTGAATGGAGCTATTATATAAGCAAAGTAAACTTACTTAACATTGAATGGAGCTATTTTCACGCTTTTCTTTTTTTTACTAAAATATTTAAAAGTGATAGAGCAGTGTAAGGTAACTGATGGAGGATCTTTATCTATAAGACTGATAAAAAATGGAATTAGAAATCCCACATGGGTAAATGAAAAATCTTCACAGATCTTGTGTAGGTGGATGCAAAACATATATTACGTATGCACTAATATATAAGAAACCATATCACCATATACAAAACAAGGTATATAGATATATAAACAAGATCTCACCATGTCCATAACTCTATCATAGATGTATTCAGCCAATCTTACCTAAACAACTCCAAAATATCTTGTATAAATATAGTTTTATCATATGATTGGCCTACAACATCCTCTGGAATATAAACATTTATAGGACACAGTTTGTTATGATCACCTATGCATATTGCCATACCCCTACAATTAGGACCTATCGAGTCGCATAGGTCCTTTGGAAGCCAACTAGGTACTGTAGGAGGAGGTCGAGGTGGAGGCAGATCTGTAGCATGTTTCTTCCTTTTCTCTTATATATATAATTGCATATCAATTGACTTGTATATACATGCTAAAAAATTAATGTAATGTTAAATTTACCATACATTATCAGTATAGATGACATCCGTTTCGGGCCACAATATCACTCCACCTTCAGGTTCACCAAGCATGTCAGTATCTGGGTGGGCATATGGAAATGGATGTTGCCTCCAATGAGGGCACACAAGCCTCAGGCTCACATGAACATAGCCATCGGGCACTAGAGTGCCATGAATCATGTGCCCTGGAAGGCGCGGGTAAGCCTCGACATCTACAACAATGAATTTTTTGACTCTGAGATGGCATGCCCTCAACCACTACAAATTTACATAGAGTATATTATATACATATATACATAAACATATCATCTTGAAAAGACTAGCTACTATGTCATGAAAATACTTACAACGGACGTGCTAGGTAGTGGGTCTATAGGATTACACCAACCACCTCTATCGTAGGGTAAGAGCGACACGGCACAGGTATTGTCTGATTGGTAGCCTGAGATGCCTGCCACTTGCTCATTGCTTCATGGAGTCTCTTACCAAGTGCTTCCTCTACTCTCCTATCAATTAACTCATCTACCTATACATGGACAAAATAAACTCTAGCTTTTGATTATTGAATTTTCTTTGTAATAACATTGTAAAAAAGAATAGGTTACCTCAGCTTTTGCAAATCCCACTTTTGGGACATGTTTGCGCTGTGATGGCCCAAAGAACGCTTTTATGCCTACACCAGTGCCTGCAGCCCTAACCCATCTAGGATGCTCTGGGTTACCAAGAGAAACTGTCAATTCATCCCTTGTGCCCTCAGGGATGAACTTTCCTTGCTTCCTCTTCTCGTTAAGTTCCCGCTAATTGCCATCAATAAAAATTGGTAAGTAAACATAACAATCATCAATATTGAAGGCTCTGAGAGTTGAATTTTACCATTTTTGCAGTCACCTCAGCAGTTGCGGGCTTGGTTATATCTCCTTTCTTGTTATGCCTCCCAACTATCCACATAGAATTGTGAGTCAGATGTATGGGAGTAACAGTAGAGGACTCACTAGTCTCCTGAGTAGCAGCAACTACCGGTAGTTTTTGGTGAACTCCTGCATAGCTACTTGGACCCATCGTGTGGTCATGCACATTCAACGCACGCCTTGCTCTTTAAGCATCATTGATAGCCTTGCCAGTAAGCACATTGAATTGGTTAGTAACACTAAAGATCAATCATGATTAGGTGAATTCATAAGAATTGGTCAATACCTTGAATTCATCAGTATTTCTCTTGGCAACAAATGCCTCCCAGTCTGTCAGTTCAAGGTAGTTCCATTGCTCATTGGTTGACTTCTTCCTATTCTCAGCATCTCGAATGTATAGTCGGGTGAGATTTGTCTTATAGTTCCTTAGGACCCGCTCACAATGCTTCATCACCTTTTTACGATGTAGGCTTTCATCCAGTTCAAATATACTCTGCAAAATGTCATATATTTAATAGACTAGTATATCCTAAAAATTAGTATTCTACAAATAGAATAGCAAATGATAATAAATCACATACAGTTCTTCCATATTAAGTCTTTCTTCCCTTTAGGAACATTATGCCAAGAACATTCTAAATGAGGACTACAATGGCTATGAGTAAGAACCCCAAGATATGAAATAAATGAGTTGTGGTTCACTCCAGCTGGATTTCCTGCATGACAAAAATCCATAACCAGTTTTGGTCCATTGTCCCTTTGTTGTATTAACTTGTTCATCATAGTGATGCCCCTCTCTTTTTCAATTTATTTTTTGCTTCTCAACAAGTGTTTCAAGGTTTTTAGCAGGTACATCCTCAACCTAAAAATTGGTATGTTAAAAAAAACTTATAGGATATAACTTATAAATGGACAAATAGATAGATATATATGATATATTTTAAAACTTACATTGTGAAGCGGTGCCTCATTGATATCTTCACCCTCACGGTAATCATCATTACGATCATCATACTCATGGTCAGACATCTGAAAATAAAAACATTGTAACATTTAACATTTAACATAACTAGAAGATAATATAACAGTGTAAAGTTCACATCGATATAAAAAAAATATAAATAATAAAAACATGCCTCTAATACTGTGATCTTTTATCAATTAATATTCCTTCAGTGTGATCTCCGCGTACATATAATTCATCATTAGCTTCAATATTTGGTGTTGGCAATCCAACTATGAATGGACTTGAGTCATCATACTTATCATAGTACTCTTCTTCATCTATAGGATCTTCAATGAACTTTCTTTTACCATGAAGAACAACTAACCATTTTTCATTTGCTGGATCATCGATATAAAATACTTGTTTCATATGTGATGCCAATATAAATGGTTCACCCTTCTCACCAATATTTTCAAAGTTCACTAATGTGAAACTCAATTCATCCACTATAACTCCTTTGGTGTTATCAACCCAATTACATTTAAAGAGAGAAATTTTTAAATCTACGTAGTCAAACTCCCATATGTCTTCAATGACACCATAATATGACATTTTAGCTTCACGTGGACTCTTATCCTTTGCACTGGCAAAAAACAATGAAGACGCTTGAAGGGTGACCCCACTATTTTGGATGACGCTCTTATCATCTTGACGCTTTGTCTAATATGAGTACCCATTTATGTCAAACCCTTCATAGGAGATAACATTCATTTTTGGTTTAAAGGTGAGGCATTTGATATTTTCAGCAATATTATTTGATTTTTGAGATAGTTGATGTAAGACATTATCTTCAAACCACTTAATAAATGTCTTGTTATGCTCTCTAGCAAGCCACATTGAATTGGCTTGAGGATATTATTTCTTAATGAAATTGGTATGCTCCTCGATCTAAACACCAACTTTGTCTATGTTGTGTAAAATATACAAGTGATCTTGTTCCAATAGCTCATGGCTGATTACTTTCATCTGTGATCCTAAAATCCCTTTTCCAGTAGAATACTCCTCAATATTCTTTTCATTTACAGGAGCGTCATTACCACTCAGAAAATCATTGCAAAAATCCATAACCTCTCTTTCCACATAACCCTCAGTAATACTCCCTTCAGGATGATAACGGTTTCAAACATCACCTTTGAAAATGCTCATGTATCATTTAAAAGGATACATCCAATGCAAGAAAATTGGTCCCAACATTTTCACTTCCCTAGTCAAGTGGACAACAAGACGAATCATGATATCAAAGAACGATGGAGGAAAATACATCTCAAGCTGACATAGGGTAACAACCACTTCTCTTTGCAACTTATCAAAAGTCTCAGGATCAATAGCTTTGCTGCACAGACTATTGAAGAAGAAACAAAGTCTGGTGGTTGTAAACCTTACATGCTTCGGCAGTATAGATCGAATTGCCATGGGAAATATTTGTTGCATTAGAGTGTGACAATCATGAGATTTAAGACCTATCAGCTTCAGATCTTTCATTGATACCAATCTATGGATGTTGGATGAGTAACCCTGTGGCACCTTAACATGAACCAAGCACTCACAAAAAGCTTTCTTCTCCTTTCTAGATAATGTGTAATAAGCAGGAGGTAAATATATTCTCCGATCACTACTAACTACTTTTATTAATTCTGTCCTTATTCCCATTTCAGGTAGGTCCATTCTAGATTTGATCCCATCTTTAGTCTTACCTGGTATATTCAATAGAGTACCAATGATGATATCATAGACATTTTTCTCAACATGCATGACATCGATACAATGTCTAACTGCCAAAGAACTCCAATAAGGAAGATCCCAAAATATTGACTTATTCTTGAATAAAGATTTATCACTCTGTGTGGCCATGGTATATTGTGATCTCTTACCAAATTCATTGACAAAGTCTTTTACTCTTTCATAAACAACCTCCCTTGGTATAGGTTTAGGCGCACTCCGTTCCTCATTCCATCCATTGAACATTGTGTGCAACCTTCGGTACGGATGGAATTTTGGAAGAAACCTTCAATGAACAAGATATATAGTCTTACCGCCATGTTTTAGTCATATTGAATCAGTGTTCTCCTCACATATAGGACACACTTTAGATCCTTTGACACTTGACATGATTAAACCATGCGTAAAACGCAAGTGCACTCGTCAATGTAATATAGGCCTTTGTGAGGCCTGAGTCAAACTCAGGGAACGTAATTTTGGTAGACTACTACTGACCACTTGCAATCAGCTAGACCGATTATAAAAGTTTGAAAGTTGTTTTGAAAAAGAAAATAAAAACAAAAGAAAGCAAAGCAATCGATTAAATGGTTGGTTTAATCAATTACAATGGAATCTTTAGGATTATGGTTTCACCACAGATTCTTGTTGTACTAATTCCTACATAATTATCAAAACTTGTCTCCTATCCCGGGTAGTGTCCTGTGAATAGAATTGTTCGCTTCCGTGATACAATTCACTACCTTAATTTAGATCGGTTCCATGTCAGTAGTAACCTATACCCTAAATTAGGTGCATGAAAAACATATCTCTAGGTTTCCACCATTAATCGTACATCGCCTTTTCCAAAGGATTTATAAGTTAATGTGATTGTTGCATCTTTTCAACCGTTAATTCTTCGTCAAAAGCAATTAAAGGTATTAAATTACCATTATGGTGATCAAGCACAATGATACAATCGAGAAAACAACATCATACCACGGATTTGAGAGACAAATTAGGGTTAACTATGTAAAAAGTGTCATACAATGATTATCTGGGCTACTCCCAGTCCTAGAGACAAAGGGGATTAGCCCCGCATATTCAACTCAATGAGGAACACAATGAAAGGAGAAGAAAACATAGGGGAATCGTGGATGAAGATGGTGTAACCCCTGAACGAAGGAGAACCAGACGATCCTCGACGCGGGATGGGCGTTCCACAGCCTTTCGGCGGTAGGAAACTCTGTCAGCAGCTCTAGAAATGTCTGGGGCATAGCTCTAGTCTCCGTTCTTCATCCTCTTCTCTTCTGAGACTTGTGCAATGGCTAATGACGTGATAGTACGGCTTGGGCCATCTTTTCTAGTTATAGGGATCACTTACAGCCGCCAAAACATCACAGTCATTTGATTTAGATCGATCTGCAGCAATTCCTAATCTGACGGCGTTGATACCGTCGACGGTGAGTCGATGGTATTGACCCACTATAGTACTGGTGACCCTTTCCTTTTCTGGGGGTTTACTCTGATGTCACGTAGATACTATCGACATCCAACGTCGATGGAATCGACGTGTGGATGTTTGGCTTTCTGAAGACATCTCGCTACCATTGACTTCTGGGTCGATGGTATCGACCCATTCTGCACTTTTTGTCTACCTCGCTGTGGCCGTCTCGATAGTATTGACAGCCGTTGATGGTATCGACGGTTGCATATATGCGAATTTCCTGAAATTCAAAAATAAACTCAACTCAACTCTGAGAAATATGATCATTTATACCAAATAAGATAAAATATGGTAAATTTGATGCATAACGAGATTATATCTGAAGGAAATGAATCATGCGATATTAACCATGGAAATGACCAATAAACGAATAAAATGCATATGAAACTAGCCAATAAAAGCGACTCAAAATCCTCACATCAAACTCCCCTAAGCTTGAACTTTGCTCGTCCTCGAGCAACAAAACCACAAAATATAATTGTGAGGGTCAACTAAAGAACATATTAGCATAAAAAGATATCTCAGAATGATTCCCTCCTGCAAGGCACATATCGGCCCTGACTGACCACAGAACGGTAACTACCCTAAAGGCGACAATAATCGTCCATGAGAGATGCCCACCCCAAGACCAACGACCACTATCAAATAAGGCAGTTGATATAATAAATTCCTATGGTTCAGGTGTGGTGTATCTTGTGATCTTCTATCTACGTTGCTCACATCCTAACTACCATCTACATGGAAGCAGATCTCCTTTTATGCAAGAATGAGGAGATAATCATGGGTGGCCTACCATTTTGAGCAACAGGTGGATGGAATGGGTGGCTATGGAAGAAGAGGAAGCATACTATAGTTTAACATGCAAAAACAATAAAAATGACCTAAATTATGCATATGCGTATGGAAATGACCTAATGCCTACATTTTAGGTGGAATGATGGATGCTCTACTATTCCATCTTAATGTGAGATGGAATGTCTACACAACTACATCATGTGCTTATTCTTTTTAATATTCGGGTGAAACAAGTTCTTTTCTCCCTCTAATTTCTGCTTAAAAAAATTTCTCTTTTTTTTCCAAGCCCTTCTTCTTCTCAATTTTTGACTAGAGAAACATCTACAATATATATTTTTTTCAGGCTTATTTTCACATAACTACCATAATTGGTGCATTACAATTCACTTCTCAAAGAGTATAGAACAAGTTCCCCGCATTTCTTACATTTCAGAATAAGTAAGGCACATAATGTCCTAAATGCTCAAGAGTATGCAAAATGCAACTACATGAAAATAATTATGCAACTACAATGGCATGTTGTAACATACCAGATCTCGAACCCTACCCTAGAAGTTTAACCTTTTGGTCTTAGGCCAAACAAGGATGAGGTTAGAGTGATCTTAATAATCTAATTCATGAATAATGTAATCTAACATGTCATATAATTCATATGGAAATAATTAGATGATAAATAACTTAATTGGATGCATAATGTTGTTAATGGGCCTCTAATGGGCCTAATGGCATAATCCATGTAATAAAGCCTCAAAATAAAGAATAGACCTCAAATTCGTAATCTATACATAAAAATAAGCCTACATGTCAATTTTCATTTAATTTGGACAACCTCAAAATAATATGGTAAGTTAAGAGAGAGAAATTGTCTAAAAAGTGTAATTAATAAATAAATATAATAATTGAATCCAAAAGAGGAAAATAATCTTATATTTGTAATCTACATAATAAATATAGCCTTTGGGTGAATTTTCATCCAATTTGGAGAAAGTTTGCTTAAAAGGTAAAAGCAGGAGAGAGAAAGTGTGTAGAACCTTCAAAATATTAATTAAATATTTAAACAACTCCAATATGTAAAATTGATGGAAAATTCGTGTCCAACACATTAATTGTGACTTGTGGGTTAAGTTTCATAAAATTTGGATAATCCTAAAGCCATTAATGAAAGAGGAAAGAGAAATTATGATTTGATTCGTTTAACCCATTAAAAGTTTCCAAAAAGGCAAAACTAAGTGCATAATCGGAATCTATATGCCTAATTTAACCTATGTGCAAATTTTGTTTTAATTTGGATAATGATAAAACCCTAAATCGAAGAGAGAGAAAAGGTGCATTAATGTGGCCCCACTTTAATTTAATCGGATTCGATATTTGATGTGTCACGCTGGCTTTAGAATATCAGACTTCTTTTGGAGCATTGGATTTAGACCGTGTGGTATCTGTACTCTCTCCTACCTTTCGCTTCTGTGTTTCCTCTTTCGTTTCTCGCGCACAGGGACCCGAAACCTGTGGTCTTTCCTTCTCTGATTCCTTTTCTCTATTTTCTCTCTTTCCTTCTTTGATTCCCTCTCCATCTTGTCCCTCTCTTCCTCTCGGACATGATGACCCTATATATATATGGGTTTGGGGCTTTGTTTTCCAGTTCGCAATCCATCGTTGGCCTCCTCTTTTTCTCTTCATTTCCTCTGTTTTCCCCTATTCTCGGCCATCTAGGCCTTCGGACCAGGAGGGGTTGGTCTCTTGACTTCCGCCGAGGTCACGGGTGTATCTTGCTCGCTTTGGTTCTGGCCTTGTCAGGCGATGAGCTTTTGATATTTTCTGGGTCTTCATTCATCTCTGGTCAGTCTTTCCCCTTCCGAGCTGCTGCGGCGATCTCCGGGATCTTGACTCGGAGCACAGCGGCGCCTTGTCCTTGGATTCTTCAGGGCGAAGCTTCGGGGCAAGCAACCAAAGCTCGAACCGCCCTCAATTCGGTGTTTACCCCACGGACGTGATTTCAACCAAAATCCAATGGTGGCAGCTTTGCAAGCCTGCGGTTCGGTCGAACGGAGAAGAAGGTAAAAGTGTTTCTTCCAGTTTTGCCCTCGCCCAACCTTCCTTTCTGTTTTTTTCGCCCAGGGGTGTTTTGGTCATCCGAACAACGAGATTCTTTGTTTTGAGCTTGGTCAATCAGACCTTGACTGGGTGACTTGGTCTCACCTTATTGGGCCAAGTCAGCCGCGGCCCTCTCTCCCTCTATCCCAAGCCTCAACGATGCTGACTTGGATTTTCTGTGAATTTTGATTGATTGATTTTATATAATTCATAAGTAATTAATGGATGATCAGAAAAATACACATAAATACTCATTGGATTCAGAAAAATGCAATCTTTCTAATGGAATTGGTTTTGTCGCCTGAATCTAATGTTTTAAAGGGGTGATTTAATAGATCTAATTAAATAAGATAATAAATTGAATAATTCATAACTAATAATTTATAAGTCATAAAAATATAATAAAATATGTTTTGGAATCCTAATTACATATACTAAAATATGGAATGGTTTTGGAAACCTAATTCATATATGAATAAAAAGGTGGTTTTTAGGGTTTATGAAATCAATATAAATCTAACTCTAATCCCATATATATGTTGATAGGTGCTTTGGAAGCCTAGGCTTGGGCCTAGAAGTGTCTTTGGACGTTTGTCTCTGATGTTGAGGTATGATTGCATCTCTTATTATTTCTATATTGAGCAATTCTTATCTCTTATGTATGTTGTATCCCCTATTTATCTATGTTGAGCAATTCACCTATGTTTTCATTCTCTTGAGTTTGGCCTACACAAAGTGTCTTATCTTTTGTTATCATGGTTCGTGTGAACTATCTTTCTTGTTATGAACTTGGATATTTTCTTGATATCATATCTTGTGCCTTTGTGCATGTTGGTCTCTTATATTGTTATGTTCCACTTTGAAGTGGATGTTATATGTTTGTGTTGTCCATTGTATGATGGCAACCTTAGTATCATCTTCTGACTAAACTATTTACTTGCCTCAATATTTACATGCATTGTGAATCAGTAGCACTAGAGTAATGTAAATTACAATGGTTTTGGGTGTGTGCCCTTTTTTTTTATGGGATGGTGGTGGTGGTGCCCCATACCCGAGTTTCAAAGATGTGAAGCCTTGGCTCAACTTTTATATATATTTGGGAGTTTGACGGTGAGTCATTCTCTATCAGGTTTTTCAAGGATGTGAAACCTTGGCCGCCTTTATATTTTATATTCTTCTAGGACTATGTTTATCTCACATGCATGCAGGTTTTGATAATGATTGTGGGGTGTGTGCCCTACTATTTATCTATGTGCTTTTGTTGCAAAAATTTTATTGTTTATGGAAAGTATCCTCTTTTATCTCTTTTGTTATGTTCTTATTTTTTTTACGCCCATGTGGGTAATCCTTATCTCTTGCATGGGAAGCCTTTTATTTTGATGTCCCTTTTTCTTATTAAATTGCTCAATTTGCTTTTTAGTATGCACATACCAGCCTTTGCTGATGTCTCTTGTTGTTTCTCTTTTGCTAGGGTACACTTCCAACCCTAGGTGGAGGACTTGGATGATAAGACATGATGACCTAGACTTAACTTGAGATGATGAAGCTTGGAGACAATCTTGAGGTGGTTTAGATTTCCTCTACATGGATCCTTATGATGTAAGTTGTAACCCTTTGTTTTATAATTGAATAGTCAAATATTTTCTTCCGCTGCTATACTTTGGTCTTTTGTTACCATTATACAAAGATTTGAAAATTTTACACCCACTCCATCATACCTTTTGAGTGTGTTTGGATTGGAGGTTTTATTGTTCAAATTTTTAGTAGAGAAGTGGTTTCACTTCTTTACACATGCACTCTAGAATGTGTGCATGCATGACTAATCTACAAATCACTTTTCATTTTTCATTGTTTTATGCAAAATCTAGCTATAATGCAATCCTATCTAAATGGCATGCAATCAAAAGATGAAAATTGTAATGTGCTCCCAGTCCTTATGGTGGAGTTTGACTGAAATGAGGTGGATAGATCACAAGAATAATTGACAGAACCATTGGAACATATTATATGTCCCTCCTTACTGACATGTGTACTAATCAATCAACAAGTTTCTCTCTCTCACATTTGATTAAAGTATCGTTACCATTTGGTCAGTTTAGGCTCAACATCCAAATTCATCCACATTTCTTGAATAATCTGAATGTACAGTTATGATCATATGTTTCAAAGTTGACCTACCCAATTATTTTCATAAGTTAGGTGCTCAATTTCAAATAAGGCAAGCTTACAATTTCTTGAAAAATATTTTAAATTAATGCTCAAATTTCAAATTTCCCCCATATGACAAACATAGAGATGACATGCATTTATATTAGACATCCACATATTACACTAGATAGACTGTGGATCCTAGAAAGCTATAAACAATAAGCAATACTAAAAGAAAAGAAAATAAATATAAAAACGAAGATAGAAAATGTTCCATCTCCCCCCTAAGCTTGAATTCGACTATGGCCTCATAGTCAAGAACAAACTCAGAAGGTGGAATAGTGATAGCCTCTATTGCTCAAGTTGCAGAAATGGCAGGTACTGCTGGGTATGGGGGTTCCAATCTGGATATTGCCCCTGAAAGCTCGGATCATAAGGTGGCATGGGCGGTGGCTGTGGATATCCCCCGAAGTAGCCTTGGCTCCAGTAATGATCGTAGAAAGGCTTCTATTGCTTCTCTATCCTCCCCAACCGGTCGTAGACCTGTTGCTGGTTGGCAAATAGCTGGCGTTCATTCTCAAAGATCGCATGCTGATTTTCATACAACCTATTCTACGTATCATGGATCCCTGCAAAAGCTGTCTGGTGGGACTGCTGCATGGTCTACTGGGACTCCTGGATAGACTGGATCATGGTATACATCCCCTGCATAGAATAGGGGTCATCTCCGTCATGGGAGGGCTATGGTGGCGGTGGCTGGGAAGATGATGAAGCTCCCGGGTAGAAGCGTGGACACTTCCTCAGGGCTACTCGTGACCGAAGAGGTGTGAAAGCCTCCTCTTCCTCCTCATCATCGTTGCCCGCATTATCATCGTCTCCCGCATCCTCTTCTTCTTCTGAATCCTCAATGGAAATGATAGGCCACCGGAAGTGTTGGCCTGGCTGGAGATTGAATACGGGGTATGGAAGTACGCACTCCTGATACTCCTTGTTAATGTGACAATGAGCATATACCACACCATCGCGGAGTGTAAGAAGATTGGAGCGGTGGAAATAGTCCAGATTGATGGGGTTTTGGCTGACCAGTGGAGGGAGTGTGGACAGGTCTAGCCCAAGGTAGAGGGCTAGTGGCGTGATAAGCCCCCCGAAGTGAATAGGGGATCGTCTGGTGCTCCTCTTCACTGCCATCATGCGTGTCAAGAAAAACGAACCCCAATTAAGCTTTTCCCTCTTCAGCAGCTTGTAGAGGAAAAACAGGTATGTCTCCTGGAACTTGCTCAGCGACAGTTTTCCTCGAGCAAAGAATGTGATGCATAACAGGCGATGCAAAACCCGCACGAATGGGTGCTCAAAGTCGGTGATGGCTGCATTGTGGTAGCTAAGCATCTTTCCTACAGGCGCAGTCACCAACTGCGAAAACATCTCATCATAGTCGGCCCAATTGTCCGACCGTCTGTACTGCTCGGGCGAATGCCACCAGTTGTAGACTGAGTTGAACTGGTCGAGTGTGATGGTGTAATTGCGGTTGAAAATCCAAAAGGAGACTCGGTCCTTGATCCATTCACGGTCGGTGGTGATGCGTTCGTTGGGCATGACACAAATGTTGAGAGATGCCATGAAATCTACCATGAGTTCCTTGTATGTCGGCCACTCACCAAAGAAAGGATGACCCTCAACGTGATAGAGAATTTGTTCATCCGCATATGTCAACCTCCAAACTTGGCTAAGGAGGACAAAGTTGAGGTTGTCCTCTAAGCCCAGGTCTCAGATCATGGCCCGATCAACATAACAAGTGGGCTCGATTGGCCGCTTCATTAACTCGTCGTAGATCTTCTTCACGTCCGCCAAGGGATGTGCAAGCCTCAGACGGGGAATGGATCCTAGCGGTGGTGGTATGAATGTCTCGAACTCCATTGGAGCAGCATGCAAGGAATATGACGCTCCATGCCTCACCATGATGAACAGAGAAAAGATAGAGAAAAAGAGCTCGGTGAAGGTTGGAGTAGATGATCTCCGCAGTTGATGACGAACTCGGGGAAGATGTATAGCTCATCTGATGCTCGGTGAAGGTCTCTGTCTGCTCGTTAATGCTCAATGTCGAGGTTGAGGAAGAATACTCTGAAGGTGTGAAGAGAAATGAAATACAACCCTTCTTTTTATAGCTGAGGTCGGCGCCCCTGGTACCCCGTCGATACCATCGACAGGTTGTCGATGGTATCGACACCTGTAGCACAATCTGTCCTTTGCTGCCATCAATGGTCATCGATTGTTGGATGTGGGGGCCCAGAACAATGACGCGTCGATACTATCGACAAGGGTCGATGGTATCGACCCGTCCCATGGATCGACCTCCAGATTTGGCACGCTTCATTGATGGCATCTCACGGATCGTTGACGTGGCTCGTCGATACCATCGACATGGTGTCGATGGAATTGACTTATATATGCATCCATTATCCTTGCGAGGCCTTGGCGGTGGATTCCCCTAAAGTTGTGTCTATACCATCGACATAGGGGTCGATGGCATCACCATCACTGGAAAAGATTTGTATGAATATCTCCAGAGACATCGCGAGCATCGACCTTGGGGTCGATTCTATCGACTTGCTCTAGAATTTGAGTCGATCAACCTATTGGGTGGTCGATACTATTGACGAGGCCGTCGATAGTATCGACGGAGCAAAATTTTTGTTGTGTCTGCTCTGCACCCTTATCACTACCATCGACACAAGGGTCGATGGTATCAACACCCAAGAAGTGTTGCACACTTAACAAAAATATCAGGGCATCATTATTACAACCCTCAACCCTCAATACTTAATAAATGAAAAATACAAAAAATACGAAAAATTAACTAAATGAAAATATAGTTACCAATGGTTGGGTTGCCTCCCAACAAGTGCCCCACTTTAACTTCTTAGGCTAGACGAAATCAAGCTGTTCATTCTTCCTTAAGTGCCATTAGTTTAACCTCATGCACCTTCCTTGTGTAGTCCTCCACATAATAGTGCTTCAATCTTTGACCATTTACTAAGAATGTTCTATCACCATCCTTAACCATGATAGCACCATGGGGTCGCACCTCCTCTACCACAAACAGTCCACTCCAGTGGGATCGCAATTTTCCAGGATGCAACTTTAACCTTGAATTGAACAAAAGCACCCTCTCACCCTTTTTGAACACTCGTAGCTGAATGTGGCGATCATGGATTTGCTTTGTCTGCTCCTTACAGATCCTTGAGTTCTCGTAGGCATTCATCTTTAGCTCATCCAGCTCATTGAGCTCTAACATTCACTTTCTACCTGCCTCGTCCATGCTCAAATTCAATTTCCTTAGCGCCCAGTGCACTTTTTGCTCCAATTCTACCAGCAAATGGCAAGCCCAGCCATACACCAACCTAAAAGGTGTAGTGCCTATAGGTGTTTTAGATGCAGTCCTATATGCCCATAGTGCATCCGGTAGCAACGCACTCCAATTCTTCCTTGACGAGGCCACTGTGCGCTCCAGGATCTTCTTAATCTCTTTGTTCGACACTTCCACCTGACCTTGTGTTTGCGGGTGATACGGGGTACCTACATTGTGCTTGACCCCGTATTTGCTCAATAATGCAGCGAATTTCCGATTCGTGAAGTGGGTGCCCCCATCGCTAATGATCATCCATGGCACACCAAACCCGCAGAAAATATGATCCATCATGAACCTGCACACTACTACAACGTCATTAGTCCTTGTGGGTATTGCCTCTACCCACTTCAATACAGGATCAACAGAAAGCAAGATATATAAATTAGAATTAGAAGTTACAAAGGGTCCCATGAAGTCAACACCCCACAAATCAAATACCTCAACTTCTTGAAATACATTGAGGGGCATATCTTGCCATTTTGAGATATTACCTGCCCTTTGACAGGAATCTCACCGCCTCACATAGTCATAGGCATCTCTGAAAAGTGTAGGTCAGTAAAGGCCACTCTCTAGCACCTTGGTCGTAGTCCTTGCACTCACATGATGACCGTCGGTGGGTAGTGTATGACAATGACTATGCACACTATCATATTCATTTTCCGGTACACACCTGCGCAAGATTCCATCCCTACATTGTCTCAACAAAATAGGGTCATCCCAAAAATAATATCTCAAAGAATGGAAAAACCTTTTTTTCTCTTGATAAGTCCAATCATCTGGGATTTTTTTACATGCAAGGTAATTGACAATATGCGAAAACCAACGATCCGTAGATTGAATTGAAAGAATGTTCTCATCCGGAAATGTCTCGATAATGGGTATGTTAGTATCCCTCTCATTAACCCGCTCTAATCGAGATAAGTGGTCTGCAACCACATTCTCAATGTCCGCCTTATCCATAATTTCAATGTCGAATTCTTGCAATAATAAGATCCTCCTAATCAATCTAGGTTTAGCATCTTTCTTCTCCATTAAGTATTTTATGGCGGTGTGATCAGTCCATACTACAACCTTAAAACCCATTAAATATTGCCTAAACTTTTCAAAAGAGAAAACCACGGCAAGAAATTCTTTCTCTGTAGTGGTGTAATTTAGTTGCGCATCATTTAAAGTTTTAGATGCATAAAAAATCACTGTAGGTTTGTTCTCAAGACGCTGTCCAAGAACAGCCCCTATGGCAAAATCTGATGCATCACACATAAGTTCGAAGGGCTTAGTCCAATCCGGCGTTTGAACAACCGACGCATAAATTAATTTTTCCTTAAGCACCTCAGCATGCCGACATTTATCGTTAAAATAAAAAACTGCATCTTTCTCACGCAATTCCGATAGCGGCATAGCTATTTTCAAAAAATCCTTGATAAACCGGCGATAAAACCCCACGTGACCAAGAAAACTCTGCACCCCTTTCACCGTATTCGGTGGAGATAGTTTGGAAATAACCTCAATCTTTACTGGATCCACCTCCAGTCCCTTACAGGACACCTTGTGTCCTAGCACTATGCCTTTATTTACCATCATATGGCACTTTTCCCAATTAAGGACTAAATGTGATTCCTCACATCTCTGCCACACCTTATCAAGATTTTGCAAACATTCATCAAATGACGCACCATAGATAGAGAAGTCATCCATAAAAACCTATAAACAGCGCTCCACCATATCAGAGAAAATAGCAAGCATGCAGTGCTGAAAAGTGGCTGGTGCATTGCACAAACCAAAAGGCATGCGACGGTAAGCGAAAGTTCTGTAAGGACAAGTGAAGGTCAACTTCTCTTAATCCTTAGGATCAATGGAAATTTGATTATAGTCGGAATAGCTATCTAAAAATAAAAAATGAGAGCGGCCAGCCAATCGCTCTAAAATTTGATCAATGAATGGGAGAGGAAAATGGTCTATCAAAGTAGCACAGTTCAGACGGTGGTAATCAATGCAAACACACCACCCGGTTACCAATCGGGTGGTGACCGATTTATTTAACATATTCTGAGTGACAGTGATTCCTCCCTTTTTAGGGACTACCTGTTTGGGGATTACCCATGTCGAATCTGAAATAGCATAAATGATGTCCGCCGAAAGAAGCTTGATCACCTCCTTCTTGATGACCTCCATCATGCTAGGATTGAGTCGACACTGTGGTTGAATCACTGGCTTGGCTCCTTCCACAAGGCGGATCTTGTGTTGGCATAGAGTAGGGGAGATCCCCTTGATGTCAGAAATGGACCACCCAAATGCACCACGGTGGTTCTTCAACACAATCATCAACTATACTTCCTCATCGGCACTCAGATATGCCGATATGGTCACCGAAAGCTTCTCATTGTCTTCCAAGAAGACATACTTTAAGTGGGGGGGCAGTGGCTTAAGTTCCAACTCAGGTGGGGTGACCAAGGAAGATTGAATCGGTGGTGGCAGCGGTCCCAGATCTTCATACTTCTTGGTGTAATAGCAAGGAAGCACTTGAAGCATCTTTACACATTCTTGTAATGAGGTGCTTCTCATCCAATCTTCCATTAAGTTGAAAAGACATGCCTCAAGGGGAAGTTACGAGTATGAGTCAAACATGGAGACTATTATAGCCTCATCCTCAGTAGATGGTGAAACTTCTTCTTCTTTATCGTCG
The DNA here is from genome assembly GCA_963693085.1 of Alisma plantago-aquatica. Classification (NCBI taxonomy): domain Eukaryota; kingdom Viridiplantae; phylum Streptophyta; class Magnoliopsida; order Alismatales; family Alismataceae; genus Alisma; species Alisma plantago-aquatica. Next base: position 1,178,893,599 of record OY856410.1, read on the forward strand.
GGATAACCCACTGCTTTCATAAGAGAAATTACCTTTTTCTACTCCAAGATGTCCACAACAATTGTTCCCTTATCTACCTTCGTCATGACGTGAGCCATATCAAGAAATAGCTTCCCTAGACAAAGAGAGATGTGGTTCTCAAAGTGCTTTATTTGATGACATTGTTCATTTTCTTGTGACTGCTTTGGATTTGGTGGCATGAGTATTTGAAATATGTCGTCAGCTATACCCATTGTCAACCGGCCTCTACCCATTTCTAGTATCAGGTCAGTAGTGGCTTGAAAGGGTCTTCCCAAAAGTATCTCATTCCCTTGTTCATCTTGCATCTCCATAACAACAAAATAAGCTAGGAACACAAACCTATCAAGCTTTACTAAGGCATCCTCGCAAATACCATACAGACTCACCACATAATTGTCTGCCAGTTGAATTTTCATATTGCTCTGTCGAGATTCTTTTAGCCCAAGCTTTTTGAATTTAGAGAGGGGAATCAAGTTGATATTTGCCCTAGAATCACATAGTGCCTCACCAAATTTTACTTTTCCAATATAGCAGGATATGTTGAAGCAGCCCGGATCTTGTCTCTTTGGTGGCACTTTACCTAGAATGAAGGCGTTGACCTGCTCCTTAAGCACTACCACCTCTATATTAGGTATCTTCCTCTTCTTGGTAATTATGTCTTTTAATAATTTACCATACGAGGGTATCTGCTTAATTTCCTCCAACAAAGGAATATTAACATAAAGTTTTCTAAAATTGTCCAAAAATTTCTTGAATTGTGCATCCACTTTCTTGGCTTTGAGACTGTTGGAGTAAGGGACGGGGACGATCTGTTCCCTCTACTGTGATGGCACATATGGCGTCATATTATCCTTCTCCTTCTCTGCAATAGGTTCCTTTGTGGCCTTCTCTCTTTCATCTTCAACTGTCTCTACCACTTCAGTATCCTCTGTGGTCTCACCTTGATCTTTAGGTTGTGGGGTGCTCTGTTCATCGGCCCTAGGGTTTAAAAGTTTCTTTCCACTCCTCAGTAGAATGGCTTTAGCCTGGTGGTTCCCTCCTAGAACATTTATATTTCCTGGAAAACCTTGCATTGTGGGCTTTTTCAGACTTGTTATTTCAGCTGCCATCTGTGCTATAGATGTCTCAAGAGTCCTCATCTGAGCCCCATGACTTTGTATAGTTTGCCCAAACTATTTTATAAATTCTCCTTGTTGCTTGATTTGTTGGCCAAACGTGCTCATTAGCTCTTGATTTTGCTTTATCACCTGGTTGAGAAACTCATTGCTCTTTTCCTCTAACGTGGGTTGTGGTTTAGCATCAGGATCCTGTTGGAAATTATTTGGATCCTTCCATGAAAACTTTTTGTCCTTCCTCTAAGAATAGTCCTTATTTCTATACCCCTGTTGCTGGCGCATGAATTTCACTTGTGCCTCGTCATCAGATCCTCCATCTTCTTTTGCTAAAAGTCTCTTCGCAATCAAGTCCATCTTGTCATTCAGTTCTTTGATGGATTTTGCATCCCCTACAGTTCTAACTTGTTCTGGTGCATCTCTATCACCCCAGGGCTATTTTTTAGCCATGTTCTTCAAGATCTCTCAACACCTTGTGTATGTGTTGTTCAAGAAGAAACCTGAGGCTGTTTAATCTAAGTTGCTTCTGTCATGCTCATTGAGAGCAAAGTAGAAAATGTTTACTTGTTTTTCCTTGTCCAGCCCATGATGTGGGCACATCCTCAGCATGATCTGGAAGCGTTCCCACGTCTCAAAATAGGTTTCTCCCGCCTTTTGGCTAAAATTGTGAATTTTCCTCACTAGGTCATTAGTCTTCTCAGGTGGGAAAAATAGCTCTAAAAAGACCTCAATCATTTGATCCCAAGTTTCAACGATTTCATCATCAAGGTTGTGCAACCATTCTCGTGCATTTCCTGTGAGAGAGATGGGAAATAACTTCAAGTAGAGTGCCTCCTGTGGAAACCTGTCAATCTTTATCACATCACATTTTTCAACAAATGTGCTAAAGTGAGCAACATGATCTTCATTCTTCAACCCGTGAAATGCTTGAGACTTGACCAGGTTTATCAATGCCGGATCAATCTTGTATGTGGGAATGTTGATTGCCTGCCTTTTGATCGGCCCCTTTGATGTTGATGAGGAAGAAGCCTTGATCTTCTCCCATATTGTCTTTTCTTCAGCCATTTCTTCAGGTTCTTGTTCAAATTCCTCAGGTAGTGGATTTGTCAACTCAACTCCTTCACCTACTGGTACAATTACTAGTAATTCTACGTAGTATGTGCTATGTGTCTTTACCATCAACTAGCACCTGAAAAGATGGAAACTATTTCAGAACAGTGCTAAAAAGGGATAAGTAATTAAAAGATGTGGAATTAAATTTAAAATTTTAAGAATTATATCAAAAAGTGGCCTAGTTTGGCCGCTCGCAGCACTCGTAGTGCCAAAAATTGTCGTTCCCCAGAAACGGCGCCAAAAACATGACACGATTAAACCGTGCGTAAAACGCAAGTGCACGTGTCAATGTAATATAGGCCTTTGTGAGGCCCGACTCAAACTCAGGGAACGTAATTTCGATAGACTACTACTAACCACTTGCAATCAGCTAGACCGATTATAAAAGTTTGAAAGTTGTTTTGAAAAAGAAAATAAAAACAAAAGAAAGCAAAGCAATCAATTAAATGGTTGGTTTAATCAATTGCAATGGAATCTTTAGGATTGTGGTTTCACCACAGATTCTCATTGTACTAATTCCTACATAATTATCACAACTTGTCTCCTATCCCGGGTAGTAGCTTGTGAATAGAATTGTTCGCTTCTGCGATACAATTCACTACCTTAATTTAGATCAGTTCCACGTCAGTAGTAACCTATATCCTAAATTAGGTGCATGAAAAACATAGCTCTAGGTTTCCACCATTAACCGTACATCACCTTTTCCAAAGGATTTATAAGTTAATGTGATTGTTTCTTCGTCAAAAGCAATTAAAGGTATTAAATTACCGCTATGGTGATCAAGAGCAATGATACAATTGAGAAAACAACATCATACCACATATTTGAGAGACAAATTATAGTTAACTATGTAAAAAGTGTCATACAATGATTATCCGAGCTACTCTCGGTCTGAAAGATAAAGGGGATTAGCCCCACATATTCATCTCAATGAGAAACACAATGAAAGGAGAAGAAACATAGGGGAAATGTGGATGGAGATGGTGTAACCCGTGAACGAAGTGGATGATCCTCGGTGTGGGATGGGCATTCTATAGCCTTCCAGTGGTAGGAAACTCCATCTGTACCTTTGGAAACATCCGAGGTGTAGCACTAGTCTCTGTTCTTCATCCTCTTCTCTTCCGAGACGTGTGCAGTGGCTAATGATGTGATAGTACGGCTTGGGTCGTCTTTTCTAGGTATAGGGATCACTTACGGCCGCCAAAACATCACGGCCGTTTGATTTAGATCGATCTACATAAATTCCTAATCTGATGGCGTCGATACCATCGACGCCGAGTCAATGGTATCGACCCGCTATAGTACTAGTGGCCCTTTCCTTTTCTGGGGGTTTGCTCTAACATCACGTCGATACTATCGACATCCAACGTCGATGGCATCGACGTGTGAATGTTTGGCTCCCTGAAGACATCTCACTACCATCGACTTCTGGGTCGATGGTATCGACCCATTCTGCTCTTTTCGGCTACCTCACTGTGGTTGTTTGGATAGTATCGACAGTCGTCGATGGTATCAACGGCTGCATATATATGAATTGCCTGAAATTCAAAAATAAACTCAACTCTGAGAAATATGATCATTTATACCAAATAAGATAAAACATGGTAAATTTGATGCATAACGTGATTATAGGCTGAAGGAAATGAATCATGTGATATTAAGCAAGGAAATGACCAATAAATGCATACGCATATGAAACTAGCCTATAAAAGTGACTCAAAATCCTCACATCAACATTGTATCCAGATAAATTCCCATATGCTGGAAAGTCATTAACAGTGCAAAATAGCATAGCATGTAAATGAAATGTCTCCCTACGTGAAGCATCATAGGTCATCGCACCTTCACCTTAGAGTTTCTTTAATTCATCAATCATAGGTTCAAGATAAACATCGATATCATTTCCAGGTTGTTTAGGGCCCGATATCAACAATGACAGCATAACATATTTATTTTTCATACACAACCAGGGAGGAAGATTGTATATAATAAGTGTAACAGGCCAAGTGCTATGTTGGCTGCTCAATGTCCCATACAGATTCATCCCATCAGTATAAATCCCAAGTCTTAGATTCCTGACTTCTTCACCAAATTTAGGGTACAATAAATTGATCTTCTTCCACTATAGGGAATCAGACACATATCGTAGGATCCCATCATTATTTTTCTTAACCTCTTCATGCCACCTCAAATTCTTCACATCTATCAGATTGGCAAACAAGCGTTGAAACCGTGGTATTATAGGTAGACACCACATCACCTTGGCAGGAGAACCAATTTTGGACTTCCCCGAAGTCATCATTTTATACCTTGACGCACCACATTTTGGACAATCTTTCAAATCCACATAGTTCTTTTGAAATAATACACAACCATTTGGGCATGTGTGTATCTTCTTAGCCTCCATTCCCATTAGGCACAACAATTTGTGTAACTCGTATATTGATACTAATACATTTTTGGCCAATAATGTCGATACCCATAGCGTCGTTTTTACTAGAATAACCGACCTAATAGACTACTGCATCAGTTTTATCATAAAAACTGACTTTATAGGTTTCCCGCGGCGAAATTTCATGCGATTTTGGCTGTGCGCCTCGATCTATAGGGTCGGTTTTTTTAAATAACCAATGATATAGGGTCAACAAAAAACGCGGGCACCACTTTGGAGCTCTAGAGTCGGTTTTTATATATAACTGACCTTACAGATGTGGTATGTAGCATCTGTTATCCTAAAAAACCGTCGCTATTAGTTAAGTCTGGGAACCGTTTTTTTAATAGACTTTTAGGGTCGGTTTTTTACCCAAAATCAACGTTATAGGTCTTCTACATTGCACATAGCAGCCCGATTGTAAGGCTTAGGTTGCCATTTTCTGCTGCTGCTACTGCCCGTTCCTACTCCTGTGCCCGAAGAAAGGCAGCGCCGCCTCTACAAAGGTGACCACCCCCAACCATCTCCTCGTCCAAAAAGAGGCAAACTAGCACCGCTTTCCTTGGACGACGATGCCCAAGCTTCTTACCACCATCTCCGACGACGACGACGCTCCTTACCACCATCTCTGGTGCCGTTTTCCTTGGACGACGACGATGCCTTAGGCATTGCTTCTCTCTCCGGTGCTTTCTTCCTTGAAATTCGACGACGATGACGCCTTAGGCGTTGCAAGGGCCGTGTGCATCTCTCCGGTTCTTTTCCCGCACAAGCTCCCTCACCGATCGATTCTTCTCAAGGTATTGTCTCTGCCGCTTCACTCCTCTGTTTACATCTTACTTTCAAGCAACTGACCAAGTAGCATGGCCGTGCTGGGCAGCATGGCCGTGTTGTTTGCACGGACATGCTGGGCAGCACGGCCATGTCAACTGAGTTGCAGAATCATCAAAATTTGTCAATTTTGAATTTGTTACTGCTCCTATAAAATTGATATAAACTAACCCCTAATTAATACATTATAACAGAATTGAATTGTGCATTTGTGTTGTTGCAGGTGCTATTGACTTGTTGTTGACTTGCATATATTTCTTCTTCAGCTTACAAGTGAGGTATAATATTCTCACTCTCCCAATGTGCCATTTTATTTGACTAGTAAATCAACCAATAATAAAAATATGTATTCATTCATATCTACATTTTGTTATCAATCACATATGTAATCATTATATATACATTCCAGAAATATGAGGGTAGACATTGTGTAGTCTCAGATTGACACTTTAGGGTTTATATATGAGATCGTCGAAGCATGATGTTTAACTTAATATATAAATATGACAATAATACATTTATGCATGTATCAACTTAGAAACTCGTTCAAAATTTACTCATAGGAGTAAATTTTGGATAGTTCCCGATTTGGGACTAATTTTGGATATTTAATCTCACTTAGGATGTAACTGTATAATGTATGTTTAGTTTTGAAGAAAATCTTAGTAGTATTTCCTCATTTGTTCTCTGGGTACATATGTGAGCGGTTATTTACCATTTACATCGGTGTACTTGGAGAACTTAGGGGAAATGCTGCTGAAATTTGCTTCAAAACTAAACATACATTATTCAGTTACTAGTGAGATTAAATATTCAAAAATGGGATAGGTGGTACACTTTAGTATACAAGTAATTAACTTCCTATCAATAAAAACTTACATCTTATAGTATCAATATTAAATACTTAGTTTTATAATTAATTTTTAATGTGATATAGAAAATGGATCGAAGTTGGATGTCTATCAAGAACCGTTGTAGTCCAGAGTTTGCCAAAGGTCTTGATGAATTTATCAGATTTGCTGAGGAACATAGGAAACTACCTACAGATAGGTTCTATTGTCCATGTAGAAATTTTGGTAACAATTTGAAAGTTGATACTGCTGAGGAAATTAAGGATCATGTCATATGCAATGGGATCATACAAGGTTATAATGAATGGTATTGACATGGAGAGAAAATTAATAATGGATCAGAAAATGTCGATACTAATAGTTGTGGCATAAAAGATATTGATAATGATGATAATTTCAATGATGAACCTATTCAGGATGACCTGATTCTGGATGATATGGTTGATGAGATGCTATGTAGTTGTCGGGACAATGTCATTAATCCACCTTCTTTATTTGCAAACATTGTCCATGATGCTGAAAAACCTTTATATAAGGGTTGTCCTAAGTTCACGAGGTTGAGTGTTGTGATGCGATTATATACTCTTAAAGCTCAAAACTGGTGAAGCGATAAGAGTTTCACTTCACTGTTGTCTTTGTTAAAGGAAATTCTTCCTGAAGGCAACGAGCTTCCAATTTCAACATATCAAGAAAAGAAAATAATATGCCCAATGGGAATGGAGGCTAAGAAGATTCATGCATGTCCAAATGATTGTGTGTTATTTCAGAAGGACTATAGTAATTTAATAAATTGTCCAAAAGTGGTGTGTCAAGGTATAAAACCACAAATTCAACTAAGGCTAAAAATGGCTCTCCTGTCAAGGTGATGTGGTATCTACCAATAATATCACGATATTAATGCTTATTTGCTAATACAGAATATGCACAAAATTTGTCTTGGCATGGGGAGTTAAAGGCCAATGATGATGGTGTCCTACGACATGCATCTGATTCACCACAATGGAAAAAAAATGATTTATTATACCCTCAATTTGGTAAAGAACCAAGAAACTTAAGACTTGGACTCTGTACAGATGGAATGAATCCCTATGGTACATTAAGAAGCCAACATAGCATGTGGTCTATTATGATTGTTATATACCATCTTCCTCCTTGGTTGTGTATGAAAAATAAGTATGTCATGTTGTCAATATTGATATCAGGGCCCAAGCAACCTAGAAATGATATTGATGTTTACCTTCAACCTCTAATAGATGACCTAATGAAACTATGGGAAGAAGGTATTATGACATATGATGCTTCACGTAAAGAGATCTTCAATTTGCATGCTATGTTGTTTTGCACGATTAATGACTTTTTCGCTTATGGAAATTTGTCTGGATATAGCATAAAAGGATACAAAGCATGTCCTGTTTGTGAGGAAAATACTGATTCAATTAGACTGAAACATGGTGGTAAATTTGTATATCTTGGTCATCGGAGATTTCTCCCACCAGTGCATCCTTATCGAAGGCAACACAAAACCTTTAATGGGTCAACTAAGGAACGAAGTGCTCCTAAACCTATACCAGGAAATGTTATATATGATAGGGTGAAACATATTGTTAATTAATTTGGAAAGAGTTCAAGTAATCGTACACTCGCATGTGACAAATCTCTATACAAGAAGAGGTCAATATTCTGGGATCTTCCTTATTGGAGATCTTTGGCAATTAGACACAACACTGACGTCATGCATGTTGAAAAAAACATTTATGATAGCATCATTGGTACGCTATTGAACATACAAGGAAAGACTAAAGATGGAATCAAATCTAGAAAAGATTTAGAATTAATGGGTATAAGAAAAGAATTATTAGTGGAGATCAGGGGTCGCCGCACATATTTACCACCAGCTTGTTACACTTTGTCAAAGAAGGAGAAAAATACTTTCTGTGAGTGCTTGTATAATATTAAGGTTCCACAAAGATACTCTTATAATATTCATAGATTGGTATCAATGAAGGATCTAAAGTTGATAGGTCTCAAATCTCATGATTGTCACACCTTAATGCAACAAATTTTACCTGTGGCAATTCGATCTATATTGCCGAAGCATGTAAGGTTTGCAATCACAAGACTCTGTTTCTTCTTCAATGAAATATGCAACAAAGTGATACATTCTGATACTCTCGATAAATTACAAAAAGATGTAATTGTTACCATGTGTCAATTTGAAATGTACTTTCCTCCTTCATTTTTTGATATCATGGTTCATCTTGTAGTACATATTATCACTTTTGTTTTATCATGTATACTTGCAGGGTCTAAAATGGCAAGTGAAGATGAACATTCTAAGCATGAGCATGAGCACCATGAGGATGGTAGTGGTGATGCTAAGAAAACTAGAGGTCCCACACTGATGCGTAGTCTACAAGAGCTCAGGGCTAAAGGGGACAAATTGCCAGTCCAGTTTGATATCACAGGAGCACCTGCTGGGGAACATGCTAGTGCTTTCAAGCATTACGTAGGGGCGACCGCGTGCAGTAAGGTGCCAATAGATATAGAAAATTGGCATGATGTTCCTAATGCCAAAAAAGACCTCATATGGAAATATATATCTATGAGTGGAAGTGATATTATTTAAATATGTTTTTTATCTATTGATTCTAATTTAGTTTGCTTGGAATTAATTCCTTTTCAAAACAACATTATTAATTGCTTCTTTTGTATGTATAGGGTGTTTTTCATCTAAATGAAAAAGATCACAAGAAAAGAGAGCTACAACGTTGTGGTGTACAATGGAGGGGTTTTAAGACATATCTCGCAAGGGAATTTATAGATAATCCTAATCAAAAGAAGAAAGCAACAGATGTATATATTTTTATAGATCCTGAGGTGTGGGAAAGATTTGTTGTAGCTAGGAGATCGGAAGAGTTTCAGGTAATAAAGATTGTGATGTATTGTATGAATCTTTAATTTTATACAATTAAGGAGGTGAATCTTTTTATACATGTTTGCCAAGTCTAAATTGCAATACCTCATTTTAAATGATCAGGCTATCCACCAGGCTCAAAAGGAAAGACGGGCCAAAAATGTGCATGACCATCGCTTGGGGCCCGGTGGTTATGCCTTCTGCCGCCAACTACAAGAGAAGCAATCCTCTTCTGGAGAAGAATCTAGTACAACTCAAGTTGAGCGTCCACCCCGACACTTGACATGGATTGATGCTAGAAAGAATCGAGTAGGTGAAATTGGCAACCCTGCAACTAAGGAGGTGGCACAAAAGATGGTAGGTTTATCCCAACTAAGTAAAGAGTAACTCCCACAAACTTAGATTTATTTATATCTAATTGATATTGTGATTTAATATTTTTATTAACTATTAATAGATTGATCTCCACGAGCAAAGGAAGGAAGGAAAGTTCATCCCAACTGGCCACATGGATGAACTATCAGTTGCTCTTAGTACGAAGGAGCATCCTGGCCGTGTTAGGGGATTAGGAGCTGGCATAGGATTCAAGTCTTATTTTGGCCCTTTGCAATGTAAAAGAGGTCGTGCAGGAGATCTTACACAAGAGGAGGTTGAAGCATTAGTAGCATAGAAAGTAAAAGAAATAATGTCTTCATTTCATCCTACTCAACCTTCGCAACCTATTCATACTGTGTGTCTCTCAAGTGATGAGGTACAAGCCCATGCTACAATTGTAGAAGGTCATGGAAGCACTCCCAATGACCCACCACAACAATCTGTAGTAAGTTTTTGTTCTATATGTTGTGTTATTCGTATGATATATATGATAATATATATAGTTGTAACAGGTATTTGTTATACTACTTCTTATATAACTTATATTATTTCAATCTAGGTTGGTATGAACTGTAAACTTGCAGTGGAGGTTCCATAATATAATGTTGTGGCAGCGGGCAAGGTGTACAACCTTGGTGGTACATTGCATTGCAAACAAATTAATGATGACATTTGTCGTGTGTCCATCCATCTTGTATATGACAGAATGGGGGACAAACCACTACCCATACCTAATACTGAATATAGTACATTTGAAGAAGCAGAGGGTGCTATGGTGGGTTGGCCTAGACACTTGGTTATCAATGACAAGGTATACTTGAATTCTACCATGATTTTCATATTTGACTGCATATATGAATTCGTGTAATAGAAGTATGTAATTTAATTAACAGGTTTGCAAACCAAAAAGTTAAAATTCTACTAGTCATCCTCCTATGCCCAAGCCATCTATTATTCCAGAATCCACATTCGACGAGTTGGGAAGTAAATGTAAATGTTTGTGTCGATACTTAGCTAACCGAAGCTTTGGACTACAAATGTTGATCAATTTAATACAAGATGCAACTGGGAGGGACTTTGACAATTATATTTTTCTTGATGATATTATAGAGTTGTTCCGGTATGATTGGTTGAATACTTCAATATTAGAAGTATGGATAAGGTAAGGATTTATCAATATAGAAAATTCCAATACACATTTTTAGCTTGTTTCTACATATGAAAATAATTACAAATGTTTAACAGCCATTTATATATCGAGGCCACAAACTTTAATATAAAGAATGTTGGATTCTTAGTTCCTTCGGTCACTAGTCAGGTGGAGACACATATTGAGGAAGTGAGTGAGTACTTCTCTGATGCATTCAAATATTTTGCTACTGTGGGAAAGGAAATTATCCTAATTCCTTTTAATGTCCAGTATGTATTACTATTCAATATAATTTTAATAATGAACAAATGTATTTATTTTAATGTTTGTTTTATTCTTACTCAGATCTAGACATTGGGAATTAGTGGTGATTGTCCCAAAATTGATGACTCTTTATTATCTTGACCCAATGGGAAAAACAATAAGGGGTCACAAATTGAAATTGCTAGCTATGGCGTAAGAATAAATATAGTCAATGCTTCAACATGATATTTCTGTTTAGAATTTCTATTTTACCAACTATCATTTAATTGATAGGGGTATAAAAGCTTTTTGTGAAGGCAGAGGACAAATACCCACAAAATTAAAGACATTGACTTTGAAAAATGTCAAGGTAGCTACTTTGACAACTGCTTAGTCTTATATGTATTGATTTTCAACTCTTATATGTCAACTCTTATAGTCTTCTATTTATAGTAGTTTACTAACATTAAGTATAATTCATTATTTGTAGTGTCCTATACAAAATAATGGCTGGGCTTGTGGCTACAATGTAATGAAATATATGCAAGATATTGTCAAACACGCATCAAATGACATTCAGACTATAGATCAGGTAATAAAGAATAACATCATAAATTTACAAGTGAGTTGTAGTCATTTTATAAAATATTAGCATGTGCATTTTCTGTTACAGATCTTTACAACTCAACCTTACACACGTGAGGACTTAAATGAATTCTGAGAATAGTGGTCAGATGCTTTTCTAAATGAAGTCAATATAGAATTGGAATAAATATGTCAGTTACGTTCCATTTATGTATGTGGTTTTAGTACTCTTTCATATTTACTTTTGTATTTGACATTTAATATCATCTCAGACTTGCAATCTGTCATTTTGTAAATTATGATGTGACTATGTGTACTCAACTCAATATATGAATCATTTTTGTTATGAATGTGTGGTTTCGAATGGTGATGCTTGAGCATCAATGCTCCGCTCTCCCATATATTATTCTTGTTCTTCTGTTTTGTTCTGTTCAGTTTCTACAGAAATTTTAAAAAAAATCCGACCCTATAGCATCAGTTTTCTTAAAAACTGACCTTATAGGTGTCTTAGTCGTTCCGCGTAGAACGGTCATGCTTCATAGAATGATCGTGTTGGGATGAGGTAGAACGACCATGCCGCATAGAACGGTCATGTTGAGATATGGTAGAACAGTTGTGCTAATATAGAACAACACAGTCGTGCTAGGCGGCACGTCCGTTCTATCATATTCCAAGACTCTATTGAGTCAGTTTTTTAGAGTCGGTTATTTAGTAAAAAAATGTCCTTAGAAATAATCTTTAGAGTTGGTTATTTAGTAAAAAACCAATGGTATAGGGTTCAGGTACAGTTTCATTTCTCATCTGGGTTTAGTTTTTGAGAGCCTCTAGGGTCAGTTTTTACTATACAAGGTCGGTTTTTTTGGTTAAAAAAACCGACCCAATAGAGTAATTTCTGGAGCAACGACCACTTAGGCGTCGGTTGAAAAGTGACGCTATAGGCTTAAAAAAACTGACGCTATAGACCATTTTTGTACTAGTGTGAGATTAGCAGCTCGTTTCCTTCAGGAAGAATTTCTTTCAACAAAGACAACAATGACATGAAGCTTTTGTCACTCCATCTATTGTTAGCCTTCAGCTTATACAATCTCAACACAGCGCTAAGCTTCGTAAACTTAGTACAACCTGTGTATAATGGCCTCTCAGCATCATGCACAATGTTCCTAAATATGGGAGGTGGATCGGTGTGCTCTACCCCACAACTATCCAGCATCTCATCAATGATGTCTACTACAACGGGTTCATTCACATCTACATCATCGGAGGTAATTTCTTCTTCCATACAAGCACTGCTATCAACATCTACTGATTTCAGGTTTGAAATCTCTCCATGCTAGTACCATTATGTATAGCCTTGTATATTCCCATTGCACATGACATGACTTTTGATTTCATCACCAGTGTTGACTTTCAAATTGTTACTGTAATGCCTACATGGACAGTAGAACCTATCTCTCGGTTGTTTCCTATGTTCCTCCACAAATTTAATAAATTGATCAAGACCATAAATAAACTCTAGGTGCAGCGATTTCAAATGGACATCCATGATCTATCCATCCTATGATCAAAGAGAAAAAACGTGTATATTAGGGTTTAGGGTTAGAAGATTAGGGTTTAGGGTTAAAAGATTAGGGTTTAGGGTCTTATATAAAATAAATGTGTACCACCTATCCCATTCTTGATCACCTAATCTCACTAGTAAGTGTATAATGTGTATTCGATTTTCAAGAAATTTTGGCAACATTTCCATGTAGTTCTCCAAGTACACCGATGTACATGGGAAAATGCCCATCGACATATGTACTTAGAGAACAAACGGAGAAGTGCTGACGAAACATCATGAAAACAGAATATACATTATACACTTACATCCTAAGTGAGATTAATTGTTCAAGAACAGTCCCAAACCAGGGACTATCCAAGTTTTACTCCTAATGAGTAAATCTCAGATGGGTTTCTAGGCCAAAAAAATACATATATGTCATCATCATTCCTATACCTACCATCCTAGTTTCATTGTTCATATCCTAGGTTTTGTGTAACATCATTTAATTCAATTCATTCTTCCATTTTGTGTTCATTCATTCATTCATCATTAACCCTAATTAATCATTATTAATCAATTACACAAGCTTGAAGAAAAAATATTGAACTAAGTTAAATCAATCATTAACATGAGAGAAATAAAGCAATATCAATTAATTAAATTCATTCATGCATCATTAACACTTATTAATCAATATTAATCACCTACACAATCTTAGAAAAACTAAGTGCAAATCTAATTAATTAAGTTCATTAATTTATCATTAACCCTAATTAATCAATAGTAATGGCATCATTAATCCTAATTAATCTATATTAATCAAATATTCTTCCATTTTGTGTTCATTCACCGCACTGGTGAATTGAGAAGGATGTGGTGGCGGCGGCCAGGCTGGAGGTGAAGGTGGTCAGACCGGAGGTGAAGTAGAGGAGGTGCAGGCGGTGGCTGGTGGCGGTTACTGGAGAAGTTGAAGACGGCTAGAGGAAGGCTCCTCGCTCCGCCTAGAACAGGTGGTGGCGGCGACGGGAGCAAGTGGTGGCGGAGACTAACGGCAACTGGACAGCAGTAGCAGCTCTGGCGTGAGTAGCTTCAAGCTCCTCGTGGCAACAACTGGCGGCACGTGGAGGTGGTGAGCAGCTTCAAGCTCTTCGCAGCGGCAGGCGGTGAGCAGAGGTGGCGCACGGAGGCGGAGGAAGAAATCACAAGATCGGGAGCTTGAAGAATCGGGAATGAAACAGAGGAGGGGAAGAGTCTGGCTTGCGCGAGAGCTATTAAGTTAACTATCAACATCAGTTAAAACAAAAATCCGACGCTTAAAATCAATAGACGTCGGTGGTAAATAAAAATTGACACCTATCACCAACTTTAATCAAAAAAATTTGCACCTGGTCGAGGTGTTAGTCATCAATTTCTAGATACAAAAACCGATGTATATACACATAACATGACAAAAAGATTGTTCATCGGTTACAATCATAATTGTTGGTTGCCAAGCAAAAACCAACGCTGAATAGGCAAATTGGGGGAAAAGTATTTTCCCGTGGACAACACGCGAAGTCACATCCTCGTCGGTTCTTTAAAGAAAACGGATGCCAATGAGGGGATGAATTTCGACTCGTGAAGGATGTTTAGTCGTTGGTTCCAATGAGAGGATGAATTTCGACTCGTGAAGGATATTTAGTCATCAGTTTCTTTTCAAAATCCGATAACTACATAGGGATAAAATTTTCACAAGGACTTGGCACAAAATATATGTCGTCGGTTTTTATACCACCGATGTTGAATTGAAAATTTTTGGAGGCAAATTCTTTTCCCTAAAATATTATATTTTGCGGGTGATTTTGGACGTCAGTTGTGATATTAACCAACCAACGTTAAAGAAAAAGTGATGTATGTATCTTTTGTAAATCGGCCGACCTTCACATATAGGTGAGAGTTGTCCTTCTTAGCCAACATCGTAGTGTATTGGCGTCAGTTTTTGGACTACAACGGATTCCGTCAAATGTGACGTGATATGTCATTTCTATAGTAGTGACAAGTCATAAAACAATTTAGAATGTAGAATGCAAGAATAGAATACATGCTTTAGAATTCATCTCAGATATTGGAGATACAGAACTAGAATAGAAATAGAATCATAAAAGAATTAGAATAAGAAATAGAAATAGAAAAGAAAAGAATAAAAAATGACACTAGACATAATTTACATTAAATAATAAGTCCTCATAGAATAGAAGTATTGCGATACATAGAACAAAAGGCTTTTACACCATAGAAGGTGTATTGCACCATAGAAGATACTTGGTGCTATAGAACAAAAGACACTCAATGTCACCAGATGAATTTTATGCCACAGAAGGTGCATTGCACCATAGAAGGCATGTAGTGCCACAAAAGAAGACCTATTGTATAATAGTTGCCACAAAAAGATAAAAAATGTAAACAAAAGATACAAATGAAGATGTTTATTATAGTTGTAGATGACAAGTTTTTCATAAAGTAGTTATTTCCTTTATGTTATAGACTTCAATGCCACTGACTCTAATTTAAGTTTTTCTTTGTGCATGGTTGGGGACGTGATGCAAGGATTTCGAGTCACATTTATAAACTTGTTTTACATGTGTTTTATGTGTTTATTAGTCATTTTGTTGGTTAATATCACATGATTCACTTACTCGAGTCTATAATCTCATTTTGTATCAAATCTCTCATATTTTATCTTTTTGAGAATAAACGATTATAATAATGGGTTTTAGCTTAGCTTATTTGGTTTTGTCTTACAATTTCAGGAAAAACAAGTATACACAGTTGTCGATACCATCGACCTGTGTCGATGGTATCGACACAGTCACAGTGAGACAGCCACAAGGAGCCAAGATGAGTCGATACTATAGACATTGACGTCGATGGTATCGAGATACCTTCAACGAGCCCACAATCAACCTGTCTATACTATCGACATAAAAGTCGATACTATCGACATTCTACAGCTTTAGTGTCAGAAAGGCGATAAAATCGACGCCTAAAGGTGTCGATACCATCGACCCACGTCGATGGTATTGAGTCTGCATCAGGCAGAGCATTAGAGAACAAATAGAACTTGCCGATATCATGATGGGTTGATACCATCGACTCGCGTCGATGGTATCGACGCCGTTAGATTAGTTTTTGTTCTAGATCGGCCAGAATCCAACGATGACGATATTTCGGCGACCTAATTTGGTGTTTATACCTAATGACGGTGGCCAGGAGCGATCTATCACGTCATTAGCCACTACACAAGTCCCGAAGATGTGTGGAGAAGAGAACGGATCCGAGAAGCATGCCCTGACCGTTCCGAGAGCCTAAGAAGATGTTTTCCACCGCTGGAAGGTTGTAGATTGCACACTCTACGTCGAGGAACACTTGGATCTTCTCCGTTCAGGGGTTTACATCACTTCATCCACGTTTTCTCCATGTTTTCCCTTTATTCCATCATGTCTTGCTTTGAGATGAACATGCAGGGCTAATCCCCTTTATCTTTAGGACCGGGAGTAGACCGGGTGATGGTTGTATGACATTGTTATCATAGTAATTCATATTTTGTCTCTTCAATCCGTGGTATGATTTCATTTTCTCCATTATATCATTATGACTGATCACCCTAATGATAATCTAATACCTTTAATGGCTTTGAAAGAAGAATTAACAATTGAAAAGAGACGAAATTCACATTAATTAACAAATCCCTTGAACAAGGTGGTGTACAGTTAATGGTGGAAACCCAGAGGTTGTTTCTAATGCACCTAGTTTAGGGTATAGGTTACTAAGATAGTGGAACCGACCTAGATTTAGGTAGTGAATTGTATAATGACAGTGAACAATTCTGACTACAGGCCACTACCCGGAATGAGAGATGAATTTTCTTAACTATGTGGAAATTCATACAACAAAAACCCGCTGTGAAACCGCAATCCTAAAGATTCCCATTTAAATTGATTAAAGTAAACATTTGATCGATTACTTTGTTTTTTTTATTTCTCTTTTAATTTTTCAATCAACTCTCAAACCTTTTATTGGTCTAGCTGATCGCGAGTAGTTAGTAAGTAGTCTACCGACAGTTCAGTGTCCCTGTGTTCGACTCGGGCCTCACAAGGCCTATATTACTCTGACGCGTGCACTTGCGTTATACGCACGGTAAAATCGTGTCAAGTTTTTGGCGTCGTTACCGGGGACACGGCAACTGTCGGCACTACGAGTGCTGCAAGCGGCCACTCTAGGCCACATTTTTATTTTGTTATTTTTATTTTTTAAATTCATCGTTCATCTTTCATATTTGGTAATCGTCTAGCACTATACTGAACCAAATTTATTACTTTGCAGTACTAGTGCATGGTGAGGACGCGTAGCACAGACTACACACTTCCATCACCAGAGGTTCCACCGTTGGGATCAGACGATGAAGAGAACAATATTCACGATCATCCTGAGGATATAGATTCAGACTTTGAAGCAGAAGCCATGGCTGAAGAACAGACAATATGGGAAAAGATCAAGGCGTCTGCTTCCTCTGCATTGAAAGGGCCGATAAAAAAGAAGGCGGTCAACATTCCAACCATTAAAATTGACCCTGGTTTAATCAATTTGGTCAAATCCAATGCATTTTACGGGCTCAAAAATGAAGATCCAGTGACTCATATAAGCCAGTTTGTGGAAAACTATGACATGATCAAGATAGACAGGTTTCCGCAGGAGATGCTCTACTTGAAGTTATTTCCTAGTTCTCTAGCGGGAAATGCTCGAGAATGACTGCATAATCTGGATGATGAGTATGTGGAATTTTGGGACCACATGGTTGAAGTTTTCTTTGAAAGATTTTTCCCACCTGAGAAAACAAATGATCTAATAAGAAAAATTCATAACTTCAGTCAGAAAGCTGGTGAAACATATTCAGAGACTTGGGAGCGCTTTCAGATAATGCTGAGGAGGTGCCCACATCATGGGCTTGACAAGGAGAAACATGTTAAGATTTTCTATTTTGCTCTTTCTGAGCATGATAGAAGCAACTGTGATTCAGCAGGTTCGGGCTTCTTCTTAAACAACACAGGTACAAGGTGTTGGGAGATTTTGAAGAACATGGCTAAAAAGCAGTCCTGGGGTGATAGGGATGCACCCGAACAAGTTAAAGTTGCAGGTGAGTCCAGGGCCATAAAGGAGATGAATGACAAATTAGACCTCATAGCCAAGAAGCTTGTAGAGAAAGAAGAAGGATCCGATGAGGAAGCCCAAGTCAAATTTATGCAACAACAGGGCTATAAGAACAATGATTATGCTTGGAGGAAGGACATAAAATTCTCATGGAAGGATCCAAACAACTTCCTACAACATCCAGATGCAAAGCCATAATCAAAGGTAGAGGATAAAAGCACCGAGTTGCTTAGTCAAGTGGTGGAACAAAATCAAGAGATGATGAGTATGTTCAGTAAGTAGCTACAGTCTCAGGGTGAGATTTTGAACAAATTTGGGCAGACATTGCAAAGTTATGGAGCACAAATGAGGGCACTAGAGACAACGGTGACTCAACTCGCCAATGAAGTGGTGGTTATAAAGCAAGCAAATCAACAAAGACAGGCGAGTAATGCAGAGTCTGTTCAAACACATCATCAAGTGAAGTATATATCTGTGATTAAGGAGGTAGAGCCCCCGGAAGTGGATGTCCATGAAAAAGGCAAAATGATTTTTGATACAGAGGCTACACCCCGTGTACCATATCCCCGCAGCCTATATGGACTACCAGGCGGATATTTCCCATTTAGATAATCCCACCAAGAACCCATCACGGAAGTGCCCACATCTAAGCAAGAAGAGGAGGTGAAGGTCATACTTCATGGTGAAGCTGAAACCACTGAGAAAGTTGAGCAGCCAAAAGTCACACCAGCTGTAAATGAGGTGCCAAAGCCTACACCAGAGGGTGACATTGAAGTAAGCTTAGTGGAGGAGACCCCGAATAGCCCATATGTGCCACCTCACATGCGTCACAAGGAGGCAATTGTGTCTTTTCCGAATATTTTGAGGCCGAAGAAAGAGCATAGACATTACAAGAAGTTCTTGGAGATGTTTTGGAGGCTCCATATTAATATTCCATTAGTGGAAATGATAGAGCAGATTCCAGCATACGGGAGGTTTATCAAGGACATCGTCACCGAGAAACGGCGGATAAAAGACACAGACGTTTGCTTGGTGAATGAGGCGGTGAGCTCAATTATCCATGGGAGGTTACCCAAGAAGATGAAAGACCCTGGGAGATTTTACATATCGTGCTCAATTGGCGGCCATAACTTTTCATATGTGCAGTGCGATTCAGGTGCTAGCATAAATCTTATGTCGTTATCCACGTTCCAAAAGCTTGGATTGAAGACACTAAAGAAATATGCCATGACTATTGAGTTGGCGGATGGGTCTATTGTGAAGCCATACGGAGTGTGTGAGGATGTACTTGTCAAAGTCGATAGGTTTATCTTTCCAGTGGATTTCATTGTCACGACCATGCCGCAGCTGAAGGATTGTGAGATGTTATTGGGTAGGCCGTTTCAAGCGACGACTGATGTTATCACTGCTATCGGGAGAGATACCTTGACATTAGGGATTGGACAGGATAGAGTCGAGTTTAAACTGTCGAGTGATTCCTTAGGAACACTCTCTGATGCTCCAAGTTGATGAGCTTGATTTTCGTCTAGCCTAAGATGTTAAAGAAGGGTGCTTGTTGGGAGGCAACCCAGCCATCGGTAGTTTTAAATTGTAGTTCTTCCATTTTCTTTCGCATTTACAAGTTAGTTTGGTTTAATTTCATTTTTAGTGTAAAAATGATACCTTGATCGTTTGTTCAGTGTGCAGGACTGAGGCAGAGTCGATACTATCGACCATTGTGTCGATGGTAGCAATATGGGTACAGGGAGCCGGCTGCAGAAATTTTTCTGAGTCGATACCATCAACGGCCTCGTCGATGGTATCGACATACCAATAGTGACGCCGAAGAAAAAGATGCCATGGGGTCGATAGTATCGACTAGGATGTCGATACTCGCGAGATCCTTGAAGATTTATAGAAGAAATTGTCTCAGAAAAGTCGATACCATCGACGGCCTTGTCGATGGTATCGACTCGGAAATAGTAAGGAAGCGGTGGTCGGGCCTCGCGAGGGTAATTGATCCATGCAGAGTCGATACCATCGAATCGCGTCGATGGTATCGACGTGACACATCAGCGATCTGCA
Source organism: Alisma plantago-aquatica (assembly GCA_963693085.1). Lineage (NCBI taxonomy): Eukaryota > Viridiplantae > Streptophyta > Magnoliopsida > Alismatales > Alismataceae > Alisma > Alisma plantago-aquatica. Next base: position 1,178,914,016 of record OY856410.1, read on the forward strand.
AGAAGCAATCAACGGCGACCACTATATCAAGAAGGTCGATATGTGGGATGGGTCGATACCATCGATCTGTGTCGATAGTATCGACATGTCGTCGATCCGGGCCCCCACATCAAGCAATCGACAACCATCGATACTAGCGAAGACATGGATTGTGCTACAGTATCGACACCCCGTCAATGGTATCGACGGAGCGGCAGCAGCGACGGGTTCAGTTATAAAAGGAAGGGTTGTTTGTCCAATCTCTTCACACCTTTGGAGTTTCTTCCTTCCGCTTGTGCATTGAGCATCGTTGTGCGACCGGAGGCCTTCATCGAGCGTCCAAGGATTGGGATATCTTCACCGAGATCTGCACCGAGCGGAGATCATCTTCTCGGACCTTCACTGAGCTCTATTTCTTATTCCCCTCTCTCTCTGTGATGATGGTGTGGACGACAGGAGCCTATTCTTCTCAGGCGGCCCCTATGGAGATTCCGACGTTTGTTCCTCCACCACCTGGATCCATTCCTCGTCTAAGGATTGTTCATCCCTCGGTGGAAGTACGGAAGATATATGAGGAGTTGCTCAAGCAGAAAATCGAGCCAACCTGATATGTTGATCGGGACATGGTTCGTTACCTTGGGTTTGAGGCCAACCTCAATTATGTTTTGCAAGGGCAAGCGAAGCATACGACCAGGAGGTCTGACGAGGTCCAATACCACACCGAGGGCCACCCTTTTTTTGGCGAGTGGCCGACGTACAAAGAGTTGGTGGTGGAGTTTATGGCATCACTTGATATCAATGTCATACCCAATGACCTGATCGCCACCGATAGGGAGTGGAAGAAAGGGTGCGTGTCTTTCAGACTCTACAAAAAAAATTACACCCTCATTCTCGACCAGTTCAATTCTGTGTACAACTGGTATCATGATCCTTATCAGCATAGGAGGTCGGACAACCGAACAGATTATGATGAGATCTTCACCCAGCTGGTGACCGCGCTTCCAAGAAAATCCGTCAGCTATCATAATGCAACTGTCGCCGATTTTGAGAATCCCTTTGTGCGGATTCTACATCGCATGCTGTGCACTACGCTCTTCGCTCGAGGCGACCTTTCTCTCAGTAAATTTCAAGAGACAGACTTGTTCTTTTTGTATAAGTTGTTAAAGCGTGAAGAGTGTAATTGGGGCACATTTTTCTTGACGCGTGTGTTGGCCGTGCGGAGGAGTACAAGAAAAGCTCCTATCCACTTTGGGGGGCTTATCACATTGTTGTCTCTCTACCTTGGGTTGGATTTTTCCCAACTCACTCCATTGTCCAACAAGAACAAAGTCAACCTGCATCATCTGCACCGCTCCAACCTTCTTACGCTCCGTGATGGCGTGGCCTATGCATAATGCCATGTCAACCAGGAGTACCGGGAGTGTGCGCTTCCCGATCCCATCTTCAAAATCTAGGAAGCGCAGCACTTTCAGTGGCCTATCATTTCCATCGATGACTCCGACGAAGAAGATGTAGGTGACGATGACAACAATGATGACGGAGACGAGCATGAAGAGGAAGAGGAGGCTTTCACTCCCCTTCATTCAGGAGTGGCACCGCGGAAGCGTCCCCGCTTCCACCAGGGTGCATCATCTTCTTCGCAGCCTCTGCCACCACATCCCTCTCAGCAAGGAGAGGACGTCTATTCGATGCAGGGAATGTACTCGATGCTGCAAGAGATTCAGCAGACCCAGCAACAATACACTACTTCTTTCATCGGTATTCAGGATACCACGAACCGACTTTTCGTGAACCAGCAAGCCATCTACGAGAACAAGCACCTCCTCCTCGCCAACCAACAGAATATTCATGATAGGTTGCATATGATAGAGTTGCAGTAACAACCTTTCTACGACAACTATTGGAGCCAGAACTACTTCGGGGGATATCCTCAACCTCTGCCCATGCCCCATATGATCCAACTTTTCAGGGGCAGTATCCATCATGGGATCCAACCACCCCGCAGTACCCGCCACCACCACCTGAGCAATGATTGGTATCACTGTTCCACCTTTTAAGTTTGTTTTTTACTATGAGGCCATAGTCAAATTCAAGCTTAGGGGGGAGTTGGAACAGCTTCTATCCTTTTCTATCCTTTATTTTCCTTAGTTTTTATCATTTATTACTTTTTCTTTTATTCTAGTCATTTTCTTCATTTTTAGGATCCACACTCTATCTAGTGTATCTGTGGATGTCTAATGCAATGTGTCATCTCTGTGTTTGTCACATGGGAATCAGGGGTCAATTTGAAAAAAATTTAGTGAATTTGCAAGCTTGTTTTGTTCAAACTTGAGCACATGACTTACGAAAATAATTGGGTTTGTCAACTTTAAAATAGAAGACCACAACTATACATGCCTATGATTCACAAAAAGTGGATGGAATTGGTTGTTTGAGCCTAAACTGACCAAATGGTAATGAGACCTTAATCTGAAATAAGAGAGAGAAACCTCTTAATTGTTACACAGGTCAGTAAGGAGGGACATATAATATTTTCCAATGGTTCGGGCAATTAATCTTGTGATCTATCCACCCCATTGTTTTCAAACTCCACCATAATAATTGGAAGCACAGTACGGTTTTCATCTTTTGATTGCATAGCATTTAGGTAGGATTGCATTTTAGTTTGATTTTGCATAAAAAATGGAAAATGAAAAAATTGTAGATGAATCACGCATGCACACATTATTGAGTGCATGTCATCATAGTTGCATAACTAATCTCATGTAGTTGCATTTTGACATATCTTTGCGCATATAGGACATTATGTGCCTTATTTCTTCTCAAAAATAAGATAAGCAGGTAACTCACTCTATACTCTCTGAAATTAAGTTGTAATGCCTCAAGGATAATAGTTAAGTGAAAATAAGCCCGAAAAAAAAGAGAAAGAAAAAAATTCTGAAAAATATTGTACATTTTGCAGTAGCCAATTTGAGAGAAAGAAGGGCTTGAAAAAAAAAGAACATAAAAAAACAAGGCTAATTTTATAGGGGGAAAAGAGCTTGTCTCACTCGTATAATAAGAAGAATAAGTACATAATGTAGTGTGTAGACATTCTATCTCGCATGAGAGGGGATAGTAGGAACATGCATCATTCCACCCAAAATGTAGGCATTAGGGCATTTTCATTTGCATATGCAACATTTAGGTCATTCATGTTATTTGTGCATGTTAAAACTGTATTGTGTTTCCATTTCCTCCACAACCACCTATTCCATCCACCCGTTGCTCGAATTGGTTGGCCACCGTGATTATCTCCTCACTCATTAATATTAGGAGAGTTGCTTCAGTTTAGATGGTAGTTAAGAAACGAGCAACGTAGATAGAAGGTCACAAAGATGCACCAAGCCTGAACTGGAGGATTTTATTATGTTAACTGCCTTATGTGATAGTGTTCATCAATCTTGGGGTAGACATCTCTTATGGATGATCATTGTCGCCTTGAGGGTAATTATCATTCTGTGGTTAGTGAGAGCCGAAATGTGAATGTCTGGCGGGGATCATACGGAAAGGTCTGTTGTGATAATTTGTTCTTTAGTTGACCCTCACAATTCTATTCTAAAGTTTTGTTGCTCGAGGACGAGAAAAGTTTAAGCTTAGGGGAGTTTGATGCGAGGATTTAGAGTCGCATTTATAGACTTGTTTTACATGCATTTTATGTGTTTATTAGTCATTTTGGTGGTTAATATCACATGATTCACTTACTCGAGTCTATAATATCATTCTGTATCAAATCTCTCATATTTTATCTTTTTGAGTATAAACATTATAATAATGGGTTTTAGCTTAGCTGATTTGGTTTTGTCTTGCAATTTCAGGAAAAACGAGTATACACATTTATCGATACCATCGACCTGTGTCGATGGTGTCGACACAGTCACAGTGAGACAGCCGCAAGGAGCCAAGATGAGTCGATACTATCGACATTGATGTCGATGGTATCGAGATACCTTCAGCGAGCCCGCAATCAACCTGTCGATACTATCGACATAAAAGTCGATACTATCGACGTTCTACAGCTTCAGTGTCGGAAAGGCGACAAAACCGACACCTAAAGGTGTCGATACCATCGACCCACGTCGATGGTATCGAGTCTGCATCAGGTGGAGCGTCAGAGAACAAAGAGAACTTGCCGATATCATGACGGGTCGATACCATTGGCTCACGTCGATGGTATCGACGCCGTCAGATTAGTTTTTGTTCCAGATCGTCCCGAATCCAAAGGTGATGATATTTCGGCGATCTAATTTGGTGTTTATACCTAATGATGGCGGCCAGAAGTGATCTATCATGTCATTAGCCGTTGTACAAGTCCCGAAGAGGTGTGGAGAGGAGAACGGAGCCGAGAAGCACGCCCAGACCGTTCCGAGAGCCGAAGAAGACGTTTTCCACCGCCGAAAGGCTGTAGATTGTGCACTCTACGTCGAGGAATGCTTGGATCTTCTCTGTACAGGGGTTTACATCACTTCATCCATGTTTTCTCCATGTTTTCCCTTTCTTCCATCATGTCTTGCTTTGAGATGAACATGTGAGGCTAATCCTCTTTGTCTTTAGGACCGGGAGTAGCCCGGGTGATGGTTGTATGACATTGTTATCATAGTAATTCATATTTTGTCTATTCAATCCGTGGTATGGTTTCGTTTTCTCCATTATATCATTATGACTGATCACCCTAATGATAATCTAATAGTTTTAATTGCTTTGAAAGAAGAATTAACGGTTGAAAATAGACGAAATTCACATTAATTAACAAATCTCTTGAACAAGGTGATGTACGGTTAATGGTGGAAACCCGGAGGTTGTTTCTAATGCACCTAGTTTAGGGTATAGGTTACTACGACAGTGGAACCGACCTAGATTTAGGCAGTGAATTGTATCACGACAGTGAACAATTCTAACTACAGGCCACTACCCGGAACGAGAGACAAATTTGCTTAACTATGTGGAAATTCATACAACGAAAACCCGCGGTGAAACTGCAATCCTAAAGACTCCCATTTAAATTGATTAAACTAAACATTTGATCGATTGCTTTGTTTTCTTTTATTTCTCTTTTAATTTTTCAATCAACTCTCAAACCTTTTATTGGTCTAGCTGATCGCGAGTAGTTAGTAAGTAGTCTACCGACAGTTCAGTGTCCCTGTGTTCGACTCGGGCCTCACAAGGCCTATATTACTCTGACGCGTGCACTTGCATTATACGCATGGTAAAATCGTGTCAGGACGATATGTCCGCAGGTGAGGAGCAGGAGCAACAATAGTATCCAGAGATTTGGAGCGCAATGATAAAGAAGGATAAGATCTGGTGGGGTGTCAACTATAAGATAATCCTCATATCTATAGATTTAGCTATATGTTTACAATATTTAGAACTTAGACTAAAGACTTAGCTTCAAGATGATGAATGAGTTTCTGTGTTATAGCATAAATATTTCCTTTTGTAAGAATAGTGATGGAATGTGTATCTTTTAAAATTTGTGTGATTGATTATATTGTTGTTATGTATGCCCATTTTATATAATGTCCCCTTAAATACATGAGTTATGGATAACTCAGTGTTGTTTCCTCTATGTGCATGTGTGTACTTGAGAAGGATGTTACAAAATTAATATCTGAAATACAATAACAATTTACTGAAATTGCATCAGTTGCTTATTAGAATTAATACAGTAATGGGATACATAATATCTATGCGTGGATCGAATTAGGGTAAATGAACATTGAGTACTAGTTGAGTTAATACATCAATGCCAATCATTTCTTAATATCAACAGTTACACAGAACTAAAATATTGAGGTAAAGGACCGACTGTCTATTTATATATTAGTATTTACACGGCACGTCTAACAGACTAAGTACTCTAGGTATTGTGTCATGACTAGTTTTCAACCCAATTATCATCTAATCTGTTACTAATAGCATTTATGTTACACGATTTACCGAAAATAGAAGGCAGAAGAGACCGATTACCTTACATATTGTTGGACATGATCTCGCCTACTCGTATTTGGGTAGAAGCTAGCTGCAAATCTGGCCGGTCAGGTTTCCTTCTGCCTAGCTGGAAGTGGCCTAGGTGCCTCCCCTCACAGACATAGCAGTAGATGTTTTGGATTTCAGATCCCGCGAGGTTAAGATGCCAAGTTCCTACTGCAAAGCTCAGATCTAGTGGAAGTCGTAAGTGAAGCCATTAGATCCGAACTCTGCGTATTTAGTTGCAGTTGTGAGGATAGTAGCCAACATTCACCAACTTTGTAGGTGTGCAATCTCCTGCTGTCATCAGATCTAGCAATAATACGGACAAGGGTGTAGAGGAGTTCATGATGTGGGTAGCGGTGGTTTTGCCAGCCGGGTTTGCAAGGTTGGAAAAGCTGAGGCTGCTGTGTTAACTAGAACAAAATGCATCGTCAGCCACCCTGAACCTTGTAACGATTAGCAAACAAGCTACAAAAATACATGCATGCATCCATCTTAAAGCTTGTGGCCAATTGCAGGTAGCCATTGTTGGTAGCTCCTTTTTTGTGCTACAACAATTCTTGTAGCAAACAGAAACGTGTAGCAAATTTCATCCTAAACTCAACAGCGGCAACAACTATATTTGTGGCCTTATCATGTATAACAATTTGATCTCAACAACAAGGTCGTATTTGATTCTAATCAAACTGTAGCCTGCTATTAAGAAATACAATTTATTTCTAACACATATTTTCCATTATAAAAGAAAAACCTTACAGTAGTTCATAAGAGTATCAGTTACGTATATGTACAACATTGTAAGCAATTCAGCAACTAAACTATGACCACAGTTTCATTGGTTACATGAATCAGAAAATATTCCAACTGAACTTCATATTTACAACATTTGACAAATGTAACAGCTCCAACAAAGATGAATCTAGTCATGTCTGTGTCAAAACATCCAGCCATGTAATTTAGCCTTTCAAATACACAACATATATTGCATGCATTTCGAGTTTTCCACAATGTATAACTAGTTGCATCCATGTATACACCTGTAATGCATATATGATACAAATTATATAATTGGAAAGGCAAATATAATTAATAGAGAAATCAGATTTCATCTTATAAATATGGTTAACAAGAAAATTTAGCTAAGTAGAAACAATTTTCCGCGTTGAATATTATTAAGAACGAGTGCCCGACAAATATATCCATGTTTACTGATTAAAGATAATCAAGTGAGGGTGGTGACAATAGTTAGAAAACTTTTATGATGACTTTCATATTGCAGATTCTTGCTAGTAGCAGCAATAGAAGTATCTTTTGCGCTTCAACCAAAAGTTTAAAAGTAATGAACTATAGAGGATGCATGCATTAGATTATGGAAACAAATAATATAGTGATGATCAAATAGCATCGAATTGGAAAATGACAGTAATAAAAGGAAGAAAGCACAAATAAACATAGCTCCTCTGGACCGAAAACAAAAAGGAAAAGTTAGCTGCTCTAAAGCCCGTGGATCACGGGCCACCCAGCCCCATGCACATGCCACCGGGTTTCAAACCCCCACCAAGCCCACCTCTTCTTCAGTATGCTCCCACTTCTTTCTAGCCACAACCCATCACATGATGTACCACGTTCTTGCGATGCAGCTCTAAGACCCACAACAATAGCAACACCAACCTCCCATGCACACCCACCAAGCCTGCATCCTTCTCCCGACTCCCATGTATTCCTACCACCACAACCCCTCCCAATGACCCTGACAACACCCCCATAATCCTATAGATATCAACCCGTCATTATCCTAATAACATCTAGGGGGTTCCATCTCGCTCTCTTATATGAATCTACATGCTACTCATGTGGTTAATTAATTACTCCACTAACTAATTTAACTTTTCTTCTCTAGCATGTTTAGAGCAATTGTTTAATGGGAATTGGGATTACATGCCAAAAAGAACGAGGCTCAATGACTTGGGCCGAATATCAAGAAAAGTCATCATCTTTTTTTAATCATAGGAATATGTTGGTAAAAACCTCAATTCTTGATTCTCTAGATGATGAAGTCCATTGGTCCTAGAGTCCTAGAGAACTATTTAGTGTTACATCAATATCATATATACTATCTTTAAGAAGTCGGGATCTCATTTGCATGTGATAGGATCAAAAAGTATCAAAATGGTCTTGTGGGTCACCGTCTATGTGACATACAACTTACAAAAGCATAATTAACTAATGCGGAAGTATTCACTAAGTAGTGGATTACCAAAAATCACTAAAAATTAAAACCTTTTTGCCAAGAGGTCCATCAAATGAAAAATTTCTCACATAGAACAAAAGTAACATATTTACATTCTGTTTTTCAAAAATACATAACTTGTATCATCTCTTCCTATGAATTACAAGCATTAATTGTCCTATCAGGTTAAACACAGGCAGTATAAAATCTCAAGGCATTGAGCCAAAATCTCGAAAGCACTAACTACTACTCTGAGGACCTGAGAGTACAGAGACGACACATAGGACTCTATCTACATCTATACAAGGCATAACAGTCAGTGTCTCCACCTGAGACTTCACTGTTGTCCCTGCTGCTGTTGTAGCTGTCTTTCTCCTACTGAAAGATTTCTGCCTCCTCGTCCGCAACCACCTAAAAATATAGTTCCCAAGGGGGTGAGACAATTGTAAATTGTCCCAGCGAGAGATATAACTCTCCGCCAGAAACATTATTATTGCAGCTTAAGAAGATAAATATGCACAGGAATTATATTTGATTGACAGCAGCTAATTCAATGTCTAACTGATTAGAATATTATTCTTATATAAAAACATTGTAGTTGTAACTTGAAAGAACAACATGTCACTTATCCTTTAAGGAATATGAAGAACATGTATAACATTTATTCACTATAGAATTATTACTACAACATTAACTCTTTTCAGGCTTAGATCATATATCTAATGACTGGCATTGTCATTGTGGAGTCATGGCATGTAGCCATACTCTTTTCACAAGTGTTGGGATCTTAGTCCCTCAACTCACCAAGAACAATTCCATTTCTTAACAGGTTCATCATCATGATTATAGTATCTGGGTATTTGAACCAAGAACTCACCATAGGATACTTATTATCACTTATTAGGTAACTTAATACCTTCAGATTATTTAACCAAGGACATCCTAAATCTTGCTACATAATGTATTGCACATAGAACACAAAGTTCTATGATTCTTACTACACAAAGCATATGAAGGCTTATAAAGCCTATAAAACATTCTTAATAATAAAGAATCATAGCCCATACTTGGCTATGCTCATCTTCTCAACATATCTGCATGATTAGTAATCATGACATAATTACATATCAATATCATACAATTTGAGGGTTATCTTATTACTTTCATAACCCATTGGTCTGTATTTGAGCTTCACATAGGATTACCCTGTGTTAGAATTTCACATAATAATACTCTATATAAGGATTCACATAGCATTAACTTGTCATAGGATTTCACATAGCATTACCTTGTATTAGGGATCACATAGCATTAACTTTTATTAAAGTTTCACATAGCAACACTCTGTATCATTCATCAACAAATAAATTATCAACACACAACATGAGTTTCTTTCTCATCTTTTCCAGCATATGATTACATCATAGTTGGTAGGTTTGGATTAACCTTTTAATAAGGCACATTAGCCTACATTAAACAAAGTGTATTACATCCCAATGTAGCCATTGACATGACACATCTCATGTGTCATTCATCCAATTATACTGGACTTATAACACATCAAGGTATACTAGTATTGGGGTGTTGGATGTGATATCTATCATATCTTGATGTATCACTTCCCTCAACACCTTTATCTTACTTGAGTTCATACACTTAGCTTGTATTAGGGTATTACCCATCCTAATACTTTATGCACCAGTTCATCACATTTATTATGTAAGGTAGTGGTCATTAGTCACTCACTTAGAATATACAACCATTGCTAATATTATGGACTCATCCTTAAGTTAGAAACTTACAAAACGGCCATGCTAGGTCACTTGCAAATCAACTCCAAGTCAAGCATAGAGCACCACGGTCGTGCAACCAAGAACAGCCATGCAAGGGGAAGCCATCACGGTCGTGCTACCTTGCACGGTCGTGCTACAGAAGATCACCACGACCGTTTTACACCACCACGACTGCCATCATCCAACCCCTTTAGCTTAATTAGGAATAGTATTCTCCATATTTATAATTTGAGGATTCACATAGAATATTCCATACATTTGTGGATTTCACATAGTATTATTCTCCAATAGAGTTTTACATAGTCATCCTTCTATATCAAGCATTCACCTAGTATTATGTGAAATTAGGATTTCACAACACATCACCCAGTGATAGGACTTCACATAGAATTAGTAGCACAACCCTATATTAGGGTTTCATATAATTTTATCCCATTTTAGGGATTAGGGTTTATCATTCACATCCAAGTGGGGTTTCTCTTTCCTCATACCCAAATTAGGGTTAGGATATACAATTCCCATTAAATTAGGGTTTCCTTCATTGTTACACTAAGCTAGGGTTACATCATCACCCTGGATTTATGATAACACTCAGCTTTGCCCTAGATTAGGGTTTCACACATAGCATTGCTCTAATTAGGGTTAGGGCTCATTGATTAGGGTTCCATGATCTCATTATTATGGATCAAACCCTTATCACATAGTTTACTCATAAAGAGAGAATTAGAGCTTAATTATATAAATATTCATCTTTCTCACTCTCTCTCTCATCCTCTTTAGGATGTTAAGTACTCCAAGATTAATCTAGGTCAACTCTTCACTTGAGTACACATAGCTAGGATTAAGCTTCACAATCATCATGGGTCTACATCTTTAATAATCACATAGTTGATTGACCTTTGATCATATTCAATGTCCAAATGGTCTAATCAATTAACCCATCAATTATATAAGGAATTCAAAAGAATTGACCAATTAAACTTTCAATTCCACAAAGTGATCAATTGGGTTAACCATTGAAACCTTCAAATGCATTAAGTATCTAAATAGGTTCACCATATTGGACCTTCAATTACATGAGGTATTCAAATGGATTAACCATGTTGATCTTCACATAGTTGATTACTTAGACCCTCAATGATCTTGGTTCTCATACATCAATTGGTTGAAAACCATTTGAACAAGTTGTACTTGAAACCAATTGGATAAGGTAGGTATTGAAACCGTTTGCACTTTGGGTCTCCAAACGGTTTGAGATCGTTTGGTATCAAATGGTCTTGAGACCGTTTGGTACCAAACGGTTTTGAGACCGTTTGGTCCAAACCCTCTCAAAACTGCATGGACCAAAAAGGCACTTCAACACTCAATCGACTCAATGTTTCAATCCATGGACCAATTATAAATTGAACCACTAAAGCATCCATCAATTGGACCACTGAATCACCATTCAATTAGACCTTAAATTTATGGTTTTAAACCCAATTGAACTAGGTTTTATAATCAAGAAGACATCACTTAGGGTTTGAAATCGAGGATCCATAAATGGTTGACATTGTGGAATCAAATCAATTGAAATCAATGAACTATCATCATCACATAATATGACCAGACTTCAAACGGTCTTGGATGACCACCAAACGGTCTTGAGTCCATTTGGTTGATCTCCAAACGGTCTTGAGACCGTTTTCCCATTCCATCATCAAAATCCATGGCATCCAATTAGGGTTTTGGACCATTGGATTGATTATCAAATCAGCACTTAGTTGCAATTCAATGTGGTACCTTTGGACCTTCAAACACTTAGCCATACTTAACCCTAGACCTCCAAACGGTCTTGGGTGACCCCCAAACAGTCTTGAGACCGTTTGGGTAATCTGCAAACGATTTTGAAACCATTTGGGTCAATCAACCCAAAACATTATCTCAATCAATTTCAAAATCAGCACTTAGCCGATTAGGGTTTGCAATTAAGGAATCATTCACAATTGAAACCTTCAAGATCAACAAATTGAAACCATTGGATCAAGATCCAAGTACCACAGCATATATGTCCAAATGGTCAACCATTTCAAACGGTCAACCATCCCAAACGGTTTGGAATCCAAACCACCAAACGGTTTGGTGAAATTGTTTGGTCCCAACATTGAAACTGTTTGCCCTAGATATTTGGGGAGGTGTTTGCTTATGATGATGTCATCATCATCAAGCTCCAAACTCATGAAATCTTCGGTGATTTCCATGGAGATTGCATCAATCAACCAAACATAATTTCATAAATGTAGAAATGATCACCAATTGATAAGGAATTGATTGCAATAATAAAATTAAGGGTTCAAGTTATAAAACCCGCCTCCAATTGAGCTCCAAAGCTCCATGTTCACGACAAAAATGGTGGATGCAACTCCTTTCACCATTCCAAGGCTCGTCCTCAAGGTTTGAGTGAAAAGGAATGGTTAGAATTGAAGAGGAGATCGAAATAGGAAGAAATCCATAATTTATTTTCGATTTCCACCATGGAATCAAAGTGAAATGGATCAAGAACCTTACCAACAGGTTGGGGGTCGTCCTCCTGATCCTCCCAAGATCCCTTGGTCGTTTCCCAAGCAAGGAGAAGAAGTGGGGTCGAAAAAGCCTTTCATTTGGCTTGTAAAAGGTCCTTTTATAAAATTTCAATGAGAGAGAATATACTTTGCAAAAATCCATTTAATCCCAAAAATATGTCCGCCTCTTCCCCCTCATCTTCCTTAGGAACGAGGATATCTTGTTTTCCTCTTATTCCTATCAATTATCCATGATTTAAAGAAAAGCAAATCAAGCACCTTAAATCATATTATATTAATATCCATATGTGAGTGGATATTTCTTTATCTTATAAAATTGAGAGTGAGTTATCAATTCCCTTGGATATTTTCATGGTCCTTGAAAGGCTCAAGGATGTCCACACACATCTGAATCCAACCATTTTAATTTTGGTTGAAGGCCCTTTAATTAATACATTTATTTTTGCCCTAAATCGAGTTAGGGTTTCAATTAGGATTAAATCATGATTATTTTAATATCAAGATTCTCTCTCCTCCAAATTAATTCAAATGAGGCGCCCCTCTCATTTTATTTACTCCACATGTTTCCAAGAAGCATTAGGGACCTTATTGAAGTGGTAATTTGCATATTAAACCCTAGGTTTTGGGTAAATTGCACTTTACACCAAAACTAGGTTTTAATGCACAAGGATTGCTTTACAAGCTTAATCTTGGTGCCCAAGCTTGTGAAAACCATACCACTACATCATATTCATTCTTATGATGTCTCAACATCAGAGGAACATTTTATCATGTGAAATTTGCAAGATAACCCCTCAACTTGGGTAATTTGCACTTTAGTCCAAAATAAGCAAACATTGGTTCAACATTGTTCAAACAGGACCGAAATTGAAACATAAGTTTCTCATGAGCCCCAATTACTTTAACCAATATAAGTTTAAGTATATACTCAACCTTATTAGGCAAAACATCTAGGGTTAACACATAACCCAGGTCAGGGATGTTACAAATTATAAACCCCTAACAAGGATTTCGTCCCCGAAATCCCAGGAAAAAAGAGGGACAGATTATTCAGTTGTCATACCCTCAAGTCTCCACATAATATCTTAATATCATGGAGATATCATGGATTCTGTAATCCACACAAAGTTCCTTTCATTAATTCAACCTTATCACTATTTATGTTTATGCAGAGCATAAACCCCTAACATATGATGTCCATATTATTGAAAGGAGGAAGCATAAAAGAACATACTTCTATCATCACCCAAGAATATTTACCAAAAGAGAAACATACATATCAAACACAGATAATTCACTCAGCAATCCTTTATTTGTTTGGGAAAGTTCACTGAGAAAGCTCACTAAGCAATTAATTTAGAAATATTCACTGAGAAGGTTCACAAAGCAGTTTGTCTTAGAAGAATTCACTATGTAAGTTCACTAAGTATGTTTACTGAGTAATTTGTTTGGGAAAATATTCACTGCGAAAGTTCACTGAGTATGTTCACTAATAATATTGTTTTGAAAATATTCACTGAGCAAATTCACTGAGTATGTTAACTGAGAATGTTGTTTTGAAAATATTCACTAAGCAAGTTCACTAAGCAAGTTCACTGAGTATTTCGTTTTGAAGATATTCACTGAGAAAATTCACTGAGTATGTTCACTAAGAATTTTGTTTTGAAAATATTCACTAAGCAAGTTCACTAAGTATGTTCACTGAGTATTTTTTTTTGAAGATATTCACTGAGTAAATTCACTGAGTATGTTCACTAAGAATGTTGTTTTGAAAATATTCACTAAGAAAGTTCACTAAGTATGTTCACTGAGTATTTTGTTTTGAAGATATTCACTGAGCAAATTCACTGAGTATGTTCACTAAGAATTTTGTTTTGAAAATATTCACTGAGCAAGTTCACTGAGAATGTTCACTGAGAATATTGTTTTGAAAGTATTCACTGAGGAAGTTCACTGAGTATGTTCACTGAGTAATTTTTTTTGAAAATATTCACTGAGCAAGTGCACTGAGAATGTTCACTAAGAATATTCACTAAGTAATTTGTTTTGGAAAAATTCACTGAGAAACTTCATTGAGTATGTTCACTAAGTAGTTTATTTGGAAAAAATTTCACTTAGCTCTTCCTATTTAATTTCATTATACTCTCTAGATTGTTTCAGAATGACTACTTGATCAGAGTAATAAAAAAGATAACAATCTAAGAGTTTCATACTTGCTTAATCTACAATAATCATATACATGGCCATGCTATACACGTATTGATATTAGGTAGTATGCACTTTATTTACTATCATTTCCTCACTTTTCATATCATTATACACAGGATTTTTCATTCTTGAATTTTCTTCAGGCATCAGTTCTATATCTCATCCTTTAACACACAAATAAGGGAGATTATAAAGCATTTTAAGAAATCACTGAGTAAAATGTAGATTCTCATCTTCCTTGTGTCCTTATAGGACTAGTCAAAGGAAGCTCAAAAACAACTACAACACATAGAATCATGAAATAAAGTATCAGAATGAATATGTTTCATTTGACTATTACCCATCATCGTTATCTACTACTTTAAGTTGGCTCAACACATAGTGTTTAGTTATTTCATGTTGCTGCTTTTGCCTTTACTTAGTGACTACTGCCCTGGTGCACTAGGCATATATTGCACTAGTGACACCAAAAACATTGGCTTTTCACGATAACTAGGCAAATGTTTCTAAAATTATAGAGACCTTACCTTAATTCTCAGCTTATTGCCCCTCCTTGGGCACTTTAATCACAGATGTACTTATCTCTCTAAACTTATGGCAAAGTCTACTTTCTTGCCATTTGTTAATCTTTCCTACATTTCCACTGTTCCAACATGACCATGTCACTCAGGAATCCTTTCAAAGTCCAAAGTTTATGCATTAAAGACTGGTAACTTAGGTTGTAATACTAGTATCCAGTCTTTTATATGCATTATTGTTGTCATATCCTGCCCTTCAAGAGCATAACATAGGATTCTCTATCATGATTAGGTCAAGGTGGGAATGCTCAGGCACTTGTTCTCCTCTTGCCTGGTCCCATGCACCCTCTCCTGGTGCAAAAACATTGCCCTTAGCAATGTGTTCCTCATGTTCTCCAGTCATTTTCAAGTTCTTCTTCTCCTATGTGAGCAGAAGATACTATCAGATAAACTAGAAGACACTTAGAACAGACTCTACAACCTTAGTCCTATGTCTATGTAGACTCAGCGAACCTAGAGCTCTGATACCACTTAATTGTGGCATACAACTTACAAAAGCATAATTAACTAATGCGGAAGCGTTCACTAAGCAGTGGATTACCAAAAATCACTAAAAATTAAAACCTTTTTGCCAAGAGGTCCATCAAATGAAAACTCTCTCACATAGAACAAAAGTAACATATTTACATTCTATTTTTCAAAAATACATAACTTGTATCATCTCTTCCTGTGAATTACAAGCATTAACTATCATGTCAGGTTAAACACAGGCAGTATAAAATCTCGAGGCACTGAGCCAAAATCTTGAAAGCGCTAACTACTACTCCAAGGACCTGAGAGTACAGAGATGACACATAGGACTCTATCTACATCTATACAAGGCATAACAGTCAGTGTCTCCACCTAAGACTTCACTGCTGTCCCTGCTGCTGTTGTTGCTGTCTTTCTCCTACTGAAGGATTTCTGCCTCCTCGTCTGCGACCACCTAAAAATGTAGTTCCCACAGGGGTGAGCCAATTGTAAATTGTCCCAATGAGAGATATAACTCTCTTCTAGAAAAATTATTATTGAAGCTTAAGAAGATAAATATGAACATAGGAATTATATTTGATTGACAGCAGCTAATTCAATGTCTAACTTATTAGAATATTATTCTTATCTAAAAACATTGCAGCTGTAACTTGAAAGAACAACATGTCACTTATCCTTTAAGGAATATGAAGAACATGTATAACATTTATTCACTATAGAATTATTACTACAACATTAACTCTTTTCAGGCTTAGATCATATATCTAATGCCTGGCATTGTCATTGTGGAGTCATGGCATGTAGCCATACTCTTTTCACAAAGTGTTGGGATCTTAGTTCCTCAACTCACCAAGCACAATTCCATTTCTTAACAGGTTCATCATCATGATTATAGTATCTGGGTATTTGAACCCAGAACTCACCATAGGATACTTATTATCACTTATTGGGTAACTTAATACCTTCAGATTATTTAACCAAGGACATCCTAAATCTTGCTACATAATGTATTGCACATAGTATACAAAGTTCTATGATTCTTACTACAGAAAGCATACGAAGGCTTATAAAGCCTATAAAACATTCTTAATAATAAAGCATCATAGCCCATACCTGGCTATGCTCATCTTCTCAACATATCTGCATGATTAGTAATCATGACATAATTACATATCAATATCATACAATTTGAGGGTTATCTTATTACATTCATAACCCATTGGTCTGTATTTGAGCTTCACATAGGATTACCCTGTGTTAGAATTTCACATAATAATACTCTATATTAGGATTCACAAAGCATTAACTTGTCATAGGATTTCACATAGCATTACCTTGTATTAGGGATCACATAGCATTAACTTGTCTTAAAGTTTCACATAGCAACACTCTGTATCATTCATCAATAAATGAATTATCAACACACAACATGAGTTTCTTTCTCATCTTTGGTAGCATATGATTACATCATAGTTGGTAGGTTTGGATTAACCTTTTAATAAGGAATATTAGCCTACATTCAACAAAGTGTATTACATCTCAATGTAGCCATTGACATGACACATCTCATGTGTCATTCATCCAATTATATTGGACTTATAACACATCAAGGTATACCAGTATTGGGGTGTTGGATGTGATATCTATCATATCTTGATGTATCACTTCCCTCAACACCTTTATCTTACTTTAGTTCATACACTTAGCTTGTATTAGGGTATTACCCATCCTAATACTTTATGCACCTGTTCATCACATTTATTATGTAAGGTAGTGGTCATTAGTCACTCACTTAGAATATACAACCATTGCTAATATTATGGACTCATCCTTAAGTTAGAAACATACAAAACGGCCATGCTAGGTCACTTGCAAATCAACTCCAAGTCAAGCATAGAGCACCACGGTCATGCAACCAAGAACGGAAGTGCAAGGGGAAGCCATCACGGTCGTGCTACCTTGCACGGTCGTGCTACAGAAGATCACCATGACCGTTTTACACCACCACAGCTACCATCATCCAACCCCTTTAGCTTAATTAGGAATAGTATTCTCCATATTTATAATTTGAGGAATCACATAGAATATTCCATACATTTGTGGATTTCACATAGTATTATTCTCCAATAGAGTTTTACATAATTATCCTTCTATATCAAGGATTCACCTAGTATTATGTGAAATTAGAATTTCACAACACATCACCCAGTTATAGGACTTCACATAGAATTAGTAGAACAACCCTATATTAGGGTTTCATATACTTTTATCCCATTTTAGGGATTAGGGTTTATCATTCACATCCAAGTGGGGTTTCTCTTTCCTCATACCCAAATTAGGGTTAGGATATACAATTCCCATTAAATTAGGGTTTCCTTCATTGTTACAGTAAGCTAGGGTTACATCATCACCCTAGATTTATGATAACACTCATCTTTGCCCTAGATTAGGGTTTCACACATGGCATTGCTCTAATTAGGGTTTCACACATAGCATTGCTCTAATTAGGGTTTCACACATAGCATTGCTCTAATTAGGGTTAGGGCTCATTGATTAGGGTTTCATGATCTCATTATTATGGATCAAACCCTTATCACATAGTTTACTCATAAAGAGAGAATTAGAGCTTAAATATATAAACATTCATCTTTCTCACTCTCTCTCTCATCCTCTTTAGGATGTTAAGTACTCCAAGATTAATCTAGGTCAACTCTTCACTTGAGTACACATATCTAGGATTAAGCTTCATAATCATCATGGGTCTACATCTTTAATAATCACATAGTTGATTGACCTTTGATCATATTAGATGTCCAAATGGTCTAATTAATTAAACCATCAATTATATAAGGAATTCAAAAGAATTGACCAATTAAATTTCCAATTACACAAAGTGATCAATTGGGTTAACCATTGAAACCTTCAAATGCATTAAGTATCTAAATGGGTTCACCATATTGTACCTTTAATTACATGAGGTGTTCAAATGGATTAACCATATTGATCTTCACATAGTTGATTATTTAGACCCTCAATGATCTTGGTTCTCAAACATCAATTGGTTGAAAACCATTTGAACAAGTTGTACTTGAAACCAATTGGACAAGGTAGGTATTGAAACCGTTTGCACTTTGGGTCTCCAAACGGTTAGAGATCGTTTGGTCCCAAATGGTCTTGAGACTGTTTGGACTCAAACGGTCTTGAGACTGTTTGGACCCAAACAGTCTCGAGACCGTTTGCACCCAAACAGTCTCGAGACCGTTTGCACCCAAACAGTCTCGAGACCATTTGCACCCAAATGGTTGAGACCGTTTGGTCCAAACCCTCTCAAAACTGCATGGACCAAAAAGGCACTTCAACACTCAATCGACTCAATGTTTCAATCCATGGACCAATTATAAAGTGAACCACTAAAGCATTCATCAATTGGACCACTGAATCACCATTCAATTAGACCTTCAATTTAGGGTTTTAAACACAATTGAACTTGGTTTGATAATCAAGAAGCCATCACTTAGGGTTTGAAATTGAGGATCAATAAATGGTTGACATTGTGGAATCAAATCAATTGAAATCAATGAACTATCATCATCACATAATACGACCTGACCTCAAACGGTCTTGGATGACCATAAAATGGTCTTGAGACAGTTTGGTTGATCTCCAAATGGTCTTGAGACCGTTTTCCCATTCCATCATCAAAATCCATGGCATCCAATTAGGGTTTTGGACCATTGGATTGATTATCAAATCAGCACTTAGATGCAATTCAATTTGGTACCTTTGGACCTTCAAACACTTAGCAATACTTAACCCTAGACCTCCAAACGGTCTTGGGTGACCCCCAAACAGTCTTGAGACCGTTTGGGTAATCCCCAAACGGTTTTGAAACCGTTTGGGTCAATCAACCCAAAACATTATCTCAATCAATTTCAAAATCAGCACTTAGCCGATTAGGGTTTGCAATTAAGGAATCATTCACAATTGAAACCTTCAAGATCAACCAATTGAAACCATTGGATCAAGATACAAGTACCACAACATATATCTCCAAGTGTTCAACAATTTCAAACGGTCAACCATCCCAAACGGTTTGGAATCCAAACCACCAAACGGTTGCAAATCGTTTGGTCACCAAACGATTTGGTGAAACTGTTTGGTCCCAACATTGAAACTGTTTGCCCTAGATATTTGGGGAGGTGTGTGCTTATGATGATGTCATCATCATAAAGCTCCAAACTCATGAAATCTTCTGTGATTTCCATGGAAATTTCATCAATCAACCAAACTTAATTTCGGAAATGTAGAAACGATCACCAATTGATAAGGAATTGATTTCAATAATAAAATTAAGGGTTCAAGTTATAAAACCCACCTCCAATTGAGCTCCAAAGATCCATGTTCACGACAAAAATGGTGGATGCAACTACTTTCACCATTCCAAGGCTCGTCCTCAAGGTTTGAGTGAAAAGGAATGGTTAGAATTGAAGAGGAGATCGAAATAGGAAGAAATCCATAATTTATTTTCGATTTCCACCATGGAATCAAGGTGAAATGGATCAAGAACCTTACCAAGAGGTTGGGGGTCGTCCTCCTGATCCTCCCAAGATCCCTTGGTCGTTTCCCAAGCAAGGAGAAGAAGTGGGTTCGAAAAATCCTTTCATTTGGCTTGTTAAAGGTCCTTTTATCAAATTTCAATGAGAGAGAATATACTTTGCAAAAATCCATTTAATCCCAAAATTATTGCCGCCTCTTCCCGCTCATCTACCTTATGAATGAGGCTATCTTGTTTGCCTCTTATTCCTCTCAATTATCCATGATTTAAAGAAAAGCAAATCAAGCACCTTAAATCATATTATATTAATATCCATATGTGAGTGGATATTTCTTTTTCTTATAAAATTGAGAGTGAGTTATCCATTCCCTTGGATATTTTCGTGGTCCTTGCAAGGATCAAGGATTTACACACACATCTCAATCCAACCATTTTAATTTTTGTTGAAGGCCCTTTAATTAATACAATTATTTTTGCCCTAAATCGAGTTAGGGTTTCAATTAGGATTAAATCTTGATTATTTTAATATCAAGATTCTCTCTCCTCCAACTTAATTCAAATGAGGCGCCCCTCTCATTTTATTTACTCCACATGTTGCCAAGAATCATTAGGGACCTTATTGAAGTGGTAATTTTCATATTGAACCCTAGGTTTTGGGTAAATTGCACTTTACACCAAAACTAGGTTTTAATGCACAAGGATTGCTTTACAAGCTTAATCTTAGTGCCCAAGCTTGTGAAAACCAAACCAATACATCACATTCATTCTTCTGATGTCTCAACATCAGAGGAACATTTTATCATGTGCAATTTGCAAGTTAACCCCTCAACTTGGGTAATTTGCACTTTAGTCTAAAATAAGCAAACATTGCTTCAACATTGTTCAAACAGGACCGAAATTGAAACATAAGTTTCCATTGAGCCCTAATTACTTTTCCCAATATAAGTTTAAGTATCTACTCAACCTTATTAGGAAAAACATCTAGGGTTAACACATAACCCAGGTCAGGGATGTCACAAATTATAAACCCCTAACAAGGATTCCGTCTCCAAAATCCCAGGAAAAAGGAGGGACAGATTATTCAATTGTCATACACTCAAGTCTCCACATAATATCTTAATATCATGGAGATATCATGGATTATGTAATCCACACAACGTTCCTTTCATTAATTCAACCTTATCATTGTTTATGTTTATGTAGAGCATAAAACCCTAACATATGATGTCCATATTCTTGAAAGGAGGAAGCATAAAAGAACATACTTCTATCATCACCCAAGATTATTTACCAAAAGAGAAACATACATATCTAACACAGATAATTCACTCAGAAATCCTTTATTTGTGTGGGAAAGTTCACTGAGAAAGCTCACTAAGAAATTAATTTAGAAATATTCACTGAGAAGGTTCACTGAGCAGTTTGTCTTAGAAGAATTCACTAAGTAAGTTCACTAAGTATGTTTACTGAGTAATTTGTTTGGGAAAATATTCACTGAGCAAGTTCACTAAGTATGTTCACTAAGAATATTGTTTTGAAAATATTCACTGAGCAAATTCACTGAGTATGTTCACTGAGAATGTTGTTTTGAAAATATTCACTAAGCAAGTTCACTAAGTATGTTCACTGAGTATTTTGTTTTGAAGATATTCACTAAGCAAATTCACTGAGTATGTTCACTAAGAATTTTGTTTTGAAAATATTCACTAAGCAAGTTCACTAAGTATGTTCACTGAGTATTTTTTTTTGAAGATATTCACTGAGCAAATTCACTGAGTATGTTCACTAAGAATGTTGTTTTGAAAATATTCACTAAGCAAGTTCACTAAGTATGTTCACTGAGTATTTTGTTTTGAAGATATTCACTGAGAAAATTCACTGAGTATGTTCACTAAGAATTTTGTTTTGAAAATATTCACTGAGCAAGTTCACTGAGAATATTGTTTTGAAAGTATTCACTGAGGAAGTTCACTGAGTATGTTCACTGAGTAATTTGTTTTGAAAATATTCACTGAGCAAGTGGACTGAGAATGTTCACTGAGAATATTCACTAAGTAATTTGTTTTGGAAAAATTCATTGAGAAAGTTCACTGAGTATGTTCACTAAGTACTTTATTTGGAAAAAAATTCACTTAGTTATTCCTATTTAATTTCATTATACTCTCTAGATTGTTTCAGAATGACTACTTGATCAGAGTAATCAAAAAGATAACAATCTAAGAGTTTCATACTTGCTTAATCTACAATAATCATATACCTGGCCAGGGTATACAAGTATTGAGATTAGGTAGTATGCACTTTATTTACTATCATTTCCTCACTTTTCATATCATTATACACACAGGATTTTTCATTCTTGAATTTTCTTCAGGCATTACTTCTATATCTCATCTTTTAACACACAGATAAGGGAGATTATAAAGCATTTTAAGAAATCACTAAGTAAAATGTAGATTCTCATCTTCCTTGTGTCCTTATAGGACTAGTCAAAGGAAGTTGAAAAACAACTACAACACATAGAATCATGAAATAAAGTATCAGAATGAATATGTTTCATTTGACTATTACCCATCATGGTTATCTAGTACTTTAGGTTGGCTCAACACATAGTGTTTAGTTATTTCATGTTGTCGCTTTTTCCTTTACTTAGTGGCTACTACCCTGGTGCACTAGGCATATATTGCACTAGTGACACCAAAAACTTTGGCTTTTCAAGATAACTAGGCAAATGTTTCTAAAATTATAGAGACCTTACCTTAAATCTCAGCTTATTGCCCCTCCTTGGGCACTTTCTTCACAGATGTACTTATCTGTCTAAAGTTATGGCAAAGTCTACTTTCTTGCCATTTGTTAATCTTTCCTACATTTCCACTGTTCCAGCATGACCATGTCACTCAGGAATCCTTTCAAAGTCCAAAGTTTATGCATTAAAGACTGGTAACTTAGGTTGTAATACTAGTATCTAGTCTTTTATATGCATTAATGTTGTCCTATCCTGCCCTTCAAGAGCATAACATAGGATTCTCTATCTTGATTAGGTCAAGGTGGGAATTCTCAGGCACTTATTCTCCTCTTTCTTGGTCCCATGCACCCTCTCTTGGTGCAACAACATTGCCCTTAGCAATGAGTTCCTCATGTTCTCCAGTCATTTTCAAGTTCTTCTTCTCCTATGTGAGCAAAAGATACTATCAGATAAACTGGAAGACACTTAGAACAAACTCTACAACCTTAGTCCTATGTCTCTGTAGACTCAGCGAACCTAGAGCTCTGATACCACTTAATTGTGGCATACAACTTACAAAAGCATAATTAACTAATGCGGAAGCATTCACTAAGCAATGGATTACCAAAAATCACTAAAAAGTAAAACCTTTTTGCCAAGAGGTCCATGAAATGAAAACTTTCTCACATAGAACAAAAGTAACATATTTACATTCTGTTTTTCAAAAATACATAACTTGTATCATCTCTTCCTGTGAATTACAAGCATTAATTGTCCTGTCAGGTTAAACACAGGCAGTATAAAATCTTGAGGCACTGAGCCAAAATTTTGAAACCACTAACTACTACTCCGAGGACCTGAGAGTACAGAGACGACACATAGGACTCTATCTACATCTATACAAGGCATAATAGTCAGTGTCTCCACCTGAGACTTCACTGCTGTCCCTGCTGCTGTTGTTGCTGTCTTTCTCCTACTGAAGGATTTCTGCCTCCTCGTCCGCGACCACCTAAAAATGTAGTTCCCACGGGGGTGAGACAATTGTAAATTGTCCCAGCGAGAGATATAACTCTCCGCCAAAAGCATTATTATTGCAGCTTAAGAAGATAAATATGCACATGGGAATTATATTTGATTGACAACAGCTAATTAAATGTCTAACTTATTATAATATTATTCTTATCTAAAAACATTGCAGTTGTAACTTGAAAGAACAACATGTCACTTATCCTTTAAGGAATATGAAGAACATGTATAACATTTATTCACTATAGAATTATTACTACAACATTAACTCATTTCAAGCTTAGATCATATATCTAATGCCTGGCATTGTCATTGTGGAGTCATGGTATGTAGCCATACTCTTTTCACAAAGTGTTGGGATCTTAGTCCCTCAACTCACCAAGCACAATTCCATTTCTTAACAGATTCATCATCATGATTATAGTATCTGGGTATTTGAACCCAGAACTCACCATAGGATACTTATTATCACTTATTAGGTAACTTAATACCTTCAGATTATTTAACCAAGGACATCCTAAATCTTGCCACATAATGTATTGCACATAGTACACAAAGTTCTATGATTCTTACTACACAAAGCATATGAAGGCTTATAAAGCCTATAAAACATTCTTAATAATAAAGCATCATAGCCCATACCTGGCTATGCTCATCTTCTCAACATATTTGCATGATTAGTAATCATGACATAATTACATATCAATATCATACAATTTGAGGGTTATCTTATTACATTCATAACCCATTGGTCTGTATTTGAGCTTCACATAGGATTACCCTGTGTTAGAATTTCACATAATAATACTCTATATTAGGATTCACATAGCATTAACTTGTCATAGGATTTCACATAGCAATACTTTGTATTAGGGATCACATAGCATTAACTTTTATTAAAGTTTCACATAGCAACACTCTGTATCATTCATCAACAAATGAATTATCAACACACAACATGAGTTTCTTTCTCATCATTGCCAGCATATGATTACATCATAGTTGGTAGGTTTGCATTAACCTTTTACTGAGGCATATTAGCCTACATTCAACAAAGTGTATTACATCTCAAAGTAGCCATTGACATGACACATCTCATGTGTCATTCATCCAATTATACTGGACTTATAACACATCAAGGTATACCAGTATAGGGGTGTTGGATGTGATATCTATCATATCTTGATGTATCACTTCCCTCAACACCTTTATCTTACTTGAATTCATACACTTAGCTTGTATTAGGGTATTACCCATCCTAATACTTTATGTACTAGTTCATCACATTTATTATGTAAGGTAGTGGTCATTAGTCACTCACTTAGAATATACAACCATTGCTAATATTATGGACTCATCCTTAAGATAGAAACTTACAAAATGGCCATGCTAGGTCACTTGCAAATCAACTCCAAGTCAAGCATAGAGCACCACGGTCGTGCAACCAAGAATGGTCGTGCAAGGGGAAGCCATCACGGCCGTGCTACCTTGCACGGTCGTGCTACAGAAGATCACCACGACCGTTTTACACCACCACGACTGCCATCATCCAACCCCTTTAGCTTAATTAGGGATAGTATTTTCCATATTTATAATTTGAGGATTCACATAGAATATTCCATACATTTGTGGATTTCACATAGTATTATTCTCCAATAGAGTTTTACATAATCATCCTTCTATATCAAGGATTCACCTAGTATTATGTGAAATTAGGATTTCACAACACATCACCCAGTGATTGGACTTCACATAGAATTAGTAGCACAACCCTATATTAGGGTTTCATATACTTTTATCCCATTTTAGGTATTAGGGTTTATCATTCACATCCAAGTGGGGTTTCTCTTTCCTCATACCAAAATTAGGGTCAGGATATACAATTCCCATTAAATTAGGGTTTCCTTCATTGTTATACTAAGCTAGGGTTACATCATCACCCAGGATTTATGATAACACTCAGCTTTGCCCCAGATTAGGGTTTCACACATAGCATTGCTCTAATTAGGGTTTCACACATAGCATTGCTCTAATTAGTGTTAAGGCTCATTGATTAGGGTTTCATGATCTCATTATTATGGATCAAACCCTTATCACATAGTTTACTCATAAAGAGAGAATTAGAGCTTAATTATATAAACATTCATCTTTCTCACTCTCTCTCTCATCCTCTTTAGGATGTTAAGTACTCTAAGATTAATCTAGGTCAACTCTTCACTTGAGTACCCATAGCTAGGATTAAGCTTCAAAATCATCATGGGTCTACATCTTTAATAATCACATAGTTGATTGACCTTTGATCATATTAGATGTCCAAATGGTCTAATCAATTATACCATCAATTATATAAGGAATTCAAAAGAATTGACCAATTAAACTTTCAATTCCACAAAGTGATCAATTGGGTTAACCATTGAAACCTTCAAATGCCTTAAGTATCTAAATAGGTTCACCATACCTTCAATTACATGAGGTATTCAAATGGATTAACCATGTTGATCTTCACATAGTTGATTACATAGACCCTTAATGATCTTGGTTCTCATACATCAATTGGTTGAAAACCATTTGAACAAGTTGTACTTGAAACCAATTGGACAAGGTAGGTATTGAAACCGTTTTCACTTTGCGTCTCCAAACGGTTTGAGATCGTTTGGTCCCAAACTGTCTTGAGACCATTTGGACTCAAACGGTCTTGAGACTGTTTGGTCCAAACCCTCTCAAAACTGCATGGACCAAAAAGGCACTTCAACACTCAATCCACTCAATGTTTCAATCCATGGACCAATTATAAATTGAACCACTAAAGCATTCATAAATTGGACCACTGAATCACCATTCAATTAGACCTTCAATTTAGGGTTTTAAACCCAACTGAACTAGGTTTGATAATCAAGAAGCCATCACTTAGGGTTTGAAATCGAGGATCCATAAATGGTTGACATTGTGGAATCAAATCAATTGAAATCAATGAACTATCATCATCACATAATATGACCTGACCTCAAACGGTCTTGGATGACCACCAAACGGTCTTGAGACCATTTAGTTGATCTCCAAACGGTCTTGAGGCCATTTTCCCATTCCATCATCAAAATCTGTGGCATCCAATTAGGGTTTTGGACCATTGGATTGATTCTCAAATCAACACTTAGTTGCAATTCAATTTGGTACCTTTGGACCTTCAAACACTTAACCATACTTAACCCTAGACCTCGAAACGGTCTTGGGTGACCCCCAAATGGTCTTGAGACCATTTTGGTAATCCCCAAAAGGTTTTGAAACCGTTTGTGTCAATCAACCCAAAACATTATCTCAATCAATTTCAAAATTAGCACTTAGCTGATTAGGGTTTGCGATTAAGAAACCATTCACAATTGAAACCTTCAAGATCAACCAATTGAAACCTTCAAGATCAAGATACAAGTACCACAGCATATATCTCTAAATGGTCAACCATCCCAAACGGTTTGGAATCCAAACCACCAAACGGTTGCAAACTGTTTGGTCACCAAATGGTTTGGTGAAACTGTTTGGTCCCAACATTGAAACCGTTTGTCCTAGATATTTGGGGAGGTGTGTGCTTATGATTATGTCATCATCATGAAGCTCCAAACTCATGAAATATTCTGTGATTTTCATGGAGATTGCATCAATCAACCAAACTTAATTTCGGAAATGTAGAAATGATCACCAATTGATAAGGAATTGATTGCAATAATAAAATTAAGGGTTCAAGTTATAAAACCCACCTCCAATTGAGCTCCAAAGCTCCATGTTCAAGGAAACAATGGTGTATGCAACTCCTTTCACCATTCCAAGGCTCGTCCTCAAGGTTTGAGTGAAAAGGAATGGTTAGAATTGAAGAGGAGATCGAAATAGGAAGAAATCCATAATTTATTTTTGATTTCCACCATGGAATCAAGGTGAAATGGATCAAGAACCTTACCAACAGGTTGTAGGTCGTCCTCCTTATCCTCCCAATATCCCTTGGTCGTTTCCCAAGCAAGGAGAAGAAGTGGGGTCGAAAAAGCTTTTCATTTGGCTTGTAAAAGGTCCTTTTATACAATTTCAATGAGAGAGAATATACTTTGCAAAAATCCATTAAATCCCAAAAATATGGCCGCCTCTTCCCCCTAATCTTCCTTTGGAACGAGGATATCTTGTTTCCCTCTTATTCCTCTCAATTATCCCTGATTTAAAGAAAAGCAAATCAAGCACCTTAAATTATATTATATTAATATCCATATGTGAGTGGATATTTCTTTTTCTTATAAAATTGAGAGTGAGTTATCCATTACCTTGGATATTTTCGTGGTCCTTGAAAGGATCAAGGATTTCCACACACATATGAATCCAACAATTTTAATTTTGGTTGAAGGCCCTTTAATTAATACATTTAAATTTTCCCTAAATCGAGTTAGGGTTTCAATTAGGATTAAATCTTGATTATTTTAATATCAAGATTCTCTCGCCTCCAACTTAATTCAAATGAGGCACCCCTCTCATTTTCTTTACTCCACATGTTGCCAACAAGCATTAGGGACGTTATTGAAGTGGTAATTTGCATATTGAACCCTAGGTTTTGGGTAAATTGCACTTTACACCAAAACTAGGTTTTAATGCACAAGGATTGTTTTACAAGCTTAATCTTGGTGCCCAAGCTTGTGAAAACCATACCACTACATCATATTCATTCTTATGATGTCTAAAAATCAGAGGAACATTTTATCATGTGCAATTTGCAAGTTAACCCCTCAACTTGGGTAATTTGCACTTTACTCCAAAATAAGCAAACATTGCTTCAACATTATTCAAATAGGACCAAAATTGAAACATAAGTTTCTCATGAGCCCTAATTACTTTTCCCAATATAAGTTTAAGTATCTACTCAACCTTATTAGGAAAAACATCTAGGGTTAACACATAACCCAGGTCAGGGATGTTACAGTCTATGTCGTTCTTTTGACAGAACTTGAAATGAGAAGACACTTCAAATACAAAAGATATACTGCATGCATTTCGAGTTTTTGATAATGTATAACTAGTTGCATCCATGTATACACCCATAATTCATATATGATACAAATTATATAATTAGAAAGGCAAATATAATTAATAGAGAAATTAGATTTCATCTTATAGATATGGTTAACAAGAAAATTTAGCTAAATACAAACAATTTTCGGCGTTGAATATTGTTTAGAATAAGTGCTTGGAAAAAATATCCATGTATATTGATTAAAGATAATCAAGTGAGCCACTAAAGGGCATCATGAGGCACGTGCCTCACCCTATAGTGGTGGAATTCATTTTAAACAGCATGAGGCCTAAGCTCATCTGTTAAAGAGTGCCCATTCAGTCATGCTAACCCCTGTTTGTTTGATCTGTTGGACGGTTAACAGGAGACTGAATAACGTTGCACAGTTGTAGGCTATATACTCATAGATCGAAGAATGGGTATTTGAAGATATTAGATAATCTTTTGATAAAGTGGGATGGTACTATACTTCAAGCCTAATATTTGGAGTCTATCGGCCTCTCTTCAGATCTCTATACTGCCATGGCATTTAAACAAATCATAAGTGAGGTATCCTTTTATTTCCACTTCACATCAGACTTCAAAATCTGACACTCACGTTTCTTAAATATCCATGGTAAGAGATTGTCGGCTATCACTATACTATTTCATAATTTTACATATTTCTCTAATCTAATTTGAATCTATATGTGTGTACATCTTTACCTTTTTTCATCGGTGCCATAAAGTTTAAGTATATTTGTCATTGTCATTGTTGACCATGAGAATTTATTTATACAGTTGATTTTTTACTTTGCTCCTACTTTCTTTAAACACGTAATATTTAGAAACTGAAATATTGGCAATCCAATCACAATTGATGTGGAGAGTTGAGTATGTCTTACAAGTAGGTGAGATATCTGATACTGGTATACATTGTAAAGCGAGTAGTGTGCTTTCAATGTCCAACGTCGCTATGTCACTCGATGGGAAAGACTTCATTTGTAGAATAGGAGTGATATGTTTTTATTGATTATTTAATTATCTAGGTTTCATATAGTGGTTACAACATAATTTTTTGTAAAATAAACATTTTGGTTAGTGCAAAATTCAATCGACACAATTTCCAACTTCTAAAAAAACCTGAACTCAGATTCAGATCGAAATTTTACCATCAACATTCAACCAGATGCTTCTCTGACTTGAAGCCAACCTCAAAATGGATTCCTAACAGTCCTAATTATAAGAGATATCTCCATAGTTCTTGCCCTAGATTAATGTTATCTACTCTCTAAGAGGACATGCATGATATTTTCTATAATTTTTTTCTCTTATAAGTCTATTATTTATATTGATTGTGGACATTTAGTATCATTTTTTATCTACAACAATAAACATTACGGTGAAAACAATAGCATGTTACTCTCAGTGCCTCACCCATATCATAATCTTAGTTCTGCCACTGCCAAGCCTGCATCCTTCTCCCGACTCCCCTATACTCCTACCACCACAACCCCTCCCAATGACCCCAACAACACCCCCATAATCATATAGATATCAACCCATCAATACCCTGATAACACCTAGGGAGTTCCATCTCACTCTCTTATATGAATCTACATGCCACCGCTGTGGTTAATTAATTACTCCCCTAACTAATTCAACTTTTCTTCTCTAGAATATTTAGAGCAATTATTTTAATGGGAATGGGGTTTACATGCCAAAAAGAACGAGGCTCAATGACTTGGGCCAAATATCAAGAAAAGTCATCAACATTTTTTAATCATAGGAATCTGTGGATAAAAACCTCAACTTTTAATTCTCTAGATGATGAAGTCCATAGGGCCTAAAGTCCTAGAGAACTGTTTAGTGTTACAACAATATCATATATACAATCTTTAAGAAGTCAGGATCTCATTTGGATGTGATAAGATCAAAAAGTATCAAAACGGTCTTGTGGGTCACCGTCTATTTTGTTCATTTGACAGAAATTGAAATGAGAAGACACTTCAAATACACAAGATATACTACATGCATTTCGAGTTTTTGATAATGTATAACTAGTTGCATCCATGTATACACCTATAATGCATATATGATATGAATTATATAATTGGAAAGGTAAATATAATTAATAGAGAAATTAGTTTTCATCTTATAGATATGGTTAACAAGAAAATTTAGCTAAATACAAACAATTTTCAGCGTTGAATATTGTTTAGAACAAGTTCCCAGAAAAAACATCCATGTTTACTGATTAAAGATAATCAAGTGGCCACTAAAGGGCATCATGAGGCATGTGTCTCACCTTGTAGTAGTGGAATTCATTTTAAGCCGCATGAGGCCTAAGCCCGTATTTAAAGAGTGTCCATTTAATCATGTTAATCCATGTTTGTTTGATCGGCTTGACGGTTAACATGAGACAAAATAAGATGCACAGTTGTAGGCTATATACTCCTTGATCGGCGGATGGCTATTTGAAGACATTGGATAATCTTTTGATATAGTGGGAGTGTACTATACTTCAAGCCTAATATTTGGAGTCTGTTGGCCTCTCTTTAGATCTCTATACTTTCATGGTATTTAAACAAATTGTAAGCGAGGTAACCTTTGATTTCGACTTCACATTAGACTTCACTGTGAGAGAAAGGACCCTTGATTATTTGGAGTTTTGAAGACATGGCATGCCTAGGATTTGGGTGTCATCTCCTTGAGATGAGATAGTGGATAATATGGGGATAAGTTGGTTCAGCTAGATATCCTAAAGCCATTGGGAGAGTTATCTCATGAAACCATTGGTTGAGGAGAGATAGGGGTGAGAGGATGTCTTGTCACTATTTTGCTCTTAATGGAAGGTTGGTGTTGATCCTAGATCATTTTGCCCAAAACACGATAAGGTCCCGTGTCACGCCTCCCTAAGGTTCCAAGTTATTCGGACCATAGTGACACATTAAATTATTCCAATATTAATCGGTATCATCCATCACTTTAATAAAAAGGTAACCAAACTTCTAAAAATACTATATGTCATTAGGATTATTCAATTAAGTCCAAATTTCAGTAGAACATTCAATTTACCATTATACATGTTTAGGAAAATTTTGGGCTCAGAAGTAGTACAATAAATACCTTTCTCTTTCTAATTACGTATTTACTTGATTTAGACACCTAGGACACAAACAATCACATAATTATCTCAATTCATGTAATTATTTTCAAAAAGTATTATCTCATGTGATCCCAAGTATTAAGTCATAATATGCTTATTTGATATTTGAATACTTGGAATCCTAATAAAGTCTAGATAATCACCCCTTTAATTATCTAGGTCATTTATCCTCTTAGAATTTTCTAGAATCTTCTAGACTTTACATCATTATCTCATAATGCGTTTATTAATCGTTTCACAAGATTATAGACACCATATTGTGCATGAAATTCCTATTCTTTTTACCTTAGATCTCATGGATCTATATGTCACTCTAAAAGCCTAATTGGGCCTAGATTGGATTACATGGCCCATAACTCATGCATAGTCCCTCCATTGAGTCCACAAGCCTATATATCTTTCTAATTATGAGACAATCCATATAAACAAGTTCTTCATTCAATAGTCCACAATTTCAGACATAGCTGAAAACTCTAGATTTCAGTATATTCTGTTGAATTCTATAATAACTATAGGAATTCTATTTTAGATGATTTTTATCCATTTGATTGTTTGCTTTGCTCCTACTTTCTTAAAAAATGTAATATTTAAGAAAATTGAAATATTAGCAATCTAACCACAATTGATGTGGAGGGTTGAGTATGTCTTACAAGTAGGTGAGATATCTGATATTGGTATACATTGTAATGCGAGTAGTGTGCCTTCAATATCCAACATTGCTATGTCACTCGATGGGAAAGACTTCATTTTTAGAATAGGAGTGATATATTTTTATTGATTATTTATAATGTAGGTTTCATATAGTGGTTATAACATAATGTTTCGTAAAATAAACATTTTGGTTAGTGCAAATTTCTATCGACACGATTTCTAACTTCTTGAAAGTCATGAACTCAGATTTAGATCAAAATGTTACCATCGACATCCAACCAGATGCTTCTCTGACTTGAATCCAACCTCAAAATGGATTCCTAATAGTCCTAATTATAAGATATATCTCCAAAGTTCTCACCCTACATTAATGTTATCTACTCTCGAAGAGGACATGCATGATATTTTCTATAACTTTTTTCTTAAAAGTCTATTATTTATATTGATCGTGGATATTTCATATCAGTTTTATGTACAACAATAAACATTACGGTGATAAAAATAGCATGTTACTCTCAGTGCCTTACCCATCTCATAATCCTCATTCTTCCACTGCCAAGCCTGCATCCTTCTCCCGACTCCCTTGTACTCCTACAACCACAACCCCTCCTAATGACCCCGACAACACCCTGATAATCCTATAGATATCAACCCATCATTACCCTGATAACAACTAGGGGGCTCCATCTGACTCTCTAATATGAATATACATGCAACCCCTATGGTTAATTAATAACTCCCCTAACTAATTCAACTTTTCATCTCTAGCATGTTTAGAGCAATTGTTTTAATGGGAATTCAGTTTACATGCCCAAAAAAATGAGGCTCAATGACTTGGGCCGAATATCAAGAAAAGTCATCAGCTTTTTTTAATCATAGGAATCTGTGGATAAAAACCTCAACTTTTGATTTCCTAGATGATGAAGTCCATTGGGCCTATAGTCCTAGAGAACTGTTTAGTATTACAGCAATATCATATATACAATCTTTAAGAAGTCTGGATC
Organism: Alisma plantago-aquatica; assembly: GCA_963693085.1. Classification (NCBI taxonomy): domain Eukaryota; kingdom Viridiplantae; phylum Streptophyta; class Magnoliopsida; order Alismatales; family Alismataceae; genus Alisma; species Alisma plantago-aquatica. Next base: position 1,178,947,995 of record OY856410.1, read on the forward strand.
TCATTTGGATGTGATGTGATCAAAAAGTATCAAAGTGGTCCTATGGGTCACCGTCTATGTCGTTCTTTTGACAGAACTTGGAATGAGAAGACACCTTAGAAATGCAAATGAATGTAACATCTTCTTAGGAAAGTACAACTTGTATAAATATGTTGGGGATTTAGTTATGGTATGATAAACTAGGGAATCTTGAAAAAAATGATGCTAATGAATTTTCTAAAACATATTTGAATGGATAAAAATTGAATTTATATATACTATTGAGAGGTTTATTGTTGGTTTTTGTGATCATTTTAATGAAATATTTATAAGAAAGAGAAATCTTGTCCTAGAATAAATAATGAAAGAAGGGGCTTGTATATTTACCCACTATTTGGGTTCAGGGGATGAAGCGGAAAACGAGGAGGCTGTCAGAGGGCATTCTTCCTGCAAAAGTGAGAGGAGAATCAACAAGAAGAACACCCATTGTATAATAAGCCAAGTAAGAGGTATGGCGTACCTTTATCACAGATATCCTAACCATCACGTATCAAATTCTTGATGTCAAGTATGTATCCCAGGTCAAACCATGATCAAGACAAGATCATATGTACAAACATCAGATTCCTCATCATCTTAACCCTAGTTATGTCCATTAGGGTTTATATTCATTATAATAGATCTTCTCATCTTTACTTGTATCTTGTCTGGGAATTATCTTATTGATATTATTTTTCAATTATGTTACAGATTAGGCATTTGAACATTAGGTTCCACATCATTTTGTGTACATATTAACCCTATGTTATATACTTTATTTCAATTAGGGTTTCAAACTATCTAGTATGAGCCGTTATCATATAATCACGAATTATGTGTATCATCATGATCTCAGAATTTGACATAAGGTTACATATACTATTAGGAACATATTCAGAAAATTCCATCATTTATTAACAATAAATGTATTTCTATATTTTATTTAGGGTTATTAGCCATAGATAGCTATATGGAGCAAAATACATCATTTTATGAAAAAAGATCACCATCTCTGGCATTATATGGTTTCTCTACCATTTTTAGGAATTAGTAGCACATTTCTATAATTTTAGTCCATCTTTTGATATTTATAACACATTATATAAGCATTTCATAACTTACATGATATTCCTGACATGAGTGCATCAAAAGCCTGATTTTACTTTCTCATTGCGTTTTACATATTTTTCTGAGAATTTCGGTACCTTGTTCATATTTTTGGACGTCAGAGCTATTTATTATGAATTATTGAAGATATGAGAGTTTTACCTTTATGGGCCTATTAGAAGTCGCCATGTGGCCATTAAGGCGCCTCCTGGCTCTGCTTGGTTCCGATTTAGTGGCTGGTTCTCTTTGTCTCGGCCGGGTTTAGGGTTCTAGACCCGATTCCTTATTTGGTCCGCTTCTTTCTCCGCGTGGATCGCCTTCTCCCTGCCCGCTTGCGTTGCACGCACCCGCCGATGCAAGGCCCTGGTGTCCGCCAGGTCTCCAGCGCACGAGACCCGCCGCCGTGGCCAGCATCCCCGGCGTGCAATTAGCTGCCAGGTCTTCCCTCCTCGTCGCCTCGTTCACATCCGAAACCAGCATCGAGGAATCGTGCTGCTGCAGTGCGGCGTGGTGTTCCTGTCGCCGCCATGGCAGGGACTGCCGGCGAGAAAAGCCCAGCAAGTCTGGGCGTCCTTGTCACTGATCTCGCTGCCGCCAGGGCTCTCCTCCGGCGTGGATTAGGATGGCTTTCTTTCTCTCTCGCGTGAGCGCCAGGGTGGCCGGCGTCCGTGTGCGTTATTCCCTGACTCACGCCACGGCCAGGTCGCAGAACAACGCTAATAGATCTCGCGATGGTTGATCGATCGTCATCAACAACTTCCAATGACGTACAGTCTTCTCTTGTTCTCTCTCCATACTTCTGGCTTGCGGCCATTCCTGCTGTGGCTACTGCTCGTGACTGGAGTAACTTGCCACCACCGCTGGGTTTTGGCTTCCATGGGTCTCCGTGTGCATTGTTGTGGGTGCGGGAACTGTGGTCCGTTTGTGCACGCAGCCGCCAACTGATCTCCTCCAGCTAGCAAAAGCGGAAAGCTTCCTCCTCCTCGTCAACTTATGGTGGAGAAGTATGACGCAACACTCACCACAAACTGAGTTCTATGAGGGGTTGTTCGATTCCTCTCCTCATGCCGAAGGTAACTGCATGCACTCCCACGCCTTTCACCCCACTATTGGTGATCGTGGCTGTGTGGACAACTGTAAACCTCCTTGCTGGATGTCGTCCAATCAATTAAAGGCTAGGATCAGCATTCCTAAAGGGCCGATCCATGGCTTCTCAAGAAAAATTCTACACATAACTGGCCATCCACCCGCACCCCTACCCGGACCTCACCACTGTCACCCGGTTCTTAGGAATAGCTGTCAGCAATAAAGTAATAAAAAATGAGAGAAGTAGAAGAGAGAGAAAATATTTTTGTCCATAATTTTCAATCTGGAGCATATTTTTCGATTAAATAAATTGAATTAGAATCCTTGTAGAAAATACTTTCCAACGAGACTAGTGTTGACATATTTGGAAATAATAATAATACGTGAGAAACATAGTACTATATATTAGAATATCATACACATGTTCTGGGTACAAACGTACAATACTCGTGAGTACTGTACTTTTGAATGAAGGAGGATCAACACTACTCATGAGTACTGTACTTATGGATCCATAAGTACTGTATCCACTTGTTAATACTCAAACATAAGTCCAGTACCTAACAAATTACAAAACCAAGCATAATTGTATAACTCATGTAGAAATATAAGTACATTATCTATGGAATCGCATAACAACATTCTGGACAATTTATTTTACAAAATGCAGACATAAGTTGAGTACGCACTTGTTAATGACCTCAAAAGTACAATGCACATCAGATCAAGAATCACCTATAAAATGAAACCATAAGTATTGTACCCACTTGTTAATTTCAACTCAGTTACTGACGCATAAGTACAATACCTAACAAATTATAAATCAAACATAATTGTATAACTTGTCTAGAAATATAAGTACAATACCTACAAATTTCCATAGCAACATTTGTCATCTGGAATTTCTTTTTACAAAATATGGACATAAGTTGAGTACCCACTTGTTAATGATCTCAAAAGTACAATGCACATCAGATCAAGAATCAACTATAAAATGCAACCACAAGTATTGTACCCACTTGTTAATTTCAACTCATTTACTCAAGCATAAGTACAGTACCTAACAAATTACAAAATCAAGCATAATTGTATAACTAGTCTAGAAGCATAAGCACAATACCTACAAAATCTCATAGCAACATTGGTCATCTAGACAAATATTTATTTCAAAATGTAGACATAAGTTGAACACCTACTTGTTAATGATCTCAAAAGTACAATGCACATCAACTCAAGAGATCAACTATAAGATGCATCCATAAGTACGGTACCCACTTGTTTATTTAAACTCAGTTACTAAAGCATAAGTACAGTACCTAGCATATCATAAAAGCATGTATAATTGTATAAATGGACTAGAAACATAAGTACAGTACATACAGAATTCCATAACAACAATATGAATGTTTGTATATGACATATTGTACCTCACAACACAATTATCGTACCCCAAAACATAGGTATTATACCTTGACATATGAATATTATATTTCTCTCATATTAGTATTACTCCAAAATATATCAACATTGATCTAGTTAGAAAGTATTTTTATAAGGAATGTAATGCTTTTTATTTCATAAAAAAATTCATTCAAAATTGAAAGTTATGAAGAAAATAGTTTTCTCTCTCCTCTTTTAATTCCCCTTTTCGCTTTAAATTAGGCAGTCAGCAACGCCCCCCACCCAACCACTGGGTGGGCGCCCGGGTGGGGGAGTGGGCGTGGGTAGCGTGGCTCCTTCTGAAAGGGGGCGTCGGCCTATATACGTCAGAAAGGGGTAGTGTGACAATGATTTACCAAATCTTAGGGTATAAGTATACAATCTTGTTACATTGTGCTCCACAAAGCACATTATTTCACACATTTCAAACCTAAATAACTTCCTCTGGGATCCTCCAATCTTCATGTAATTTTAATCATATATTTACTTCAATTCAATCTACTTCCCATCCAACTTCGGTCCCAAGACTCATTTATTTGACCATTCAATTATGTACTTCAAAAGTGTTATAAATTTATGGATCATAATCGTGATGTCAACATCAATCTTCACCATCCAAGCTTTTCCAAAGGACTTATAACTCTCAAATAACTCAATATGCATGAATTCACTTATGTTATTAACTATTTGGAAAATCTAAAAGTTCAGTCCATCACATCCTACACACCTTAGAAGAAATTTTGTATTTGAAATTAAGCTAAAATCCAGTCTATCACACATGCTCTTCATATTCCTTCTTAAATTATTAATTATTCTACTGCTTAGTGATAATTGCCTATTATTTCTTGACCTATGTTACATGTTAGATACATATCATTTTGCTGAATCTGCTCAATTAGTAATTATGTTATCTATCTGCTACCACCCATTCCGTGTGTAACCACGATCGTCGTCTAGCGATTAGGGTTTCATGCCGTGAGCGACAATCTACCAATTGGTACTCTTGCTCTTGCAGGTCCAAGGCGTGATGGTCGTTCTCGTCAGGTCCCAAGATGGCAAAGGAACTAGCGAAGAGATATTCAAGACTTAGGTTATCCGAGGAGGAAGCAACACCGATCGAAATCGAAGCGGAAGAGGATGAGGAGGTAGTGGCACACATGGAGCTTGCGCTGGTGCGGCGGCTGCTGACGGACAGGGCATACAATTTCTGGGCGATGCAAAAGATGCTTAGCCAATCGTGGGGGCTAAAGGAGAAGGTTTTGTTCAAGCAACTGGAAGGAGAGACATTCGTTGTTCAGTTTCTCAACTGGAAGGACAAGAGGAAAGTGCTCGAGGGCGCACCATGGAACTTTGAGAATCGATTGCTATTGTTGAAGGAGATCGCGTACAACACACAGCCGGCGAACATAGCCCTCACAACTAGCCCTTTTTGGGTCAGGCTATATGGCCTACCACTAGGGTATCAAGGGGAGAAGACGGTCCACGTGATAGCATCCAGGCTGGGGGAGGTGCTAACCTTAGACCATGACGAACTGGGGTGGGAGAGATCTACAAGAGTTTGGATCACCGTGGAAATCAGTAAACCGTTAAAGAGAGCACTACAAATCAAAACATGATTGGGTGAGATTGCGACGGTGGACGTTAAGTACGATAGGTTGTTGATGCTTTGCTACTATTGCGGGAGACTAGGGCATGTCGACAAGGACTGCCCAGATGCGGACGAGGGCGAGGCAGATACAGGGCAACAGGGGCCATGGTTAAAGGCCTCACCTCGCAAACTGAGGATCTCAGTTCAATATGAGCTCTATGGGGCGGTCTCGGCGAAGAAGGAACTACAATTCTGTCGACGACCACCAACGACGGAGGAGGAAAGGGAGTCTGGGTGTGCAGATGCCTCCTCGGATGGGAGTGTGGCTAGGGGCGCTGATAGCTGCCGGGGGTCAGGGATGAACGACAGAGGAGATGGTACATAGGGCCTAGACATGGGGAAGGGCGGGAGGGAAAGAGTCTGGTATGAGGCGGATGGAGGATAGATAGAAGGGACGGGGCAGGAAAGGGAGGCGGAAAGCATGAGTGGGAGAAATAAGGTGCTGGAGAGTGAAGCAGAGAGAGGAAATGGGAATAAAGGGGCAGTGCAAAGTTGTAACGGAGGGGGTGAGGGAAAGGCAAAAGACAGACATACTTTCACCATGGAGGAACTGTTGTCGCTGAGGGGAGGAGATAATATACCTGAGGAGGCACCAACGTCGCCGAGGGAGACGAGTAATGGGGATGAAGACGGGGCAGAGGCTGAAAGGATCGCTGATATTGTGGTGGGAACGAACACCGAGGTGTTAAAGGGCAAAGGTAGGAACCAATCTGCACACGAGCACAAGGCAGACAACAAAAGATGAAAAGGAAGAAACAAGAGGGAAAAAAGAAGGAGAAAACACAGAATAAGAAGAAAAGACATGTCCCCTGGGTTTACAAGATGAGCAAAGGAGCCAGGATGGGTATCCAGGAGGAGGAGGTCGAGTGGGAAAAGCATACAGGGAAGAGAGATAGAGAACAGGGGAGTTGCGACATGGATGTGGATGATCAATGGGTCCAACCGTACTCAAGAAAGAAGGCAAGACAACATGATTCAGATAAAGTAGGAGAGACCAGAATCAGTATTGGCCAAGTAGCGGAGGTTGGCGGTGACCAACCCCGCGGAGGACAATGAAAATCATAAGCTAGAATTTTTAGGGAATGGGCGGCCCTGACAAAGCAACAACACTCAGGTCATGGTGCTGGAGGGAGAGCCCAAACATAGTTTTCGTCATGGAAACTATGATGGCGGATACAAAGTTGGAGAAGGTGAAGACAAGCTGTGGGTTCCTTAACAGGATATGTATCTCTAGCAACGGAAGAGCAGGGGGCTTGGGATGTTGGTGGAAAGACACAGAGGTGGAAATTCTGAGCTACTCACAGAGGCACGTAGAATGTGTGGTGGACAAAGGGAGTGCTGGAAAGTGGAAAGCAATCGACATATATGGTTGGGCGGACCAACCAAACTAGTGAAAGATGTGGGAGATTATGCAAAATTTGAAAAGTAAGACAGAGATACCGATTTTATTCTTTGGCGATTTCAATGAGATTACGTCAAATACTGAAAAATCTGGGGGGGGGGGGGGCTAAGGAAGAAAGAGTAATGCAGGGGTTCAAGGATTCTATAGATGACTGTGCCCTTATTGACTTGTGGTATTCTTGTAGTATCTACACATGGCAAAGGGTTCTTACAGTGGAGACTCTGGTACAAGAAAGGCTAGATAGGGCGCTGGCGAGTCTTGATTGGAGGGACCGGTACACTTACTGCAAGGTGATTCATATCCCTATTTATGAGTCAGATCATGCCCCACTCATCATCACAGCTGACAGAAGGCACCTGAAAAAAAAGGAATGATTTCTTTGCTTTTGAACTAGCATGGATGGTGGAGGAAGAATGTCAAGACACAATAAAGAAGGCGTGGAATTACAGTCTAGCAGATGACCCTATTGGGAAACTTAATAGATGCGGGGTGGAACTGAAAGACTGGGCAGATAAAAAATTCAAAGTAAGAAGGAAAAGAAGTTAGGGAGCTGGAGGCAAAACTCACTGAGATACAAGCACTTCCACCAGACAATACTATGATTGAAAGAGCAGGAAACATTGCAAAAAAGCTTCAATATTGGTTGAGATATGATGAGGCCTACTGGTATGCCAGAGCACAGGTAAATGAGATGAGAGATGGAGATAAAAATACAACATACTTCCATCAAAAGGCCACCAACAGGAGAAGGAGGAATAAAATAGAGGGACTCAAAGATGACAGAGGCATCTAAAAAATGGAAGCAGAGGACATCCAAAAAGTGGTTGTGGATTTTTTCAATGAGCTGTTTAAATCTAATAAACCAAGGGGTTTTGAGGAGGCTACTAGAGAGATGGGGAGAACGATTGACACTGAAGTGGCTACACAACTTGAGGTTGATATCACAGAGGCTGAAGTGCTACTGGCTATAAGACAAATGCACCCAAACAAAGCGTCGGGTCCGAACGGGATGAAGACAATCTTCTTTCAAAAGTACTGGCATATTGTGGGGACAGATGTGGCAAGTTACATAAAGGGGTGCTGGCGTCGGCAGTGGAGTCTGGGGGAAGTAAACAATACATTGGTAGTCTTGATTCCAAAGGTAGAGAAGCCGATGACAATGGGGGAGTTCACACCCATAAGCATGTGCAATGTTATTTACAAAATCGCATCCAAAATCGTAGCCAATAGGTTAAAACCGCACATGGACTCCATTATCTCAGAAAATCAAAGCACCTTTATTCCCAGAAGAATGATCACCGACAATGCCCTTATTGCATATGAATGTTTTCATAAAATGAAGGGGAAAAGTTCAAAAGGTAAAGGTAGTATTGCGCTAAAGCTTGACATGTCAAAGGGATATGATAGAGTTGAATGGGATTTCCTGATCCACGTTATGAAAATCATGGAATTTGGGGATAAATGGAGGGACTGAGTCTATAACTGTATCTCCACCACCAGTCATGCCTTTTCTATCAACAGGGACATGACCAAAATGATCAAGCAAAGCTGTGGATTAAGGCAAGGTGACCCTCTCTCACCCCATCACTTCATAATTTGTGTGGATGCTTTCTCTACCTCTCTCTTAGCTGCGGCTAACAATAATCTCATCCATGGGATTAAGGTTAGCAGAGAAGCACTGAGTATTTCTCACCTTTTTTCGTAGATGACAGCATTCTCTTTGCAAGAGCAACCAATGCAGAGTGCATGAAAGTTGCTGAAATTATCAGCCAATATGAACAGGCCTCTGGTCAAAAGATAAATTATTCTAAGACAGAGGTTTTTTTCAGCAAAGGGACAAGCTACCAGAGAAGGGAGGAAATTAAACATGTTTTATAGGTCAAAGAGGTGGACAGACTTTCCCGTTATCTCGGTCTGCCTACTGCGGTGGGGAGGTCAAAGAAGCAGGTGTTCACCTACATCAAAGAGAAGTTGTGGTGCAAGCTCCAAGTTTGGGTAGAAAAGTTGTTATCAAAACTAGGAAGGGAAGTCCTCATTAAAGCGGTGGCACAAGCTATACCCGCGTATGTCATGAGCATTTTTCAGTTTCCGACAAGATTAATTGACGAAATCCATAGCATGGTGGCAAGGTGGTGGTGGGGTGCGAAAGGGAATGAAAGAAAGCTATCTTGGATGAGTTGGGATAATTTATGTAGACAAAAAAAAGCAAGGTGGCATGGGTTTCCGAAATCTCCACATTTTCAACCAAGCGATGCTAGCAAAGAAGATTTGGCGGGTCTACACGTAGCCAGAAGTCATGGTGGTCAGGGTCCTCAAGGCACGATACTTCCCCGAGACAACAATCATGGAAGCCAGGAGAGGATACAATCCCAGTTACACATGGTGAAGCATGTGGGGAGCAAAAGCTTTACTCTTAGAAGGCACCACATGGAGGATGGGAAACGGGACAATAATAAATATATGGGAGGATAAATGCATACCACTTCAGGAGAGTGCTCTGGACAAATACAAGGAGGGGGATAACGACCAATACAACTTGGTAAGAGAGCTTATAATGGACACGAGAAGAGAGTGGAATGCTGAACTCATAAGCACGATGTTCCCCGTCAACATCACGAGAAGCATACTTGCCATTCCAATCAATGCTAGACTACCACCAGACATAGGGAGATGGTGTCTATCGGGAGATGGTAACTTCATGGTCAGGTCAACCTACTGACTGGGGGTTCTCGGGAAAGACGGTGTGAGGTAGCACATTGCGGAACCAGGGGAACAACTGTGGACCAAAATCTGGAGGAGGTGATGGGCACCGAAGGTGGCACACTTCCTTTGACGGGTGGCTATAGGAAGCCTAGCGACCATGGCGAGGCTGGTGGATAGATGTTATGCTGCGGAGGGACGGTGCTCGTTATGCTATGCCGAGAACGAGACCATTCAGCATATGCTATTCTGATGCCCTTGTGCGTGCGAGCTGTGGGATCTGGCGACCAGGGACGTTAGGCTAATGGTGTATGGGGTCAAAGATGCCACGGTGGGGGAGGTGTTGAACATTATCCTAGCAGAAGAGGATGAATCCATGCGAGAGGAGGTGGTGGCCACGGTGTGGGCAGTATGGAGTAATAGAAATAAGAGAGTCTTTGGACAACAACCTGACGAAGCATGGATTACAAGCCTGAAGTTCATGGCTTTGATAAGAGAATACACGAGTGAAAGGAAAAAGAAGGAGAGAACGGGGCGGGCCAGACACCCGCAATAAGAAAGGGACAAATGGTCCAAACCTATGGAATGGAGAATGAAACTCAATGTCAATGCTTTGATTGGAGAAGATGGACGGATCACCGTTGGCATGGTGATAAGGGACCATATGGGTGTGATTAAAGCTATGGTGGGTAAACGGTGGTCTGGGGGAAAAGATGTGGCACTGGATGAGGTGATGGGAATCATGGAGGCTATCCAATGGACAAAGAAATGTGGTTATAACAACATTGAGGTGGAAATGGACTCATCAACAGTGGTAATGGATTACGCAAAGAAAGAACAAAGGCGAGACTACCTGGGCATCATTATAGGGGACATTGAGTTGTTTAGTCGTTCTTTTAGTTTATTTTCATTATGCTATAAGAGTCGTAGATGTAATAAGGTGGAAAATGCCATTGCTAGTAGTAGTCGTAGAGGGTCAGCTTCTTCTTTCTCATTGTCGACAAATTTCCCAAGTCTGTATCTAGAACTGGCACAGGCCGACTTGGCTGATTAATAGAACGGGCAAGACAACTTCAAATAAAAATGTTATCTATCTGCTTCAATTTATTTGTGCTTTAATAGATGTTGGCACCACATTGGTTTCCACATCATTTAGGTGGTTGTGTATGACATGGTGGTGATCGTGCAGTTAAAGAAGAGAAACAACAAGAGTAGTACCTGATCAAGTTGGAAGTGATGCTAGTCTTTTGGTGTTTGAGTCCTAGAGTCGTCCATGTACACTCAGGTCTTGGAGGTGTTTTCGATGTGTTTTATGGATATGTTACAGATGTGAGGTTCTTGGCTTGTGTTCCTTTTATTGTATAGTCTTGGCAAGTCGTACATGTTTATATATGTGGAACAGGTTCTTTATGTAACAGGTTAATGATAGGAATGTTTGAGAACAATGATGTAAGCACCTTATGTTATGTTTTATGTGGTACAAGTGTCCTTCTAAGGACTTATATGTGAAGGTTTTCAGCTATTGGTACTCTTGTGATAATTTCCTATATTTTCTGGCAATCCACATAGTTGGTGTTGTTTCCACTTTTAGTTTTGAGTAATCTCGCTTTGTGTGGCACGAGGTGCCACATGAAGGATCTGACAACCTAACTTTTCTCATTCCTCTATTGTATGTTTTCTCTCTTTTCAAGTGCTTTATTACTCCTTTAGATATCTACTTCATAATTTTGGTGATTTGATACCCCAATTTGACCACCTCGGTTACTAATTTCATAATATGTGACTTTATTGAGAAATTGAACTAAGTATCACGCTTTAACATATCACCCTCTTGCAAGATAAATTAAACCTAGTCCATGTGATCATATGGATTGTTAATTAATTTTATGTTGTAGATTGGTCAATAATATATGCAGTAATGCAATAATCTCCTCAATTGGATCTATGAGACCCAAGTTATGACCATTTAAAGATTCCTTGATTTATTTTTTTTCTTTAGGCCCATTTTAATCTATTTACTGCTCTTGAGCCAGCCACATTGGGATCCCATCATGGGGTGCACAAACCAACCGCCCCTTTTGCCTCTCAAACCCTAAGATGCTCTTCTTTCTGACTGTTAGTTCAACATGCATTGGACCCTTAGGTTGATCTAACAACTCTTGGGTTATCTCCTTGCTCTGTACTACTGTTCATGTGAGTGAACAATGGAGACCGAGCTTGAGCTAGGTCTCCACTCTATACACCCTCTTCAAAGGTATTAATTGTGAAAAACCTCTTCCCCTCATCCCTCTCTCTCTTTTCCTCTCATTTTCCCATTCTTTCACTCTCTTGTCTATAGCGCCTACGAGCTTTTTCAGGCTCCAAGCCTGCTGAAGCTCAATAGCTCACCCTAGACTCCATCAACGGGAGATGAAGCATCCTTCAACCTCACTGGGTCATTATGGGGCCAATCGTCTACCTCCCCAAACATAGCGGGCCTTCAAGTTTGAGGGACCCCTTGGTATGATACCGACTCTATTTCTCCTGGGGCTTTGGCGCTAAGGGTCACATGACCTAGGAGGGTGGCATCACAACCATCACTCTTGTTGACTGATCAGTCGAGGAACTAGATCTGATGACTAGCGATGAGTAGTAACAAAGGAAAAAGAGCGATCATAAATCACTGGTGGTGTAAATTAGGGTGGTCAACTACGGTTGGGAACCATGACCAGTCAGCCCCAAGTTGTTGCCCTAGAGGCACTGGTCTAGTTGGACTATTTGATGGAAGATCCACGGTCTGCCTCTGTGATGAAATGATAAAGGCAACTCCTAAGGTGTTTTCTATATAGTTTTCTATATAGTTTTCATGAAATGAAAGTTGGACCCCACTTTCATGATGACCTCTAAATCCAAGAAAGATCATCTAATGCACTAATAAGCATCCTTGAAGCTAACTTGTCCAAAACCCTTAAAATGGAACTAGTAGGGTGTAAGACCCCTGACCTGGGTTTTAGGTTAGCCCTATTTTCTTTGGCTTTATGATGTTCTTAGAACCTTGATCTAATCATTTGAGATGATATAAGATCTTATGGAGAGCTTAAGTCTCCAGTTTGAGCTTGTTTGGATGATGTTTGTGCCATGTGTGCTAGTTTTGGTGCAAATTGTGATTTACACAAAGTAGGGGTGAATGTGTAATTCATCACCTCTAGAGTGTTCTTTCTCTTTCTTGACATCATCTAGAGGAGAGATAAATAATTGGGTTCCTTGTTTGAGCCTCAATTGAGTGGTGGAATCCTTGGTGTTGATTAGGGTTTCTAAGGTTTGTTGTTTCTCGACCATGTGTACATGAATGGGTGTAGCGACCCATGTTGCGACCCATTTCATGACCTAGGTGATTTTTGGGTGTCTTTCAACCGAGACACTTCTCTTGATCATGTTGGTTTTGACCTAGGTTGTGAGGTGGAGGTCGAGACAGTTTGTCTTCTTGTGTCTCGACCTAGGCTATGTGGTGACCTCTTATCTCGACCTAGTGGTGTTTGGTTCTTTGTCACGACCATGGATGATGTTCCACGGTGGGTCATGACTGCAACCATGTTGGGGGTGACCCAAGTAGGATGAGACCCAACCTAGAGTGTATCAACATATTGTGCATGTATGGCTAAGGTGGTTGCATGTGGTTGCATGTTGGTTTCTTGGGTGGACAAGTGTCCCTTTGGTGCTTTAGGGTGTTGACACCTCATCTCTCACCCTACCTCCCTCCTCTTTTGCTATATAACCCCTTATCTCTACATACAAGAGACCCCTTTTAGCATTCCATCTTCCTCCTTATCTTTTATTCATCCTTGGATCTTGGTGGAGCAAGGAAGCTTGGTCTTTGAGCTCTTGGTGGCTGTACTTTCCTTGGATGTGGTGCTTGTGGTGATCCTTGGTCATCTTCAACCGTAGTAAGTTCATACCTTTCTTTTGCAACATTTTCCTTGGATCCCCTACCCCATCTTCTTATCCTTTCTTATCAATAGACTATGTTTTGACATTGTGGACGTTCTTGGTAAGAGAGCTCCTCATCACAAGGGTAATAGGCCATGTTTTGACAAGGCGACACCCAAGTGAGAGGGAGTTTCTCCTCTCTTTTCTCCTTTCTTATTTGGATCGGCCTAGGGTTCTACCTTGCCATTTTTCTTGTTCCATCTTTTACCTTAATGTCTTATCCTTCTTGAGGTGCTTTGTGGCTGAGAGTGGAGCATTGGTGGAGCTTATTTCTCCCTTAGTGATCGTGTGCTTGGAGCTTGATCCTTGGAGTGATCTTCCTTAAGGTGGGTGATATAACACCTAACCTTCTCGTTTAATGCACTTTTCCTATAAGCATGTTGATGTTCTCTCTTTCTAAAACATTCCATTAACATGTTAATGGATGATGCTAAGCCCTAGGACTTGTTTGATATTAAAACCATGTTTGGTCTGAATGTAATCTAAAAGCCAAGTCTTAATACCCAATTTTGGTGATTATGGTGTAATGGTGTTTTCCCCCTATCTCTTGATCTAGGTTTTGATCACATGCATGATGTACAAGTATCTTGATATTCTATGAAGTTTATATTGTTTCATGATGGTGTCAAATGTGGTTTTCTCTCTCTTGCACAAGGGTCTTTCATGATGTTTTCATTACTCAAGTTTTAGGGTTTTGATGATCGTTTTGCATGAGGTTCTCTCCTCCTTCTTGATGATGGATTATCTTGGTTCTACCTTTTGTTTGGTCCATTCATATCTTCTCTTTGATCATGTTTAATCCCTATTGGATGTTGGTCCTTTTCCTTGGTGGTCACTATACCTTGTTCCTCTTTGGGTCGAGACACCTTGGTGCTTGGTTTGGTTTTGGGTTGAGATGCATGACCTAAAGTTGCACCCAAGACCTAACCCTAATAGGTGGACCGTCACAACATGCCTTGGTGTTTGTGGTCGCAACATGGCCTAGTTTTGAGGTCGAGATAACCTTGGTTTTGGGTCGATTCATGATCTTGTTGTTGAGGTCAAGACACTATGGTTGTAGGTTGTTGAGACTCCTTGAGTGTGTGTGGTCGCGACCCATAGAGTTGGTGGTCACGACATGTGCATGGTGGGTGGTCGCGACCCACATGGGTGGTGGTCATGCCATGCCTGGTTGGGTGGTGGTTGCGACCCATGTGTGTTGGGTGGTAGCTACTCTCGACTGATGGTTGGTTGGGATCCATGTTTTCACGCATGAGTAATACATGTATATGGGTAATGATTGATCTATGTCTAGTGCTATTTGGATGATGGTTTAATCAACCCTTATCATGTTTATCAATCCTATTATGTTCCCAAGAATATGAGAGATGGTGTACCAAGGGTTAGTGATGAGAAATAACTACAAAACCCTAACTGGATAAGTGTGGAGCCCTATCCCTAATCTAAAGATATTGATGTGTTCCTTCTCTTTCTTGGAATGACTATAATGTTATGATGATTTCTCTTTCCTTCTCATGAACATCTATCCATGTATATGATATGTACTCAAATATAATGGCTAGTGTACGCTATGGTGACTATGATGTGCTATAGGTTGAATGAGCCCTGATGAGGCATGATGAGACACATGTGATACATGAATGATGTGACTAGGGTCCTATGACCTGGAAGGTGCCTTATGCATGATTTGAGGTGATAACCTTTAGAGGTGTGATTGAGGGATTGATATCCCATAATGATGTGACATTGGTGATAGCCTTGTGTGGCTGTGTGACGATGATGATGGCCTTGTGAATGACAGTGCTATAGTGCTATGTGATGATGTGACAGTTGACACCTTATACATTTTATATCTTATGAAGTTGTACTATGCCCTTATTCTTGTAGAGTTTGTTATGGTTTTATACGTTGTAACTTGAATGATTCTAAAAGACACTTAATTGGCATAACTATTAAAGTGGAACCATAATCATGTATGTGCCATGTGCAATAGATCTATTCTAGTGTCAGTCTTAGTACTGGATGGTGAAATGCATTCTCCCTTAGTGTAAATCTTAGAGTCATATAAAATTGAGTATATGCATTCACAAGATTGGTTGTGGGCCATACCCTGGAAGGAGTGTGGCTTCAGGATGTAGCTCAATGATGTGACTCAATATATACTTTCATAGGATTGGTTGTAGGCCATACCCTGGCAGGAGTGAGACTTAGGGTCATTGTGAGAATCTGTTACATTAAACGAGATTACATAAAACATAAAACAAAATTAATCACCAATTAACCACATACCCAAAAATATGGGTAAATTAAAATTGATTTCAATGTCAGCACCCGCTCATAAACATTTGCATAAGAGCCCAACATCTTTCTTATATCCATACTATGCCAAGAATTTGATATAAATTGTGCTATTGCCTTAGCCACAACATATATACACAGGAGAACAATATTTGTATATGCCACACAAACTAGCATTAATATTCTAACAAAAGTCTGATTCATTTGAAACACCATACACACATTTTTCTCACCCGGACCTGAGGGTACATGGATGAATCTAGGATACACTAGAAATCTAATCAAATTTCTCATAGATTCATTACAATAGGGCCTTTTTTCTGCCACATGTTTTTTTTTCGTCACTTCCGATTACCTAAAAAGATGTGGTGAACCACAAGGGTGAGACCCATGTCCCAGCAAGAGATATAACCTCCAACAACATTTATTGATTACAACATTTTTAAGTAATTAAATAGTTGAAGCAATTTTATCAGATATAACAAATAATCCCAGCACCACTAATGATTAACAAAATACATAAAGGAGTAGATAATAAATATCTTCATTAGCCAGACTATCATCCTTTATCTTGTTGACAATATAAGCAATTTAGTAGCATATGCATATCTAGCATCATGAGAAAGTCTAGTAACATAGAATCTCTATAATTATGAATAAGTCTAGCCACATAAGCATAGCTAAAAACTTTAGCATGTCTAACATGTTGAACATATCAACATCATAAGAAGAGCTAACAATATAAGCACCAACTATATGGATAAGCATGATTAGCAGTATGCATCTCTAGTTACAAAGGCATGGCTAGCATACTAAACATAACTAACAACATGAGATAGCTAGCATCATGATTATAATCAGTAGTAGAAGTATAGTTATCAAGATAAGCATGACTACTGTATGTACACATCTACAATCTTAAGCATATCCACAACCTAAGTATATCTACTATCTCTTAATTGCACTAAGCATCATATTTATGTAAAGATAAAAAACAAGGGTTATCATACAATTTGAAACGTCGTGTATAACTGTAATCAAATATGTTACATGGATGTATTACATATTTTATTAAGACTTGAGGAATTTGAGGATACCACTCAAGTTCCAACTGACCACCGCTTGGTTGCAATCAGTGCCATACAAGATCTAGGAAGAGCTGGACTCCTAAGATCTTCTTCGCCCCTGGTCAGTACGGGTCTGCCACAACGACACATAAGGTCAAGTTGCTACAACCTAGTCCATCCTTGGCACAGGTCACAACATTAGTGAAAGGAGGTGGGTACACATACCCTACCATCAGAGGCACAACCGCAGTTGTCCTCCAATATCATCACATATATAATCACCTAGACATGACCGCACCCATTCTCAAACTGAGGGCTAGGTATGACCGTAGTCATCCTCCCTAAACACCTAAATTCAGGATGACAAGCACCCCACATACTCATCAGTATGTGCTCTGAGTTTCCCTTAGGAATACTCGTTTCACAATATGGAAAGTTTTGACACTCATATGGATCTATGGCACAAGGCACTACATGATTAGAGTTCCAAATGATTAGTTATGCCAATTGGGCGAATTAAGGATGCATCAAACAAATGGACATACAAACCCTAACTCACATCTAGAAAGCATATAAGCATCACAACTTCTAAAGTTATAAAACATGTGAAACACAATTTCTCATCTCATCGTCACATGGTACTATTCACTTGCCATTCATGAGACTACACTAGTCATCATACTATCACAAGATATAAATCCTTTTCACAATATTGCATGGTATCGTCCCTTATCAATACAAGAGGACTACAACTCATTCATGGCTCAACCATGACCAAAGGTCATTAAGACCATCATACTACTCCCTGCAAGATCATCATTATCTTTCCATGCCTTATAACATGGATCAACAACATCACTTACATATAATAGACCGTGTCAGTAAAATATTGCATTAATAAGCTGGGACATATTCATAAGCAATCATAGCAGGGTTATGTTAACATTAAGAACATTCCTTTATCACATCAACATGCAAGGAATTTAGATATGATTAACCCTCATCATATTCATAATGCACATGTTTACTATAAGAAAGTATCAACCATGTGGCTATGATAACCACAAATTAACACATTAAGGTTATGATCATATTAAGGAGGTTATTTCACCATCATGCCATCATATAAGAAGGTTAAACATGGATACTCATATTTATCTATTTTCACTAGAGTTAGGTTCAACAAGATAAAGTATATTAATGTTACTAATCAACACTCATACCCAAACCCTAACTCACAACATCCCCAATCGATCATGGATGCATAGGGTGAAGCATCACCATCACATTGCATACTATTCTCAAGTATGAATCCACACATAAATCAAGATGTAACCATCAAGTTATATCATACTAGGGTTTCAACAACAATAAGAGAGTACTCCATGATTGTATTAGTCATTCAATGACTATTCATACCCAATTACCATCATTTAGTTATATTAAAGCTAGGTATAACAAGCTATACATCATTAGGGTTACCCATTAATTCATTATCGTGATTATAAATCATAATCATATGAGGGAAAGGGTAAGAATACAAGTTTAAGGAATTGAACTGTCAAATTATCATCATTTGAATCATAACATTACACTACATGCTTCACCCAAAACAATGGGAATATTGAGGCATCAACTTCTAACCATGAAATGTTGAAAAGGTAAATCCATTGGTTGTTTGCATAAGTAAACACCTTGATTGAATCATCTATGATGTTATTGAGTTGCAATCTATAAAAGTCACCATTTAACCGTAGACATCCTTTGATTAACAACAATAAGGGTGTTGTTGAGAGTAGGATAAAACCCACAATTGACTGTTCCTTTAAAACAAGTCATCCATGTCAACAAGTAAGCTCCTTAAGTTGATCATATAACATAAACCATCTAAATCACACTATTAGGACCAAAATATTATGTTATCCATCATTCCACTTTATCGGAGGAATTGACATTAGATCTTGACCATTGGGTCAAGTTCATATGTTAAAACCATCAATTACAGTATAGGTCCGACCATTGCATCAAGTGACCCAAGAAACCCTTAGTCTAAGGCTTAATTGATGCTACAACTATATGATTAACTCACCATATGTTTTGGAGACCTGATCCACCATCATTAGTGACCATTAAGTCACCATAGGTTGTTAGATCAGCATTATATTCATTACTTAACATCAAATATCAAACTAATATCATCATTGATTGATAGCATTATTAGGGTACTTAGTTGTTAATCACTAGGCTTCTAATTAGGCCAACACCTGACCTAAGAGGTGAACGTATGTTGACACCCTTGTTCACCACCATTAGTTGTCATGAAGACAACACCATCGGTTGTTGCAATGGTACCGCCATCGAGTCATGTGTTTATTGAAGAAATCAACTTTAAACCCTAAAATTGACCATTGGTTGATAGGTGCTTAGCACCATAGGTTATCAAAAAAACCTGATAAAAGTCATATTATACCTTAGGAATAATGTAAAAGTGATCACAAGTTCATCTGTAACTAAAATCAGAATCGGAAACATTATAAACATCAAAATCTAAGTCAAGCATAGCTTTTTAGTGCATGGATCATCATTTAAAAGCAAGAACTTGAGCTAGCCAGCTTATGATAAGCAATAAACGTGGAGAAAGTTATAAAATTTCCTCTAATGAGAAGATGAAATCCCAAATTGAATAAAACTTGAGCAGGTAGGGTAGAAAATCCAAGCATAAACTCTGAACTCGTCCATCTAGCACCTTTCTTCATCAAATGAGCAAACCCCTAAGCATAAGGAGCAAGAAAGGTAGGGTTTTAGAGCTTTAGAGCAATTTCTACCGTGGAAGAACAAGGTTTTGACCTGGAGAAAGGCAGGAGGAAGGATAAAAAAGAAATAAATGGTGGAAAGAAGGGGATTCTTACTCTTTTAGATCAAGATCACTAGAAGGAAGCTTTTCAAACCCTAAAAGGAAGTCAATTGCAACCCTAGATTCTTTTTCCAAGAAGATCCCCTCTTTATTCTTCCTTGGATAGGAAATTCATAAAATCATAGAAGGAGAACGAGGTTCATAGAAGGTGGGAAGTTGTGGAGAGAAAATGGCTCGTTTGGGTCCTTAGGGATAAGTATATGAAGCTTTAAGATAAAGAAAAAGAATAAGTTGAAGTTCTAGTATCTTTCCAAGTGTCCATGGACTTAAACTATTAAGAATAGAAAAGCACACACACAAGAAGCTCCCCCACCATACATAGAGACATTCTTATCCCTCTTTTCTTGAATTTTGAAGAAAAACAAATAATATATTAGTTGATAGCTACAAAAGGTAGCTCATCCATGAAGGGGTACGTAAACCCTAAAATACTCTTGAGGAAAACACCTTCAAACCAAGGTTGAAATAGGTGCTACATGGTCAAAAAGCTCAATAATGATGAGAGAATATACAAGTAAAATTGCAAAGAAAACCTCTCAATTGGGTAAACTGCAAAAAAGTCTAAAATATGCATAAAATTGCAGAACTTGCTCAAACGGTGTCCAAATTGGACCAAATTTGAAAATCAAGCTTGTATTATGATTTAAAAGCATATCACAAGGTTATATTAGGGTTATAAGAATTCAATTATGATAATTAATCTTATTCAATTCATTAAGTAAGTTTAGTGGCCTTACAACTATAAACCCCTAATAAGGATTTTGCCCCCGAAATCTAAGGTAAACAAAGATGGGAACTTCATTTGCACCTCATCGTAATACCTTCACATGGCTACTTACATATCATGGTGATGTCACATCATTCATACATATCTCATCTTGGGTCAGTACAAATCCCCCACCTAAGAAGACATTCTCAATATGAAATGTAAAAGCTTGTTGTGTCAATTGTACAACTCTAGTAGTAATGTTCAACTTTAAATTCTAGATATAATCCTAAAATTATATCTATTGTATCAACACATTACTCAAAAGTCATACTCGTTGTCTCTTACCAAACATAGAACATTATGTATCTCTTATCATATGTAACTTTACAAGGTTTCATCTCTATGCTCCTTCAATGGTTTTTATAATTAACAACTCAATCAACCATGTTGGCATCCCCTAATTTTCAAGAACTATGAGGAATATTTTTTTAGAGGATTCTCCAATCATCTTAATGGTGGATTGACCATCTGTTTGGTTGAAAAATCATACACTTGTATATAACTGTTAACAAATATAACTTCCTGATTGACCTTGTTAGGGGTGGAGAAATGACATTGTCTTCATCTTATTAGGATTCACATAACATACTTAACAGAGGTATCATAACTCCAAGAGGATACTCTAGTCAACCCCCAACTCGCTCTTGCTAGAATTGTCACACATAAGTACAGTCGCTTCAACATTCTTAAGGTTTAGCAAATATGTTAACCATGTTAATGACCATCTCTGAAATATGTTTAGATTTCATCATTCAAAGCTTGAAGCAACTTGTAAGACATGACATGAACACTCTAATTCTCCTATTCATAAATTCTATTGGTATGTTGGTTAGTCTAAAGGACATAATCCTAAACTCATCATGGTCATGTAACTTGTGTCATCCACTCTAACTCTTATCCATTGCTATTTTGATCCTAGGTTTATCTTAAAGGAACATGGTAACATGTGTCTATTGATCAACAAATCATCTATCCCTGATAGTGGTTTTGCCCAACTATCATTGAACCATACATATCATTATAGAATCACTTTTGTTTTTCCTTCCAAACAACATTTAGAGGGTCATAATCAACTCTCTCTCTGTCTAAGGGAGAGGAATACTTGGAATGTTCATTTAATAAACATCTCCAACCTTAACATACTTCCCATATTGTTGATACATCTTGGATACTAGGATTCATTACCTTGGTATCCACCTCATGTGCTATAAGGAACTCACATCCTTATATCATCTACTTTTACCAACATAATCAAATTTTAAGACATATAAGATGATTCTTCCTAATTATTGGACGGCTCAAAAGTAAACTCCTCACAAACTTTATGATCTTGGAATCATAGTCCAAGCAACCTTCTGCTATAATAACCCAACCAACCTCATGTTTACAATGAATCCACACAGACCAAGTGGCAATGATCCACTTGCAAGATGTGCCCTAGAAAGGAAAGACACAACAGAAACACTATTCCCACATCATAGCAACATTGTTCAAGGGTCACTAGCAAAAAGGTAACCAATTCTATTTTCATTATGCAAGTTACAACTTCTTATGTATCATTTTACCCTTTTCATTTTGGGTTCCTTTCCATTAGCATAGGAATCATCATGATTAACATATCTCATTACTCCTTCCTTGATGACTATTTATCACACTTGGGTATGTTCTCTTATTTTATTATGTTTTTCAACCACTTATCGATAGGTAAATCATTATATTCCACATTTTCTTCATTAAACATGGATCATCTACCTTAATTTCTTTCAAATGCCATGCTTATTTTACATTAACATTTTCTTACACACATAGGTTGGTCTGAGATTAACTCAAGTTCCACCTTTTACCTTTGTCATTGTTCTCATTTATCTTCTCATTTTATGCATGTTATTGGAGTTCTCTCTATATTACGTGGATTGCATACCTTGATTCACTTTATAAGCATAGACTTATATATCTTTTACTTTATTATCTTCTCGAATCAAATCTTCAAGAACTCCAATTTTTCTTATTTGTACTCAGATTTAGATTTCATGGTTTTGTATCTTTCTCTTATAGTTACCAAACATTAAAGTTTTAATAGATTATGATGCATTTCTCATCTTCTTAAAGGTAGGATTGAGATATTCACAACATGATTTTTTATTCATTATGCTCTTTAGATTGTCTCAAAATGACTACTTGATCAGAGTAATCAGAAAGATAACAATCTAAGAGTTCCATACTTACCTTTTCTTCAATAATTGAATACCTGGCTAGGGCACCCAAATATTGAGATTAGGCAGTATGTACCATATCTTTTACGTCATATTCCTAATGTTGACATCATCCTAGTCCTAAGTCCTAGTGTCCCTATAGACTCGGTGAACCTAAAGCTCTGATACCAACTTGTGAGAACTCTTTACATTAAATGAGATTACTTAAAACATAAAACAATCAATCACCAATTAACCACATACCAAAAAATATGGGTAAATTAAAACCCATTTCAATGTCAGCACCCGCTCAGAAACATTTGCATAAGAGTCGAACATCTTTCTTATATCCATACTATGCCAAGAATTTGATACAAATTGTTCTATTTCCTTAGCCACAACATATATACATAGAACAAAAATATTCGTATATGCCACACAAACAATCATTAATATGATAACAAAAGTCCAAGTCATTTGAAACACCATATACAATTTTTTCTCACCCAAACCTGAGGGTACATGGATGACTCTAGGACACACTACACATCTAATCAACTTTATCACAGAGTCATTACTATAGCTCCTCTTTGCTGCCACATGTTTGTTTTCATCACTTCCGATTACCTTAAAAGATGTGGAGAACCACAAGGGTGAGACCCATGTCCCAGCAAGAGATATAACCTCCAACAACATTTATTCATTACAACATTTTAAAGTAATTAAATAGTTTAAGTAGTTTAATCAGCTATGACAAATAATCTCAGCAGCACTAATGATTAACAAAATACATAAAGGAGCAAATAATAACTATCATCATTTGCTAGACTATCATCGTTTATCTTGTTGACAATATAATCAATTCAGTAGCATATGCATATCTAGCATCATGAGCAAGTCTAGTAACATAGAATCTCTATCATTATGAATAAGTATACCCACATAAGCATAACTAACAACATTAGCATGTCTAACAGGTTGAACATATCAACATCATAAGAAGAGATGACAACATAAGCACAACTATCTGGATAAGCATGATTAGCAGTATATGCATCTCTAGTTGCAAAGGCATGGCTAGCATGCTAAACATAACTAAAAACATGAGATAGCTAGCATAATGATTATAATCAGCAGTAGCAGTATAGTTATCAAGATAAGAATGGCTGTTGTATGTACGCATATATAATCTTTAGAATATCCACACCTAAGTATATCTACTATATCTTAATTGCACTAAGCATCATCTTTATGTAAAGATAACAAACAAGGGTTATCATCCAATGTGAAACATCATGTATAACTATAAACAAATATGATACGTGGCTATATTACATCTTTTATTAAGCCCTGGGGAATTTGAGGATACCACTCAAGTTCCAACTAACCACCGCTTAATTACAATCAATGCCATATAAGATCTAGGAAGAGTTAGACTCCTAAGATCTTCTCAACCCCTGGTCAGTACGGGTCTGCCACAACGACACATAAGGTCAAGCTGCTAGATCCTAGTCTGTACTTGGCATAGGTCACGTCACTAGTGAAAGGAGGTGGGCACACATACCCTACCATCTGAGGTACAACCACAATTGTCCTCCAATATCATCACATATATAATCACTGAGACATGACCATAGCCGTTTTCAAACTGAGGGCTAGGTATGACCGCAGCCATCCTCCCTAAACACTTGAATTCAGGATGAAAAGCACCCCGCATACTCATTAATATGCTCTCTGAGTTTCCCTTAGGAATACTCATTTCAGCATCTGGCAAGTTCTGACACTCATATGGATCTATGGCACAGGGCACTACATGATTAGAGTTCAACTTGATTAGTTATGCCAATGGGGTGAATTAAGGATGCATGAAACAAATGGACATACAAACCCTAATTCACATCTATCAAGCATATAAGTATCACAACTGTAAAAGTTATAAAACATGTGAAACACAATTTCTCATCTCTTCATCACATGGTACTATTCACTTGCCATTCGTGAGACTGCACTAGTCATCATACTATCACAAGATATAAATCCTTTTCACAGTATCATAGGGTATCAACCCTTATCAACACAAGAGGATTACATCTCATTCAGGGCTCAACCATGCCCAAAGGTCATTAAGACCATCATACTATTCCCTGCAAGATCATCATTATCTTTCAATGCCTTATAGCAAGGCTCAACAACATCACTTACATATAATAGATCGTATCAGCACAATATTGCATTAATAAGCTGGGAGATATTCATAAACAATCATAGTAGGTTTATGTTAACATTAAGAACATTCCTTTATCACATCAACATGCAAGGAATTTAGATATGATTAATCCTCATCATATTTAATAATGCACATGTTTACTATAAGAAAGTATCACACATGAAGCTATGATAACCACCAATTCACACATTAAGGTTGTGATCATATTAAGGAGGTTATTTCACCATCATGGCATCATATAATAAGGTTAAACATGGATACTCATCTTTATCTATTTGCACTAGAGTTAGGTTAAACAAGATAAAGTATATTAATGTTACTAATCAACACTCATACCCAAACCCTAACTCATAACATCCCCATTGGATCATGGATGCATAGGGTGAAGCATCACCATCACATTGCATACTATTATCAAGTATGAATCCACACATAAATCAAGGTGTAACCATCAGGTTATAGAATACTAGGGTTTCAACAACAATAAGTGAGTACTCCATGATTGTATTAGTCATTCAAGGACTATTCATACCCAATTGCGATCATTTAGTTATATTAAACCTAGGTATAACAAGCTATACATCATTAGGGTTACCCATTAATTCATTATTGTGATTATAAATCATAATCATACAAGGGCAAGGGTAAGACTACAAGTTTAAGGCATTTAACCATCAAATTCTCATCATTTGAATCATAATATTACACTGCACGCTTCACCCAAAACAATGGGAATATTGAGGCATCAACTTCTAACCATGAAATGTTGAAAGATAAAGCCATTGGTTATTTACATAAGTAAACACCTTGACTAAATCATCTATGATGTTATTGAGTTGTGATATATAAAAGTCACCATTTAACTCTAGAATCCTTTGATTAACAACAATTAGGGTTCTGTTGAGAGTAGGGTAAAACCCACAATTGACTGTTCATATAAAACAAGCCATCCATTGTCAACAAGTAAGCTCCTTAAGTTGATCATATAAAGGAAACCATCTAAATAACATTATTATGACAAACATATTACATTATCCATCATTCCACTTTATTGGAGGAATAAACATTAGTTCTTGACCATTGGGTCAAGTTCATATGTTAAAACCATCAATTACAATATAGGTCCGACCATTGCATCAAGTGACCCAAGAAACCATTGGTCTAAGGATTAATTGATTCTACAAATAATTGATTAACTCACCATAGGTTTTGGAGACCTGATCAACAATCATTAGTGACTATTAAGTCACCATAGGTTGTTAGATCAACACTATATTCATTAATCAACATCAAATATCAAACTAATATCACCATTGATTGATAGCATCATTAGGGTACTTAGTTGTTAATCACTAGGTTTCTAATTAGGATAACACATGACCTAAGGGGTGAACGTAAGTTGAGAACCTTGGTCACCACCATCGATTGTCATGAAGACAACACCATTGGTTGTTGCAATGGTACCACCATGGAGTCATGTGTTTATAGAAGAAATCAGCTTTAAACCCTAAAATTGATCATTGGTTGATAGGTGCTTAGCACCATAGGATGTCAAACCAACCTGATACAAGTCATATTATACCTTAGGAATAATGTAAACATGATCATAGGTTCATCTAGAACGGAAATTAGAACAGGAAACATTATAAAAATCGAAATCCAAGTCAAGCATAGCTTTTTAGTGCATGGATCATCATTTAAAAGCAAGAACATGAGCTAGCAAGCTTATGGTAAGCAATAAACGTGGAGAAATTTATAAAACTTTCCTTTAATGAGAAGATAAAATCCTAAACAGAATCAAACTTGAGCAGGTAGGGTAGAAAATCCAAGCATAAGCTGTGAACTTGTCCATCCAGGACCTTTCTTCATCAAATGAGCAAACCCTAAGCATAAGGAGCAAGAAAGGTAGGGTTTTAGAGCTTTAGAGAAATTTCTACCATGGAACAACAAGGTTCCAACCTGGAGAAAGTTAGGAAGAAGGATAACAAAGAAATAAACGGAGGAAAGAAGGGGATTCTTACTCTTTTAGGTCAAGATCACTAGAAGGAAGCTTTCCAAACCCTAAAAGGAAGTCAATTGCAACCCTATATTCTTTTTCCAAATAGATCCCCTCTTTCTTCTTCCTTGGACAGAAAATTCATAGAAGAACAGAGGGAGAATGATGTTCATATAAGGAGGGAAGTGGTGGAGAGAAAATGACTCGTTTGGGTGCTTAGGAATAACTATATGAAACTTTAAGATAAAGAAAAAGAAAAAGTTGAAGTTTTAGTATCTTTCCAAGTGTCCATGGCCTTAAACTATTAATAATATACAAGCACAGACACAAGCATATCCCCCACCATCCATAGAGACATGCTTGTCCCTATTTTCTTGAATTTCCAAGAAAAACAAATAATTCATTAGTTGATAGCTACTAAAGGTAGCTCATCCATGAAGGGGTGAACCCTAAAATACTAACACCTTCAAACCAAGGTCTAAATAGGCTCCCCATGGCTCAAAAAGATAAATAATGATGAGAGAATATCCAAGGAACATAATTTAAGTGATAAATTGCAAATAAAACCTCTCTATTGGGTAAATTATAGAAAAATCCAAAATGTGCATAAAATTGCAGAACTTGATCAAACAATGTCCAAATTCGACCAAATTTGAAACTTAAGATTGTATTATCATTATAAAGCATATCACAAGGTTATATTAGGTTTATAAGAATTCAATTATGATAATTAAGCTTATTCAACTCATTAAGTATGTTTAGGGTCCTTATAGTCGTAGCTCAGTTTCTCTAGTGTTGTACCTATATAACAAGGTGGACTAGGCTATTTTGCAGATGACTCATATGTTATGTCACTATGATGTTTCTCTCATGATGACCAGGAGGTGTGGAGAGGTCATGTATTCTAACTTTTTCATGGACCTTGTATGGCACTAATTTTGACTTAGCAGTGGTTAGTTGGAGTATCAGCGGTATACCTCATCTCCTTAGGGCATAATAAAATATGTAATACAATCGTGTAGTGTAATTGCATAGGGACAAATGTGGATAACATTGGTTGAAGGCTTGCCTTACTTTTGTATAGATTAGATGATAAAGGATATACATGTTCTTCATATTCCATATTAAATGATTAATTTTTCTACTTCTTACTGATAACTGCCTAATATTGCTTAACATGTTTTACCTGTTGGATACATATCATTTAGTTGAATCTGCTTAGTTAGTTATTTATCTTTTCTTTAATAGTCTTTGGCGGAGATTTGTATCTATTTTTGGGACGTTTGGTCTCACCCTGTGGGTTTCCATATCTTTTAGGTGGTCGTGCATGATGAGGTGGTGATCGTGTAGCTAAAGAAGAGCAGTAACAAGAGTAGTAGTTGATCAGGTTGGAAATGTTGCTAGTCTTTTGGTGTTAAAGTACTGGAGTCATCCCTGTACACTTAGGTCTTGGGGGTGTTTTCAATGTGTTTTATGGAGATGTTACTGATGTGAGGTTTTTGGCTTGTCTTCCTTTTGTTGTATAGTCTTGGTAGTTGTACATGTTTATATATGTGGAACAAGTTATATTTGTAACATGTTAATGTTAGGAATTTTGAGAACAATGATGTAATCACCTTATGTTATGTGTTATGTGGTACAAGTATCCTACTGAAGACTTATATGTGAAGGTTTTTAGCTTGTGGTGCTCTTACAAAATCAGTCTTGGTAGTTGTACATGTTTATATATGTGGAATAAGTTATTTTTGTAACATGTCAATGATAGGAATTTTGAGAACAATGATGTAAGAACCTTATGTTATGTGTTATGTGGTACATGTATCCTACTAAGGACTTATATGTAAATTTTTTCAACTTGTGGTTCTCTTACAAAAGCAGTTTTAATTTCCTATGTTTTCTGGTAATCCACATAGTTAGTGTTGTTTCTAATTTTAGTTTTGAGTCATCTTTCTTTGTGTGGTGCGGGGTGCCACAATTTGGTTGGTATAATATCTTTAGGTTTTATAAGTCTATAGGGACGTAGGACTAGGTTTTGAGTCTCTTTTAGTGTCCTCCAGTCTGTCTTATATTGAATTTTGCTTGTGCAGAAGAGGAAGAAGAGTAGAAAAGATGGCTGGAGAGCACGAAGAATGTGTTGCTGATAGTGGTGTTGCTGCACCAGGTGGAGGTGCAAGGAGGCAGGATGTTGAGGAGAGGGCGGAAGAGATGCTCCAGTTACACCCTACAGTGGTGGCCAGTAATTCTTTTCAATCCATGTTTGGACATTTTATGGCCACGATTACACATATGGTGGATAGAATGCCCGTTTCTAAAAACTAGAATAGTAGCCCCCAACATGGAATCTCTGGTCTTAGGTAAGACTATTGAGCGATTAAGGCGGATTGGAGTTGTGGAGTATGCTGGTATGGAGGATCCAACAGATGCATATCTTTTGTTAATAGAGTTAGAGAAGACCTTTAAGATCCTCAACATCCCTGAAGTTGACAAGGTAAGGCATGCAATGTACCTTTTGAAGGGGAGTGTTGGCCATTTGTGGGCCATAGAAGAGGAGAAGAGGCTAGGTGTTGCTATGGATGGGGGGAGTTTTAACGTGATTTCATCAATAAGTACTTTACTTAGATGCACCTTGATGAGAAGATCAGCCAATTTGAGAGGATCTGACAAGGATCCATGACGATCAATGAGTATGAAGCGGGGTTTAGGGAGTTGTTGAGGTTTTGTCCTCACATGGCCATTACAGATCAGGAGAGGATCTGATGTTTTGAGAAGGGGTTGAGTGTGGAGTTGATGACACCATAGCAACCTTAGAGAATAGAGAGTGTTTTTCTATGTTTGTGGAATATGTTAGGAGGATAGAGAGATC
Source organism: Alisma plantago-aquatica (assembly GCA_963693085.1). Lineage (NCBI taxonomy): Eukaryota > Viridiplantae > Streptophyta > Magnoliopsida > Alismatales > Alismataceae > Alisma > Alisma plantago-aquatica. The sequence goes on from OY856410.1 coordinate 1,178,977,688, forward strand.
CGTGGTTGAGAAGTGTGAGAAATGTGCCAAGAAGAGACCAACACAGTACCAAGAACAATCGTCAGGTGGATTTAAGGAGCCTAGGTTCTCTTCACTGCCAGCACAATAGAGATGTAGTACACTAATACAGTGGTCACCAAGTAAGGGCAGAAGTCACGGTTTTCCACCTACTGGAGCCCACAACACAACATCAGTGTCACTGACGGGGTCATCTAGGCCACAATATGAGACCAAGACTTGCCATAAGTGTGGGAAACTAGGAAATCTAAGGTGGGAATGTCCAATGAAAGGTTATGAGGTGACCCAATAGTTGAGGTAGAACCAACAAGGCTCATAGAGACAATAGTTTAACAGTGGGGGAGGATGAGGATGTGGACAGATGTCGCAGGATGGTTCCTCTAGACATGCGGTGGCTAGGCTTTACACCTTGGGTTAGTCAGAAGGTGAGGTCAACCCACATGTAGAGATAGTTTAGATGAAGTTATTTCATTTTGGTATGTCCACATATTATTTATATATATTTTTGTTGACCCAGTTAGGATCTTGAGGTAGAGATATGGAGGTAGTGGCCATCTCTTTTTGTTGAGGATTTTGGGGGCGAAATCCCTATTAGAGGTTTATGGCTTGTAAGACCCTTGACTGGGTTTTGGGTTAACCCTATTTTCTTTTGTTTGATGATGTGATTAGAGCCTTGATCTAGTAATTTAGGATGATCTTAGAGCTTGTTGAGATCTTAAGGCTTCAATTTGAGCTTGTTTGGATGATGTTTGTGCCTTATGTTCTAGTTTTGGTGAAAATTGCAATGTACCCAAAGCAGGGGGTGAATGTGGAATTTGTCACCTCTAGAGTGTTCTTTCTCTTGCTTCACATCATCTAGAGGAGATATAAAGAGGTGGGCACCTTGTTTGAGCCTCAGTTGAGTGGTTCCATCCTTAGTGGTGATTAGGGTTTCTAAGGTTTGTTGTGTCTCAACCATGTGTACATGAATGGGTGTAGCGACCCATGTTGCGACCTAGGTGGTTTTTGGGTGTGTCTCAATTGAGAAACTTCTCTTTATCATGTTGGTCTTGACCTAGGGTGTGAGGTGGAAGTCGAGACATTTTTTCTACTTGTGTCTTGACCTAGGTTGTGTGGTGACCTCTTGTCTTGACCTAGTGGTATTTGGTACTTTTTCGTAACCATGGATGGTGTTCCATGGTGGGTCGCGACAACAACCATGTTGGTGGTGACCCAAGTAGGTCAAGACCCAACCTAGAGTGTATCACCATCTTCTTCATGTATATATAAGGTGATTTCATGTTGTTGCATGTTGGTTTCTTGGGTGGATAAGTGTCCCTTTAGTGCTTTAGGATATTTATGCCGCATCTCTCACCCTACCTCCCTCATCTTTTGCTATATAATCGCTTATCTCTCCATGCAAGAGACCCCTTTTGGCCTTTCGTCTTCCTCCTTCTCTTTTTCTCATACTTGTATCTTGGTGGAGTAAGGAAGCTTGGTCTTGTAGCTCTTGGTGACCTGAGTTTCCTTGCATGTGGTTCTTGTGGTGATCCTTGGTCATCTTCAACACTAGTAAGTTCATACCTTCCCTTTGTAACATTTTACTTGGATCCCCTACCCCATCTTCTTTTCCTTCCTAAGCAGTAGTATGTGTTTTGACATGGTGGTAGTAGACTGTGTTTTGACATGGTGGCCGTTCTTGATAATAGGCCATGTTTTTGGCGAGGCGACACCCAAGTGAGAGGGAGTTTATCCTCTCTTTTCTCCTTTCTTATTTGGATTGGCCTAGGGTTCTTCATTATCCTTTTTCTTGTGCCATCTTTGACCTTGATGACTTCTCCTTCTTTAGGTGCTTTGTGGATAAGAGTGGAGCTTTGGCGAAGCTTCTTTCTCCCTTGGTGATCATGTGCTTGGAGCTTAATCCTTGGAGTGATCTTCCTTAAGGCGGGTTATATAACTCTTAACCTTCTCTATTAATGCACTTTTCCTATAAGCATGTTGATGTTATATCTTTCTAAAATGTTCCCTTAACATGTTAATGGATGATGCTCAGACCTAGGACTTGTTTGATGTTAAAACCATGCTTGGTCTAAACGTAATCTAAAACCCTAGTCTTAATACCCGATTTTTATGATTATGGTGTAGTGGTAATTTTCACCTATTTATTGATCTAGGTTTTGATCACATGCATGATGGAAAAGTGTCTTGATGTTCTATGAAGTTCAAATTCTTTTTTGATGGTGTCAAACATGGATTTATCTCTCTTTCATAAAGGTCTTTCATGATGTTTTCATGACTCAAGTTTTAGGGTTTTGGTGACCGTTTTGCATGAGGTTTTCTCCTACTTCTTGATGATGGATTCTATTGGTTCTACCTTTTGTTTGGGCCATGGATATATTTTCTGTGATCATGTTAAATCCCTATTGGATGTTGGTCCTTTGCCTTGGTGGTCACATACCTTGCTCCTCTTTGGGTCGAGACACCTTGGTACATGGTTTGGTTTTGGGTCGAGAAGCATGACCTAGAGTCACACCGGTGACCTAACCCTAATAGGTGGAGGGTCACGACATGCGTTGGTGTTTGTTGTCACAACATGGCCTAGTTTTGAGGTTGAGACAACCTTGGTTTTAACTCGATTCATGATCTTGTTGTTGAGGTAAAGACACTATGGTTGTAGGTGGTTGAGACTCCTTGAGAGTGGTTCGTCATGAAATGTGCATGGTGGGTGCTCACGACCCACATGGTTGGTGGTCATGACATGCCTGGTTGGGTGGTGGTCATGACCCATGTGTGTTGGGTAGTAGCTACTCTCAGATGAGGTGGTTGGGCCCTATGTTTGCACAAATTATTAGCACATGCATGTGGGTAATGATTGATCTATGTCTAGTGCTATTTAGATGATGGTTTAATCAACCCTTATGATGTTACTCAATCCTAATATGTTACCAAGAATATGGGAGATGGTGTACCTAGGGTTGGTGATGAGAAATAACTACAAAACCCTAATCGGCTAAGTGTGTAGCCCTATCCCTAATATAAAATTATTGATATGTTCCTTCTCTTTCTTGGAATGGCTATGATTTCTCTTTCCTACTTATGGACCTCTAACCATGCAAATGATGTGTACTTAAATATCATGGCTAGTGTATGCTATGGTGACTATGATGTGCTACAGGTTGAATGAGCCCTGATGAGGCATGATGGGACACATGTGATATAGGAATGATGTGAGTAGGGTCTTATGACCTGGCAGGTGCCTTGTTCATGATTTGAGGTGATAACCTTTAGAGGTGTTATTGAGGGATTGATATCCTACAATGATGCGACATTGGTGATAGGCTTGTGTAGCTATGTGATAGTGATGATGTCCTTGAGAATGAACAGTTCTATGTGATGATGTGATAAGTTCACACCTTATACATTTTATATCTTCTAAAGTTGTGCTATGCCCTTATTCTTACAGAATTTGTTATGGTTTTTATACATTGTAATTTGATTGATGTTAAAAGACACTTAATTGGCATAACTAATAAAGTGGAACCATAATCATGTTGGTTCCCTATGCCATAGATCCATTCTGGATTCAGTCTTAGTACTGGATAGTGAAATGAGTTCTCCAGTGGAAAGCTCGGAGTCATATACTGTTGAGTATATGCATTCACTGGATTGGCTGCGGGCCATGCCCAGGTAGGAGTGTGGCTTCAGGCCATAGCTCAGTGATGTGGCTCAGTATATACTTTTACAAGATTGGCTGTAGGCCATACCCTAGTAGGAGTGTGACTTCAGGTGGTAGCTCAGTTTCATTAGCATTATTCCTATATACCAAGGCGTGCTAGGTTGTTTTGCGGATGAATCATATCTTATGTCACTGCGGTGTTTCTCTAGTGCTAACTGAGAGGTGTGAAGAGGTCATGGATTTCGGCTCTTCCATGGACCTTGTATAGCACTTATTTTGACCTAGCAGTGGTCAGTTTGTGTATGAGTGGTACGCCTCATTTACTCAGGGCATAATAAAATATGTAATACAACTGTGTAGTGTAATTGCATAGGGATAAATGCGGATAACATTGGTTGAAGCCTTTTCTTGCTTTTGTATAGCTTAGATGATTAAGAATATACATATTCTTCATATTCCTTCTTAAATTATTAATTATTCTACTTCTTACTAATAACTTCCTAGTATTGCTTAACCTGTTTTATCTGTTGGATACATATAGCTTAGCTGAATTTGCTTAGTTATTAATTATGTTATATATATGCTTTAGTTTATCTATGATTTAATAGATGTTGGAGTAGATTTATATATCTCCCTTGCACATTTGGTCTCACCCTATGGGTTTCCACATCTTTTACGTGGTCGTACACGATGTGGTGGTGATCGTGTAGTTGAAGAAGAGCAACAATTAGAGCAGTAGCAGATTAGGTTGGAAGTGTTACTACTCTTTTGGTGTTAGAGCCCTAGAGTCTCCCATGTACACTTAGGTCTAGGGGGTTCTTTTGATGTGTTTTGTGAAGATGTTACTGATGAGAGGATTTTGGCTAATGTTTCTTTTGTTGTATAGTCTTGGAAGTTGTACATGTTTATATATGTGGAATAGGTTCTTTATGTAACAGGTAATGATAAGAATGTTTGTGAACAATGATCTAAGCACCTTATGTTATGTGTTATGTGGTACATGTGTCTTGCTAAGGACTTATATGTGAAGGTTTTCAACTTGTGGTGCTCTTGCAAAATCAGTTTTAATTTCTTGTGGTTTTTGGTAATGTGCATAGTTAGTGTTGTTTCCTCTTTTAGTTTTGAGTAGTCTCGCTTTGTGTGGCACGGGGTGCCACATAAGGTTAATGATGAGAATATAATGCATGCATGTAATCTAGATCTTAATCAGGTGTGGCTTGTGGATATATGGTCATGCATAAGTTAAGTTAAGAATCTCTGAATCATGTATGAGCTTTAATAATTATACGACTATGGCTTTCTTGCTTGAAATGTGATACATATGTATGATAGTTTACTTACTCAAATATTGCCATGTGTTATTCTAGTATTGCACTTGATGTTGTCTCCTTGTTTTATAACTTGAACACATATCTATATAACTCCATTGTACAATTGTTGAAATAGGGTTAGCTCTTGGCGATGGCCTTCAGGTCCCTCACGTATAAAAGGGTTAGCTAGTCTTGAGCACCCTTACAGACCCTTCTGATGGAAAGTTGGTCAAAAGACTTATGAATACATGATATTATTGGTATAATTGGAGTAAAATGACATAAAACATCGATTCTCTTTTTGATAAGAAATGAACTTATTTATTTCATGTTTGTTTACTTTTGCAACTCTTTTCAAATTATGCAAAGCTTATATAAATGTACCTTTTAGCCCAGTACTCGACACTTTGTGTGCTTGACCCACATTGTTTCACGTATTTTATAGGTTCAGAGATGGCTAGAAGTTGATGGGCTTGGTGATCTATGCCTGGTGTACTTGTTGTAAGATCCCTAGTATACATGAGTAGACCTGTAAAAATGTACTCTTGAATATGTATATGAAATCTTGTAATAAAATAATGCTACTTACAATATCTTGTCGAATGTTGAGATCATGATTGGTGCTTATATCTTGTTATTTGTTCATGTATGCTAAGCTTTACTTTTTCATATTTACAGTTTGATAATACCTTGCTAGGGATGGATGCCTAGGTCCTATCACCATTGACTTTATAGTCATTTGGAGTTAGGATTTGGGTAACAAATGGTTCCGTGACAATACCACTAGCTAATGATGGGCAAGTACTCTTGCTCACTTTTTTATGATCTTAGGACTACATATCTCCATAAGATCCTTCCATTCCTTGGTCAATTCATGTATAAATAGTAGGGGAACATCGAGAAAAAACCTACTAGTAGAACTCAAAAGACAACCTATAAGATTAGGCCCATCCTGAGTACTCAGGGCAAGATACCTATCACATGGGCATAAAGTTCATATATCATGATGTCACATAAAATAGGAGATACGGCCTCAACCACAGTCACATAACCATAACTCGAGTATCGAGTAATCCAATCCCCCAATTAAATGTGTAAACTCAAAAGTATACAACGTTGGATACCCTCTCATAATCCAAGATTGCTACAATGTTGCCTATTTCACTTTCTTGACTTCCGGACATTGGAATTGGTTTCCAGTTGCTTGGCACTAAATGATTCAGGGATCAATTGGTTAATTACCTATTCAGTGGACTTCCATAAAGTAAAAAAAAGTATAATATATTACATAAATCATACGACAACATTCGTCAAGCATAAGAACCCATGTAGTTACAAAAATCCTAATATCATGCATCAAAGGGTACATACATATCCCAAAACATCATATTTTAATATAGCAAGGCCAAGAACTAATAAATATTAAATATTAACCTCAAAATAAGTATTTGTTTTCACATTACAACAACAAACAACATTACAAAATATTGTTTACGAAAATCCATAGCATGTGGGTGATATAAGGAGAACCTAATATGCATAACAACCACCCTTAACCAAGAATCACATATTTCACAAAATTTTAGAATTATGACATCTACAAAAACCTAGTGTTTCCATCTTAGATTGTTACAAAGCAACAAAGAAAGTATGAGATTCATATTCTTTGAACAAGGTATAAAACAAACAATAAAGTTATCATTTTTAGGGCAAAAACATGAATAGTTCAAAATTTTGGCTTTATGGCATTAAGAAGGCTTAAAATTACATATATCATCACTTAAGAGAATAGAAGGTGAATAAATATAACATTCACAATCAAACTATCCAAAACAACTTGTAAAATTAGAAGCTTTAAGCATATTAAGCATGTTCTTAGCATTATTTGGGTTCAAGTGTAGGTTATGTAGGTTAAAAATGCAAATCAATGGCTACACGACTCATCTCTTTTGAAGTTAATGATCTCTAGTAAGACAAGGACATGATCCTAGGTCAAAAGTGCACAAAAACAAACCACCAACATCTCCTCAGAGTATGATCTAGCCTCAACTAGGTCAAAGAATGTAGAAAGGAGAGACCTTTAGCACAAAGAAGTTAGGTCCACCATGGTTTACCATGGACATCAATAAAATAAGATGAAAGAGAGGATAGACGACAAGAAAATAGAATAAGGAGTTATAAGATCTAGGGTCGAACATGGAGGTTTATCCGCTGATCCTCCAAAATGAGGTATATCTCCTCCAAAGGAGTTCAAACACCTCCAAGGATCTTACCTCAACCTCCCTTCACCAACTTCACATTCTTGTAGACTTAAGATTTGTAAAAGAACCCTATGTTAGAGAGGTGTGGGTTATTTGTAGCTTGGAGTAGTTGAAAAGCCAAATCATCCTAAAACTAAGTGAATCCATTGACTACTCAACAAAGAAAACCCATTGAACACTCAAGTAGAGAAGCCCATAAACCACCTAGCATGTCTACCCATTGACCCTTCTGGTATGGCTAGACATAGATCTTGGTTAGATTGGCTATTGACCATCTTGTATGGCTATCCATTGACCTTGGTTAGGCAGTCCATCAACCTCTCCAGCGTGAATCCATATACCATGGTTAGGATGTCAAACCATCAACTCTCAAGGTAAAATGTTCACATACCTTGGTCAGATGCTAGACATCAACCCTCAAGGCTAGAAGGCCATACATGTTAGTCAGGGTGACACCAACCTTGGTTAAATAACATCAACCCTCAAGTTTAGAAGCCCATCAACCTCAGTAAACGTGAGGTGAAGGTTATGTAGTCAACCCTTATTTGGGTGATGCACAATTGACCATCATCAGGGTGAGGAACAATCAACCTTTATACATCCATCCACCAAACCCTAGCCTAGGTTGAAGAAAGGAGCATGGGTAAAATAGTAGGAAACCAAGGATTCTTATAAATATAATCTCATCATATGGATCACATACAAGTGACAAAACCTAATCTTATATTTTATCAAATGAATACTAATTATATCAATTCATTTATTCATAAAACCATGCAATTACGTCAAAAAATGTGTAACTAGATCTATATTAGTGTTATCTTAGAATAAACTTGATCAAGTTCTAAGGATGACTTCTATTAAGATAAATAAACAAGATTAGGGTTAAGTTAGGTATGGGTACATCAAACCTAGCCCACATAAGAATTTCCTCCTTGCATCCTAAAACAAAGATAGGATGCTTATTTGATTTTAACATATATTCCTCAGGAAGAGTTCTATTAATATATTTCTCACTACTTACTTGATTTTAACATTATCTATCACTTATTCAAAACTTTAAGTTTTCTTGCATTCTCAAGTTCAAAGTACGAATTTTTATATAAAATTCAAGTTTCATGTTTTGCAACTTATTTCATTTTTATGCTTTATTTCAACATCAAATATTAAAATTATAATTAGCACACTTGTTTCATCTTTATTTTTTCTAATTATATTTATCTTAGCTTTCACTTTATTATATTTCTATGTTGTCTTCTTGTAGATGCTTGGTTAGGGAATCAAGAAGAAATATAATCATACAATTTTGCCCTGAGCTTCCATGATACTTAGATACGCTACCAATGCGCCTAAAAATGATTGTTGTCATTATGTATATGGTTTTCAAATGATATTGAATATCAAGATTATTTTTTTAACCATCCGCATGTACTATGATATCACGCTATGATGACCTTTGTTTTGACCAAGTAGTAATGCTCAACCATTAGAATAATCATGAATATAAAAGCAACTTTATCTAAGAATTCATGGAAACTAGAAAACATGATTAAAATTCTTCTTCTAAGAAGTTGAACTACAAATTTACAAATTCACATGTACAAACCATATCACATTATTTTATTCAACATTCACATCTTAAGAAGCTTGTTTGTATCAACCTGCTAGCTAAACCAGGAAGAAATCATGTAGTCATGAAAATGAAAACCATAATACATGTCACATTCTACTACATGAAAATAAATCATATTAGGTCTAATGAAACAAAATCATCCTCTTTTTTCAAGGTGAGAGTGGAGTGGAGTCAGGAGGCCATTCTTTCATTTTCCCTCATCTTGCAAGAAATACATTAGAGTTTGACACTAAGACAATATATTCTAGAATATAAATAAACATGGTAGTACTACTACCATTACGAACATAGTCTTTGTTAAGAAAAATGTAAGATAGATGATGAGACTGGGATATAATGATGCTCTCCCACATGGTTTTTGAGGTCATATTTTGCTAAATATTTCATAGGATGATCAACTAGTCTACTAACATGTTGAATGTGAATAGTATAGTCCTTCTTCACATTCCTTTAATGTTCATGATCAATCTAAAAAGAGAGGGGCATTCACTTATCTCAAAATTGGCAAGCGTGGAACCTCTCTCATAATCGGTTTCTACAATAACCTGCTTGTATCATTCTAAAAAAAGCTTAATCCAAAGCAATGGATATTCTAGTGACTTTATTTAAAGAATGACTTGAGCCCATATTTCATGACCTTCACTATTTTTAAAGTGCCTTGTTAGTCCTTAATGATTAAGCCAATGGCTTTCTTTTTGGATTATAAAAAACATTGACATTTGCCTTAACCCATCCTTCACTAGAAACCTACCGCATAATGTGATTCATAGAGTTGATCTTAACATTTACAATATTAAAAGCTCATCTAATATTGCTGACACTAAGATCGATGGAAATTGACTGTTGGTATACATTTTTTCTTTCTTAGTTCTTTGTGATCAATATTTGACAAAGATCACAAATAAACTTGTTGAATTTTTGCTTCTTAAAATATATATATACACAACCAAGGATGATAATTTAGACTGTAAAACTCTCAAATTATCAACTCCAATCCATATCATGCAAAACTTCACACACTCTCTCAAAACATGTAAAACATCTTCAATGTCTATTGCACACCTACAACACATGCTCTCAATTTTCATGTGCCTTTCAGACTATATAATTTCATACTATTGATTTGCATCAAGATAGTATATAAAGAGAAAACTAATTTACTATTAAACATCAACTACCCATTATCTCACCCTATAAGAGTGAAGTTAGGGGTACACTTAACTCTCTATCCCACTTTACATTTATATCATTTCATCCTTTCCTCTAATCTCATTATACCTATGAAAAAAACCAACCAACATGATATTGGATAGTCCTTAGTGTATGTATCAAATTTCTCTCAAGAAAGACAACATGTATCAAAAATGTTTAAGAAATTAAAATGAATAGGTATAGAAGTCACTTAATTATTAATTTTTGATAAAAACATAAAAGAAAAATAAAAATAAGTAAATTTTTAAGAATTTACAAACACAGTTTCTCATTTATTTAAAATTATTATACATAAAAGAGAATATCCTTTCAAAAATGTTAGTATATAATCTAGACCATTATAGCAACAAAGTAATCAAATACATTGATGGATGGATGTGTACAAGTAATATACACAATACCACAATCAACAATTTTTATTTATCCACTTCTTATCCGAGTTACTTGATTTAGTCAACACTCACACTATGCTACACCAACTAAGTTACATGTAGATTTTTTTTTTTATCTAGCTTTGTGTACAAGACATATGGTTATCATAACCATTACGTGTCACCACCTCAAACAATAATGCAATTCTATTGGTCACATAAATTTGAAACATGCTAAGATTCCACCTAAACTTGGTTACTCAAGATCTAATATCATTCCAAACAATAATGTATGACCTGTTGATGTTTAGATTCACAACACCTAAAGATCACTAACATCACATGTTTTAGTTAACATTACATTCAAAAGCACAACATAGTGGGACCATTGTAAAATTAAAGCTACATGATTGTTCCCCACTATCAATGAGATCTTATACTCATGTGGGGGATTTCTTAGAAGCTTGAGATTCCTAGGAGGTGAATCTTTGTTCTCGACTGTAAGTTCTCCAGACTTAAATATTTTTGGAAGCTTATCACGGCTCTTGAATACTACAATAGAACTCGTTTCCCTTCCCTCAACTTTAAATACAAAGGAAGTACCATGGTTCACAACACATCTTAAATCTAACATGAATCAAAATTTCATATTTTTATTATTTGAAATTTCTCATATTTCATAAATTTTTCATGCTAAAGGAATTTACTTGAAACTTAATTACTTATTTTGATCTTATAAACATCATATATCACCATCATATATGAAGTAGGTGAAATCATAACATCAAAAACATACAATCATGGAATTACATGACCCTCACATTGTACAATAACATATAATTTCAGTTTTATTCTAGAGCCAAATTATTTGATCCATCCTCACTGGTGCACTTGCCTTTATTGTACTTGTGTTCTTAATGAAGTTCCCTAAATAGGGCTTCACATGACCTCAGTTAGCAAAATAATCATTCTCATCTCTTACTTCACACTTTCACATCATTTACTTCACTTAAAATATATAATAAGCTAATTCCATAGACAATAAAATAGCACAATATTCGTCAACAAGGCTTATCATATCACAACTCAAGTCATTAATAAGCATACAATCCATTCTTATCTTATTAACACAAGATATGATCAGTTATATTTTCAAATCACACGGAATTTATAATAGAACAAAATTTATTTTCCATATACTCCAAATATGCTTAGTTTCTAGTTTGAGGTGAGCATTTTGGATGCGTCATCTAGGGATCATTTACATATAATAAAACATAAAGTGTATGTATCATCATGAAAGTGGAGCTTAAATTCTTATACATAGTACATCACTTTGAAAAAATTGAGATACGTCAAAGAAGAGGGATGGGATGAATCCATAGAGGTGGTACAAGTTTGAGAAGAGACACACAATTGATCTTTCTATCTTCAATGAAAACTCTACCTAGCACATGAGAGGATAGGGGAGTGGAACTATCCCTAAAATTCCACAGTAGTCAATAACCATATTAAGTTTTGGAGTGATTTCCATCCATCTCTCTCAATATCTCTAATGATGTTCCACCCTAGAGGAAATACCACTTAATAAGAAATGAATGAACTCTATCTGACTTCCAAATTACTCAGTTTAAATTATAATTGCCAATGTTACAATAAAGTTTGAACTGATCAGACTTCTATCATAAATTTATTTGTTTCAACTACAATTGATATTGTGCAACAAATGAATTTTATATCATTCTAGTAACAATAAATATGCTAGAATTCTTTAGATATGTAAGTTCTTTTAAGATTTGACTCATAGTCTTGGAAAATGGAAGACACATGAACGTGATGTCAAATTTCCTTTGTTGAGTAATCAATAAAAATTATCCCTATTTGACTAATAATGGACAATATGTCATATCTAATAAAGCAATTTTTATAAGAGCACACATAAAGATAGAAATACTAAATATTATAGTCTAGTTAGTTATGGAAACAACATAATGATTGCACTATTTAAATTTTGAGTTTACTGCATAGTTCTAATTCATTTTATATGTTTGAATAAATTTCAATATGGTGATGTTGGTGAACAAATGATTTATGCTTAACAACTTGATTTTGGATATTAATAGTGACAATTAAGGTTTATACCCTATGTTTTTTAGTAAGATATTTTGTGAAATACCCGAAATGATACTTTTAGTTGAGATTACTACATCCCAAAATTTTTTAATATTAATAGTTGTTAATCTTTAGTAATGTTAATAGGATTTTCTAAACCCAAGTTTTAAAACTTGAGTAATGTTAATATTTATTAAGGAAAATGTGGTTAACATTGTTGTGAGTCAAAAATGAATAAGGGATTAATGTGAAAAGTGTGACTAAGTCAAAAGATGTTTATCTCCTTGAAAGTTGTAGAATCTTCTCCCTTAGGTCCGTTGGGGATAGGTGAAACATGTATAATTTTAGAGGCTAATGGGGTTGTTTATAATTAATAAGAATTGTGGATGTCCTACAGTATGTTGAGCTAGATTTGATTCATATGTGAGCTAGTATGACCTCATAGAGTAAAGATGTCATATAACTCTCATGTTGTCGTTGAGTGTGGGATTTCACATAGTGAGCATTGTTGTGACTCTTTTTAAATTTAGACACAGCTTTTACTACTTCACTTGTTGTTTAGGGGTTTTATGTTTAGTAACATTCATCCACAATTTCTTTTTTAGCACTACCCTTTTGTACTAAAGGATTGGGTCCCCTATTTAGTACATATTTAGTTGTTGTTCCCCACTAGATATACATCATATCCCTATACCATATCGAGGTTCTTTAGTAGAACTTATTAAGTAGGAAACCCTCAAGATATATAGGGTGAGTTCTTGAAATGCATATATCTAAAGTCTTTGTACAACCAATCTTATTAGGGGAATGTGCTTAATTACATAAAATTGGTAGTTGAATGTTGATAAGAATGATTATTGCTTGTAGATTTTCTTCTAAAGTGTTGATAACAATCCTAAATGTCAAAAAGAAAATAATTATCATATTGAATTAATGAAAACTTAATCCAATTTGGTATTCATAATAAAGTTCATATTTGTGTTCTAAGAAAATACAGACTTACATGTGTTCCTAGAGTGGTCTTACTTCCACTCAATGGGACCTTCATGGTATTCAATAATGGTTTGTTCTCTTTTTAGGTTTTGTCCAGAATCTGATTAACATTGTTAAGACCTCTATTTAGTAGTCAAAAGGGGACCAAAATTTCTTGAGGTTTAGGTCGATATAGGTTTTTTTGTCGTAAGTCTATTAGAGTTTGTATATTCCATTTCTTGGTAAGGGGTGTGGTTGGTGGAATGGATGATGTATTTATATACCTTGTAGTATACATATGATACATATAAGTAATTTCTTACTCTTTACATTTCTTGTTTTTGGATGCCAAATATCAGAGTTTCTCTTTGAATAGGTACCCAAACAATGTATTCAAAATATTTTTTGGTTTGATGTCTTTGAATATGTTTCTTATGCTTGATTAATATTATGGTTTTTGGAAAGTCTATTTAACATTGAGTTCCAAAATTTTAATTTAAAAAACATTTGAAGTATGGATTTCGTAACATTATGTGTTTTATTTATATGGAGGATATATGTGAATATGGTTGAGCTAAATTTGTGGAACTGATACATAGATTATGATTAAATAGTAATTTAGGACCATGCTCCCATTTTGGGATTCACCTTGCATCCACCATCCTTATCACAGGTGTAGGTCATAGGAATGCACACAAAATAATGGGATAAATATAAGTTTAAAGAATAAGAAAAATAATCAAATAAAGGATTTGTTAGCATGCAATCTAGGCCTATTTTTGGAATTTTTTTCTACTATGAAGAATTCAGAGCAATATGTGTATTCATAGATAGGAATATATATTAGAAAATGGGGAAGTGGCTATGTTTTAATTTATAATAGAAAGAAGAACCTGTGAACTTTTTGACGAGGCTTGCTAGGATGCTTTTGGAGAATATGCAGTTCACTGTAGAGAGCTCCCTGGTTTCAAGTACATGCATGACCTTGTTAGGGATGTTCTCTACGATGTATTCAGACATGCATGTGTTGCTGTAAAGAAATAAGTACCTGTGAACTTTTTGATAGATCCACTTGAGGGGAGATCAACACTTAGACCAATTGATGTCTTAATTTTTGGATGGGCTGACGAGAATCATGCATGTGTTGATCTGACTGAGGTTTCTCCACTGGTGGGCTTGAGGGACAAAGTTTTTACTACGGGACATGTTTCCCTCAAAGCTTGCTCAGGCAAAGTGGCAAAGTATGAGAAAGCATGCATTGACAATCAACATGTTTTCATACCTTTGCATTTGATACTTTTGATATCTTAGCACCAGATTCTTTAGAACTTATCAGAAGAATTCAAATGGTTATGAATACTAATGTTATGACCCCAAAGTCTATGGATATAGTTTTTCGTAGAACCGGCTTTGCCATTCAGAAAGGGGTGGCGGCGCAACTTGTTGCTCGCCTACCTTCCTAGATGAAAATACTGGTATTAACTGTTCAAAGTTTTAGAAATATATAGTATATCATTTAAATAAAGAAGAACTTGGGTGAAGGTCATGATAAATATTGAGAATAGATTTAGTCTTTCCTCAATTATATTTTGATATAATGTATAATTGTTGGTTTCTAATTGATACACACCCAAAATGGAATAATTGCAATTTCATCCATTGATATATGAGGAATATGTGGGACGAAGTATTATCCCGGTCCACTAACATTTTAGACTTTTGGCTGATTTACAAGAAAAAGTAAAACATACCCAATTGACTTAAATCACATTTTAGCTAATTCTTTTTCACTCTAATAGCTTCTTGCCTTCCTCCTGCAATCCCATCCATGTATTCACTTCCTTGTATAACTATTGCTTCACTGATACATTGATAAATTATCTTATAGCCCCTGCCTCTTGATTTTGGCATATGTACTACAATAATTGAAATATTACAAAAAGTGAAACCAAAAACGTTTCCATATTAATAATAGAAGTTACTGTTTTTGTGGCATACAAATCACAAAACATGATTTACTAAAGCGGAAGCGTTCATTAGCAGCGGATTACTGAAAATCACTAAAATTTCAAACCATTTACAAAGAGATCCAATAAAGGGAAAACTCTTTCAAAAAGAACCAAAGTAATTCAATTACATTTTGGTTCACAAGTACATATCTTGTACCATTCCTTTTCGAGGATTACATACATCAACTGCCCTGTTAAAACTATACATAGGCAGCATAAGAACCTCGAGGCATCAAGCCAAAATCTCATATCGATTCATTAAACTAACTACTGACTCCGAGGACCTGAGAGTACAGAGACGACACATAGGACTCTATGTACATATATACAAGACATGACAGATAGTGTTTCCACCTAAGAAATCACTCATGTTCCTACTGCTGCTGCTGCTCCCCCCTACTATAGAGTTTCTGCCTCTTCCTCTGTGTCTACCTAAAAAGTTGGATCCCACGGGGATGAGACAATTGAAATTGTCCCAGTGAGAGATATAACTGTCTGCCAGAAATGTTATTATTGTAGTTTAATAAGATAAAACTGAACAGAGGAATCATAAATGTTTAGCAGGAGATAATTCATTGTCTAGCAGATTAGAATCAATATTCTTATTCAAAGCACTTCAGCTATAACTTGATAAAGAAGCATGTTACTTATCCAATAATGAATATGAAGAACATGTATAACAATTATCTGCTATACTAAGAAAGATAACATCAACCAGTAATTCTCATATTTCAACATTAAGCAATTATGCTACACGGATGATTATATTTTACAGACAAACTTAATGCCCTGAAGAGATGAAGTATACCGTTCATGCTCCAACCGACCATGATTACGTTAAAGCATCGGTACCACACAAGGTCAATGGAAGAGCCGGACTCCAAGACCTCAACCTTCTCGATCAGTACAAGATTATATGGTAGAGACATCACGTGTCAAACTACAATTAGCTTGCCAGGGTATATTCACATCTTCACTATAGAGTTATAGCCCGCAACATATACTCTCTTTAGGGTTATGGCCCGTAGCCAATGCCGGGTATCATATCATGGAGTCATGGCCGGTAGCCATACTCATACTGGGTTATGGTCCATAACTAATCCCATGCATAGGATATAGCCCGCAGCCACACCTATGAAGCATGAGGATATAATTGCCCAATTACCCCCACATATTCAAAAACATGTGCTCTGAGTTTTAACTCATTTCACCATTCAACAAATTTTGACGCCGATGGATCTGTGGTCAGGGCAACTACATTATATGATACTTGGTTAATTAAGTATATTACCATATTCTTTTAGCATCAGACAAGTTTCTAAACATCAATTATTATGACATGAGCTACAAAGAATGTGTAATACTTTCGTCAAGTACTATTTAAATCTTTAATAAAGCATTGGGATCTCAATCCCTCATCTCATCAGGAGCATTCTCATCCTTTCACAAACTCATCATCATGATTATAGAAAATGGGTATTCAAATCCTCAGTTTATCAAAGAACACTTGTTACCACTTATCAGGTAACTAAAACACCTTTTAGGTCATCTGACCAAGGTAAACATGATACTTTCTACACAAGCATCTCACATTGCTCTCAAGCCCATTTCATCTATTGTTACCTCTCACTGGGCAACAAAGCATGTTATGGCTCGCATGGCCCATTAACAATAATAATTGAAATATCATAGCTCATACCTACCTATGCTCATCATCTCATGATACCTGCATGGTTAGTACATTTGATAACAATTATATCAATTACATTTTCGCACCATGCTATTCAAGGTAACACCACTTATACCTTTACTAGGGTTAGGGTTTCCCAATTCATATTAATCAGGGTTACTCATCCTCTTACACAAATTAGGGCTAGGTTTTCAAATTAGAATTTCATAATACATATCATCACCCTGGATTAGGGTTTCATATCACATTACCCTGTATCAGGGTTCCACATTGCATTCTTGCCTTAAATTAAGGCTTCTTATAAAATTTCCCTGAAAATTAGGGTTTCATGTAACTTTACCCCAAGATTAGGGTTTTCATGAAGCATTCCCTTTAAATTAGGGTTTTTCATTAAAATATCCTAAAATAGGATTTCTCATATCATTACCCTCAATTAGGATTACACATCATATTACCCTGTATTAGGGCTACACCTTAGATTGCCCTAAATTAGAGTTAGGGTTTATCACCATTCTCAATTAGGGTTTCATAATCTCTCCAACAAGGATCATACCCTAATTACTTATTGTATTCATGTTGAGAGTGTTGATGTTTAATCACTACATGATTATCACTCATGTATAAGTTCCTCTCTCTTATCCTCTCTAGGAGGTTAATTACATCAGACTTGATTAGATTAGGTCAATTCAACTTGAATGAAGAGTTGACATAGTGTATTAAGTCATTGCTTCCATAATCATCAAAGTTTAACCACTCAAAAGGTACTAATCACTTAAATACCTTGAAGGTACAATCATTGTAATTACCATTGATAAACATCATCAACAATCATGGGGTCAATTGTACTTTCATGGTTTGAGTTAAGTAGACCTTCAAACGATCTTGAAATACCTTAACCTTCAAATGGCCTTGATGTATTTGACCTTCAAACGGTCTTGATGTACTTTAACCTTCAAACGGTCTTGAAGACCGTTAGACCTTAAATGGTCTTGGTCCCAAGACATTCAATCGGTCTTAAGACTGTTAGACCCTCAAACAATCTTGACCTCAAGGTCCTTAAACGGTTTGAGACCGTTGGAATAAAATATAATTAATCCCAATCGGTTTTGAAACTGTTAGACCTCCAAACGGTCAATTCTCCCAAATGGTCAACATGACAAAACGGTCTTGAATCAATACCTCAAACGGTTTGAAACCATTTAGACCTCCAAACGGTCAACTCTCCCAAACGGTCAACATGACCAAATGGTCTTGAATCAATACCTCAAACGGTTTGAAACTGTTTAGACCTCCAAACGGTCAACTCTCCCAAACGGTCAACATGACCAAACGGTTTGGTGAAACTGTTTGAACCATCAATTAGAGTTTTGAAATCAAGAAACCATCAATTAGGGTTTTGAAATCAAGAGACCATCAATTGTTGACAATATTGGAACTAATTCAATTGAAACCATTGAATTACCATTCAACCATGACATGACCTGACCTCAAATGGTCTTGAGGTTGTTTGACCCCAAACGGTCTTGAGACCATTTTGTGTCAAACAGTCTTGAGACCATTTGACCCATCCAAGCACTGAAATTGGATGAATTCAATTAGGGTTTCTTCAATAACCCAATTCTAGGGTTTGTACTCAAGGAACATTAAAGTGTTGAACCCTTTGGAATTTATTCAATTAAGTACTATTGGATCATCATCAATCTATGAAATCATCTAACCTTAAATGGTCTTGAGGTCGTTTGACCTCAAACGGTCTTGAGATCGTTTGGTGTCAAACGATATTGAGACCGTTTGCTTACCAAACGATCTTGAGATCGTTTAGTCTCAAGAGTGAAACTGTTTTCCCAAGATATTCTTTGAGGTATGTGCTTATGATGATGTCATCATCATTAATCTCCGATCCTTCAAAATCTACTGCCATTCTTATGGAAATTTCATGAATTATTCAAAGGAATTTCAAGAAGAACAAAATGATCAACAAATGATGAAGAATTGAATGTAATAATAACATTTAAGGGTTCAAGTTATATAACCCGCCTTCAAAGTTGAATCCTAGCTTCAAGATTCACGTACTCAATGGTGAATGAAGCTTTCACAACCTCCCAAGGCTCGTCTTCAATCTTTTGAGTGAAAGGAAATGGCTAGGATTGAAGATTTAATGGAGAAAAGAAGAAATCAAGCATTGATTTTTGGTTTCCACCATAAAATCAAGGTTGAAGATGATTATGGATCTTACCTATAGGTTGGAGTTCGTCCTCCTGTTTCTCCTTAGCTCCTTTTTGCTCGGCCAAAGCAAGGAGAGAAAGAAAATCTGAAAAAGAGCCTTTGGTTGAGTGAGAAATGAAGTGTATATAAAGGAATTTCAAGATCGAAAAAGTTTTATAATAATCATTCAACTCCCCAACTTGATGCCACTTATCCCCATCACTTCCTTGCATACAAATCCACCTTATTTCGCCTTTAATTCCTCTTCATTATCCTTGAATTAAAGGAAAAGCAATTAAGCACCTTAATTCATATAATACTAATATCCCATATTTAGTGTATATTACTTTTTAGTTAACTAATGTGAGTGGGCTCTCCACTCACTTAGGATATTTTTGTTGCCTTTGCAAGGCACAAGGACTTCCACACTTATCCAAATTCAACCTTCACATATTTTGTTGAAGGGCACTCCATTAATATATTTATTTTTGCATTAAATTGAATTGTGTTTCAATTATGCTTAAATCTTGATTATTTTAATATCAAGATTCTCTCTCCTCCAAAGTGATTCAAATGAGACGCCCCTCTCATTTTGTTTTCTCTAAATGATACCAAGAAACATGAGGGACTCTCTAAAGATGGTATTTTGCATATTGAACCCTACGTTTTGGGTAATTTGCACATTACACCAAAACTAGGTTTTAATGCACAAACATTGCTTAATAAGTTCTTTCTTGGTGCTCATGCTGTCACAAGCTATACATGTGCATCATTCTCATTCTTATGATGCTTCAACACTTGAGGAACATTTTACCATGTGACATTTGCAAGTTAACCCTTCAACTTGGGTAATTTGCACTTTAGTCCAAAACAAACAAAACAATGTTTCAACATTATTCAAAAAGGACTAAAATTGAAACATAAGTTCCTCTTGAGCCTTAATTACTTTTCAAAAGATAATATCAAGAATCTAATCAACTTTGTTAAGCAAAACATCTAGGGTTAAAGCATAACCCAGGTCAGGGATGTTTCAAATTATCCACCCCTAACAGGGATTTCGTCCACGAAATCATCAAGAGAAAAGAGAAGGGTACTTCCTCCTCATCTCTTCCTCTAGCTCCCACATAGCTTCTTCAATGCCACGATGATGCCAAAGAACTTTCACAAGACATATGTCTTTCTTTTATATCTTTTTAATTCTTTTGTCAAGGATCATCACAGGTCCTTCAACATATGATATATCATCATTTAATTCTACCTCCACAAGTTACAAAACTAACTTTGTGTCAGGATGACACTTTCTCAGCATGGAGATATGGAACATTGTATGCAACTTATGCAACTCAGGTGGTAACTCTAGCTTATAGGCTACCTTTCCAATCCATTCAATGATTGGATAAGGCCCCATAAATCTAGGAGCTAACTTTCCTCTCTTTCCAAATCTAAGAAAACCTTTCCAAGGTGAGACCTTGAGATACACTTTGTCTCCAACTTGGAATTCTAAAGGTCTTCGCCGTTTGTCGGCATACGACTTCTGTCTATCCTGTGCAGTCTTTAACTATTGTTGGATTACTTTAATCTTCTCAGTTGTCTACTGCACTAGCTCAGGACCCAAGATTTGATTTTCTCCTGTTTCATACCAACATAAAGGAGATCTGCAACGTCTACCATATAATGCTTCATATGGTTCCATATCAATGTTGTGCTGATAGCTATTATTGTAAGCAAATTCTATCAAGCTTAGGTGTAGATCCCAACTTCCTACAAACTCAAGGACACATGCCCTAAGCAGATCCTCCAAAGTTTGTATGGTCCTCTCAGATTGTCCATCTGTCTATGGGTGAAAGGCAGTACTAAACCTTAACTATGTACCCAAAGCTTTATGTAGTCGTTCCCAAAAATGACTTGTGAACTGGGGACCTCTATCAGAAACAATTGTAACTGGAACCCTGTGCAACCACACTATCTCATCTACATATATATGTGCAAGCTTCTCAGCAGTGTATGTTGTTTTTACATGAAGGAAATGTGCTGTATTAGTCAACCTATCAACTATCACCCATATGGAATCATAACCTTTGGTTGTTCTAGGCAAACCAACCACAAAGTCCATGGTGACATGATCCCATTTCCACTGCAGTATAGGCAAAGGTTGCATTGTTCTTGTAGGCTTTTGATGTTCAACTTTAACGTGCTGACACACCGGACACCGTATAACAAACTCAGCTACATCCTTCTTCAATCCTGGCCATCAATACATATCCTTCAAGTTATGATACATTTTGGTGCTTCCTGGATGCATTGCATACATCAAAGAATGAGCTCCCTCCAAAACTAACTCCCTTAAGTCATTTGCATCAGGTACTACTATCCTACCATGGTAACAGACTACCTGATCCTCTAACTCATGAAAGCCATCCCGTTTCTCACTACCATACTCTGACCTGATCTACTAAACCACAGTATCAGCTTGCTGTGCTTCTTTAATATGTTGTCTCAGAGTAGGTTTTACTTGCATCTCATCTAACAACCCGGCTAACAATGATATTGTAACATCCCTGACATGGGTTATGTGTTAACCCTAGATGTTTTGCCTAATAAGGTTGAGTATATGCTTAATCTTATCTTGATAAAAGTAATTAGGGCTCATGAGAAACTTATATTTCAATTTTGGTCCTGTTTGAACAATGTTGAAGCAATGTTTGCCTATTTTGGACTAAAGTGCAAATTACCCAAGTTTAGGGGTTAAATTGCAAATATTGCATGATAAGATGTCCCTCTGATGTTGACACATCATAAGAATGAATATGATGCAGTGGTATGGTTTTTACAAGCTTGGGCACCAAGATTAAGCTTGTAAAGCAATCCTTGTGCATTAAAACCTAGTTTTGGTGTAATGTGCAATTTACCCAAAACCTAGGGTTCAATATGGAAATTACCACTTAAATAAGGTCCCTAATGTTTCTTGGCATCATGTAGACCAAATAAAATAAGAGGGGCACCTCATTTGAATTTAGTTGGAGGAGAGTGAATCCTGATATTAAAATAATCAAAATTTAATCCTAATTGAAACCCTAATTCAATTTAGGGCAAAAATGAATGTATTAATTAAAGGGCCTTCAACCAAAATTAAAATTTTTGGATTCAGATGTGTATGGATGAGCTTAAATCCTTGCAATGGCACGAGCATATCCTAAGGAGGTGAAATTCCACTCATCATTATTATAAGAAAAAGAATTTCCACTCAAATATGGCTATTCTTATTATAAGGGTTAAGGTGCTTAATTTCTTTTCCCTTAATTATTAGATAATGGAAGGGAGCTCGGTGGGATAGAGATGCCTTTGCATGTAAGAAACCAAGGGGGGATTTGTGGCAACAATTTTGGAATTAAAAGACTTTTATAAAAGATTTTCTCTCTCATCAATTTTCTTATAAAAGTACTCTTTCCAAGCCAAAACAAAGGCTTTTTCGGATCCCTTTCTTTCCCCTTGCTTGGAAAACGACCAAGGAGCTTGGGAGGAGCAGCAGGACGACCCCCAACCTGTTGGTAAGATTCTTGACCTCCTTTCACATTGAATCCATGGTGAAAATCGAAAATCAATGTATGAATTCTTCATAACTTGATCACCTCTTCAATTCTAATCAATTCTTTTCACTCAAAGCTTGAGGATGACCCATGGAATAGTGAAAGGAGTTGCATACACCATTGTTTCCGTGAGCTTGGAGCTTTGGAGCTCAATTGGAGGTGGGTTTTATAACTTGAACCCTTAATTTTATTATTGCAATCAATTCCTTATCAATTGGTGATCGTTTCTGCATTTCTGAAATTAAGTTTGGTTGATTGATGCAATATCCATGGAAATCACAGTAGATTTCGTGAGTTTGGATCTTGATGATGATGACATCTGTAACATCCTAGGATTTGAGGCCTTGGATAACATGATCTTAAAAGGAATGATTGGACTACCCATATCACCAAGGTGCACCTCCTTTTCCGGGAGCCCATCACTAAGAACTCCATAGTTAAGCGTGCTCAGCTTGGAGTAGTACTGGGATGGGTGACCAGTCGGGAAGTTGATCCTGGCTTGCGCGTCAGTGTGGACAAAGTGCGCAGTTAAGGCTAGTGGTGGTCTGTGGGGCCAGTCGTCATTCCTGAAACTCTACTAGAGCCTTGGGCAGTGGGCCCAGTCGTTACAAATGGTATCAGAGCCATAACCCCTTCAGTAGGTGGGGCCCACATGGGCATGTGGCATGCCAGTCTTGAGCCGTGCGGTCCAGGCAAGTTGGAAAGGGCTATCTGTAGAGACGAGATGGAGCCACCCTTGCGCTGGTAGCCGTGGACGGGAGTTGGGTGTCCATGGGCCATTATGGGTCTGCACTGAAATGGGGTCAGATTATGAGGCCATATAGTTGAGCCTTGACGAGGACGTCAAGAGTCTAAGTGAGGGAGATTGTAACATCCTAGGATTTGAGGCCTTGGATAACATGATCTTAAAAGGAATGATTGGACTACCCATATCACCAAGGTGCACCTCCTTTTCCGGGAGCCCATCACTAAGAACTCCATAGTTAAGCGTGCTCAGCTTGGAGTAGTACTGGGATGGGTGACCAGTCGGGAAGTTGATCCTGGCTTGCGCGTCAGTGTGGACAAAGTGCGCAGTTAAGGCTAGTGGTGGTCTGTGGGGCCAGTCGTCATTCCTGAAACTCTACTAGAGCCTTGGGTAGTGGGCCCAGTCGTTACAACATCATCATAAGAACACACCTCCCCAAATATCTAGGGCAAACGGTTTCAATGTTGAGTCCAAACGGTTTCACCAAACTGTTTGGTGGTTTGAGTTCCAAACCGTTTGGAATGGTTGACCATTTGAGATGGTTGACCATTTGAAGATATATGATGTGGTACTTGGATCTTGATCCAATGGTTTCAATTGGTTTGATCTTGAAGGTTTCAATTGTGAATGATTCCTTAATTGCAAACCCTAATCGACTTAGTGCTGAATTTCCTATTGATTGAGATGATGTTTTGGGTTGATTGACACAAATGGTTTCAAAACCATTTGGGGATCACCCAAACGATCTGAAGACCGTTTGGGGGTCACCCAAGACCGGTTGGAGGTCTAGGGTTAAGTATGTCTAAGTGTTTGAAGGTCTAAAGGTACCAAATTATTTTGCAACTAAGTGCTGATTTGATAATTAATCCAATGGTCCAAAACCCTAATTGGATGTCATGGTTTTTGATGATGAGATGGGAAAACGGTCTCAAGAACATTTGGAGATCAACCAAACAGTCTCAAGACCATTTGGTGGTCATCCAAGACCATTTGAGGTCAGTGATAGTTTATTGATTTCAATTGATTTGGTTCCACAATGTCAACCATTGATGGATCCTCGATTTCAAACCCCAAGTGATGGTTTCTTGATTATCAAACCTAGTTCAATTGGGTTCAAAACCCTAAATTGAAGGCCTAATTGAAAATGGTGATTCAGTGGTCCAATTGATGAATGCTTTAGTGGCTCAATTTATAATTGGTTCATGGATTGAAACATTGAGTCGATTGAGTGTTGAAGTGCCTTTTTGGTCCATGCAGTTTTGAGAAGGTTTGGACCAAACGGTCTCAAGACCGTTTGGGACCAAACGATCTCAAACCATTTGGAGACGCAAAGTGCAAACGGTTTCAATACCTACGTTGTCCAATTGTTTTCAAGTATAACTTGTTCAAATGGTTTTCAACCAATTGATTTACGAGAACTAAGATCATTGAGGGTCTAAGTAAGTAATATTGTGAAGATCAACATGGTTAATCCATTTGAATATCTCATGTAATTGAAGGTCTAGTATGGTGAACCCATTTGGATACTTAATGCAATTGAAGATTTCAATGGTTAACTCAATTGATCAGTTTGTGGAATCGAAAGTTTAATTGGTCAACTCTTTTGAATTCCTTATATAATTGATGGTTTAATTGATTAGACCATTTGGACATCTAATATGATCAAAGGTCAATTAACTATGTGATTATTATTGTTGTAGACCAATGATGATTAGGAAGGTTAACTCTAGATTTGTGTACTCAAGTAAAGAGTTGACCTAGATTAATATTGGAATATATAGTTAACATCTTAGAGAGGATGAGAGGGAGAGTGAATGGGAGAGAAGATTGCTTACTTACTAAGACCTAATTCTCTCATTGTGAATAAATGTGTAATCAGGGTTTGATCCATATTATGAGATCATAAAATCTTCATTGAAAAGATTGATGTACCTTGATCCTAAATTAGAGCAAGGTTATGTGAAACCCTAATTTAAGGGCAAAGCTCAGTGAAACCATAATCTAGGGTGATGATGTAAGCCTAACTTAGTGACACAATGCAAGAAACCCTAATTTAATGGGAATTGTATATCCTAAACCTAATTTGGGTAGGAGGAAAGGGAAACCCCACTTGGATGTGAATGGTAAACCCTAATTTCCTAAAATGGGATAAAGGTATATGAAACCCTAATATAGGGTAGTGCCATTAATGCTAATGTGAAGCCTTAACACTGGGTGATGTATTGTGAAATCTTAATTTCACATAATACTAGGTGAAACCCTGATATAGAAGGATGTTATGTGAAACTCTGATGAAGAGTGATTCTAGGTGAAATCTATATATGTTTATGAGATGCTAAGTGAACCTCAAATTATAACTATGGAAATCCTATTCCTATTGATGTAATAGTGATTAATGTATTCACAAATGAAATACCTAGAGGGGTTGATTATGGATATCCTTATATTAATAATCCCTGACTAAAGGGGTGAGTCCATATCATTGATAATAGTTGTATTTTTTAAATAGATGAATCATGATCAATGCATTGCATGATGAATGTAATGATCTAGTGCATAAGTATTAGGATGGGAAATACCCTAATACAAGCTAAGTGAATAAACTCAAGTAAGATGAAGGTGTTGAGGGAAGTGATACATCAAGATATGATAGGTATCACATCCAACACCCCAATTCTGATATACCATGATGTGTTATAAGTTCATTATAATTGGAATAGATGATACATGAAATGTGTCATGACAATTGTTACATTGAGATGTAATGCACTTTGTTAAGTGTAGTCTAACATGCCTTATGAAAAGGTTAATCCAAATCAATAAACTATGATACAATCATATTCTGATAAAGATGAGAGAAAAACTCATACTTTGTGTTGATAATACATTCAATGATGAATGATGAGGATATATAAGTATGTTTGAATACTTATGATATCTATTTTTGGTTTCTAGATTTGAGAAGTAATGGAATAGGGATGATAATTAATAATATGATCTTAAGAACCCAAGTGGTTATTTATGGAACACCCTAATGAAGGGTGTTGATATAAAAGAGAAACCATGAACCCTAAAAAGGGATGATACTACTTAGTGTTGTATGATACTGATATGAAAGCACTATAATTGTTACCATGAATACTAATCATGCAGGGATGACGAGATGAGAAGCATAGCCAAGTATGGGCTATGATGCTTGTTTATTGAGAATGTTTTATAGGCTTTATAAGCCTTCATATGCTTTGTGTAGTAAGAATCATTGAGCATTGTGTACTATGTAAAATACATTGTTTAGCAAGAATTATGATGTCTTTGGTTAGATGATCTAAAGGTAAAAAGTTACCTAACAAGTGGTAATAAGTATCCTATGGTGATATATGGGTTCAAATACCCAGATGCTATAATCATGATGATGAACTTGTTAAGAAGAGGAAATGTACTTGGTGAGTTGAGGGATTAAGATCCCAATACTTTGTGAAAAGAGTATGGCTACAGGCCATGACTCCACAATGACAATGCCAGGTATTACATATATGATCTACGTCTGAAGATAGTTAATGTTGTGGTAATGATGCTGTAGTGAATAAATGTTATACATGTTCTTCATATTACTTAATGGATAAGTGACATGTTGCTCTTTCAAGTTATAGCTACAATGTTTTAGATAAGAATATTATTCTAATCTGTTAGACATTGAATTAACTGCTGTCAAACAAATATGATTCCTTTGTGCATATTTATTTTCTTAAGCTGCAATAATAATGTTACTGGCGGAGAGTTTTATCTCTTGTTGGGACAATTTACAATTGTCTCACCCCCGCGGGAACTAAATTTTTAGGTGGACGCAGACGAGGAGGCAGAAATCCTTCAGTAGGAAAAGGACAGCAACAACAGCAGCAGAGACAACAGTGAAGTCTCAGGTGGAGACACTGGCTGTTATGCCTTGTATAGATGTAAATAGAGTCCTATGTGTCGTCTCTGTAGTCTCAGGTCCTCGAAGTAGTAGTTAGTGCTTTCAAGATTTTGGCTCAGTGCCTCAAGATTTTATACTGCCTATGTTTAGCTTGACATGACAGTTAATGCTTGTAATTCTCAAAAGGAGATGATACATAATATGTACCTTTGAACAAGAATGTAAATGTATTACTTTGGTTCTTTGTGAGAAAGTTTTCCTTTGATAGATCTCTTGATAAAAAGGTTTTAATTTTTAGCAATTTTTGGTAATCCGCTTCTTAGTGAACGCTTCCGCATTAGTTAATTATGTTTTTGTAAGTTGTATGCCACAATTAAGTGGTATCAGAGCTCTAGGTTTGCTGAGTCTACAGAGACATAGGACTAAGGTTGTAGAGTCTGTTCTAAGTGTCTTCCAGTTTATCTGATAGTATCTTCTGGTCACATAGGAGAAGAAGAACTTGAAAATGACTGGAGAACATGAGGAACACATTGCTAAGAGCAATGTTGTTGCACTAGGAGAGGGTGCATGGGACCAGGCAAGAGGAGAACAAGTGCCTGAGAATTCCCACCTTGACCTAATCAGGATAGAGAATCCTATGTTATGCTCTTGAAGGGCAGGATAGGACAACAATAATGCATATAGAAGACTGGATACTAGTATTACAACCTAAGTTACCAGTCTTTAATGCATAAACTTTGGGCTTTGAAAGGATTCCTGAGTGACATGGTCATGTTAGAACAGTGGAAATGTGGGAAAGATTAATAAATGGCAAGAAAGTAGACTCTGCCATAAGTCTAGACAAATAGTACATCTATGATGGTAGTGCCCAAGGAGGGGCCATAAGCTATGAATTAAGGTAAGGTCTCTACAATTCTAGAGACATTTGCCTAGATATTCAGAAAGCCAAGGTTTTTGGTGTCACCAGTGTAATAAATGCCTAGTGCACCAGGGCAGTAGCCACTAAGTAAAGGCAAAAGTAGCAACATGAGATAACTGGACACTATGTGTTGAAATCAACCTAATGTGGTAGGTGCCTTTGAGGGGTAATACTTAAATAAAATATATTCATCCTGATACTTCATTTCATGATTCTATGTGTTAAACATATGAAAGTAGTTGCTTTTGAACTTCCTTTGACTAGTCCTATGAGGACACAAGGAAGATGAGAATTTACATTTTACTCAGTTCTCTTTAAAATGTTTTATGATTTCTCTTATCTTTGTGGTATAAGATGAAATATAGAAGTGATGCTTGGAGAAAATCTAGAAATGGAAAATCATGTGTGTATAATGATATGAAAAGTGAGGAATATGATAGTAAATAAAGTGCATACTATCTAATCTCAATACTTCTATACCCTGGCCAGGTATATTATTATTGTAGATTAAGCAAGTATGAAACTCTTAGATTGTTATCTTTTTGATTACTCTGATCAAGTAGTCATTCTAAAACAATCTAGAGAGTATAATGAAATTAAATAGGAAAAGCTAAGTGAAATTTTTCCAAATAAACTACTTAGTGAACATACTCAGTGAACTTTCTCAGTGAATTTTTCCAAAACAAATTACTTAGTGAATATTCTCAGTGAACATTCTCAGTGAACTTGCTCAGTGAATATTTTCAAAACAAATTACTCAGTGAACATACTCAGTGAACTTCCTCAGTAAATACTTTCAAAACAACATACTTAGTGAATATTCTCAGTGAACTTCCTCAGTGAATACTTTCAAAACAACATACTTAGTGAATATTCTCAGTGAACTTCCTCAGTGAATACTTTCAAAACAACATACTTAGTGAATATTCTCAGTGAACTTCCTCAGTGAATACTTTCAAAACAACATCCTCAGTGAAAATTCTCAGTGAACTTGCTTAGTGAATATTGTCAAAATAAATTACTTAGTGAATATTCTCAGTGAAAATTCTCAGTGAACTTGCTCAGTGAATATTGTCAAAACAAATTACTTAGTGAATATTCTCAGTGAACATTCTCAGTGAACTTGCTCAGTGAATATTGTCAAAAAAAATTATTTAGTGAATATTCTAAGTGAACATTCTCAGTGAACTTGCTCAGTGAATATTTTCAAAACAAGTTACTTAGTGAACATACTCAGTGAATCTGCTCAGTGAATATCTTCAAAACAAAATACTTAGTGAACATACTCAGTGAATTTTCTCAGTGAATATCTTCAAAACAAAATACTTCGTGAACATACTCAGTGAATTTGCTCAGTGAATATCTTCAAAACAAAATACTTAGTGAACATACTCAGTGAATTTGCTCAGTGAATATCTTCAAAACAAAATACTCAGTGAACATACTTAGTGAACTTGCTCAGTGAATATTTTCAAAACAAATTACTCAGTGAACATACTTAGTGAATTTTTCCAAGACAAACTGCTTAGTGAACCTTCTCAGTGAATATTTCTAAATTAATTGCTTAGTGAACTTTCTCAGTGAACTTTCCCAAACAAATAAAGGATTGCTGAGTGAATTATCTGTGTTAGATATATATATGTTTCTCTTTTGGTAAATATTCTGGGGTAATGATAGAAGTATGTTCTTTTATGCTTCTTCCTTTCAATAATATGGACATCACATGTTAGGGGTTTATGCTCTACATAAACATAAACAGTGATAAGGAGGAATTAATGAAAGGAACTTTGTGTGAATTATAGATCCATGGTATATCCATAATATTAAGATGATATGTGGAGACTTGAGGGCATGATTAATGAATAATTTGTCCCTTCTTTTCCTGGGATTTCGGGGATGAAATCCTTGTTAGGGGTTTATAATTTGTAACATCCCTGACCTGGGTTATGTGTTAACCCTAGATATTTTGCCTAATAAGGTTGAGTAGATGCTTAATCTTATCTTGAGAAAAATAATTAGGGCTCATGAGAAACTTATGTTTCAATTTGGTCCTATTTGAACAATGTTGAAGCAATGTTTGCATATTTTGGACTAAAGTGCAAATTACCCAAGTTGAGGGGTTAAATTGCAAATTTTGCATGCTAAGATGTTCCTTTGATGTTGATACATCATAAGAATGAATATGATGTAGCGGTATGGTTTTCACAAGCTTGGGCACCAAGATTAAGCTTGTAAAGCAATCCTTGTGCATTAAAACCTAGTTTTGGTGTAATGTGCAATTTACCCAAAACCTAGGGTTCAATATGAAAATTACCACTTCAATAAGGTCCCTAATGTTTCTTGGCATCATGTAGACCAAATAAAATAAGAGGGACGCCTCATTTGAATTAAGTTGGAGGAGAGAGATTCTTGATATTAAAATAATCAAGATTTAATCCTAATTGAAACTCTAATTCAATTTAGGGAAAAAATGATTGTATTAATTAAAGGGCCTTCAACAAAAATTAAAATGGTTGGATTCAGATGTGTGTGGATGAGCTTAAAGCCTTGCAATGGCACGAGCATATCCTAAGGAGGTGAAATTCCACTCACCATTATTATCAGAAAAAGAATTTCCACTCAAATATGGATACTCTTATTATAAGGGTTAAGGTGCTTAATGTCTTTTCCCTTAATTCTTGGATAGTGGAAGGGAGATCGGTGGGATAGAGATTCCTTTGCATGTATGAAACCAAGGGGGGAGTTGTGGCAACAATTTTGGAATTAATAGACTTTTATAAAAGATTTTCTCTCTCATCAATTTTCTTATAAAAGTACTCTTTCCAAGCCAAAACAAAGGTTTTTTCGGATCCCTTTCATTCCCCTTGCTTGGAAAATGACCAAGGAGCTTGGGAGGAGCAGGAGGACGACCCCCAACCTGTTGGTAAGGTTCTTGACCTCCTTTCACCTTGAACCCATGGTGAAAATCGAAAATCAATGTATGAATTCTTCATAACTTGATCCCCTCTTCAATTATAATCAATTCTTTTCACTCAAATCTTGAGGAAGACCCATGGAATAGTGAAAGGAGTTTCATCCACCATTATTTCCGTGAGATTGGAGCTTTGGAGCTCAATTGGAGGCGGGTTTTATAACTTGAACCCTTAATTTTATTATTGCAATCAATTCCTTATCAATTGGTGATCATTTCTGCATTTCCAAAATTAAGTTTAGTTAATTGATGCAATCTCCATGGAAATCACAGTAGATTTCGTGAGTTTGGATCTTGATGATGATGACATCATCATAAGCACACACCTCCCCAAATATCTAGGTCAAACGGTTTCAATGTTGAGTCCAAACGGTTTCACCAAACCGTTTGGTGGTTTGAGTTCCAAACCATTTGTAATGGTTGACCATTTGAAGATATATGATGTGGTACTTGGATCTTGATCCAATGGTTTCAATTGGTTTTATCTTGAAGGTTTCAATTGTGAATGATTCCTTAATTGCAAACCCTAATCGACTAAGTGCTGAATTTCCAATTGATTGAGATGATGTTTTGGGTTGATTGACCCAAACGGTTTCAAAACCATTTGGGGATCACCCAAACGGTCTCAAGACCATTTGGGGGTCACCCATGACCGTTTGGAGGTCTAGGGTTAAGTATGGATAAGTGTTTGAAGGTCCAAAGGTACCAAATTATTTTGCAACTAAGTGCTGATTTGATAATTAATCCAATGGTCCAAAACCCTAATTGGATGTCATGGTTTTTTATGATGAGATGGGAAAATGGTCTCAAAACCGTTTGGTGGTCAACCAAGACCATTTGAGGTCAGGTCATATCATGTGATGATGATAGTTTATTGATTTCAATTGATTTGGTTCCACAATGTCAACCATTGATGGATCCTCGATTTCAAACCCTAAGTGATGGTTTCTTGATTATCAAACCTATTTCAATTGGATTCAAAACCCTAAATTGAAGGTCTAATTGAATGGTGATTCAGTGGTCCAATTGATGAATGCTTTAGTGGTTCAATTTATAATTGGTTCATGGATTGAAACATTGAGTCGATTGAGTGTTGAAGTGCCTTTTTGGTCCATGCGGTTTTGAGAAGGTTTGGACCAAACGGTCTCAAGACCGTTTGGGTCCAAATGGTCTCAAGACCGTTTGAGTCCAAAAGATCTCAAGACCTTTTGGGACCAATCAATCTCAAACCGTTTGGAGACCCAAAGTGCAAACAGTTTCAATACCTACCTTGTCCAATTGGTTTCAAGTATAACTTGTTCAAATGGTTTTCAACCAATTGATTTATGAGAACTAAGATCATTGAGGGTCTAAGTAAGTAATATTGTGAAGATCAACATGGTTAATCCATTTGAATATCTCATGTAATTGAAGGTCCAGTATGGTGAACCCATTTGGATACTTAATGCAATTGAAGATTTCAATGGTTAACTCAATTAATCACTTTGTGGAATTGAAAGTTTAATCGGTCAACTCTTTTGAATTCCTTACATAATTGATGGTTTAATTGATTAGACCATTTGGACATATAATATGATCAAAGGTCAATTAACTGTGTGATTATTAATGATGTAGACCCATGATGATTAGGAAGGTTAACTCTAGCTTTGTGTACTCAAGTAAAGAGTTGACCTACATTAATCTTGGAATAGTTAACATCTTAGAGAGGATGAGAGGGAGAGTGAATGGGAGAGAAGATTGCTTACTTACTAAGACCTAATTCTCTCATTGTGAATAAATGTGTAATCAGGGTTTGATCCATATTATGAGATCATAAAATCTTCATTGAAAAGATTGATGTACCTTGATCCTAAATTAGAGCAAGGTTATGTGAAACCCTAATTTAAGGGCAAAGCTCAGTGAAACCATAATCTAGGGTGATGATGTAACCCTAACTTAGTGACACAATGCATGAAACCCTAATTTAATGGGAATTGTATATCCTAACCCTAATTTGGGTAGGAGGAAAGAGAAACCCCACTTGGATGTGAATGGTAAACCCTGATTTCCTAAAATGGGATAAAGGTATATGAAACCCTAATATAGGGTAGTGCCATTAATCCTAATGTGAAGCCTTAACACTAGGTGATGTGTTGTGAAATCTTAATTTCACATAATACTAGGTGAAACCCTGATATAAAAGGATGTTATGTGAAACTCTAATGAAGAGTGATTCTAGGTGAAATCTATATATGATTATGAGATGCTAAGTGAATGTCAAATTATAATTATGGAAATCCTATTCCTATTGATGTAATAGTGATTAATGTATTGACAAATGAAATACCTAGAGGGGTTGATTATGGATATCTTTATATTAATAATCCCTGACTAAAGGGGTGAGTCCATATCATTGACAATAGTTGTATTTTCCAAATAGATGAATCATGATCAATACATTGCATGATGAATGTAATGATCTAGTGCATAAGTATTAGGATGGGAAATACCCTAATACAAGCTAAGTGAATAAACTCAAGTAAGATGAAGGTGTTGAGGGAAGTGATACATCAAGATCTGATAGGTATCACATCCAACACCCCAATTCTGATATACCATGATGTGTTATAAGTTCATTATAATTGGAATAGACGACACATGAAATGTGTCATGACAATTGTTACATTGAGATGTAATGCACTTTGTTAAGTGTAGGCTAACATGCCTTATGAAAAGGTTAATCCAAATCAATAGACTATGATACAATCATATTCTGATAAAGATGAGAGAGAAACTCATACTTTGTGTTGATAATACATTCAATGATGAATGATGAGGATATATAAGTATGTTTGAATACTTATGATATCTATTTTTGGTTTATAGCATTGAGAAGGGGAAAAAGATATATATAAAATGGCTCGTATAAGAGAAAGGAAAGGAAGAGACTTCAGTCAAGTAAAATGCATAAAGAATGAAGATGGTAGAGTATTGGTGAAGGATGATGATATCAAAAACCAGTGGATCACTTCCATAAGCTTTTCAATGGAGATACTGCATATAATGTTAGCGACTCGTGTGACATGAATACAAGAGATATCATTTACACACGACGAGTTTCACCATCTGAGGTCAAGAATGCTTTGAAAAAGATGAAAATGAGAAAGACATGCGTACCAGACAATATTCCCATTGATGTATGGAAGAGTATGGGGGATGAGGGAGTTACATGGTTAACAAAATTCTTTAACAAGATCATGAAGACCAAGAAGATGCCGGATGAGTGGAGAAATAGTATTATAGTCCCAATCTACAAGAAAAAAGGTGATGTTCAGAGCTGTACATACTATAGAGGTATCAAGCTGATGAGTCACACGATGAAGCTTTGGGAGAGGATTATTGAGCAGAGGTTAAGATCGATAACGCATGTATCAAACAACCAATTTGGTTTCATGCCTGGAAGATCAACAACAGATGCTATTTTTCTGATAAGGAGGCTTATGGAGAAGTATAAACAAAGCAAAAGAGATCTTCATATGGTGTTTATCGATCTAGAGAAGGCTTATGATCGAGTACCCAGAGAAGTGTTATGGATGGTTTTGAAGAAAAAGGGTGTGCCTA
The DNA here is from genome assembly GCA_963693085.1 of Alisma plantago-aquatica. Lineage (NCBI taxonomy): Eukaryota > Viridiplantae > Streptophyta > Magnoliopsida > Alismatales > Alismataceae > Alisma > Alisma plantago-aquatica. The sequence goes on from OY856410.1 coordinate 1,179,012,871, forward strand.
TCCAATACATTGACTTGATCAAAGACATGTATGATGGCTCTACTGCAAGTGTCAAGACTCCTGGAGGAGAGACACCAACTTTTCCTATTACAGTTGGGGTACACCAAGGATCCACACTCAGCCCATATCTATTCATTCTGGTTATGGATGAGTTAACAAAGAATGTTCACGATGATATTCCTTGGTGTATGTTATTTACTGATGATATTGTTTTGATTGACGAAACAAAAGATGGATTGAATGATAAAGTTGAATGTTGGAGAAATACATTGGAATCAAATGGACTGATGATTAGCAGGAGCAAAACTGAGTATATGCATTGCAATTTCAGCCAATCTCGCAGTGTGAATGATGGAGCCAAGTTGGACGGAGTAGATATACCAAAATGTGACAAATTTCGTTACTTAGGTTCTATTATTCAAATAGACGGGGATGTCCAAAATGAAGTTTGTCACCGGATCACTGCAGGATGGTTAAAATGGAGGAGTGCAACTAGAGTTTTATGTGATTAGAAGATTCCTCTCAGGTTAAAAAGTAAGTTTTATAGAACAGCTATACGACCAACCATGCTCTATGGGAGTGAATGTTGGGCGGTGAAGAAACAAGGTCTCAACAAGATGAACGTGGCTGAAATGCATATGCTGAGATGGATGTGTGGGAAGACAAGAAAAGATCGTTTGAGAAATGACTATATCAGGAATAAAGTGGGGGTGGCGAGCATTGAGGACAAGTTGCGTGAGGGCCGACTCAGATGGTACGGACATGTGCAACGCAGACCTACTAGTGCGCCTATACGAAGCAATGCTATTGAGCCAAACACTATAAATAGAAGAAGAGGAAGGCCTAAATTAACATGGGATGAGCTTATAAAGAGAGATTTTGAATCTCTACATCTCAATCAGAATATGGCCCATGATAGAGCTGAATGGAAACGAAGGATCCATGTAGCCGACCCCAACATAGTTGGGATTGAGGCTTAGATGATGATGATGATGATAGCATTGAGAAGTAATGGAATAGGGCTGATCATTAATAATATGATCTTAAGAACCCAAGTGGTTATTTATGGAACACCCTAATGAAGGGTGCTGATATAAAAAAGAAACCATGAACCCTAAAAAGGGATGATACTACTTAGTTTTGTATGATACTGATATGAAAGCATTATAATTGTTACCATGAATACTAATCATGTAGGGATGATGAGATGAGAAGCATAGCCAGGTATGGGCTATGATGCTTGTTTATTGAGAATGTTTTATAGGCTTTATAAGCCTTCATATGCTTTGTGTAGTAAGAATCATTGAGCTTTGTGTACAACGTAAAATACATTGTTTAGCAAGAATTATTATGTCTTTGGTTAGATGATCTGAAGGTAAAACGTTACCTAACAAGTGGTAATAAGTATCCTATGGTGAGATATGGGTTCAAATACCCAAATGCTATAATCATGATGATGAACTTGTTAAGAAGAGGAAATATACTTGGTGAGTTGAGGGATTAAGATCCCAATACTTTGTGAAAAGAGTATGGCTACAGGCCATGACTCCACAATGACAATGCCAGGTATTAGATATATGATCTAAGTCTGAAGATAGTTAATGTTGTGGTAATGATGTTGTAGTGAATAAATGTTATACATACATGTTATTCATATTACTTAATGGATAAGTGACATGTTGCTCTTTCAAGTTATAGCTGCAATGTTTTAGATAAGAATATTATTCTAATCTGTTAGACATTGAATTAACTGTTGTCAAACAAATATGATTCCTTTGTGCATATTTATATTCTTAAGTTGAAATAATAATGTTACTGGCGGAGAGTTATATCTCTCACTGGGACAATTTACAATTGTCTCACCCCCGTGGGAACTACATTTTTAGGTGGACGCAGACAAGGAGGCAGAAATCCTTTAGTAGGAGAAGGACAGCAACAACAACAGCAGAGACAGAAGTGAAGTCTCAGGTAGAGACACTGGCTGTTATGACTTGTATACATGTAAATAGAGTCCTATGTGTCGTCTCTGTACTCTCAGGTCCTTGGAGTAGTAGTTAGTGCTTTCGAGATTTTGGCTCAGTGGCTTGAGATTTTATACTACTTGTGTTTAGCTTGACATGATAGTTAATGCTTGTAATTCTCTAAAGGAGATGATACAGAATATGTACCTTTGAACAAGAATGTAAATGATATTACTTTGGTTATTTGTGAGAAAGTTTTCCTTTGATAGATCTCTTGATAGAAAGGTTTTAATTTTCAGCAATTTTTGGTAATCCGCTGCTTAGTGAACGCTTCCGCATTAGTTAATTATGTTTTTGTAAGTTGTATGCCACATATACTTTAAGTTGTATATTGTTTTGCCTCAAGGAGATAAGCATATCTCTTTTAAAGCACACTAAGGAGTTTAACTGTGCTTTATCAAAGGTAGGTGATGATGATTTCCTACTTCGTGCATCAACCACTACATTAGCCTTCCCTGGATGATAATCAATTGTTCAATCGTAGTCCTTGATTAACTCCATCCAGCGGTGTTGTCTCATGTTTAACTCATGTTGTGAGAAGATATATTTTAGATTCTTATGGTCTATTAAAATCTAGAATGTTTCTCCATAGAGATAATGTCTCTAGATCTTCAAAGCATTGACCACAACAACTAGCTCTAGATCATGTGTCGGATAATTCTCCTCGTGTTTCTTAAGTTGTCGAGAAGCAAAAGAAATCACTTGATTATCCTGCATCAACACACATCCTAGACCATTCTTAGATGCATCACAAAAAACTATGTACCCCTTCCCTTGGTTAGGTAACACTAGTACAGGTGCACTTGTTAACCTTTCTCTCAACGACTGAAAAGAATGTTGACACTTGTCATTCCAGACAAAAGGAACCTCCTTCCTAGTCAACTTGGTTAGGGGTAAAGCTATAGAACTGGAGTTCTTAATGAACCTCCTATAATAGTCTGCCAGTCCTAGGAAACATCATATCTCCGTTGGTGTCTTTGGCTGTTCCCATTGCAGGATAGATTCTACCTTCTTAGGATCAACACGGATACCTGAAGTAGATATTACATGTCCTAGAAAAGAAACTGCTGGTAACCAGAACTCACATTTTCTAAACTTAGCATACAGCTTATGCTCTCTTAGCAAAGTTAAAGCCTGACGGAGGTACTGCTCATGTTGTTGAGCATCTCTACTGTATATCAAGATGTCATCTATGAAGACTACTATGAAATGATCAAGAAAAGGTCGAAAGATTCTATTCATGAGTTCCATAAATGTAGTTTGTGCATTAGTTAGTCCAAATGACATAACTATGAACTCATAGTGACCATACCTTGTCCTAAAGGCAGACTTAGGTATGTCACTCTCCTTGATACGCAACTGGTGATATCCCGACCTCATATCTATCTTAGAGAAGATAGTTGCACCACACAACTGATCAAACAAGTCATCGATCCTTGGCAAAGGATACTTGTCCTTTATTTAACTGTCTGTAATCAATGCACAATTGCATCGATCCATCCTTCTTCTTAACAAAGAGAACCGGAGCACCCCATGGTGAAGTACTCAGTCGGATGAAACCTTTCTCAAGTAACTCCTGCAACTATTTCTTGAGTTCTTCTATCTCAGCAGGTGCCATCCTATACGGCATTTGTGCTATTGGCTGTGTGCCCGAGATTAGATTAATATCAAAATCAATCTCTTGGGGCGAAGGTACACCTGGAAGTTTCTCTGGGAACACATCTTCAAACTCCCTAACTATCAGAACTTCAGAAAGATTAGTGCTCTCCGTTGTGGTATCTACCACATGTGCCAAGAATGCAAAACATCCTTGTCTCATCAGCTTCTCAGCTACCATAGCTGACACAAGATAGGTTGGAAGAATCATTCTGTCTCCCTGAAAGATCCATGTGTCACCATCATTAGTGAACACAACTTGCTTGGAACTACAATCCAAGACAACCTTATACTTTTCTAGAGTGTCCATTCCAAGAATTATATCAAACATGTGCATCTCAAGTGGTATAAGATCCACCTGAATGCGATGTTCAGAAAAGGAAAGAGTGCAAGGAGAACACACCTCCCGCAACACTACAGATCCATGCAAAAGAGTTTGCAACATCAAACTCTCTGCCCTATGACCAACTGTCATATTGTAGTCAAGAATCATTTCTTGAGTGATGAAGGAATGCGTAGCACCCGGATCAATTAAAATAGATAAGAAGTAGGATGAAGACATATCTGAATAAAATAGTTCCATCTGACCTATCACAACCCGTGGGTTGACTACTGCTTCGGGTTTATTCATATCGCGTAGAATCTCACCGTTGCTTGTTGTTGACCCTGTGATCGGTTGTTGGGTGCCGATGAACCAGCTTGGGATGCTTGCCCACGTCCTCTATCATCACTAGAAAACTATCTCCTCTGAGATCCTTGTTGACTCTGCCTCTGGGGTTGAGTCACCATTGTGTTCCCGGTGGGACAATCCCTTGCCAGATGTCCCACTTGTCTACACTGATGACAGATCCTGGTCTCAGGATAGGGTCTATGAGGTCCAGTCATCGATGTTGATGCTGTGCTGGGGGCTCTATTTGGAACAAAACTACGGCCCCTACCCCTACTTGACGTCCATTGCGTCTGGGTATTGAATCTTGATGGTGTTGCCAGTGCAAAAACCTTGGCTTCTTAAATCTCTCAGACCTTTGTCCTTGGAATTGAGTGTACACCTTCTTACCACTGGTCTGTCGCTTCTCGATCACATACCTCTCTATCCGTCTAATAGACTACAAAAATGTGACAAACCTCTCCCTGTTCTCTAAAGAAGACACAAGAGTGGTCAATTCAGCGTTCAACCCCTTCTCAAAATGTCGAATTCTTTCCTAGTCAGTAGCTTCCATATGCAGACAGAACCATAAAAGCTCCATGAACTTAACCTCATACTCGCTAACGTTCATCAGCCCTTGTCTTATCATCTCAAACTGAGATACCTTTTTATCTAGGTAAGTCTTAAGGAAGTATCTAATGACAAATTCTCGTCAGAATGCTTCCCATCCGACCTCGAAACCTGGCCTTTTGCCCTCTTCTATAGTCCACCAGTGACCAACACTCCCTTTTAGCAGGTACATTGCATGCCTCACCTTTTCGTCTTCATGAATATTGAGGTGTCTGAAAGCCTTCTCCAGTTCAGTCAACCATAAGTCAACATTTACTGGGTCAGTTGTACCAGCATACTCTATGGCTCCTACCCGGCGAAGTCTCTCAAAAGTCTTGCCGACTCCCTGTCCCTCATTGTGGGCTGGTGCCCTAGGTGCAGGTGGTGGCATCCTATCCGTCATGTGCGTCACGACTGCCATGAACTGTCCAAACAAAGCATTGAAAGTTGGGTTCTCTATCATGGCTGGGTCAAACTGGGGATGTTTAGGTACATGTTCCTCCCTAGTCTGGTCCCTTGCACCTCCTCCTGGTGCAGCAATGCTGATCTCAGCAGCATGTTGTTCATGTGATCCATACATCTTCAAGTTCTTCTTCTACTATATGAGTAGAAGACACTATCAGATAAACTGGATGACACTAGAACAGACTCAACAACCTTAATCCTATGTCTCTGTAGACTCAACGAACCTAGGGCTTTGATACCACTAAACTTGTGGCATACAAATCACAAAACATGATTTACTTAAGCAGAAGCGTTCATTAGAAGCAGATTACTGAAAATCACTAAAAATTAAAACCATTTACAAAAAGATCCAACAAAGGGAAAACTCTTTCAAAAAGAACCAAAGTAATTCAATTACATTTTGGTTCACAAGTACATATCTTGTACCATTCCTTCTCGAGGATTACATACATCAACTGCCCTATTAAAACTGTACATAGGCAGCATAAGAACCTCGAGGCATCAAGCCAAAATCTCAGATCGATTCATTAAACTAACTACTGACTCCGATGACCTGAGAGTACAAAGACGACACATAGGACTCTATGTACACATATACAAGACATGAAAGACAGTGTTTCCACCTAAGAAATCATTGTTGTACCTGCTACTGCTACTGCTACTGCTCTCCCCCTGCTGTAGAGCTTCTGTCTCTTCCTCCATGTCTACCTAAAAAGTTGGATCCCACGGGGGTGAGACAATTGAAATTGTCCCAGTGAGAGATATAACTCTCTGCCAAAAATGTTATTATTGCAGTTTGATAAGATAAAACTGAACAGAGGAATCATAAATGTTTAACAGGAGATAATTCATTGTCTAGAATATTAGAATCAATATTCTTATTCAAAGCACTTCAGTTATAACTTGATAAAGAAGCATGTTACTTATCCAATAAGGAATATGAAGAACATGTATAATAATTATCCACTATACTAAGTAAGATAACATGAACCAGTAATTCTCGTATTTCAACCTTAACAAATTACGCTACACGGCTGATTATATTTTACAAAGAAACTTAATGCCCTAAAGAGATGAAGTATACCGTTCATGCTCCAACCAACCACGATTACGTTAAAGCATCGGTACCACATAAGGTCAATGGAAGAGCCAGACTCCAAGACCTCAACCTTCTCAGTCAGTACGAGATTATATGGCAGAGACATCACGTGTCAAACTGCAATTAGCTTGCCAGGGTATATTGGCATCTTCTCTATAGAGTTATAGCCCGCAGCATATACTCTCTTCAGGGTTATGGCCCGTAGCCAATGCCCGGAATCATATCATGGAGTCCTGGCCCGTAGCCATACTCATACTGGGTTATGGTCTGGAACCAATCCCGTGCATAGGATATAGCCCGCAGCCACTCCTATGGGGCATGAGGATATAATTGCCCAATTACCCCCACATATTCAAAAATATGTGCTCCGAGTTTTAACTCATTTCACCATTAAGCAAATTCTGACGCTGATGGATTTGTGGTCAGGGCAACTACATTATATGATACTTGGTTTATTAAGTATATTACCATATTCTTTTAGCATCAGACAAGTTTCCAAACATCAATTATTATGACATGAGCTACAAAGAATGTGTAATACTTTCATCAAGTACTATTCAAATCTTTAATAAAGCATTGGGATCTCAATCCCTCATCTCATCAGGAGCATTCTCATCCTTTCACAAACTCATCATCATGATTATAGAAAATGGGTATTCAAACCCTCAGTTTATCAAAGAACACTTGTTACCACTTATCAGGTAACTAAAACGCCTTTAGGTCATCTGACCAAGGTAAACATGATGCTACACAAGCATCTCACATGGCTCTCAAGCCCATTTCATCTCTTGTTACCTCTCATTGGGCAACAAAGCATGCTATGGCTCACAAGGCCCATTAACAATAATAATTGAAATATCATAGCTCATACCTGGCTATGCTCGTCATCTCATGATACCTGCATGGTTAGTACATTTGATAACAGTTATATCAATTACATTTTAGCACCATGCTATTCAAGGTAACACCACTTATACCTTTACTAGGGTTAGGGTTTTTCAATTCATATTAATCATGGTTACTCATCCTCTTACACAAATTAGGGCTCAGTTTTCAAATTAGAATTTCATAATACATATAATCACCCTAGATTAGGGTTTCATATCACATTACCCTGTATCAGGGTTCCACATTACATTCTTGCCTTGAATTAAGGCTTCTTATAACATTTCCCTTAAAATTAGGGTTTCATGTAACTTTACCCCAAGATTAGGGTTTTCATGAAGCATTCCCTTAAAATTAAGTTTTTTCATTAAAATATCCTAAATTAGGGTTTCTCATATCATTACCCTCAATTAGGATTACACATCATATTACTCTGTATTAGGGCTACACCTAACATTGCCCTAAATTAGAGTTAGGGTTTATCACCCTTCTCAATTAGGGTTTCATGATCTCTCCAACAAGGATCATACCCTAATTACATATTGTATTCATGTTGAGAGTGTTGAGTTTTAATCACTACATGATTATCACTCATGTATAAGTTCCTCTCTCTCATCCTCTCTAGGAGGTTAATTACATCAGACTTGATTATATTAGGTCAATTCAACTTGAATGAAGAGTTGACATAGTGTATCAAGTCATTGCTTCCATAAGCATCAAAGGTTAACCACTCAAAAGGTACTAATCACTTAAGTACCTTGAAGGTACAACCATTGTAATTACCTTTGATAAACATCATCAAAAATTGTGGGGTCAATTGTACTTTCATGGTTTGAGTTAAGTAGACCTTCAAACGGTCTTGAAGTACTTTGACCTTCAAACTGTCTTGATGTACTTTGACATTCAAACGGTCTTGATGTACTTTAACCTTAAAACGGTCTTGAAGACCGTTATACCTTAAACGGTCTTGGTCCCAAGACCTTCAATCGGTCTTAAGACCGTTAGACCCTCAAACGATCTTGACCTCAAGGTCCTTAAACGGTTTGAGACCGTTGGAATAAAATATAATTAATCCCAATTGGCTTTGAAATTGTTAGACCTCTAAACGTCAACTCTCCCAAATAGTCAACATGACCAAACGGTCTTGAATCAATACATCAAACGGTTTGAAACCGTTTAGACCTCCAAACGGTCAACTCTCCCAAATGGTCAACATGACCAAACGGTCTTGAATCAATACCTCAAACGGTTTGAAACCGTTTAGACCTCCAAACGGTCAACTCTCCCAAACGGTCAACATGACCAAACGGTTTGGTGAAACCATTTGAACCATCAATTAGAGTTTTGAAATCAAGAAACCATCAATTTGGGTTTTGAAATCAAGAGACCATCAATTGTTGACAATATTGGAACTAATTCAATTGAAACTATTGAATCACCATTCAACCATGACATGACCTGACCTCAAACGGTCTTGAGGTTGTTTGACCCCAAATGGTCTTGAGACCGTTTCACACATCCAAGCACTAAAATTGGTTGAATTCAATTAGGGTTTCTTCAATAACCCAATTTTAGGATTTGTACTCAAGGAACCTTAAAGTGTTGAACCCTTTGGAATTAATTCAATTAAGTACTGTTGGATCATCATCAATCTATGACATCATCTGACCTTAAACGGTCTTGAGGTTGTTTGACCTCAAACGGTCTTGAGACTGTTTGGTGTCAAACAGTCTTGAGACCGTTTGCTCACCAAACGATCTTGAGATTGTTTAGTCTCAAGAGTGAAACTATTTGCCCAAGATATTCTTTGAGGTGTGTGCTTATGATGATGTCATCATCATAAAGCTCCGATCCTTCAAAATCTACTGCCATTCTTATGGAAATTTCATGAATTATTCAAAGGAATTTCAAGAAGAACAAAATGATCAACAAATGATGAAGAATTGAATGTAATAATAACATTTAAGGGTTCAAGTTATATAACCCGCCTTCAAAGTTGAATCCTAGCTTCAAGATTCACGTCCTCAATGGTGAATGAAGCTTTCACAACCTCCCAAGGCTCGTCCTCAAGCTTTTGAGTGAAAAGAAATGGCTAGGATTGAAGATTGAATGGAGAAAAGAAGAAAGCAAGCATTGATTTTCAGTTTCCACCATGAAATTAAGGTTGAAGATGATTATGGAGCCTACCTACAGGTTGGAGTTCGTCCTCCTGTTGCTCCTTAGCTCCTTTGTGCTCGGACAAAGCAAGGAGAGAAAGAAAATCTGAAAAAGAGTCTTTCGTTGAGTGGGAAATGAAGTGTATATAAAGGAATTTCAAGAGAGAGAGTTTTATAATAATCCTTCAACTCCCCAACTTGATGCCCCTTATCCCCCTCACTTCCTTGAATATGAATCCACCTTCTTTCGCCTTTAATTCCTCTTCATTATCCTTGAATTAAAGGAAAAGCAATTAAGCACCTTAATTCATATAATACTAATATCCCATATTTAGTGGATATTACTTTTTAGTTAACTAATGTGAGTGGGCTCTCCACTCAGGATATTTTTGTTGCCTTTGCAAGGCACAAGGACTTCCACACTTATCCAAATTCAACCTTCACATATTTGGTTGAAGGGCACTCCATTAATATATTTATTTTTGCATTAAATTGAATTGTGTTTCAATTATGCTTAAATCTTGATTATTTTAATATCAAGATTCTCTCTCCTCCAAAGTGATTCAAATGAGATGCCCCTCTCATTTTGTTTTCTCTACATGATACCAAGAAACATGAGGGACTCTCTAAAGATGGTATTTTGCATATTGAACCCTAGGTTTTGGGTAATTTGCGCATTACACAAAAACTAGGTTTTAATGCACAAACATTGCTTAATAAGTTCTTTCTTGGTGCTCAGGCTGTCACAAGCCATACCTCTGCATCATTCTCATTCTTATGATGCTTCAACACTTGAGAAACATTTTACCATGTGACATTTGCAAGTTAACCCTTCAACTTGGGTAATTTGCACTTTAGTCCAAAACAAACAAAATAGTGTTTCAACATTATTCAAAAAGGACTAAAATTGAAATATAAGTTCCTCTTGAGCCTTAATTACTTTTCAAAATATAAGATCAATCATCTAATCAACTTTATTAAGTAAAACATCTAGGGTTAAAGCATAACCCAGGTCAGAGATGTTACAATTTTGAGTCATACCAATTGTAGCTTTTACAATCAAAGTTGTCTTTTAAATAGACATAACTACAACTCGACATAATTTATTATAACGTATTAAATTGCAATCATTTCATCACCATATGGATAATGATGAAAATGACGTAATGATTATGGCTGGGCAAAGTTATGTTTGGTTTTAGTTGGCACCAAAACATCCAACCAAAATGGATATAGATTTTGGATTTTAGAATCAAACCAAACAGCCAATCATGGAGTTTGGCTTAGTCAAATGGTTATTTAACACAGCTATTTTTTAACGAAAACTTAGATTTCACATCCAACAATGCGTATCATTTGATCATCCGACCTATGAATATCAATCAAATATACCCAACATCTTGTTGGTTAACATCCAAAGTACAAATCATAGTACATAATGAATTTAACTTAGTGAACAAAACGTCTTCACTCACATTATATTATTCATCTAAAAGAAGCATATTATGCGGCTGCAAATATTATATTATCAACAAATCAATACACTTGTTTCAACAGTTTGGTTTAACGTCTCTTACCAGCCCTAATAACGATAGATTTGCTGAATTGAAGACCTAAGACACATGAGCGATCCGTTAAGAACCCGTTAATGCTACAGGTGTGATCAGTAATGTGTATTATATGTCTTTCGAAATATCAACGTGCTGATGGATTTTATGTTCCGGTTTGGAAATGTATATGTAATTCACTAGCTATTGAACTTGAACTATCTAAATGAGGAGAGCATACGAATTTAACTTTTGTAAGAAAACCTTTGGTGAGTGGAATAACAAGAGGAAATTGCATGACACCTCGAGTTGTTGTTTGGTCCTTAAAATTCAAAGTGCAAAAAGGGCTATTAAATTTATATATAATATGTCTATTCTTATATAAAGAAAATAAAACATAAAATATATAGTCAGCGATCAAGCCTGAAGGTCTTGATTCTATAATGTTGTTTATCTTCACACTCAAATATTGTGACGATTTTTTTGTTATGAAGCTGAATCCTTCCAACATTTTGCCCAGTTTTTGTTAACTAAACTGGCACCAAAGTCAGTTTAATTATAATCATAAGCAATCGACAAATTTGATTCGGTCTTACCATTGCGTTTACTCACCTACCTATCGAGCATGAAACCCAATGGCTACTGCAAACGATGAAACGCGACAAAATAAATAGTCTCTGTCGTCAGAAGGAAACAAGAAACAGGAATCATTCTTCGCGGTTTAGGAATTTCTCATGTAAGGCAGCATGCAGCAACTAGCAAGCTACAGGTCCAACAGGTCCACGCACACGCAGGTTTTGATCCCTACATACACGTCCACGCGTATCCTTCGGAGACCTGGAGCTAGTTTTGAAACCTTGAGATGTGAAAGTTACCGAGAAAACAAAACCAGGAGCCAACATGTTTAGTTTATACAAATAGTGTCCTTTTCGCTTTTGCTGATCAATTGTAGCAGGAAAGGATAAGTTCAGAGACAATGGATGGCATAGGCACTCGCGAGAGAAAACGAAAGGGATCAAGGGCGGGAGACGCCAAAAACTTGCTTGGTTTCATGCCAAGCTGAACCTAGTTTTAGCTAAAACAAAGCCAATACAAACAAAAACCTGCAATTTGTTGCCATAATACGTACAGAAAACACAGCTACTTGCTTTATTCTATTTGTCTCAGCCAGCATATATACTACCAGGTTCGCTAGTCACCTCCGTAAGTTGACTGCAGATGGAACCACCATGGAAGGTGGATTCAGACAACTCGATCAGAGGGAAGAGTGAGATCGATCCAAAAACCCGTTGGTGCATGTGATCCAAACAAACAACAGACACGGCCCTGCACTGCACAGATTCGGGTTCGGTAGTCTAGCTGCCTCTATTGGTGCATGTTCTTTCCTTCCTGGGTTCGCGGCGAGTCTTCAGCCATGGCAGCCGTTCTCTGAGCGCATATTCCAACCACAGAGCTCGAACAGTAGTCCAGCAACGCGACAGACATACACACGGATGCTGTCTCGACAGGTGGTCATTTTCGGGGGTGAGTTTGAGGTAGATGTTGGGTAATGAGGTCCACCGTTCAGGTCGAGATGGAGATTGTATTACATAATACAAAGAAGAAAATATCACTGCAGATCCTGATTTCTGTAATTGATTACACAATCGAGGACACAAGTCACTGTGCCCGAGGACACATATTGCTGGGCGCACATTGGTAGAGGAATTGTAATACATGATCAAAATGTCGCAGTGGACAGATTTTGAGAAGCTGATACGCAACTTCTGCATATCTCGTATGTACAACATTGACAAAAATTAAAGTCTTTTTGTACCGATCTCCAGTTCATGTTTGATATCCTAATTTATATTCAGGAGATCATTCCACTCTTGGCTGGATTCCCTGTACCTCTTCTAGTGCTCCCACCACCTCATACTCTCTACTAGTCACTAAGCACGTTTAATCCAACACAACACAGACCTCCATTATAGATTCTACCGTGTTCGTAACTTTACTATCTTTTATATCATCGTTCTCTCGTATTTGGTCTACTATTGAATTTACTCATCTGAACTCACCTAATTAGTGATTAATATGCTCATATAAAGGAATACCGAATAATAGTGATATGTAACATTGATTTACTCTATCTCAATACAGATCTCACTTGTTTACATTCATCTTGTCCTCCTTGCCATATTTTTAATCACATATTACATTCACATTCTCGTTTCTGATGTAGTTCTTTACACGTGACGCAACTCAACTAGGAATAGACATCAATGAGACTACTCCCCTCTATACTTAAAGAACTCTCTTACTGATTCGATCAACTAGTCTAATTGGTTCACTCAATCCTAAACAACATCTTAAAAGTTCGCAATGGAATTCCTAGATATATCAATCATTAACTTCAAAATATTTTGTGTTAATCTCATGGATAACAATAAAGATATCAAAATTTATCAATTAAACCCTATCTATATGTTCATTTTGATTCATAAAATTCATAATTTGTATCGAGTCTCATCTCACTTATTGGACAACACATGTAACACTCCAAACATATAAATCCAAATTTATGGAAAAACATTTCTTACATTGACATTAATTCAATATAATTATTCATCTTTCACTAGGTGGTATTTAAATCAAGAACAACTCAAGTTTATGAATTTCAACTTAGGAACATAACTATATTTACTATTATTCAGTCACAACCTAGAATCATTAATGAAATGCATATAAAATAAAATTTAATACTATTTCTAAATGTACTATATATACCTAGTTAAGCATCAACATCATCACATCTCTACTTTAATCAACATCATGTACATATCAGGTGCATAGATTGTTCTTTCCAATCAACTCTGTTATGGGTCATATTCTAATCATAATGTAAAGATTCACAAGCTTTCCATATAACCTCTTCCCAAGTAAAATCAAGACAAGAATCTTCTTCTTTTAATTGTTGATCGATCAAGATAAAATCATTGAATAGTTGAAAAATTCACCAATATATTTGTTAAGTGTTTGATTCATGTAGAGAAAGAAGATCCACATACTACTTACTACCCATGGTTGACTTCCATTTTTGAAACTTATCCAGACATCACCTTGACAAAAACAACTTGTGGATTACAACCCTTTTCATAACATTATATACTGATTGGCGTAAGAAGAGGAAAAAAGGAGACTTTACCATAAATTTATCACTTTGAAACTACAATTGGGGTCAAATTCTTGTTAGAAACAATTTGATGAAAGGATATGAGAAAATAAATGAAATTATATCCAAATTATTGATTTGGATTTTATTTAGGTAGGAAAATCATTTATTAGGATTTCTCTAGCTTCGATCTTCTCAAAACCTTGAATTCCCATTCTCCTTCTCTATATCTTGATGAAATAATGAGGTCCTCCTAGTGGTCAAAAATACCAAATGGATCATAACTTTTTTTGAAGGAAAAAGTCATCTTTCTATTCATTAATACCAAAATTGACTAACAAGAAAATGGTCACAGGATTACCCTTTGATCAACCTAGTTACAAACATCTATTGCTAAGAAATTTTCTACCCTCTTACAACTTTGAGGATGATAAATGAGGTTTACAACCTCCATCAATTCTAATGAATTACTTGGGTAAACAACACTTTTGTTTTAATTTTTTCTCCAACAAACCTCAAAGGTCAAACAACATGTCAAAGGTTGTCCTGAGCATTAGGCCACTAACAATCAATGATAAGTTTCCAAAAACCATCTCTAGTTTTTTAAGTCAATTGATAACTGTCATTTTGGTCTCTAAAATTTCATTATATCTTTAGAAGCCCTAACTTCAAATGAATGTTGTCGGTAGTTGGCTTGTCTATTTATAGTGATGGATCCCTTCATACGAACCCTTGAAGATTGGGTCAACATATATAATATTGAATGAAATTTTTGAAAATAACCACTTTGGTTTCTAATGACGAAGTCGGTCACCTCTAGTCCACCAAAGAAACCATGAATTGACACCAACCTAGTAGGACTCAAAGGTCATTGATGTTGGATCTAGTATGGGTTCTAGAGGGGGTGAATAGAGCTAAATGCACTTAAATAAAATTTGTTAGATCTTCAAGATATTTCTAAGATAATGTGTGATGTACGAACTTTGAGTGCAACTGAAACATACATAGCAAAGGAGAGAGAGATTGAACAAGCATAAGAGCACAAGCTATGTAGAGTGGTTCCATACTCCAAACTAGGAATAAGTTAGTCCACTACCTAGAGAGGCTAACCTCTAGGATTTTGCAACCATTGCGTACTTATATTCCATTATAAGGCATGCAATATCTAACCTTCCTTTTTTGGGCCAAGGATATCCAACCTTTCCTTTAAGGAGAAGGGAGCCAACAACATGCCAACAGACTTACTGATCCAAGACTGAGTCTTCAACCTCACCAAGGACTTACCCACTTTGCATCGAGTCTTCCTCCTTCACCAAGGACGTACCCACTCTTGCACAAGTCTTCCGCATTTGAGGAATCATCCAATCTTCTTAGATCTTCTGCCTTTGACTTCACCTTCACCAAGGAGAAGCTTTCACACAAGGATACCTTCCCTTCTTCTTCTTCTTGTTCACCTCTCTTGGCCAAGAGAGATCATCTTCATCTTCGTCTTCATCTTCATGGTAGAAAGGAGAGATTGGGAGGTGGAAGAAGTGAGAGCCTCACAAGATATACATGTAGGACTAGCTCTCTTACAACTCTCCTACTCACTCTAATGGATTTAACAAGTTATTAAGCTTAGATAATGGAAGGAGGCTCTTAGAGGCACTCAATGATAATATAGGGACCTTCATAGTGCTTTGCTAACCATGGAATGAATTCCAATGGGTCCTATTTATAGTTGGAGATGCTTCCTAGTTAGTAGAAATTCTTAAGATGAATACTAGACATTTGGGGTGTTGCGATAGATATTTGTTTGAGTTTTGCAACACTCCAATGGTCATGAATACCTTTTTTGCACTTTTCTTATAGTGCGGTCAATCGAGTTTACTTTTGAGAAACTTGATTGATTACATTATTTGACAAAGTAGATTTGAAACATCAGTCGAGTTTAACCTAGATGAAACTTGACCGATCACTTAAATTAGTTTTTCCCAGTGTAGGGATTGGTCAAGTTTTGTGTATAGAAAACTTGACCAAACCTTGACATTCTCAAAGTGTATCTAGGGGATCGATCGAGTTTGTCATGGGAGAAACTCAACTGAAATAACACCATGTAATGAATTTTAGAAAATGTTAATAAAGTGCATAAATATTAAATTTAAGTGCTCCTAATTTTTCAAGCTTAGTTACAAGTCATACAATCATTACAAGTGATTTGCTACATGATTTAAATGGATTTACAATATATTACATGAAACTTCACTTGCATTGATTTTGACTTGTCTTTTCTCCAAGTTGGGATGCGCAAGTTAGGGCATTTGGAGTTTTTCTATACCTAATCTAAAATCACTCAAGTAGAAGCATTAGACACAAATAAGTGGAATGGTTAGTCATCATCAAAACAAAATTTAGTCAATTTAGACATTGAGTCCACATTGACCTTGAGTCAACATTCTCCCCTATTTTAAAGATGACAAACCATTCCATAAATATATTGAAGCTTTTAAGTAAAATCATACCTTTGGAGAAACCTAGTGATTTCAATATAATTGAGTTCATATGCTCCCCCTCAATTGATGCTCATGGAGTTTCTCATACTCCTCAATTGACGCTATTTTTCCAGCATGGTTAGCTTTCATAATATTTATAGAAACTTTGTCTTCTACTCATATATGTTCTATATATATGCCTTATCCCCTTAGCATAAGATATGCTTTCTCGTCACACATCCCCTCTCCCTATATAACATAAGACATGCCTCATCCCCCTTTGTCATTTCAAAAAGTAGGTGTTTGAAGAGCTAAAACAAAACATTTTGGAAAGAGGAGCAACTAAAAGTTAGAAAGGAGAGTAAACGAGAAATTGTAAAAGAGTGAAATCACCCCTTTACTAAAAATTTTAAGAATTGACATCCATTCCAAACCATCTTAGAGGTATGATGGAATGGGCATAAATTTTCCAAATTTATTAAACATTGGTATACAAAAGTCCATTAGAAAGTAGCAGAATAAAAAAAACTGACTATATTCAATTTTTGATAAAAGGTTTACAAAAATACATCAAAATCTCCCATTAGGGTTTACAATAAGATAAAACAAAAGGATCTAGATAGAGGGAAGTCTAGACTACTATAATCTTATCTCCAAGCAACATCTCCATCAACTAAGTCCAAGGTAAAAGCTAAGATCTTCCTTGTCTTATCCATCACCTTGCTCAACACCTGGGTGGTTGGGAAGGCACCCAGCAAAAAGGGAAACAAAATAAAAGTATGTATCACAAAACTAGTATAGGATATCAAGATAAGTAAAACAAATAAGAACATGCTAGGGTTCATCATAAGATGAAGATAACAAGAGTATGAGGCTATATTCAAAAGAAACTTGCCATTAACAATTATATAAAAAAGGATTTGCATGTAAGATAATTATGTCTACCAAACTAAGTAGGGTTGAGGCACCTACCATACCTCTAACCTTAGGTGAGGGGAGAATAAGACATTCCCAGTCACCTACAATATTATGGGGAGAATAAGACATTCCCCAGGGTGTTTATTTACATGCCCTCTGTGGGTGGTTGTACATAAGTACCGCTACTTTAAATTAAATAGAACATAAATCCACATGGTAGAAAAAGTAGTCATGGCAAGAATAATCATATGAATCAATAAGCATGGCAGTGGGGTACCAAGACCCAAGAATAATGTTTCGAAACTGATTTATGAGGCAAGTATAACAAAGGATTCAAGAGTATATGAAATAGGGTTTAATAAAGCCTCAATATAGAAAAATTGGTTCAGTCACAATTATTCCCAACTTAAGGTGTAAATGCACATACCTCTCTTATTGATATCAGTTACTAACTTTCACCACTTTAATTGAGTCCAAGTTCTACTTTGCCTATTTTCAATGTATTAACATGTATTAGAGTACATAGTGCACATTAATGTATAGAAACCCTAATTTTAGACCTTTTTAGAAAAACTCAGATTTAGACCCTTAAAACATCATCAATAAACTTATTAAGTTCTCCTGATCAAGAAAACATATTTTTATATTAATTTTGGAGTTATGATGATTAAGATGTAATTTTTATAGATTTATGCATTAAATTCATTATACAAAAATCACCCTTTATAAAACCACGAAATAAGACCTTGAAAATATTTTTATTATATAGAGATTAATTTTCCAATTCCGAAACATATTTATTTGTCAAATTTGGATAAGCGGTTTAGAAGATATGAATTTTTCAATTCTAATCAATAGGAAATTGCTACATCATCAAACCGATCGAGATAATTGAAGAGAGAGGGAGAGGGAGAAAACACCATTTGACCCAAGATCAGGTTTGACGTTGCATAGGTAACCAAACTAGAGCTTCTAGAGAATGTAAAATAGTAAGAAACCAAAACCCTAGAAGAACATGGGAAAAAGAGATGGAAATCATCGATTTTAAACATAGAAGCATGAGTTTTAAGCATGTACTAAGCAATAAATGAGAAGGGGGTTAACAAAACTTGCCTATAGGAAGGTAATAAGGTTCCAACATAAAGGATTCCTAGATTATAAGGTTTGGTTGCTCCAAGACAAGCTCCTTTCTTGAGCAAAGATCACCTTCTCCACTTTAGAGGTGCAAACCCTAGCAAAAGAGCATGGAGATGAGATGTTTTACGGTTCTTAGGTGGAGTTTTACCATGGAAGGTCATGGTTCCGACCTGGAAGAAGGTGGGAGGAGTACTAAAAAGATGAAAAAAGGGAAGGAAGGAAGGATTCTTACTAGTTTTGGTCAAAATCACCAAGGAGGAGCTTTAGAAATCCTAAATAGAGAAATTTGGCACCCTAGGAGCCTTCTTCACCAAGGTAGGCACC
Organism: Alisma plantago-aquatica; assembly: GCA_963693085.1. Taxonomy (NCBI): domain Eukaryota; kingdom Viridiplantae; phylum Streptophyta; class Magnoliopsida; order Alismatales; family Alismataceae; genus Alisma; species Alisma plantago-aquatica. Next base: position 1,179,031,959 of record OY856410.1, read on the forward strand.
CTCTTTTACCTTGGGATAGAAACTTCATGGAAAAACATATAAGGTATGATGCTATAAGCTGTGAGAAAGAGAAGGAGAGGATTGCTTCTTGGATTGGAAGGTGGGAAGGGGTAGGCATGGCTTTATAAAGAAGGGGGAAAACATGAGGTGTCTATGTGACTTTCCATGTGTCCTTAGGCTAAGGAATCATGGCCATGCAAGAGGATATCTCATAGAGACTTATTGAATGTCCAAGGTCGGTCATAAAGGCCCATGGAGGCTTCTAGGCCATCTCCACCATCCTCCAATCAAAGAAATAACCCCATTGGTTGATAGCTTTTAAAAATAAGCACATTTATAAAGAGGGTAATCCCTATAATGCCCTTGGAGATAAACACCTTCAAACCAAGGTGCAACCAGGTGTACCATGGTTCAAAATCTCTTGAATGGTAAGGTAATATCTTAGGATTAAAATTCAGGTGATAATTTGCAAAGAAAATCTCCCAATTGGGTAAATTGCATAAAAGTCCAGAATGTACCTAAAATTGCATAACTTGCACAAACAACATCCAAATCGAACCAAATTTGAAACTTAAGCTCATTTTATGTTTTAAAATCATATAAAAAAGTTATATTAAGGTTCATAGCAATTAATTATGGTAATTAAGCTTATTTAATACATTAATCAAGGTTTAGGGCCTTGCACTTCTGGTACAAATTAATATACCATTGTTCTACTAAAGTGGTGATTTTACATTTTAGATCCTTAAATAAGATTTCATAGAGGTATTTATGCATAAACTCCTCAATTGGTATAATTAGTGAATAAATGTTCACTAAACCACTATAAATTCCACTAATTAAATAGAAAGGCCAATAAGGATTGAAATGAAAGGAAAAGATGGGCAAGAGGGTCAAAAGACAAAATTTCAGAATTCGGTATGTTACAACACTCCACCCCTTAAAGAGGATTTCATCTCCGAAATCAAAAGAAAGAAGGGAAGGGTGAGTTTGCAACATATCATCACAAAACTTTAGGTTATTTCTCCAACCTTAATTTCCACAAAACAACTCATCAACATATACTCCACAAGGATCTTGACATAGGTTAGGTTCTCAAGGACCACCTAGGTTCCATTATTTAGATATTCATTTTAGGAGATTTGAAATTATTTACATTTTTGGCTCATTAACATTATATTCATTATGATATCACATTATCACCAATATATTAATTATGGCATGTCATAATCACTTTATTATCAAGGAAGTTATATTTCATTATTATCCATGAAACATCACATATATATATATATCATTTGTCATACTAAGAATTTTAGCAAAATTATGGGTTACTCAATTCCCTCAATATACTTGATCATTATCCTTAATATTTTGAACTTCGACTTCATTATCCTTATACTATAACCACATTAAGTTATAACAAATTATTTTGCATGAAATAATCAATTTGTCTTTAAGTCTTCATTCAATCCAAATTATGTTACATCAATTACATATATTTATATTAAACATTATCTCATTACCACATTATCTTTATTTCTCACATTAATTCCATCATTAATCATTTTCTCATATTTATTTATATTATTGTTTTGCACATTTATGTGAATCGAATCACTTCATATTCATATTGAATCCATTCCATGTATTTTAATGAACAAGGTGAGGCATATTACGAATTGATTCACATTGAGTGACTAATCATGTGTGTATTAGATAACAAGGTAACATACCATGCATTTCATATTCATGACTTGATTAATATATGATTTGATTATATATATATATATCATTTATGTGAATCAAAGTATGTTAACTAATTATGGCAGCTAATGTCATTAATGTATCATGAAAGGCATTAAGGATGTATATGATAAGGTTAGATGATTACAACTTAGGGTTCAGGTTAATATTGTCATTATAATTTACTTAGCATGTATTAAGTCCAAGATTAGGTTACAATTATCTTACTTGTCATTTCATTAGGGTTTATTAGTTTATGATATGGGCAACACCATGCGTATCCATTAGGACTAATATGTGAGTTACTCATATTATGTACATTAGGTATTCATTAGGGTGTGAACATATAAATTATTCCTCAAATGATCATTATATGTTCATTAATATATAAACAAGCATGTTAGGTTATAAATATAACTTGTTTGGACCCCACTAAGGTTTCAAGAACAACAACCTATTTACATCAAGACACACAATTAGGATCTAGATAGAGGGAAGTCTAGACTACTACAATCTTGTCTCCAAGCAACATCTCCATCAACTGAGTCCAAGCCAAAAGCTAAGATCTTCCTTGTCTTATCCATCCCCTTGCTCAACACCTAGGTGGTTGGGAAGGAACCCAAAAAAAATAGAAAGGGAAGAAAAGTATGTGTCACAAAACTAGTCAAGGATATCAAGATAAGTAAAGAAAATAAAAATAGGCTAGGGTTCATTATAAGATGAAGATAACAAGAGTATGAGGCTATATTCAAAAGAAACTTGCCATTAACAATTATATCAAAAAGGATTTGAATGTAAGATAATTATGTTTACCTAACTAAGTAGGGTTGAGGCACGTACCGGAACTCTAACCTTAGGTGAGGGGAGAATAATACATTCCCAATCACCTACAATATTATGGGGAGAATAAGACATTCCCCAGGGAAATTATTTACATGCCCTATGTGGGTGGTTTTACATAAGTACTGCTACTTTAAATTAAATAAAACATACATCCACATGCTAGAAAAAGTAGTCATGTCAATAATAATCATATGAATCAACAAGCATGGTAGTGGGGTACCAAGACCCAAGAATAATGTTCCAAAACTGATTTATGAGGCAACTATAGCAAAAGATTCAAGAGTACATGAAATAGGGTTTAATAAAGCCTCATTATAGAAAAATTGGTTAAGGCGCAATTATTACCAACTTAAGGTGTAAATGCACATACCTCTCTTACTGACATCAATTACTAACTTTCACTACTTTAATCGAGTCCAAGTTCCACTTTGCCTATTTTCAATGTATTAACATGTATTAGAGTAGATAGTGCACATTAACATATAGAAATCCTAATTTCAGAACTTTTTAGCAAAATTCGGATTTAGATTTTGAAAATATCATTAATGAACTGATTAGGTTCTCCTGATGAAGAAAACATATTTTTATGTTAATTTTGGAGTTATGATAATTAAGATGTAATTTTTTGGATTTAATGCATTAAATTCATTTTACAAAAATCACCCTTCATCAAACCATGAAATCAGACCTTTAAAATATTTTTATTATATATAAATTAATTTTCCAATTCCAAAACATATTTATTTGTCAAATTTGGATAAGCGGATTAGAGGATATGAATTTTTCAATGCTGACCAACAGGAAATTGCCACATCATTAAACCTATTGAGATAATTGAAGAGAGAGGGAGAGGGAGAAAACACAATTTGACCCAAGATTAGGTTTGAAGTTGCATAGGTAACCAAACTAGAGCTTCTAAAGAAGGTAAAATAGCAAGAAACCAAAACACTAGAAGATCATGGTAAAACTAGATGGAAATCATCAATTTTAAACATAGAAGCATGAGTTTTAAGCATGTACTAAGCAATATATGAGAAGGGGTTAAAAAAACTTGCCTCTAGGAATATTAGAAAGTCCAAACAGAAATTATCCCGAGATTATAAGGTCGGGTTGCTCCAAGACAAGCTCCTTTCTTTAGCAAAGATCACCTTCTCCACTTTAGAGGTGCAAACCCTAGGAAAAGAGCATGGAGATGAGATGTTTTAGGGTTCTATGTGGAGTTTTTCCATGGAAGGTCATGGTTCCAACCTGGAAGAAGGTAGGAGGAATAATAACAACATGAAAATAGGGAAGGAAATTATAATTCTTACTAGTTTTGGTCAAAATCACCAAGGAGGAGCTTAAGAAACCTAAATAGAGAAAGTTGGCACCCTAGGAGCCTTCTTCACCAAGGTAGGCACCCTCTGTTAGCTTGGGATAGAAACTTCGTAGAAAAACATATAAGGGACGATTCTCTAATCTGTGAGAAAGATAAGGAGAGGATTGCTTATTGGATTGGCAGGTTGGAAGGGGTAGGCATGGCTTTATAAAGAAGGGGGCAAGCATGAGGTGTCTATGTGACTTTCCATGTGTCCTTAGGCTACTGCTTCATGACCATGCAAGAGGATAGCTCATAGAGACTTCTTGAATGTCCAAGGTCGGTCCTAAAGTCCATGGAGGCTTCTAGGCCATCCCCACCGTCCTCCAATCAAAAAAATAACCCCATTGGTTGATAGCTTTTAAAGATAATCACATTTATAAAGAGGGTAATCCCTACAATGCCCTTGGAGAGAAACACCTTCAAACCAAGGTGCAACCAGGTGACCCATGGTTCAAAATATCTTGAATGGTAAGGAAATATCTTAGGATTAAAATTCAGGTGATAATTTGCAAAGAAAACCTCCCAATTGGGTAAATTGCATAAAAGTCTAGAATGTACCTAAAATTGTATAACTTACACAAACAACATCCAAATCAAACCAAATTTGAAACTTAAGCTCATTTTATATTTTCAAATCATATAAAAAAGATATATTAAGGTTTATAGCACTTAATTATGGTAATTAAGCTGATTTAATACATTAATCAAGGTTTAGGATCTTGCACTTCTGGTACGAATTAATATACCATTGTTCTACTAAAGTGGTGATTTTACATTTTAGATCCTTATATAAGATTTCACATAGGTATTTGTGTATAAACCCTTCCATTGGTATAATTAGTGAATAAATGTTCACTAAACCACTAAAAATTCCACTAATTAAATAGAAAGGCCAATAAGGATTGAAATGAAAGGAAAAGATGGGAAAGAGGGTCAAAAGACAAAATTTTAGAATTCGGTATGTTACAGAAACATAGGGGCTTGTCCAAGCATAGTATGTAAAGAAAATCAAGACATGCATTTGAACAACCATAGATGTAATTCTAGAAAATAATCAAGGTAAGGCTATACAATCAAGTAACAAAGATAGTAGATATGTAATTCAAAGAACAAGCTCGAGCAAGTATAAAACAAGATACACGCATAGCATATAGATGAATATCACTTGATCAAAAGATGAACAAGGCTATATCTACATGTATATGAACCACTAGAAGATGATATAACAAGTTAGGACTACTAGTAGGAATCAGATCATAGCAGAAGAAGCACAATTTAAAGAGAAATCTATGAGTAGATGTAGAGAAATATACCAACAAAAAGATATGCAGTTTTATGAGCATGAAAGGATATTACTCACTAAAATATATTAATCATTTCCAAAAGATGATTACCACTAAGAAACTCAAGGCTGTATCAAACAAGATATACAAACAGATAGATGTAGAAAGTTAGAGAAGAACAGAAGCAATTTAAGATACAACCAAGAGATACAAAGAGATCATCTTCAAAGCATGCACAAGAATTTAAGACAAGTAATTGCAAGATATAGGGATACCACTTGTGGGATATCAAAATTATAACAATTAGAAAGATAGAGTTGTATGCAGGATAGCCAATTTTAAACATGGAAATATGCATATATAAAGGTGCTAAAGGGAGTGACAAAGAATTTGGCTATTGGTTGAGAATGTCTAGTTGAGAGGAAAATTCTCATCCAATAAACCATCTATATATCCTGTGTACAGTGTTGTCGATCAAGTTTCTGGGTTCAACTTCTCGACCAACAATATCTATTAGCAACACCCATTGGTGCTTGTCGGTTGAGTTTCTTACAGGATAAACTTGACCGACAACAGATGTTGTCAAAAAGAACATATATATCAGAAAAAACATATGTAGAGGTATGATAAAAATATAAACCGCATCCAAACATGTGCAAGCAAGTTAGTAATTATAACACCTGGGCCCACTGCCCTAGGCTCTAGTAGAGTTTCAAGAATGATGACTGGCCCCACAATCCACCACTAGCCTTAACTGCATGCTTTTTCCTCACTCACACGCAAACTAGGGTCAACTTCCCGACTGGTCACCTATCCTAGTACTACTCCAAGCTGAGCATGCTTAACTATGGAGTTCTTTAGTGATGGGCTCCCGGTAAAGGAGGCGCACCTTGGTGATATGGATAGTCCAATTATTCCTTTTAAGATCATCTTATCCAAGGCCTCAATGTCCTGGGACGTTATAATCTCCCCCACTTAGACTCTTGATGTCCTCATCAAGGCTCAACTATATGACCTCATAATAGGTCCCCATTTCAGTGCAGACCCACAATGGCCCACAGACACCCTACTCCCGATCACAGAATACCAGTGCAAGGGTGGCTACATCACCATGGACATCCCTTTCCAACATGCTTGGACAGTACGACTTAAGATTGGCATGCCACATGCCCATGTGGGCCCCACTTACTGGAGGGGATCTCGATCTAATACCATCGTAACACCCGGGCCCACTGCCCTAGGCTCTAGTAGAGTTTCAAGAATGACGACTGGCCCCACAAACCACCACTAGCCTTAACTGTGCGCTTTTTCCTCATTCACGCGCAAGTCAGGGTCAACTTCCTGACTGGTCACCCATCCTATACTCCAAGTTGAGCATGCTTAACTATGGAGTTCTTTAGTGATGGGCTCCCGGAAAAGGAGGTGCACCTTGATGATATGGGTAGTCCAATCATTCCTTTTAAGATCATCTTATCTGAGGCCTCAAAGTCCTGGGACGTTACAATAATGCACTATGAAAGCATTAGAAATAGGTTTTGAGCTAGAGAGTGATGAGAATCACAAAATACCATTTTGACTTAAAACCATATGTATAGTGCATACCAAATTAGCAAAAACACATTATTATTGGATATGAGTAAGAATAACATTACCTGTATTCTTACCATTCATTTTCACTTGTTGCCACCCCAAACACATCTCACCTTTCTTCTTTTATGTGGATTGAGAGACCAATTTTGCAAATCCATAGCTCATTTCAATCCATTTTCAAGTGACCCATAAGAAGAAAAATGAAATGTTCCCCAATCATATTTTTGGTTCTAGAGGGATTAGCTTAGCAACCTAAGTCCTATTTCTCTTGGGTGCTTTCCTAAAATGACAATATGTAGAATAATGACCAATTTCATTGTAATGGTTACATGATCTCCTAGCCTTAGGACTAGAGGATTCTTCATTGAAGGTCATTTATCTTTGTTGTTCCTTTGGCTACTATCAAGTAAAATACCATCTCTACCCATTTGTTTGGTAGTATGGTCTAGGATTTGATTAAGATTATTTTTATCATCTAAGAATCTTTGCATAGAAGATCTCAAACTATGATTATCATGCCTAAGAGAAGCAATAGTAGAATACAATTGATTGATGTTATCTCTTGAATGCAAAAGATCGGTTTCTAAGCAAAGAGAATTGGTTATATAAGAATCTCTATCAATATGAAGAGAAGCAACATTATTCTTTCTACTAGTAGAACTAGTACACGATTCAAGGACATTAATTTTAGCAAGCAAGGAAGCATTTTATTTTTCAAGCAATGCAATTTTAGAAAGACAGACACTATTTTCATATTCAAATCCTTGAGAAACAAAATCTTTGTCCTCATTTTCAATTTTAAGAACATCAATATCAAGCATGCGAGAATTCACAATATTACTAAGCTCTTTATTAGAGCTAAGCATAAGAGGTTGAGCTTCTAAAAATCTAATATTACCAAGAAATCTAAAATTTTCAAGTTTAAGAGAATCTACTTGACTAAGACAAGAATTGTTCTCATCTAGCAAGAAAATATTAACATGTTCAAGATCATCTTTTCTACATGCCAATTATCAACAATTATAGCAAGATGTTTCTTTGTTTTTTAGAAGACTTAAGAGAGGTACGAGTAGTATGAATAATAGCAATTAAAGATTCTTTATCTAAAGAGTTTATGTTTACATCATTTGATTCTTCACTTGTGGGATCCATGAGAGAAAAATTACATTCTCCATCTTCACTAGAGCTCAAGCTGGATCCTCCACTTGACTCTTCACTCGAGCTTGAGTTGGAGGAGTCACTTGAGCTTGAGTTGGAGGATTCACTTGAGATTTTGTGTCATTTCTCCTTCTTCTTGTACTTGTCATCATTTTTCCTTTTGTACAATCTTCCTTGAAGTGAGCCTTCTTTACCACATTTGAAGCACTCAGTGAAGGAGGATGACTTGCCTTTGTGGAGTCTGCCCTTGGAGTACATTTCATATTCTTCAACTTGAGAGGATGGAGAAGCTTGACCAACAATAGCTTGATTATGTGCTTTGATTTAAGCATTATTCATTCTCTTGAGCTCTTTCTCTTCTTCTCTTTCTTCTTTATCTTGCTTGTCAAGTTTGACTTCATGGTCTTGGAGATTTCCTCTGAGATCTTCAATAGGATTTCCTCTGAGATCTTCAATAGGGATATCACCAAGAGACTTTGTTTCTTCAATGGAGGTCAGTTTGGATTCCCACCTCTTAGAGAGATTTCTAAGGATCTTTGAGTTGATATCTTCTCTATCCATAGGATGACCTAGAATAGAAAGATCATTCACAATGGTGTTGAGCCTTGAGTACATCTCAGTTGTCCTCTCCTACTTTCCCATCTTGTAGTTTTCAAGGAGGCCTTTGAGCATGTAAACTTTGCATGCCTTCACTTGCTTTATCCCCTCATAAGTGACACATAGCTTCCTCCATATCTCATAGGTTGTCTCACAAGAGGAAATCTAGTTGAACTCAGGGTGGACATGGAGGCATAGAGAATTGTAATGGTTTTTGCATTCAAGTTATGTTTCTTCAATGTATTTTCATTCCATTCTTCTATTTTTGTCTCTGGTAGCTTTTATGGATGGTCCACCATTTTCCATAGGTCAAGACTTGATCCTTGGATGTAGAATTATAGCCTTATTTTCCAATAGAGGAAATTTCTCCCACCAAAGATTAGAATGTTGATGAGGCATCTCCCTCCTTGATAATCTCCAATCTTCTCCTACGTGTGGAAGTATTCTTGGAGAAGACGAGATCTGATACCACTTGTTGGACGTAGGATGGGCTCTAGAGGGGGTGAATAGAGCTAAATGCACATAAACAAAATTTATTATACCTTCAAGATATTTCTAAGATAATATGGGAAGTATGAACTTTGAGTGCAACTAAAACATACATTGGAAGGGAGAGAGAGATCGAACAAACACAAGAACACAAGCTATGTATAGTGGTTGTAACATACTGGATCTTGGACCCTACCCTAGAACTTTGATCTTTTGGGTTTTGCCAAACAAGGTTGAGGTTAGAGTGATCCTAATAATCTAATGCATGAATAATGTAATCTAATATGTCACATAATTCATTTGGTGAAAATAAGATGATAAAGAACTTAATTGAATAAGTAATTAAGCTAATGGGCCTCTAATGGGCCATATGACGTAACCCATATAACAAAGTCTCAAAAGTGATAATAGACTTCAAATTCATAATCTACACATCAAAATAATCCTACATGTCAATTTTCATCTAATTTGGACCACCTTGAAATAATATGGTAAGCTAGGAGAGAGAAACTACCTAAAAGGTGTAGTTAATAAATAAATGTAATTCATGACACCAAAAGTTGGAAATAAAGGCAAATTCGTATTCAACACACTTAAGTTAACTTGTGGATGAAGTTTCACCTAATTTGGGTAATCCTAATATCATTAATGCATCAGGAGAGAGAAACAAAGAATTTATTAAATAATGCATCTAACATTGCCAAAAGTGAAATCTAATTGGAGATTCGAAATGTACGCATTTAACTTAACTTGTGTGCAAAGTTCAGTTTCATTTGGATATGAATAGGACCCTAAAATGAGGAAAGATAAAATATGTACATTAATTTCATCTCACTTTAGTTTTAATCGGATTTCACGTTTGATGTTCTATAGTTGTCGATTTCATTTTGTCACATGTTATTTTCTTTCCCTTTTCTTTCTTTTTTGGGCCATCAGATGGCTCTAGCTTGTTTCCTCGTCTCGCAGATCGGATCAACGGCGTTGAGGATTTCCTCCTCACCCTCCTATTCTGACTCGGACTCGTAGTCCCCCGCACAATAATGAGGGTTTTATCTTTTCCCAATATCTTTCTCCTTTCTTCCTCAAAATTTTTCAGTTTCCTTTTCACGTTCCTCGCCTTCTTCCGTTCTTGGGGATCCCAAATTTCGATGGCTTTCCTTCTCTCAATCGTTGGGTCGAAAAGCACCTTCCTAATCCTTCTCTATTTCCTAGTTTCAGTGATTTCCTTATTAAACCCTGACCCAACATGTATATATATAGCCTTCCCTACAACCCCCATACATCCAAAGACCATCTCCAATAGCCTCTTTGATCTTGTTATCCCTGTAACCCCTTCTCGCTTCTCCCTTCTCCATCTACCTTTTTTGGAAATGGCAAGTTCGATTGTGGGTTTTAGTGCCTTTAGGTTCCTATTCTTGGTGTGGTTCTATTCGTGGAGGAATCAGCGTGCTTTGTAGGTCCTATGCTTACTCGATTAGAAGGTAACGGTGTTTTGCCCCTTTGTCATTGGTTTTGACTTTCTCTGAAATCGGTGGCTTCTGGTGCCTCTTCTTGCCATGTTTCTTGACTTCTAGTTTTGGTTTTTGATGTATGTTCTTCCTCCACGTTTGGATTGGATTCGTTGTGGCTCGTTCTCTCTGTCCAAGTTTTTTTGTTGCTCCAATGATGGTAGAGGACTTTTCTCGGGCTGTAGGTGGCCATTTTTTATGTAGTTTGCTTCGTTGGGTCTGGCAGAGTTTTTGGAATAAAGTTCCTTTTGTACTTCATGGCTTAATTCCCCCTGGTTTGCGATCTGGAGTTCAAGGATTTCATCGTAGTGTTCTGATATTGGGTATTCTTCATGGGAGAACAAGGTCCCTTGTGGTTTTCCTCTCTTGTCCTCTCTCTTTTCTTCTGTCCTTTTTTTTCACCTAGGGGCAATTTAGTCTTTTCACGCAGTCACATCCTTTTTGTTTTACACATTGCTTTGCCTAGCTAGATGAGTGCCCCGTTGACATGGGTGGCTTTGATTGGCCAACCTAGTCCGTGTAGGCCTCTCTCCCTCTCTCTCTTCTCTTTGCAATCGGTCTGCTGACTTGTAAGTTTCTGATTGGTCGATGTTTAAAAATTAATAACTAATTAATGGATGATTAAAAAAATTAGGAAAAATATTCGTTGGAATCACAAAAATAAGATCTAACTAATGGTATATGTTTCGATAACTAAATATAAAGATTAATAATATTTTTTTTCAATGGATCTAATTAAAGATGAATTAACTTAGAAAATTCATAACTAATTATCTATAAGTCAGAAAAATATAATAAAATATGTTTTGGAATAATATAAACTAAAATATGGCATGGTTTTCATAACCTAATGCACATCATGATAAAAAAGTGGTTTTAGGGTTTGGATAATGTTCATGAAATTGACATAAAATCTACATATGTGTTTAATAGGTTCTTTCAATGCCTAGGCTTGGACCTAGATGTGACTTTGGACTCTGGACTCTGAAGTTGAGGTATGTTTTGCACATCCTATTATTCTAACTGAGCAATAACCTATCTTTGTCATTCTCTTAGTCCAACAGACATTAGCCTATACACAATGTTTTTCTTTTGAAAATCATGGTTATGTGAAATACCTTATTTGATGTTGATCTTGTGATCATGAATATTCTCTTGGACTTTTTTTCTAATTCCTTGGTGCAAGTTGGAATTATTTCATTATATGTGACCATTTTGGGGTGGATGTTTACTTGATGACATGTGATGTCTTTTCCCACTTATGGGGTGGATGTATATGTTGGTCACTTTTATGGTGACTAGTTTGTATAATCTGACTATACTTTCTACTTGCCTCTACATTATACTTGCTATGTGATTCAGTAGCACTAGATTAGTGTAATTGCATTGGTTTTGTTTATGGTAGATGAGTAGTTTCCTGTTGAGCAGATGTGATATTTTCTGCTCTTTTGGAATGGAAAGGAACCTCATACCCAGGGCAAGATGTGTGATTCTTGGCCCATGTTTTTATATATTTGGGAGATTCATAGTATTCCTTTATCTATCAGGTTTCAAGTTTATGAGACTTGGCCACCTTTATCATTATATTGCTCTAGGGCTATGCTTATCTCACATGCATGCAGGTTGGTGATGTTATGTGCTTCTTTTTCCACCATGGTAGTTGATGTATATATTTTTAGCACATTGTTTTTAAGTTGTTTTATGGCAAGTATCTCCTTTAATGTGATTCTTTTCTCTTGATACCCATTTGGGTGGTATGTTTTTCTTCTATGGGAAGCTTTTTATTTATTTGATGTCCTTATTTCCTTATATTACTCATTTTACTATTTAGTATGCACATACCAGCCTTTGTTGATGTCATCTATTTTCTCTTCTTCCTGGGGTATGCTTCCAACCCTAGGTGGAGGACTTGGATGATTTGACATGAGGACATGGACTTATCTTGAGGTGATGAAGCTTGGAGACAATCTTGATGTGGTTTAGATTTCCCTCTACGTGGATCCCTAAGATGTACCTTTACATGTACGTTTAAGATGTTCTTTTGTAACCTTATGAGAAATTGAATATAGTCAATGTTGTTATTCCATTGTTACACTTTGGTTGTTTTGTATACCATAAATAAGATTTGAAAATTTTACACCCACTCCAACATATCTTTTAGGTGCGTTTGGACTGGAGGTTTTATTGTTCAAATTTTTGGTAGAGAGGTGGTTTCACTTCTATACATATGGCCTTCTCCATGACCCGCGAACAGCCAAAGACCATCTACAATAGCCACTTTGGTCCTGTTATCCCTACAACATCTTCTCCCTTCTCCATCTACCGTTTTTGACAACAACGAGCTCCACCGTGGGTTCTGGTGCTTGGAGGTGCCTGTTCTTCGTGTGGTTTGGTTCGCACATGTGTCGTTGTGCTTTGTAGGTCCTCTTCTCACACAATTGGAAGGTAGCAATGTTTTTCCCCTTTCTCTTTGGTTTTGACTTTCTTTAAAATCAGTGGCTTCTGGTGCCTCTTCTCGCCATGTTTGCCCTCCGCCTTCGGATTGGCCTTCCCGTGGCTCTTTCTCTCTGTCCCAGTTTTCTTGTTTTTCCAGTGATTATAGAGGACTTTTCTCGGGATCTAAGCGTCCATTTTCTCCACAGTTTGCTTCGTTAGGTCTGGTAGAGTCTTTGGAGCAAAGTTCCTTTTTACTTCGTGGCTTGATTCCCTCTAGTTTGCGATCTTGAGTTTGAGGATTTCATCGCAGTGTTCTAATGTCAGGTGTTCTTCATGGGGGAATAAGGTCCCTTGTAGTTTTCCTCTCTTTCCTTCTCTCTTTACATCTGTCCTTTGTTTTTCACCTAGGGGCAATTTGGTCTTTTCACGCGGTCGTATCCTTTTTGTTTTGCACATTGCTTTGCCTAGCTGGATGAGTGCCCCGTTGACATGGGCAACTTTGATTGGCCAGCCTAGTCTGTGCAGGACTCTCCCTCTCTCTCTCTTCTCTTTGCAATCGATCTGACTTGTAATTTTCTGATTGGCCGATGTTTAAAAATTAATAACTAATTAATGGATGATCAAAAAATAAGGAAAAATATTTGTTGGAATCTGAGAAATAAGATCTAACTAGTGGTATATTTTTTGATAACTAAATCTAAATATTAATAACATGTGTTTTCAATGGATCTAATTAAAGATGAATTAACTTATAAAATTCTTAACTAATTATCTATAAGTCAAAAAATATAATAAAATATGTTTTGGACTCCTAATAACATAAACTAAAATATGGTATGGTTTTCATAACCTAATTCACATCTTGATAAAAAGGTGGTTTTCGGGTTTGGATAATGTTCATGAAATTGACATAAAATCTACATGTGTGTTTAATAGGTTCTTTGGGATCCTAGGCTTGGACCTAGATGTGAATTTGGACTTTGGACTCTGAAGTTGAGGTATGTTTTACATCTCCTATTATTCTTACTGAGAAATAAACTATCATTGTCATTATCTTGGTCCTATGGACATTAGCCTATACACAATATCTTTTCTTTTAAAAATCATGGTTCATGTGAATTACCTTATTTGATGTTGATCTTGTGATTATGGATATTTTCTTGGACTCTTTTTCTTATGCCTTGGTGCAAGTTGGACTTCTTTGATTATATGTGCCCACTTTGGGGTGGATGTTTACATGATGACATGTGATGTCTTTTCCCACTTATGGGGTGGATGTATATGTTGGTCACTTATGTGGTGACTAGTTTGTATAATCTGACTATAATTTCTACTTGCCTCTACATTATACATGCTATGTGATCCAGTAGATCTAGAGTAGTGAAATTGCATTGGTTTTGTTTATGGAAGATGTGCAATTTCCTGCCAAGCAGATGTGATATTTCCTGCTCTTTAGGGATGGAAAGGAACCTCATACATAGGGCAATATGTGTGATTCTTGGTCCATGTTTTTATATATTTGGTAGATTGACAGTATTCCTTTCTCTAACAGGTTTCAAGTTTATGAGTCTTGGCTGCCTTGTCATTATATTGTTCTAGGGCTATGCTTATCTCACATGCATGCAGGTTGGTGATGTCATGTGCATCTTTTCCCACCATGGTAGTGGATGTATATATTTATAGCACATTATTTTTATGTTGTTTTATGGAAAGTATCTCCTTTAATGTGATTCTTTTCTCTTGATACCCATTTGGGTGGTACTTTTCTCTTTTATGGGAAGCTTCTTATTTATTTGATGTCCTTAATTTCTTATATTGTTCATTTTACTATTTAGTATGCACATACCAGCCTTTGCTGATGTCATCTATTTTCTCTTCTTACTGGGGTATGCTTCCAACCCTAGGTGGATGACTTTGATGATTTGACATGAGAACAGGGACTTAGCTTGAGGTGATGAAGCTTGGAGACAATCTTGATGTGGTTTAGATTTCCCTCTACATGGATCCTTATGATGTACGTTTACATGTAAGTTTAACATGTTCTTTTGTAACCTTATGAGAAATTGAATATAGTCAAAGTTTTTATTCCTCTACCACACTTTGGTTGTTTTGTATGCCATAAATAAGATTTGAAAATTTTACACCCACTCCAACATATCTTTTAGGTGTGTTTGGACTGGAGGTTCTATTGTTTAAATTTTTAGTAGAGAGGTGGTTTCACTTTCTTACATTGGTTCCATGCTCCAAACTAGGAGTAAGTCAATCCACTACCTAGAGATGTCAAGCTCTACAATTTTGCAACCATTCCATACTTATATTCCATTATAAGACATATAATATATGACCTTCCTTTTCCAGACAAGGATACCCATTCTTCCCTTTTATGAGAAGGGAGCCAACAACCTACCAAAGGACTTAACTATCCAAGACTGAGCCTTCAACCTCACCAAGGACTTACCTACTTTGTACTGAGTCTTCCACATTCATCAAGGACTTACTCACTCTTTCACAAGTCTTCCTCCTTTGAGGAATTACTCACTCTTCTAAGAAATTACACCTTTGACTTCACCTTCGCCCAGGAGAAGCTTTCACCAAGGGACGCCTTCCCTTCTTCTTCACCTCTCTTAGCCAAGAGAGAGAATCTTCCTCTTCATCTTCATCTTCATGGCAGAAATGAGAGATTGGGAGGTGGAGGAAGTGAGAGTCTCATAAGATATACATGTAGGACTATCTATCTTACAAGTCTCCTACTCACTCTAATGGATGTAGCAAGTGATTAAGCTTAGAGAGTGGAAGGAGGCTCTTGGAGGAACCCAACTATAATATTTGGACCTTCATAGTGCCTGGCTAACCATGGGATGAAGCCCAAGGACTCCTATTTATAGTTGGGGATGACTCCTAGCCAATAGGAACACTGAAGGATGAATACTAACAGTTTAGGGTGTTGCAAAAAATATATTGTTTGAGTTTTGCAACACTCTAATGGATAAAAACACTTTTTCTACACTTTTCATACAGATCAGTCGAGTTTACTTTTGGGAAACTCAACCGATTGCACTATTTAACAATGCATATTTGAAGCATTCGTCGAGTTTATCCTGGATGAAACTTGACTGATCACTTAAATATGCTTTGCCCAGTTCGAGGATCGGTTGAGTTATATTAATAGGAAACTCGACTGAGCCTTGACATTCTCAAAATGCATCAAGAGGATCGGTTTAGTTTTTCATAGGAGAAACTCAATCAAAAAACACGTAATTAATTTTGAAAAATATCATTAAAGTGTTTAAATATTGGATTTAAATGCTACTAATTTTTTAATCCATTAGAATCATGTTGTAAATCACCTATAACCATTGTATGACTTGTAACTTGTAATGATTTTGACTTGTCTTTTCTCCAAGTCAGGATGCACAAGTTAGGTCATTTGGAGTGTGTCTATACCTAATCTGAAAACATTCAAGTACAAACATTAGACACAAATCAGTGGAATGATTAGTCATCATTAAAAAAGGGTTTTAGTCAATTTAGACCTTGAGTCAAAATTGAGCTTGAGTCAACAATTGATACTTCAAGAATTTGAATTGATTAACACTTCATCAAGGGTAGAGTCTAATTTATTTCTACTTAGGGAGATCTAGCCAATTTCAATCTAAGGCATCGGGCAACCTATAATCATGTACATACATTTCAAGTATCTCTATTGTTTTGTAATATTTTATTACATTATCTTATATTAATACTTCAAATTAGGATTTATCATTATATAAAATACCAATGCAATAGTTCACATATGCCTAGAATCCAATTAATATGTTTTCAAAAAATATATTTTTTTCAAGTAGTCAATCCAGATTTTCACAACCTATGTTCATATATATCAATTAAATTGAGGTTTGCAAATGGCATCACAATGAATTAGTCTATTCAAGAGTCACATCTCTATGTAGTGAAATATTGATGAGGCTTACCAACCATAGGATACCCAAATAATTAAAGTAAATGTTGCAAATTACTTTCTCCATTCAAATTAGTAGAAGAAATATATGAGCTTAGGTTTTTCCAGCAAAGTTTGTCCTTGATAGTTGTTGTTTCTCACTTCACTTTATATTTTTCTTGTTGATATTTCTTTTGTTTCGACATTACATATATTATAGTTTGCCTTTACATTGAATTTTTTACATATTTCACAATTTATTTTTTAGAATATGTGAACATGTATCACTTTCATGAAAACTCACTTTATTTTAGTGTAAATCATTTTTTTTTACTTCTACTGTAAATCATAGGGTAATCAAATGCTTTGAGTTATGTTGAGTGTTCATTATTTTAATCTTTTTAATTAATGATCAACCGCTAATCTTATTCATATATAATTAATACACATTATTTAAAATCATTATTCATGTAATAGTACCACTCACTTTCTTTCCATACTTCTTTCTTCTTAAGTTATATTTTTATCTTAAATTTAGCTTCATTTTGAATTGCATTATACAAATTATGATTTTTTTCCAGTCAGGTTATAGTAGGTAATGATTTTATTAGGTGGGGATATAGGAGATAGGAAATGGTTATTATCTTGGTTATTATTTTAATTCGTTAGGTATATTTTGGGTAAGGAAGTTTTAGATATGATTATGGAACTATTAGAAAAGAGAAGAGACTTAAGTTGGAAATATCATTTTAAGAGTTACCTAATACATTTTCCATTTAAAAAGGAATCTCTATCCTTATGTGCACATCATCATGTGATTCACAAAACATAGACATACATGTATTTCAATATATTAATACCAATCATTTAACTATATAAACATATTCCAATGTTGATATGCCAATAATATAACATTTTAGATTTGGACCTCCCATTGAAAATCTCATTCATATAACCAAAAAATGTTATCCTATGCCAAACATATTTTATATTATCCTTTGATTGTGTTCAATACTAAATTTTTGTAGTAACATCCTTTCTAATAGTTTTGATCATGTTTTAACACATACAATGAATTCAACATTGTACTTCATAAAAATCATAGAAAGGAAATGGACAATCTTCATAATGAATTCCAATTTATTTGGATTTATATTTAGTTATCTAACCTCAATATATGCTTAACATCATTTTTTATTTCATAAAAAAAGTCAAGTTGACTCATGTTAACTCACTCATGATTAAAACTAATGTGTATATTTTTCAATGATCATATTGATCAAGAATGCATATATTCTAGGCAATTTTAAGATAATCGTTAGGGTTTCCAATGGAATCATATACTTTGCAACTTTAATGGCATCACATTTACCTTTCCTTATTTGGATCACCATACCTGATATTATTCCTTACATCAATTATGAAATTTGATTTAATATTTTGGAATTGGATTATTAAATACTCTTTATATTTAGATATCACATATCATCTTTGTAAAATTTTACAAATATGCATTCTTTTCTTATTTGAATCTCTTGCTAAACATTATTAGCTTATTTATCAAGTCTCCCTTTGATATCATTAGAGGTTGCATTCATTTTGAAAAAAGAATCACAAATATATATCATATTTCACACTTAAGGTAAATATTGACCATCTCATCCAATATGGACCTAATGTTTCAGTTGAAGAATGTTGTCTGTTATTACAACTTCTATTACAATAAAAGACTAGGGTGGTCACGACTGATACTTGAGTTAGTGTCTACTTTCTCACCAAAAAGGAAGTTCAATATCAATCCACTCTTGGTCAGGAATAACTTCATCAATGGAGATCAAAGTAAACCTTTCCCAAAGGCTATGGTCACATGTCATGGGAATTTGTCAGGGACATGATTACAAAAGGTTGGATAGCCAAGTAACATTAATAGCTATAGCGTGAACTCAGTGGAAGGGGGATGGACCATAGTTCTGAGAAATGAGGAAAATACTTAAAGCTTCAAACAAGAGGTCTTATTTAGGGTAATTGATTCTCCTCATGCTTGTTTTTCATGTGTATGGAATGTTTACTTCAGTTGATAAGGATAAAATTGTACGTAGGTGTGTACCATCCTTTGAGACTCACCCACCAAGGACATTTTGCATTCAGGGATGATATAATAATCTTTTCCAAGGCCCAACTTAAAAAAATGGATGCTATCATGTAGTGTTTTAGAGGTTTATATGGAACCGGTCAATTTATAGTAGTAGAGAAAACCTTAGTATTTTTCTCACTAAAGGTGCCAAATAGTCTCAAGAAGCACACCCTCCCCACACACACCCACCCATCCAATCCCACCCACACACAACCCCACACCCACCCCACCACACACACCCACACACACACACACACACACACACACACACACACACACACACACACACACATATATATATATATATATATATATATATATATATATATATATATATGCATTCTCTCCCCCTCTCCCATGCCCGTGATGAAGACTGAACGTCTGGGAGGATATTAAATTACTAAATTTCAAATATTAAATCAAATAAGTAATTTTGTATTAAATCCATTGTCTAGAAAAAATTATATTTTGAATAAGATCAACTTGTTTAAATTGGAACTTGAACTATAGTAAAAGGAATATATAACAAAACTCCAAAACAAATATCAATTAGATAAATATTGGGGTTGAAAACCCATAAGATGAATAGGGACCTAAATAAAGATGCCCTTGGACAAGTTTGACCAAGAGTGGTCCTGGACCCTAACATCTTTCTTATAATTTCCCAACTGATAAATAACTTCAATTGACCTTCATATTGATTGAACTAATTTAACATAGAATCTCCCAGACTGGAAGTTCACAAAAACTATTATTGGATCTATAGAAGTATCTAATAGAAGTGTTCATTCCAAATACTCACAGGAACCCTATTGAAGGAATGGGTTGAGACCTCATCATCAACCATCTTTTTATTAGTAAAAATTGACTATTTATGTATGTACATTCATAAAAAAATAAGAACATTTTTTTAGATTAATCAAATTCTTATCCGTTTATGTGTTGTACTAGATTATATATTCCTTAAACACTAAGAACAATAGTTGGAAACTAAAAAGAGTGAGCATATATTTAATCCTTCAAAGCTGGTGTTTTGTATGTCGTCAGAGAAAAACTATCTAACTTGTGAACCTTTGATAATAAATTGTCTTAAAGAAAGTGGTTATTTCATGTGACACTCTTTTTACTGGAAGGAAAACAACAAACAACTTGAAAATTCACTATGCAAAAATCAACATTCTAACACATGCAAACTCCTCATTTTAATAATTCAGCTGTGAAATAGCTGATTATCATGTCCTTAACTTCCAATATGAATGGAACCTATTTTAGAGGCATTCATGTTGCCTTTTTTATCAAGAAAATATATCTAAATGCTAGGTATTAAGAACCTATGAGTTCCAAATATGTCGCTTAAGTATGAAGGTTTTGTTCCATCAGTTGAAGCAATTCTATCTTAGAATATATATGTAGCTAGCAATTGTTGTTCTAATTGAAAGGAAATGCATATATCTTAGACGGCGTCTCTTCAAATTAATCTTTGAATGCAACTCAAATTCATATTGAATATAAGGTGATTGTATTGATAAAAGTACTATTAAATTAGAAATTCTTTTAGAAATTAATGTTTTAGTTGTTGAAGCTGGGAATAATATTTTCTTTCCTCAAGCCAACAAGATTTATGCTAAATAAATAGAGAAATACAATTTTGAATCATCACAGTGGGAGCGAGTTCTGGGCCAAAAAAATTGGTTGGCAGGTGTTCTGATAAGGCAACTCTGTGATGATATATCATGCTATCGGGTGTGGCACAACGATAAGCGACCACACTATGCCTGACCCTGCGGTTTGACCTATAGGGGGAGTTCATTAGTGTCGCGGCGATAAGTGACCTATGAGGTGTTCCTCATCACTGGAAAGAAAAAGAAACCCAATATTGAACTAAATGAAGATGTTACCCATCTTAAATCCCCAAAATTTGATCATGATTCTCAGACTGTCTCAAGGAACTCAAGTTACATAATGTAAAGTAGAATAATATATCTACATCAAAAAAGATATCAAGTTGTGTATGTCTCCCATTTAGATATGGCAATCATGATTTCCCATTAGGTCAAGTGGTTGTGTTCCCTCTCTATCCAGGGGAGGGGCCAAGGGGAGCCTCCTACCTACTCCCTCGTGCCTCTTGACCAATTCTATTACTGGTGCGTGATTCCACCTTTGTCGATGCCTCATGTTGTTTGCTGGTGCTAGTGGGAAAAGAGTTGTCAAGTCAATTTTGGACTTTCTTGGGGCTAGTCAGGTCTCAATTTATTGTAATGACTGGTCTTCGATAGTTGAGAGCTTGTATCATTGGGATCCTTTCCTTATCCCTTTCTTCAGTTTGGCTTATCACTATATTAGTCGTTGGCTTTTAGTTCTTTTTCATTTGGTTTCTATCGCTTTTTCTCACCTAGTTTGTAATGGTGATATCCCCACCTTTGTTGGAGGTGGATGAATTCTGCATTTCCCCCATCCTACCATCTAGAGTCGAGGTTTTCTCACAACATCAGTGTCCAGAGGTAGATGAAGAAGGTACCTTTTTGTGTATGGTTTACAATTTAGGAAGTTCATCAATGATCTTTGGTTTTACTACATCTCTGATTTATGTACGATAAATTGTGACGTCACTAAGACTTAAGATGTATATGATTGAGCTGGGATTCCACAAAAGTTGTTCTATGCATGAAAATTTGGAATCCAAACATAATTGTTCTATCTGTTTCCAGTTCCAAATTTGTCAATATGTTGTACCCATGTTCCCAATTTGGTTATCTGGTCCATTTTGTAGACTTTGTATGGCTTTCCAGTACCTTATACCATATGTTCATTGTCAAAAAATATATCTACATCTAAAAGTAACCCCGAAAATGTTTTATTATAAAAACTCTTTTGATTTAAAATTCAAGTGTCTATAAGACACACTAAATAGGATCCTTTCCAAGATGTTGATAAATCATTGGATATAGATATTGGTATTAATAATGAATTTATTTCTATTACATGGTGGATGTTTGGGGGATAAACACTAAAGCATATAAATTCCATGAGGATTTGAGGAGATTTAGAACTATAAAATGTTATTATAAATGAAACAAGCATGAGACAAAGGAATAATCAAAATTTGTTTGATATTTTTTCCTAGCATTCAATCGATAACTTGTCAAAGTCCCTTGCATTTGGAAGATTTTATATTCTTTTTAGAACTTCTTCCTAATATTTTCTAGTGGATTGGAAAAAATCAACATATACATGTGAACACAATACTTATTATTGTACATATTTAACTTACTTTATCTAAAATATATGATGCCATATGACTTTCAGACACAAAATTCTCTTCTAAGTCATAATGTATTCCCCCATTTTCCACTACAGACCTTAGTTTTTTTTAATTTCAGGAACATCTTCCTAAAATTAGATATAATCAACATGGTATAGAGGGGAAATGAGTGAATACTTCCTAGATTCTTCTAGCAATTACAAAAGTCAAATCCATTCATGGAGTAACTACACTTGAACATTATAGAATCAAACTTGTATTACCAATAGCCATGGGACATTTGTCAAGCCTTAAGGAATTTACTCAATAAGCAGATAATGTCTCTTATCCTCAATTGAAACTCTTCAATTTTTTTATATATAAGTGTGATCACCATGTTCACCATTTGTGAAGGAATTTTTTTTACCAATTTTCTCTAGTTCCATGTAATGAGAAGTAGTTAACCCTACAAGAATATGGAAGACTTTGTGCTTACCAATGAAAAGAAAGACGTTTCATTCTATACCCAACTCTTAAGAACAACCCTTTCCAACTAACTACGACTTGTAATAAGTATTGTTCTCTTAGACTACATTATATTACTTAAATATCTTCTTTAGAAATTACAATCCTCCCTCATGAAGGATGGCCTATATCCCATGTAAAATTTCTTAGAAAAGTATCCATATGTTCTTTCATAGAAGCAACCTTTGAATAGCATGACTAAGTCATATAATGTGAACAATTGGAGTTTATTTAGAGTCCCCTATCTCCATTAATGTATATAAAATATAGAAATAATTTATATTCGCATTGTCTCAAAGGTGGAAAATCTTTTTACCTACATGTACAATAAAATAAGGATTTTATTCATGAAGAACTTGTACCACAATATTCGAGGTGTGTAAAGTGGTAGTAGTTAGAAACGTCAAATGGATGCAAGATGACAAAGTCCTTCCAACTTGTAAGTCCATCTACTTGGTGATATGATGGAAATGACTTACACTAGGAGAAGCATATGTGTCACATGCAAAAGAAACAAAATAGGTTGCTGACATGTGATAGTTAAATTAGAATACTTGGTGAATAAGGGCCTAGAAACAAAAAAATGCCCTATATACCATAAATAGAACAATGAAACACACACATGGATTTGGTCATCATATTGCATTCATTTAAAATAAAATTTGTGGTAAAAACATATATACATAAATAGCAAATAACTATTTGATGGTCAAGAAAAATCTCCATAGTAGTAAGGAAATCCATAAATATAAGATGCATGGTTCTCCTAATGGGTAATAGGATTGTTATCATATACCATGTATGTATCCTTCGAACTAAAATTAATCAATATGTACCTTTCTTTCTATAGAATGACGTTGTTTGTATAATATGGAATTTTGTATTTTTCTAAATTTTTTTGTATTATGTAATGTAAGTTAATTTCATTACACTATCAAAAACCTACAAATTTAGAGGAGTATTAATGTTATACAATGTTTTTCTCTATAGTCTATAAATGCATATCCAAGTTTTCTTTTCAATAAATGTCATCCAACTCTTAAAATACCTTATAGATTATCATTTTTACTTCATTATATTTACTTATTTTCTTAGTAGATATCATAGATTGTATTTAATGAAATGCAGGTGTAAATATTTTCAAGTTTTCAAGGTGATCATGAATGAAGTACATAACCAATTTATATGAGTATTAAAACACTTTGAGATGATCGATGTGGAAATATTTTAAGCAAGAGTTTGAGGATATTCTAGGAAACCATGATAGAGTATCATGATGAACTCCAAGTGAAAAACTTTGATTGTGTTCAATGATAGAGTATCTGAAAGAAAGAATCACACCCTATTAGCCTTGGTGGGAGTATCAATAAATATAGGTAATCATTAATTTTCCTTTTTGCCACATGTTGTACACTAAAACAATGTACCATCTAAAATGGTTCAAAAGACACCAAATGAGATATGGCATGAGAGATGTCCCGCTATATCTTTTAGAAGGATCATGATTGAAATATTGTATAAGAAAATAGTTTCCTGGAAAGCTTTGTTCACAAATCACATAAATGTCATTTTGTTAAATACTATGTCTAAATTTAGATCCAACAACAAAAGTGTTTTGTTGTCAGGATGGCTAAATTCCTTAAGAGAAATTTAATTCTAAAGGAATCAATGGTAGAAAAGTAGAACTAAAAAAGTTCCAGACCAACAAGAAAACATTGAACCTATAGAGCTACAATAGGAACAATGAGAATCACAAATTGTTGTGAAATCTCAAGTTCCACATGTAACACAAAACCTCATAAATCTAGTAGGATGCGCCTTGAGCTTGAAAGATTATGATATCTTGTAACTCATAAAGGTGGTGAGTTGGTCATAAGATGATGAGATAACAACCTATATAGAAGCTATTAAGGCACCGTAATATGAGAAATGTCTTGAGGTCATAGGAACAATTATGGACTCCATGTACACCAACAAGGCATGACCTTAGCGGATCCACCTGAAGGGGATAAAATAATAGGATGGAATTGGGTCTGCAAGAAGAAGACTGACATGGGTGGTAGTGTACAAACCTATAAGAGAATATTAGTTGAAAAGGATTTCAAACAGGTTCAAGGTGTTGAACATGACGAAATCTTTTCACCACTTTTCATGGTTAAATTTATCAGGATAATGCTTGCAATTTCACCTTAGTACGACTATGATATTTGGAATATGGATGCTAAAACTACATTCCTTAATAAGAACAATTGTGAAAATATGTACATGACACAACCTAAAGGTTTTATAAATACATATATGTGAATAAAGTCTATAAGCTACAAAGGTCAATCTATGGATTGAAGCAACCATACCAGACCTAGAATCTTTTATTTGATAAGATAGTCAAAGAGTTTGACTTTAGTCAGAATGAAGATGAAATTTAATATTACAAAAGTTGATTGGGAGTACATTTAAATTCCACATAATGTTGGGAGTAACATCCTTATACTACAAATATTAAAACCTGGAAAGGAAAGTACCTTCTCTATGAAGGGTTTAAGCTAAGCATCCAATGTGATAGGAATTGAGATCTATACATAAATATATGGAAACCTTTTGGCCTAAGTAAGAACATAAACATTGGCAAGATGTTGAAAGGGTTCAACATATAGGACTCAATGAGAAAAAAAATTGTCCATGTTCCATGGGATTAGTCTCTCAGGAGCCTAGTTTCCAGTTGTTGTAAAGAACGGGAAAAACATGGGTAAGATTCCATATGCATTCAAAGTTGGATCTATCCTGTTTGCAATGTTATGTACTCATCTTGTTGTCTCGTATGTATTGATCATAAAAAGAGGATATCTGTCAAATCCTAATGAACGTCACTAGAATACCATGAATAACATCTTTAAGCACTTTTGAAACACTAAAAGGATTAGTTCCTTTTTTATGATAATAAGGAAGATTCAGGTGTAAAGGGTTACACCAATGTAAGCTTCCAAGATGACAAAGGAAATTAATAATCACAATCTTAATTTGTGTTTGACCTTAAAATAGGAACTATAAGCTAGAAAATTTCTGAGTAAGAGATATGATTTTAATTCTACAATAGAAGTCGAGTACCTTATTTCTTTGAGAACAACATAGGATATTGTATTGATCAAGAAGTACATTTGGATGAATTTGTGGGAGATTCCAAACCATTGATGCCACTGTAGATATATTGTGACAACAACGAGGCTACTGGATAGGCAAGGAATCTCAGAAAACATACAACAACAATTACATCTCATATGAAAAGTCTAACAGTGAGCACATGTGAAACTTGCAAAATACCGAGTAGAATCAAAATGTTGGTAACCCACTATAAAATCACTTGCATAGAAGAAACATGTTGGACGTGTTAAGATCACTTGGAATAAGATTTATGGGTGATTGGATATAAGTGAAAGTGGGAGCCTCCTGGTATGTATGGACAGAGAGCCAATGATATGATGATTGTAACGGGGTATTAGATACCTTATTTGATAATGATAAAGGTAATTATGTTTATTATGTTTGTCTCAATCATGAGATAATGACACAAACATAGTAGATGTCTAAATAATGATGTTACTTGATGAAATATCTATTCAGGTTGAGGATCTGAACAATGAGATCATATGTATATTAGCAATATATAAATTTTATTATGTCCCTAGTCATATATTATGGTGAAGTAAAATAGACAACTATAATACATAAGACTAGAGTGTGAGGTTGATTGATGATAAAATCTCATCAGTCATGATATGTGATGTCAAACAAAACACATAGGTACTTGTTAGAGAATAGTGTATCAGACAGACCAACCTTGAGAGTGATACATGGATACCATATAATGGTAGTCTGGATCATCTCTCATAGTGATAATGTAAATTGTGGTTCTTAGTCCTAAAATCACTACACACGTAACATGTCACTCTATGTATTTTGGCAAAATCTAATGTGACCTTAAATAAGGGTTGTCATAAAGGTGATGCTCAGACACATTGTCACACATGGGGATTGAGTGTGAGTGATGTACACGGGATTTGTCCCTCCTACGGGAGATTGATATCTATGTCACCTAATAAGCGAGTCTGAGAAATGTATGTACATACTAATGTGACTTAATATATGATATATGAACTCACATGCATCTCATACAATCTTCTCTAGTTCAAGGAACATGGATTGAATGTTGAAGAGGATGAAGATACCATGCCTCGAGTTCAATTCAGATATCAGAGACAAAGGAACTATACAATCACTACAAAATTGATCATGGATTGTAGGTTGAAGTTGTTATCAAACTTTCTAATTACTTGGGTAGTAATGATCTGTTTCTAGATACTTCTCATTACTTGTAATGTCATATGTTGGTTATGAACATTCACTACCAACATAATTTGGGACCTACATGGTCACACACACAAGATGTACTTGGAATAGGAGTTAATTAATGAATGATGTTTAACTTGACTACTAAAGTGTTTAGGTATTCAATTTAAACAACAATAGTTGGAAATTCACTAACTGGAGTATGAACTGATCAGATCAACACTTGATCCTATTGATTCAAGTGTCAGGTCAATTTTAACTGCATTTGTTTCATATTGCCTAAGTTGGGGCATGAACTGGCCGGTTCACTTGGTGAACCGACCGGTTCAAGTGTTGAACAACCCAGTTCAATGATCAATATGATTGGATAAAGGATTGATGTTGACATCATATTGTTCATTAATCAAATATTAAATGCAAATACAATTTTGAATAGGAAACATCATGATGGCTCATATATGAACTGCTCAAATCAGGTGTGAATTTACTGGTTCATGGTTTGTAGGTTCCAAAAAATCATGTAATTAAGTCCTTTTAACTCCCACTCAAACTAGAACTCCTGACCCTGACACTCCTATAAATAGAGGGGCAGTTGAGGCTTTTTAGAGACACAAAAATTCTCTTTGAGAAGTTGGTGTCCTCTCTAGTTGTGGTAACTAGAGATCCCGAGCAAGCACTACCCATGAAAGGGAGGGACTACAAGGGAGAGACAAAATGGGAGAGAAAATCAACCCTAGCAAGTTGACGTTCAAAGGGACAATTCCTTCTCATTGAATCTGGTAGTGTTACGTGGAGTTTTTGGTGATCCACATGGACTACTGTAGAGGCGTGGAGTCTGTTTCCACCCACTAGGAGGATGACCTGATAACTTTCCATGGTGTTTCCCAAGGAGGCCATTGTTGATGACTGCTCGAGTGTTGCTTGAAGAAGAATCATGTTGTTGCAAGGATAAGTCATTGGACTTTCTCCAGAACCATGTATATGCCTTGTAACCCTCTTTCCCATTACATATTGGTTGACATGATCTACTACCTAAGGGAAATATTGTAGTAAAGTTTTTTATTTATTTCAGGAGCATGTCTTCCTAAAATCAAATATCATCAACATGGTATAGAGGGGAAATGAGTGAATACTTCCTAGATTCTTCTAGTAGTTTCAAAATTCAAATCCATTCATGGAGTGACCACACTTGAACAATCTAGAATAAAACTTGTGGTACCAGTTGTCATGGGACATTCATCAAGCCTTAAGGAATTTACACAATAAGTAGTTAATGCCTTTTATCGTCAATTGAAACCCTTCAATTTTTTGTATGTAAAGATGATCATCAAGTTCAACATTTGTAAAGGAATTCTTCGTACCAATTTTCTCTAGTTCCATGTAATGAGAAGTAGCTAATCCCACAAGAATATGGATGACTCTGTGCTTACCAATGAAAATAAAGGTGTTTCATTCTATACCCACCTCTTGAGAACAACCCTTTCCTACTAACTATGACTTGTAATAAATAGTGTTGTCTCTTAGACTACACTATATTTACTAAAGATCTTCTTTAGAAATTACAATCCTCCTCCATGATGGTTGGCCTAAAACCCATGTAGATTTCTTGGAAAAGTATCCACATGTTCTTTTGTAGAAGCAACCTTTGAGTGATTTGAGTTAGTCATATAATGTGAGCAATTGGAGGTTTCTTTAGAGTCACCTATCTCCCTCAATGTACTTAAAGTATAGAAACAATTTATATTCACATTGCCTCAAAGGTGGAAAACCTTTTTATCTACATGTACAATAAAATATGGATCATATTCATGAAACATGTGCACATCTATATTTGAGTCATGTAAAGTAGTAGTAATTGGAAACGTCAAACAGATGCGAGATGACAAAGTCCTTCCAACTTGTAAGTCTTGCTACTTGGTGATATGATCAAAATGACTTACACTAGGAGAAGCATATGTATCACGTGTGAAAGAAAAAATATAGATTGATGACATGTGATATTTAATTTAGAATACTTGGTGAATAATGGTCTAGAAACAAAAAAAAACCTCTACCCATAAATAGAACAATGAAATATAGAGTTGGATTTGGTCATCAACTTGCATTCATTTCAAATAAAATTTGTAGTAACATCATATATACATAAGTAACATATAAATATTTGATGGTCAAGACAAATCTCCATAGTAGTAAGCAAATCCACTAAATTTCTGATGCATGGTTCACCTAATAAGTAGTAGGATTGTTATCCTATACCATGGATGTCTCCTTCAAACAAAATTTAATCAATATGCACCTCTCATTCAATTGAATGTTGTTGTTTGTATAATATGGAATATTGTATTTTTCTAAACTTTTTAGATTATTTGATGTAAGCTAATTTCCTTACACAATTAAAAACCTACAAATTTAGCGGAGTATAAATGTAATACATTGTTTCTCTATAGTATCTTAATGCATACCAAAGTTTTCTTCTGAATAAATGTCTTCCATCTCTTAAAATCCATTATATATTATCATTTATACTTCATTATATTTGCTGATGTTCTCAGTAGATATGATAGATTGTATTTAGTGAAATACAATTGAAAATCTCTCGAAGTGTTCAAGGAGATCATGAATGAATTACATAACCCAATTGGAATAAGTATTAAAATACTTTGATATGATCTATATGGAAATAATTTAACGAAAAGTTTGAGGACCTTCTAGGAAACCATAATATTGTATCATGATGAACTTCACCAGAAGTACTTTGATAATGTACCATGATAGCATATCACTAAGAAGGAATCACACCCTGCTATTCATGTTGTGATTATCAATAATTATAACTAATCTTACAATTTCCTTTTTGGCACATGCTTTACACTAAAACAATGTACAATCTAAAATGGTTTAAAAGACACCATATGATATATGGCATGGGATATGTCCTGATGCCATTTAGAATGATCAAGATTGAATGCTTTTATAAGATAATAGTTTCTTGGAAAGTTTTGTCCAGAAATAACATAAATGCCATTTTGTTGAATACTAAATTTATATTCCAATCCGACAACAAAAGTATTGTACTGTCAGGATGGTTGAATTCCTTAAGAGGAATTTAATTCTAAAGGAATCACTGGATAAAAGTAGAACTCAAAAAGTTCCAGACCAAAAAGAAAACATTGAACCTGTAGAGGTATAATATAAACATAGAGAAACACAAATTGTTGTGGAATCTCAAGTTCCTCATGTAACATTAAATCTCATAAATCTATTAGGATACACTTTGAGCTTGAAAGATTATGATGTCTTATAACTCATAAAGTTGAAGAGTTGATCATAAAGTGATGAGCCAACGACCTATCTAGAAGCTATTGAGGTACCAAAATATGAGAAATCCTTGAGGCCATAGGAACAATGATGGACTCCATGTACACCAACAAGGTATAAACTTAGTGGATCCACCAGAAGGAGATAAACCACTAGGGCGCAATTGGGTATTCAATAAGAAAACCGACATGGATGGTAGTGTACAAATCTATAAGGACATATTAGTTGAAAAGGATTTCAAACAAGTTCAAGGTGTTTAACATGAAAAAATATTTTCACCAATTCCCATGGTTAAATCCATCATGATTATGCTTTTCATTACAGCTTAGTATGACTATGATATTTGGAATATGGATGTGAAAACCACATTCCTTAATAAGAATAATTGTAAGAATATGTAGACGGCACAACCTAAAGGTTCTATAAATCCATATATGAATGAATTCTATAAGATACAAAGGTCAATCTATGAATTGAAACAACCATATCAGAGTTGGAATCTTTTATTTGACAAGACAATCAAAGAATTTGACTTTAGTCATAATGAAGATGAAATTTGTGAAAAGTTTAGTGGAAGAAAATTTAAATCCCACATAATGATGGGGAATAACATCCTTATACTACAAATATTAAAATTTGGGAAGGAAAGTTCCTTCTCTATGAAGGGTTTAGGCAAAGCATCCTATTTGATAGGAATTGAGATCTATAGAGATAGATCGGGAAAGCTTATTGTCCTAAGTGATAACATAAACGTTTGCAAGATGTTGAAAGGGTTAAAATTATAGGCCTCAATGAGAAAAAAAATATGTCCATGTTCCATGGGATTAGTCTCTCAAAGCCTAGTGTCCAGTTCTTGTGAAGAACGGGAAAATCATGTGTAAGATGACATAAGTATTCAAAGTTGGATCTATCACATTTGCAATGTTATGTACTCATCTTGTTGTCTCCTTTGAATTGGTCTTGATGAGAGGATATCTATCAGATCCTAGTGAAGGTCACTAAACTACCATGAAGAACACCCTTAAGTACTTGAGAAGCACTAAGAGAATTAGTTCCTCAATCATGATAATATAGAAGAGTTGAGTGTAAAGATTACACTGATGTAAGCTTCCAAGATGACAAACAAAATTAATAATCGCAATCTAAATCTAATTTTGACCTTAAAACAAGAACTGTAAGCTTGAAAAGTTCTGAGCTAGACACATCTTTTTAATTCTACAATAGATTATGAATACATTTTTGTT
Source organism: Alisma plantago-aquatica (assembly GCA_963693085.1). Taxonomy (NCBI): domain Eukaryota; kingdom Viridiplantae; phylum Streptophyta; class Magnoliopsida; order Alismatales; family Alismataceae; genus Alisma; species Alisma plantago-aquatica. The sequence continues at coordinate 1,179,063,712 of OY856410.1, forward strand.
CTGAGAATAACAAAGGATATTGTATGGTTCAAGAAGTTCATTTGGACAAAATTATGGGAGGTTCCAACCATTGATGACATAGTAGAAATATTGTGACAACAAGGAAGTTGTTGGATAGGGAAGGGATCTTAAATAGCATAATACAACAATTCCATCTCATATGAAAAGTCCTACAATGAGGAGATGTGAAAACAACAAAATATCGACTAGAAGCAAAACGTTGCTAACCCACTATAAAATCGCTTGCACAGTAGAAACATGATTGACATGTTAAGATCACTTGGAATAACATTCATAGGTGATTGTCTCTAAGTGCAAGTGGGAGTCTGCTGGTATGTATGGCCAGAGAGACAATCATACAATGATTGTAGTGGGGGCATTAGACACCTGATTTGATAATGATAAAGGTAATTCCATTTATTATGTCTGTCTCAATCATGAGATGATTACATGGACATAGTATATGTCTAAAGAATGATGCTACTCAATTACATATGTCTTCACATTGAGGACCTGAATAAAGAGATTATATGTATACCAAGAGTATATAAATTCTTGTTATGTCCCTAGTTGGATATTAATGTGGAAGAAAAATAAACAATAGTAATACATAAGAATAGAGTGTGTGTTGGTTAATGAAAAAATTTCATCATCCATGATATGTGATATGAAACCACATACATAGGTACTTGTTAGAGAATAGTGTATCAGATAGACCCACCTTGAGAGTGATACATGGATACCATAGAATGGTAGTCTGAATCATCTCTCATAGTGATAGTGATGATTGTGGTTCTTAGACCTGGAGTCACTACACTGATCACATGTCATTCTATGTATTTTGACATCATCCAACGTGACCTTGAATAAGGGTTGTCATAAAGGTGATGCTCAGGTACGTTGTGACACATGGGGATTGTGTATGAGTGATGTAGATGGGATTTGTCACTCCTATAGGAGATTGATATCCAGGCTACTTGACAAGTGAGATTGAGAAATGTATAGCCATACTCATGTGACTCAATATATGATATGTGAATTCACATACATCTCATATTGTTTTCTCTAGTTTAAGGAACATGGATTGAATGTTAAAAAGGATGATGATTCCATACCTTGAGATCAATCAAGATATCACAGGCAAAGGAACTATGATCATTATAACACTTATCAAGGATTGTAGGTTGAAGTTGTTCTCTAATTTTCTATTTACTTAGGTAGCAATAAGGTGTTGCTAGATATCACTCATTGCTAGTGAAGTCATAAGTGGGTTATGTACATTCATTGCCAATGTAATTTGGGACGTATATGGTCACATACATAAGATGCACTTGGAATAGAATTTTATTCACGAATGATGTTTAAATTGACTACTAAAGTTTTTAGGTATTCAATTTGAACAACAATGGTTGGGAATTACTTAATTGGACTATGAACTGGCTGGTTCAAGTGTTAACTGCATTGGTTGTGTACTTCCTGAGCTAGGCCATGAACTGACTGGTTCATGGTTTGAAATGATTGGTTCAAGTGTTGAAGCACCCGGTTCAATGATCTATGATTGGATCAAGGATTGATATTGACTTCATGTTATGTATTAATCAAATATTAAATGCTAATAAAATTGAAAATATGAAACATGGTGAAATGACCGTTGTAAGGGTTGAATCATTGATCTCACATGTGAACTGACCGGTTCAGTCGTGAACTGCCCGGTTCAGTTGTGAACTGACAGGTTCACGGTTCGCAGGTTATGAAAAATTTATGAAATTTCTTCCTTTCGACTCCCATTCAGACTAGAACTCCTTACCTTAACCCTCCTATAAAAACAAGGATAGTTGAGGCTTTCTAGAGACACAATAATATTCTTTGACAAGTTGTTGTCCTATCTAGTTGCAGTAACTAGAGAGCCCAAGGAAATCCTACCCATAAAAAGAGAGGGACATCAAGGGAGAGAAAACATGAGAAAGTGAACCAACCCTGGCAGGTTGACGTTCTTGGGGTAATTCCTTCCAGTTGACGTTGGTAGCACATTCTTGGTGGTCCGTGTAGATGGCTACATAGGTATGGAGACCATTACCACTCGCTAATAGGATGTCACCAACAATTGTTCTTGGTGTTGCACCAGGATGCCATTACTAATGACTGATCGGGTGCTGCTTGAAGAAGAAGCACATTATTGTAGAATAAGTCACTGGACTTGCTCTAGGACCTAGTATATGTCTTATAACCATCTTTCTTATTTTGTAATTGTTGATGCAATTTATTGTCTAATGAAAATATGATATTAATTTTTTTTGGTTTCCACTACCGTATCAGATTCTATATTTCCCAATAGAACTAACTTTGCCAATGCCATTTTCTGGTGTTATCTTTTTATTTATAATCTCAGTCTGCCGATTGAGCATCAAATAGAATCACTTTTGATATGCCAACTAGTTCTTTTTAAATGAAGTTTTTTGGTTTCACGAAATGATACATCTTGTAACATAAGATACCCTTCACTATAGAAACTCATGTTCTTTTTCCACCAAAGAGGCTACATCATAGGAAAATGAAGATGCCTTCGTTATTGACTTTGATATTTAGATCTTGTTCATCTATTATATTGGGGTTAAACCATCAAATATATACGTAATTGATATGTCTTTCATCCATAATCAGGAGTTAGTCATGTAAAGATAGTTCCACTTTACCATAAAGTTTGCATAATTGTATTTGCACCTTCACATAGCATCGACTATGTGTGTAACAACTAGATCCAAATGAGGTTTCTTCATAATGTCTTGCTTCTCACCATATGGTATTCACATAGGCATCTTTTCATGTCGAACTGATGTTGTAGTGAACCCAAATTGTATATACAAATCTCAGATCTTGATCTTATATAATACAAAGCTAGATTATGAGTTAGAGTTATCAATCTCTTTTCGGAAAGATGTATCAAACAAAAGGTAGCAAAAGATCAAAAAGTGAAGAAACAACCGACGATGCCAATTGACAAACATAAGTGTGCATGGTTTGGTACACTCAATCTATTCCGACTTATGAAACTAAGTCAATTTAACAAAATAAGTACATAAAAGTATCTCTTGATAGAATATGAAATTTATAACTAAGAAAAGAATAACTAAGAATACAACTACAAGCAACCCCCACAAGAATAAGACAAAAAACTCAATGACTAGATACTTCAAAGCTGAAAGGATCTATTTATAAGCATAAATTCCCATGTTCTACCAGGTAATACAATTACAAGAGCTAACCCTAGTTTAATACGAATGGGGAAACCAAATCTAGAAGTAATTAACATTCTTTTAATAATGGATAGACAAGGTGAAGGAGTGTCATGATGATCACCATCATGGAGAGCAAGTTTGTTTCTCGCAACGACAACTTAACCAGTTGCCTACCTCCCTCCCAAATTGAACCATCATCACCCATGACCGTTCCTGTCTATTTTCAGACTGTATTAAGAGAATAGGGTCAAATAATATGTTTGCACTTATATGCTCTTTAATGTTTCATTTAGCAAAGCGGTGTGATTGCTCGGGCAGCGATGTACAACCATGGACAGCGGGTCATTCGCTACCAATCGCGTTGCCAAATACATGGTTGTCCACTGTTCTCATTTTATATTATTTTTCCTCTCTGGAGTGGTTAGCAAACTCTACCGGACGCTCATTTTTCACCATAAGAAATTATTACGATGAATCATCTGTGATGGGCCACCAGCGATGAATGCAATCACGTTGTAAGGAAGTAGTCATTCGAATAAATAGTCACATAAACAATGACAACTTCGGTGATGCATGAGATGAAAAACTAGTCATTAATAATACAATGGAACTGCAAGGAAGAAACGCACATGAAATTGCATGCCACACACAAAAAAAAATGAATTGGGACGTAAGTGTTTTAAGTGTGTTGTTGATGGTCACATTGACTATTCTTCAAAGGACATAATTGATTGGGTGCGCAGCCAGATTAAGTATTTTTTGTCTTCTATATAAATATTCTTTTAAATCCACAGACATAATGCTATTGTTAATGGAATCATACATGGATTTGATGGAGTTTCCATCTGAGTGTTCTTGTTTCTATCTTGAAGGCAGCGTCGAACAATCTACAGAGAAAGAGCGGAAGCGAGAAGCGAACGGAGTAACCATAATCTTCTTTTAGGGGCAAGGTTTCTCTCTCCTTTTGGATTCTCCGTAAGATGGGATTCCGGTCACCGTAAAGAAACCACGGAGAGAGGACCAGTCCATATTTATAATACCGTGTGTTATCTCCTCAGCCATCGTGAAGAGACACGGTGGTTACGATATCTCTTGATAACCGTAACAGACGCATCCTTTCAGAAAAGTGCACTGATAAAATTAACTTATTAATTTTGGGCCACAATAAATAGGATTTAATATTTTCCCACTTTGCCCAAAATGCCATGACCATAATATTTATTTATTTTCCATTGATGATTTAGCATAAACACATTCATATAAGCGAATAATATGAGTCATAGTGGCTAATACCCAATAAGTGAGATCTTCCTTCTATACACTATAATATCTTATATGTAGTGAGATAAAATTTATGAATAAATTGACCTCAAACTTATTCTCTGGTCCAACTTTATGTCAAAATAGACATTCTGTCATAACTAGTATTAAAACATAAATTGCGAGTTAAATATGTGATCATACAATAAATATTACATTATCAAATCAGATTAACCATTACACATCAAATGACTTTCTCAGACTCATATTCTTTACATGAGATGTATACAATCCTGGAGCTGGCCCTTTAGTAAGATGATCTAATATCATGTATTGTGTACCAACGTGATCAATCTGTATCATCTTGTTGTCAACTTGCTCATTAACAACATAGAGCTTTATGTCTAGATGTCTACATGATGTTGTACTTTTATCATTATTAGCAAAAATGACTGTGGCTTCATTATCACAATATATATGTATTGGCTTATGAATTGAGTCAACAACTTTAAGATCTTGTATCATATTCTTAAGCCATATCACATGTGATGATGTTTCATAGCAAGCTATAAGTTCATCTTCCATGGTAGATGAAGTTGTAGTCTTTTGTTTAATACTTCTCCATGATACCGCACCATCAGCCAATAGGAAGACATAGCCTGTTGTAGACTTCTGACTATCTAGACATCCTGCAAAATCTGCATCTGAATATCCTGTAACCTCAAGGTGGTTTGTCCTTCTATATGTAAGCATGTAATCCTTTGTTCCTTGCAGATAGTGCATCACCTTCTTCACAACTCTCCAATGGTCCATGCCCGGGTTACTTTAGTAACAGCCAAGCATCCCAGTAGAAAAAGCAATGTCTGGTCGGGTGCATATCTAAAGATATTGTAGACTCCCAACTGCAGAATCTTATGGTATTTTCTTCATTTCATTCCTTTCTATATCACTACTAAGACACTACTTGGAGTTAAACTTATCTCCTTTAACTATAGGTGTAGGTCCAGGTGAATAATTTTTCATTCCATACTTCTCTAATACTTGAGATATGTAAGCTTTCTGGGATATACCAAGTATGCCCTTAGCTCGGTCCCGATGTATCTCAATACCGAGTACATATGAAGCTTCTCCCATATCTTTCATCTCAAAGTTAGAGGAAAGAAATTCTTTAGTTTCATTTAATATAGCAAGGTTACTACTTACTAGTAGAATGTCATCCACATAAAGAATTAATATTATAAACTTATTCCCACTGACCTTGAGGTATGTACACCGATCAACAATATTTGGTTTGAACCCAAAGGTTGATATAATGGTTTTAAACTTTATATACCATTTTCGGGATGCTTGTTTAAGTCCATAAATTGATTTCTTTAATTTGCAAACCATACGACTTCTACTATTATCTATGAAACCTTCTGGTTGGTCCATATAGACTTCTTCAGATAAATCCCCATTCAAAAATATTGTTTTCACATCCATTTGATGTAGCTCTAGATCAAAATGAGCCACTAAGGCCATGATTACCCTAAAAGAGTCCTTTGATGAGACTGGAGCAAAGGTCTCCTTATAATCAATGCCTTCCTTTTGTGTAAAACCTTTAGCAACTAGTTTGGCCTTGTACTTATCTATTTCACCATTTGAGTTCCTTTTGGTCTTAAAGACCCATTTGCAACCAATAGGTTTAACATTCTCTGGCGAAGGTACAAGGTCCCATACTTGATTTTTATCCATGGATATTAGTTCCTCCTTCATCGCATCAAGCCACTTAGAGGAATTTTCACAATTTATTGCTTATGAAAAAGATAAGGGATCAATATCTTCAAAGTCTAAATTTGGTTCTTGAAGGTATACAACATAATCAGATGGAATGGCAGACCTCCTTGATCTTGTGGATCTTCTTAATTCATCATTGGTTCCTATATTTTCTGTAGGCTCTTGAGGTTGTCCTTCATCATGAATATGATCAACTTGATCATTTACAACCTGACTAGGAGCGTGATCTTCTTCCATTGGCTCATCCAGTTGACCATTGTTCATGGGAACAATAATTGGATAGCTTATACGATTTTGACTGGGTGCAGGTGTGACTGAATTTTCCTGCACTTCATCAAATGAATAATTTTGAAGTAGATCATTCCCACTGATTAGATGATCCTCCAAGAATCTAGCCTTACCACTTTTGATTATCTTTCTTGGGTGAGATGGACAATAAAACCTATATCCCTTTGACCTTTTTGGATAACCAATAAAGAAACTGCTAGTGGTTCTTGGGTTAAATGTCTTCTCACGTAGATTGTAAATTCTAACTTCAGTGTGACATCCCCATATGTGCATGTAGTTCAAAGATGGTTTCCTTCCTGTCCATAATTCATATGGGGTTTTCTGGACAGACTTGCTAGGAACCTTATTTAATACATGCACTGCCATCTTTAAAGCCTCACTCCACATGGTGGAAGGAAGGGACGAATTACAAAGCATTGCACGAACCATTTCCTTTAATGTTCGATTCCTTCTTTCAGCTACACTATTTTGACTTGGTGTTCCTGGCATTGTATATTGAGGTACAATACCCTCTTTCTGAAGGAAATGTGCAAATGATCCCTTTATTTGTCCCATCTCAGTGAACCTTCCATAATATTCGCCTCCTCTATCTGATTTGACTATCTTAATCACTTTACTTAATTGAATCTCTACTTCGACTTTGAAGTCCTTAAAGGCTTGAAAAACCTCACTTTTTCATTTAATAAGTAGAGATACATATATCGTGAATAGTCATCAATAAAGGTTGCAAAATACGTTTCCCCTATAAAATAAGGCGGAAAAGGCCCACTAATATCCGTGTGAATTATTTCTAATGTTCCACTACTCCTCTTGGCTCCCTTCTTAGAAGTGTTGGTTTGCTTAGCTTTTATACATTCAACACATGACCCAAAATCAATAAAGTCTAAAGGCCCTAAAATGCACTCCTTCAATAATCTTTGGATCCTTTCTTTGGAAATGTGTCCCAACCTTCTATGCCAAAGATGTGATGATTTCTCATCTAACAATATGCGTTTATTACCAATAATATTATGCTGGACAGTAAAAGATTGCTCAAAACTAGGGCTTAGTTGAACTTGATAAAGATCATTTATTAAAACACAAGTACCAATCAAATTGGAGTTTTTATACAATGACAATTTTCCACTTTGAAGAAAGAAACCATAGTTTAATTTGTCTAGTCTGGAAACATATATTAAATTTCTACTATAGTTTGGTACATAAAAAGTATTTTCTAAGTCCAACAACATTCCATTGTCAATGATTAATCTGCAAGTACCAACAACCTTTACGCGAGAGCCCAATTTATTTCCTGAATAAAGGACTTTTCACGCTCCCTTGATTTCCTTTGATTCAGAAATCTCTGCAATGTATTGGAAATATGCACGGTGGCACCAGAATCAAGCCACCAACTATATAATGGAACATTTGAAAGACGACATTCATATGAAACAAGAGAAATTATACCTTTCTTCTCTAACCATTTCTTGTACTTGAAGCACTCCTCCTTAGCATGTCATTTCTTACGACAGAAGAAGCATTTATATTAGCCTTGCTTCCCTCGGCCTTACCATCTGGCTTGGACACTCCACCAGAGATAGGAGCAGTTCCCTTCATTTTTCCTTTACCCTTACGGCCACATTTGTCATGGGTACTTAAATGTGCAGTAGGGACCCCTTCATTCTTAAGTCTCTCTTCTTCTTGAACACACATGGCCAATAAATCATTAATTGACCATTTTTCCTTTTGTGTGTTGTAAGAAACCTTGAATGATCCATACTGACTAGGCAAGGAAGTTAAAATGAAATGAATAAGAAATACATCAGAGATGGATAACTCCATCTCATTGAGTTGTGCGGCAATATCTCTCATCTCTATGATGTGTTCACGGATCCCACAAGAACCATTGTACTTCATAGAGCACATCTTAGCCATTAAGGTGCTAGCCCTAGACTTACTAGAAGAAACATATTATTCCTCCACTTCTTTCAAAAAATCTTTTACCAATTCAGAAGTAGGAATGGACCGTCTAATATGCTTTCCAACATGTGCTTCCATAAGAAGCAAACTAAACCTATTAGATCGTTCTCACTTATCATAATTGACCTTTTCTGTAGCAGTACTTTCCTCAGTAAGTGGTTGTGGTTTTTCCACTCGGAAAGCTAAGTCTAAGTCCATACACCCTAATGTAAACATGACCTTTTCTTTCCATTCATTAAAGTTTGAATCATTGAGATTTGGAATGTTATTATTTTCTCCATACAAAGATGAGGAAATAACTGCAATAATTAAAATTTCATATTAAAACCACAATTGAAATATAAAAGTAAATTTTGAGGTCTACTTTATTTACTTCTACAATGCTAATCACAATTCGTCATTACAAATCATCTTTGGATATTTTGTACTCTGAGTGGGATTAGTAAATAATGTGGACATACTCACTCTAAAATGACATATGTATTAGAAAATTAAATACTTTCACCTTTGGGCAAAAACATGTTTCTAATCTTAAAACATATGACACTTTGTATCATGCCTGACACAAATAGAGTTATCCACTTTCCGGTAACATCATTTCACATATATCTGACTTTATGCAATGTTACTTACTAAACGTATACATATAAACTACCCATAAATTCACTTTGGTGAGATATATGGGTAATTGATTATGACGAAATTTATTCTCTCATGATGCAACATTGCATCAACAATAGCATCTTCTAGTTTTGTCATGATACACAAAAACCGTGATAAATTTGATCAAAATATATGGCCCATGTCCCGGACATACCGGGCACCAAAATGTGCAGTGCATGACACAGTGAACGGAATACACCATTAATGACCCAGAGCTTTACATCAAGTCAGTTTACATGACGAAAACAGTAATAATAAAAGAAATGGAGAGCCGAGTTGCGTGGAGCAAACAAAATATTGAGCCATTATAACCTTTTATGATTGGAGTACCACGATCGAACAAAAACAGAAGTACTAGCATACCGACTTCACCCATAGAGGCACCCACTGAAAAGAAGACCAGCGTTCCGGATACCGGTTACTCTTATCTCTTATTTAGGCATCAGACGACCCGCCGCATCAGCCAAGAAAAAAAATGGAAACTATGGGGAAGGGAAAACTGTACCGGAGGGTTATACATCTACACAAGCTTGACGATTTGTCAAGTGTGGCAGATTTAAGTTGAACCAACCTATAACACCAGTGACGATACACGGTATGGTTCGAAACTAAAACATGAACAAAAAGAGGCGATAAACATGTCCAGAAATTTTACTGAATAAGGCAAGAATCAGAACTCAATTTACCGAAAAGAAAAACAAAGAATCAGGAACAGCGCCTCTAACGAATATATATTAGTTTACTGAGGCTCTTAAGTACTCCTGTTAATAAGTCTTGAAATTCATGCCACCGCCGTCAATGGTTAGTTAACCAAATACTCATCTATTCGTTTGCAACGATGGCATTCTTTGAAGCGTTAGGTATGAACTATCAGACATCGATGATACCAATTGGAAAGTACGATCATGTTCACGGTCGTGAATAGAGAAACATCATCAACCACTTATTATCAATATGGTATACTTCGTTAACAACAAGGCACACCGTTAAAACACAATTGCCCCAATAAAACAATGCCGACACTGCGACAGATATATGCAACCCAGTTGTATCTGAGGGGGCACGAGTAGCATGTTAAGATATTGATAATGCAAACGATATAGGAAGAGCGAACTGTGCTTTGATATCATTGTTAATGGAATCATACCCGGATTTGACGGAGTTTTCATCTGAGTGTTCTTGTTTCTCTCTTGAAGGCAGCGTCAAACAATCTGTAGAGAAAGAGCGGAAGGGAGAAGCAAACAGAGTAACCGTAATCTTCTTTTAGGGGCAAGGTTTCTCTCTTTTTGGATTCTCCATAAGATGAGATTCCGGTTACCGTAAAGAAACCACGGAGCGAGGACCAGTCTTATTTATAATATCGTGTGTTATCTTCTCAGTCATCGTGAAGAGACACGGTGGTTACGGTATATCTTCATAACGACGCATCCTTTCGGAAAAATGCACTGATAAAATTAACTTATTAATTTTGGGCCACAAAAAATAGAATTTAACACAAAGGACATAATTGATTGGGTGTGCAGCCAGATTAAGTATTTTTTGTCTTCTATATAAATATCCTTTTAAATCAACAGACATAATGTTATTTGAATCGACCAATGGAAATGAGGAAACAGCAAGTGATAGCTAAGATGTCTAAATACACATGTGGGTTGGAGGCTATGGTATTTAGTCGGATAGAATGGTCTTCCAATCAAGCGGTTGTATTCGAGGATAGCTGTATTGTTTCTGATCAAGCGACCGCCAATTTCAACCAGCTATAAAGCATACTAGACCATATAACAGCGAATACTTGTCATTTGTGATCGGATATATAGTATACTCGAGTACATAACAGTGATTACATATTGCGGATAGACTCCAGTAAGTAGCTTTGGTATCTTATAGCATATTTAGTATTTGATCGGATGACATTGTAGAAGGTTTTGGGGAGCTCAAGGTTACTCATATTTTTAAAGAATTAAAATAAATTATTAAAGATAATGAGTTGGAACGAAACTTATATCAAAAGAGTGATGTGAGGACTAAACAAAATTCTAAAAACCTTATACAATTGTTTTTCTTTGCATCAAAAGCGCAAATCGACAATGGAAGACAATCAAATTTTCAATTCACCTCTCATTTCTTTGGGTCTTCAGTCCCATTTAAGTAGACCCCGTTCACTCTACAAGTGAACAGTAAATAAGTAAAGCTAAAAAAGATGATTTTGATTGTTCTAAAAAACAACAGATTGTTACATTTGGATATTATAAGAAAAACAGATTGTTACATAGCACATACGGAGAATAACGTAAAAACAAGACATCATTTCACAAGATTTGAGCAAAACACAAAACTTGACACCATTGCCAAGTGCATTAGCATACATTCGACATTCATTACGTGGAAGTGAGTACATTTTCTGCAAGACCAGATTTTTCTCATGGATGAAGCCACTTAAACGATTGATTGGAGCTAAAAAAAGACAATCTAATTGCAAAAGTAAACTTCGATTTCCCAATCTACACAATGCTTTTTACTGTCATGCCAGTACCCAATTTATCCAAATGCTTCAATGGCCTCTGCCAACGGTGCAAAGGTAGTATTTACAACCTGATTTTTTGTGGCAACGGTTCTTGGAACCTTTTCGCTTGCGAATATACGATCAGCTGTTTCCATTCTTAAGTATGGAACAGACATATAATAATGCTCCTCAGAGATTCCAATCAACCAAATAGCCATAGATGTCAACTCCATTCAGACGTAGAGACAGTGCGGAAATCATTTTTTTCCATTCCAATTGCAGAGGGAATTCCAACCAAACACTGCGCCAGATCTGTCCAGCGCCAATAGTGCCGGGTTCGGTTCCCCCAGTTCCAAGAGCTTTGACAATTTTTGTCTTTTTTCATGCATTATTACTGGGTCCAGAATATATTAAGATATAAAATAACGTCATTATATGTCTATACATACATACATACACCACACTGTATAATATACATGTCTAGACGGATATAATATTCCACAAGCATATAACTTGCAAATGCAAGTTAGCGATGGAGCTAATTCACACTTGTGGGGCAAAGCTCCAGTTGACGAATGCGCATCTAATCCATTTTCAACGTTAAGTTCGCTTTGTTTCATCCGGATCATGGAGCTGGAGTAGACTCCCAAAGCGTGACAGACATACCAGTACAGCATTTATTAGATCGGGGGATGTCTGCATAGAATAACATCAGCGTTCTACAGAGAACATCATTATATATTAGATGCATCAATAGGTGATGTAGCCTGTAACCTAATCCTCAAAAACAATTCCTGACATCCATTGACCTCCTCTCCTCCCGAGGAGACTCCTTGAGATTGGATTATAGTATACTATGCTGATGGGGGTTTGATTTCTATACAACGGCATCAACAAAACACTTGACTGATGCTGCATCAGTTCGTCGTCATCAATGCTAAAGAACATACTTTCCAATATTCCCCTTTCTAGTTTTCACATGCGGACAAGTGGTATCGGAATAAAATAAGGTGATTGGGAGTTGTGGAGCATAGAAAACTACAACAGGGATGTCACGGAATGCGCTGGGGTTTTATAAGGGACCAGTGACCTATTCCAATAGACCCTTCTCCACTGTCCTATATGCTCTCACTATTATATTTCCCTTGACGCGCACTTTCTACAATTATATATAGCTATATAAATTCTCGCATGGCTATTCAAATAGTCCTATAATTTGAATGATGATATAATTTAAGGAATCAATACCCGGTTTCGCTACTAATAGAATTGATATAACAAGAAACTGATACGGTTCGATATGCAATAATGGTTAGTGCTGATTATTCATTCTTGGATGGATAATTTTTGTCCATCGATCCATTAATCACTGCCTACCGAAAAGAATGTCGAATGAAGTAATTTGACTTGTATAATGAAACAACAAGAAAACAAACGCATGTGGACATTTGTAATACTTATAAAACAGTTATCGTTAAATCTACATTACCTGTAGTTTCTTGACAAAACTGTTTAGAGAAATATCAAAGTTTGGTAAGCCATTTAAAACAAATGAATAGAACCGCTGTTTTCAATCAAATTGTTTAAATTTGTAGTTCAACCTCAACATTCAGAAAAATGGCATTACAAGACGATAACCGTGAATATCTACATTTAGATGTAATATAATGAATCACTTCTAAGTGTCATAGCTTCTTTTAGGGTCAAGTTTCATAGCTCACTAGTTGGTGTTAACGTATTTTCTAGTCGTCAGGGAGATAATGTGTTCACTATTGATTAACAAATTTATTGTGATGAACAAGACAACCGATTTACATTTCTTGAAAAGCAATTAATTTCATCGCTTGTGATTAGACACAACAAGTAAAAATGGTAAAACTTGCCGTCAATTTCACAGTCATCGTTTACATGATAACTAGAAAGAAAATTTTTGAATATGCAAATCCCATGATCCAGCAAAATACTTGTAATTTTTAATGTTATTTGATATATATATATATATATATATATATAAAAGTGAGGCTCGAATACACTCAAGTGTACAGATTACGCCGTACACCTCAATAGTGTTAGCCTATCTAGACCTTGTCTTTCCAAAATTCAATCCATTGATCTTTATGGTTACAATAATAATAGGCCACATACAAAAATTGAGCTCATTTGGATGAGTATAAGTCACTCATACAAGGACAAAAAAATCGACATACAAAACTAATTTGAAATGCATGATTCTTTCATCCTTTAGATGCACGACCTATCAGTATCCAAATGAGCTAAAATTTATTATATAATATGATCTTAAGATATTTAATAAGATCAATGGTTTAGAATATTCAAAAAGTTATTGCATCTTCAAAAATGACTAAGGTGTACGGTGCCTCCGGTACACTCGAGTGTTCACTAGAAGGACTCTCTCTCTCTCTCTCTCTCTCTCTCTCTCTCTCTATATATATATATATATATATATATATATATATAAAGTCAGGCTAGAATACACTCGAGTGTATCCGGAGCGGAATACACTCAAGTAGTTTTTCATGATGCAATATTTTTTTTGAATATCTAATCCGTTGATCTTATTAAACATCTCGTGAATAACTCATACGCAAAATTTGAGCACATTTGGATATGTATAGCTCATGTTATGAAGACCACAAAAATTATGCATTTCAAATTAGTTTCGCGCGTCGATTTTGTTGCCCTTGGATGAGTGACTTACACTCATCCAAATGGGCTCAAAATTTGTATGTAGCCTAGTTATAGTATGACGGTGAAGATCAATGGTTTACATTTTGCAAAAAATAGTCTTGATATGCAAACACACTTGAGTGTATTTGTGCGATCCGTACACTCGAGTGTATTCTAGCCTGACTCTATATATATATATATATATATATATATGTGTGTGTGTGTGTGTGTGTGTGTGTGTGTGTGTATATGTATATATATATGTATGTATATAATATATATGTATGTATATATATATATATATATATATATATATATATATATATATATATATATATATATATATATATATATATATATATATATATATATATATATATATATATATATATATATATATATATATATATATATATATATATATATATATATATATATATATATATATATATAACTGAACCACAACTTATCCTTCAAATTATGTTTGAGTGATTGTATATACCATCGTTACCCTTAACATCACCTAGGTGTCTTTGATATAACTAGGAGTATATTATATTGTTCCTTCGAATAAGTATTTAGATTAGCTATAAATAAAGTCTGTTAAAACCACTTTCATCATCATGTTTAGGAATAAGTTGAGTTGTGTTGTATGTAGTTTGCATGTTGCGTGATATAGTTTCTAGTTAGTGTTCTTTTTTACCTAAATCTTTTACCAATAACATATATTAAATATATTGTATTGAGTGAAAAAATAAATGCGAGTTATGATATCTTCTTACTTTTTCTTCATTTGGGGTGCATTCAATTTGAAAATTATGCTAAAATATTATTTAAGGTTCATTTTCTATGTAGTTGTGCATAAAAATTGGTAAAAAAATGATTAAACCAGGTCTATGCAATCATGCACCTTATGATGCTCGTGTGAGATTCAAGTAGTGTTCCTAAATACTACTAGCCAATATATTTTATAAAATAATATAGGGGAAGCATAAAGGAATATATGTTGTAAAGATGGTGTTCATCAAGTGCCCTAGTATTTTTTTTCTTAAGAACTTCTCATTCTCTAAATGTTCACTAAAAAATTTTTGCTTGATGTGATATTCATTATACAAGTCATGTTTTCATTATCAACAATAATAGTATTGGATGGATAGAGAAAATTATAGTATAATGGGAATGTGAGTTAAACAATTAAAACACACATTATTTAGTAGTGTTCTATAATTGTTAGTATTACATAGTTAAGCTTTTTACATTGCTTTTAAAATTCAACTTTAGTTTGCATAATTTGGTGCCTCATATAATTATAATCATCTTAGTTAATCAAAGATACTTGAACAAGCAATTCGATTGTATCACTTTTATATTTTCACATTATACTCTGAACTAAAGACATAATTAACTTCATGTATTTTATTCAAATATGATTTCTAACTTGTGTACTATTTTGATAGCACATACATTGAAATCTACTAGAAAAAAATGTAATTAACACTAAGACTCAGTAATTATTTAAATCAATAATGGGTTAATATTAGAATTGTAGATATTTCTCAGTATGTGATCATGATATGGAATGAAAACTTACTTAAAAAGTTTATGAACTTTTAATCAGTTCTAAATTCAATTTTTCAGTAAGTGAAAATATTAATATACACATTACAAACATATAAAAGTTATTAAATTTTAGTTATATGTCATACATCGTCTTAGTTTGAACTCCCACATCATTTTGCTAGAATTATTCTATGAAAGATGAGAGAACAAAATAAGAGGGGAAGAAAGGCATCTCACCTTGACTGTTGGTATGTATACCCATAAAGCCAATTATATGATGATTGTAATGGGGCCTCATATACTTGATTTGATAATAATAAATATAATTCCATATATTATGATTGTCTCTATCATGAGATCATGGCACAAACATGATAGATATCTGAAGAATGATAATTACTCGATGACATATGCCTTTAAGATGAGAACCTAAACAATGAGCTAGATCATATGTATGATAAGAGTACATACATTCTTATTATGTCCTTAGTCGGATATTACTTTTGAAGTAAAATAGACAACAATAATATATAAGACTAGAGTGTGTGTTGGTTGTTGACAGAATTTCATCAGTCATGATATGTGATATCATACCAAACACATAGGTATATGTTGGAGAATAATGTATCGAACAGACCCACCTTGAGAGTGATATATGGAGACCATGGAGTGGTAGTCAGAATTAGCCTCAAAGTGATAGTGGAGATTGTGGTTCTTGGACCTGAAGTCACTACAATGGTCACATGTCTTTCTATCTATTTTGACATCATCCAATGTGACCTTGAATAATGGTTGTTACAAAGGTGATGCTTGGGTGCATTATGACACATGGGACTGAGTGTGGGTGATGTAGATGGGATTTGTCTCTCCTGTAGGAGATCGATATCCTGGTGACTTGATAAATGATATTGATAAATGTATGTCCATACTCATGTAAGTAAATATATGATATGTGATCTCACATGCATCTCAGATAGTCTGCTCTAGTTCAAAGAACATGGATTTAACATTGAGAGGATGACACATGCCTATATTTCAATCCAGATATCACAGACAAAGGAACTATACGATTATTGTTGCATTGATCAAAGATTGTAGGTTGAAGTTGTTCTCCAAATTTCTAATTACTTTTGTAGCAATGATGTGTTTCTAGATACTGCTCATTATTTGTGATGTCATAAATTAGTTATGTACATTCACTGCCAACGTAAGTTGGAAACTATAGGGGCTATTTGGCTTGGGATCCAATCCAGACTGGGTTGTAACATACTGAAACCTAGAACTTAATCTTGAGGTTAGAAACCTTAGTCTTTGGTGTTTATCCAAACAAGGATAAGGATATGCTCTTTTGTGACCTTAAATATGTTAATTCTTCAATAAATCACCCTAACATGTATAATATAAATAAATATTACCCAATACCTTCAAATTAATCATTAGATCGAGTAAGGTACACATAATATGTCACATGAGGTGATAATGAACATAAAAAGGCAAGGTGTCCATAATTGAGAATAATGACATATAGTTTTACCAAAATATGAAATAAATAAACTCATGTCAGATAATGATACAGTAGATTCGTTCTAGATCATTCCTTTACCTTATGGAGCAAGGAAGAGAAAAATGAATGAATAATAATGCTTAAAACATGTTAATGTGATGTTGAATTATTAATAAGAGAAATAATAGAAATAATGGATAATGGGTTAAAATTTATAGAAGGAAAACTTATTGGATAATAATAACCTCATATTCATTTTCTTTATATATGCTTTGTCCTGGAGGACAAGTTTCACTAATTTAGGATAATAATAATCATATCTATTTTATTTAGAAAAGAAAAGGGTGTTTCTCCTTAAAAATATTAAATAAAATATTAAATGACTCCAAAAATGGAAAATAATCTTAGATTCATAATCTATACATTAAAATATTCCTTTGGGTGAATTTTCACTCAATTTAGGGAGAGTTTGATTAAAAGATGAAATCAAGAGAGAGAAAGTGTGTAGAACCTTCAAAATGTTAAATAAATGAACAAATAACTCCAACATGTAAAATTGATGATAAATTCATATCCAAAACATTGAATATGACTTGTGGGTGAAGTTTCATAAATTTAGATGGTCTTATAACCATTAATGAAAGAGGAAAGAGAAAATAATAATTGATTTATTTAACACATTAAATGTTCTAAAAAGGTAAATCTAACTTCATGTTCGGATTCCTCATATCCAAATTAGGTTGGGAGTCAAATTTCACCTAATTTGGGATTGGTTTGCACCCTCTAACAAAGAGAGAGAAAATGAGAAATAATGGCATTCACACTTTATTCAAATCGGATTTGGTTTTCATTTAAATGTCACGTTATCACACTATAGTTTTCAGATTTTTGGATTTCCTTTATGCGGCTAGCTTTTCAGCCATTCAATCCTTCATCAAACGGCTGTGGAGTCGTCTCCTACCTTGAGTAGGAGTCCGACCAGGCCGTGAACAGTAGTTCAGTTTTTCTTTTCCCCATATATTCCTCATCCCTAATCCTTTTCTTTCGATTTCTTTTCCATCAATTTCCTTTTTTTGTTCTACATAGATTGATCCCTAGCTCATGGGATTTTGTTGCATTTTTGGGATAATGCCCAAACCATGGGCCCCAAACCTCTCGATCAAGTTTGTGTTAGCTTGATAAACACCCCCTCTATAAATATCAGCACCTACACCTTCAGCTGATCCTGCACAAACGCATCCATGCATCAATTTCTCATAATTTCTCCGTGTAAACTATCACCGACTAGTTCTTCATCCTGGAGTTGCGACAACGCTCCACTCTTTCTTGTGGCACCATCACATCAATTAGCTGCACTGGTGAGTTAAGCTGCATCCCCTTTGTCATTCCATTATTCTTTTCTTCATTTTGGCACCTTGTGAGGTTTTTCCAAATTTCATGTAGGTGAGAAGCAGCTACTACTCTGGCCATGGCGTCGCTGGTGAGTAGGGTAATAATTCCCCAAGCTATTTTACATATTTACCCCTGTGTTCTTCTTCTCTCTTTGTTTTCTCACTGAGGGGTGGTATAGTCTTTTCACTGGGTTTTCTTTCTTTCGGGGTGAGTCAACCAAGCCACTAACTTGGTGGGTTGACCGCCCATGATTGGGACACATAGCGTGGCCATGTTCCCTCTCTCCCTTTGTAAGGCCCCTGAACTTGTTTAATGAGTTGAATAAGATTAATTACCATAATTTAATTCTTATAACCCTAATAAAACCTCGTTATATGCTTTGAAATCATAGTACAAGCTTAAGTTTTAAATGTGGTCCAATTTGGATACTGTTTGAGCAAGTTATGCAATTTTATGTATATTTTGGACTTTTCTGCAATTTACCCAATTGAGGGGTTTTCTTTGAAATTTGTCAAATAAATTATGTTCCTTAGATGTTATATTGTCATTCTTAAGTATTTTGAGAGCCATGGTGCTCCTAGTTAAGCCATGGTTTGAAGGTGTTTTCCTCAAGGGTATTTTAGGGTTTACCCATTCATGGATGAGCTACCTTTAGTAGCTATCAACTAATGAATTATTTGATTAGCTGGGAAATTCGAGACAGGAAAGCTAATCAGGTCTATGCATATGGTGGGGGAGATTCTTGTGTGTGTTCTAGTATATTCTTAATAAATTAAGGCCATGGACACTTGGATAGATATTAGAACTTCAACTTTTTCTTTTTCTGTATCTTAAAGTTTCATATACTTATCCCTAAGCACACAAACGAGCCATTTTCTCTCTACCACTTCCCTCCTTCTCCCAACTTCGTTCTCCCTTGGTGATGTTGTGAATTTTCCTGTCCAAGGAAGAAGAAAGAGGGGATCTTCTTGGAAGAAGAATTTAGGGTTGCAATTGATTTCCTTTTTAGGTTTAAAAAGCTTCCTCCTAGTGATCTTGACCTAAAAGTGTAAGTATTAATTTATTTCCTCCATTTATTTCCTTGGCCTTCTTCCTCCTATATCTCTCCAGGTCGGAACCCTGTTGTTCCATGGTGAAAGTGGCTCTAGAACTCAAAAATATATCCTTCTTTTTTCTTTTTCTAGGATTTTGCTTCTTTGTGGAGAGAAGTACCTATTTGGCCAAGTTCAGATCTGAATCCAAGGTTTTCTTACCCTATTTGCTCGATATTCTTGCTGTTTGGGATCTGACCTACTCTATAGAGGCGAGTTATATAACATTCTTCACTTATATTGCTTACTAGAAGCTTGTTAGTTCATGTTTATGCTTTTAATGTGATGATCTAAGCATAAAGAAACCATGCTTATTTAGAATTATGAATTTTTGTGGTGTTCCCTTTTTGTTTCAGTTCTATATGAACATGTAAACATGTGTACGACCTTTATAAGGTGTAACATGATCTGGGATAGGTTGATAGCAACAACCTATGATGCTAAGCACAAAATAATTGATGGTTGAAATTAGGGTTTTCAAGCTATTTCCTTCCCTATCACACAACCGATGGTCATACCATTCAATAACCAATGGTGTTGCTATCTTGGCAACTGATTTTCGTGATCAAGGGTGCCAAATTTATGGTGACAACCTATCGTCACCCCCTTAGGTCAGGTTTTGTCTCAATTACACATTTAATTATCATCTATTAAGTATTCTAATAATGTTATCAATCAATGATGACATTAGCTTAATATTTGATGGTGTTCACTGAATGTATTACTAATCTAACAACCAATGGTGACCTAATGATCACAATTAATGGTGGATCAGGTCATCACCATATATAATGAGTTAAGAATGTAATTGTAGATTTGACTAAACCTTAAACTAATGCCTCCTTGGTTCACTTGATCTAATGGTTAGACCTATACTTCAATTGATAACCTTAAACAATGAACCTGATCCAATGAATAATATTGGATGCTTCAACATCCAATGGATTAGAATAAATCACATGGTATTATATGCGGGTCCTATTGATGACAATTTTATGGTTTATTACCATTAATTTTTAGTCTTACCTTTAGCATCATATAGTTATATTTGATAAATCACTATAATAAGTGGATGCATAACTCCCATTTGATCTAGCTTATTATACCTAACCTTAATGTAATTATATGATGTTGATTGGTTATAATCAGACCTCTTGAATGATTAATGTGATAATGAATTACACTCTTCTTGTGTTGAAACCACAATGTAGTACTATTTGAATATCATAGTGCCTTGCCATGTTAATATCTATGGACACATATGTGTTAATGATCTTTTGAGCCTTATTTAAGGCATGGAATGATGATGATAACCTTACTATGAATAATGTGATGGTCTTAATGACCTTTGGGCATGTTTGAAACCATGATTAAGGTGAAATCCTCTTCATGTTCCAATAAGGGTTAAAACCCTGTAACTTGTGATAAGATATTGGTATCTTGTAAAAGTATGATGATAAGTGTGGTCCATTAATTTGCAATGAATGATAGCATATGGTAATGTGATTAAGATTTATATCTCAAATGTTTTGTATCTTTTGAAGTTGTTATACATATACTCTTGTTAGAAAAGAATTAGGGTTTGATTGTCCATTTGTATGATTTAGCCTTAATTCATCGAATTAGCATAACTAATTAAATGAAACTCTAACCAAGTAGTGCCTTGTGCCATAGATCTATCTGAGTGTCAGAAATTGCCAGCTAGTGAAACGAGTATTCCTAAGGGATACTCGTAGTGCATACTGATGAGTATGCGGTGTGCTTGTCATCCTAAATTCAAGTGTTAGGGAGGATGACAGTGTTCATACCTAGCCCTCAGTTTGATGATGGATACAGTCACGTCTCAGTGATTATATATATATATATATATATATATATATATATATATATATGATGAGATTGGAGGACAACTGTGGTTGTACCTCAGATGGTAGGGTATGCGTACCCACCTCCTTTCATTGGTTCCGTGACCTGTACCAAGTACAGACTAGGTTGTTAGCATCTTGACCCTATGTGTCTCTATGGCGGACCCGTACTGACCAGAGGCGGAGAAGATATTAGGAGTCCAACTCTTCCTAGATCTTGTATGGAACTGATTTCGACTTAGTAGTGGTCAGTTGGGACTTGAGTGGTATTTCTCAAATCCCTGAGGGCATTGTAATAAAAGAAGTGATATAAGCTATGTAGTATACTGGCTATGTTTAAATACGTCTCACATTGTTTGATTAGTCTTTAACTTGTCTTTATACTATAAGTCTTTACAAGATGATATCATATGACCTTTGAGTAATTATACTTATTGTCAGGTTAATTTGCTTAATGGCTTAGTATGCTTAACCTATTCAATCTGCTTAAATTGCTTATTCATTACTATATCTTCTTATTTCATCTACTCTCAATCAATATGTTATAATGAATATATGTTGGAGAGAGTTATATCTCTCGCTGGGACTGGGTCTCGCCCATGGGTCACCACATTTTTTAGGTGGTCACAGGCAACGAGGTCGAGGTCGCGTTGTTGAAGAGAACCAACCTAGTGAACAATAGATTCAGAAGGTTGGTTAGTTGTAGATGTTAGTAGTAGATTCATAGTGTCATCCATGTACTCTCAGGTCTTGGTATGAGATGTCTTTACTAGATGATATACTCGTATCAAAACAAGATTTTGGTAGTATGCCAATACTTGTAAATATATGGCATTTACATGTGAAATATCTTTTGTGTACAGGATGTGACTGAGGTCTTTGGAATCATATGTAAATACTTGTTATAGTATATGAGAATGGAATGATGGACCTTTTGTAAATGTTCTAGAGTTTATTTACATTGTTGGAATTGGTTTTAATTACTCTGCATTTTTTACTATGTGATTAATTAGTAGTTTATTGTGTTTTCTGTTTTGGGTAATCTCGTTTAGCATGATGAGGTGTCATCGTTAAGTTGGTATTAGAACTCTAGGTTTACTGAGTCTACAAGGACATAGGACTTAGGTTTGAGTCTATTCTTATGTATACAACATATCTGATCATAGTTTATGCTAATGCAGATATGTATGGAGGGCATGAAGAACACATTGAGAGTAGCTATGTTGCACCAGGAGGAGGTTCTAGGAGGTAGGCACGTGATGAGAGAGTGCCAGAAGAAGGGCCAGAGCAGCCTACAATGCCTCATCTAGACCCGAAAATGATGGCCAATCTTGAGTTTCAGTCTATGTTTAGATAGATGATGGCCACAATTACACATATCGCTGACAGAGTGCCAACACCTCAAGCTAGGGCAGATGCCTCTAATGTGGAGTCCCAAGGTGTCGAGAAGATATTTGAACGTCTTAGACGTGTTGTGGCAATTGAATATGCAGGTATTTCTGATCCAACAGACGCTGACATGTGGTTGACTGAGTTGGAAAAGGCATTCAAAATCCTAAACATCACTGAAGAAGACAAAGTTAAGCATGTGATATACTTGTTGAAGGGTAGTGTTGGTCACTAGTGGGCCATAGAAGAGGCGAAAAGACCAGGAGTTGTGATAGGATGGGAGGAGTTTCAGAGGGAATTTGTTAGCCGATATTTTCTAGAGACCTATCTAGATGAGAAGATATCTCAGTTTGAGAAGATTCATCAGGGAGCTATGACTATCAATGAGTATAAATCAAAGTTTATGGAACTTCTGAGGTTCTGCCTGCACATGGAAGCAACAGATAAGAAAATGATCCAGATATTTGAGAAGGGTCTGAGAACGGAGTTGACTACTACAACATCAGCCTTGGAGAACAGGGAAAGGTTTTCCACCTTTGTAGAATCTGTCAGGAGGATTGAGTGGTCTGCCATAGAGAAGCGTGAAGCTAATGCTAAGAATCGACCTATGTAGTTTCAAGGGAAATCATCTGGAGGATTTAAGAAGCCAAGGTTTTTCCCACAACTGTCACAACCAAGGTCAACCTTCACTGAACAAAGATCACATGCACTATCATAGTGGACCCCGAGTAGGGGTAGAGGTCACAGTTTTACACTGACAGGAGCTCGCAGTTCATCATCAGTCTCAGTTGCAGGGTCATTTAGACCATAGAGTGATAACTGAGTGTGTCATCAATGTGGACAAATAGGGCATATTAGATGGAATTGCCCTATGAAGGTTGAGGAGGTGACTCAGTTGCCAAGGTAGAATCAACAAGGATCACAACAATGACAGTTTGAACTGATAGTGGCAGAGGACGTGGTCAGGCATCCCATGCAGGATCCTCAGAACAGGCGAGTAGAGGACGTGGGGGACAACATGTGATAGTTAGGTTCTATGCCATGACCCAGCCGGAAACAGTGGTTAATCCATGAGTCGTGACAGGTCAGATGGAATTATTTCATTCTGATTTGTGTATTTCTTGTTTCGTATCTGTGTTAGTATATCTGGGTGTGACACACTCTTTTATCACCAGAGAGGTTATAGGTAGCTATTATCTACTTGTTAGTCTTAGATCTAATAACCTGCAGCTAGAGACTCCTTTGGTTGATTCCACCGAGTTGTGGGAAGTGTGCCCTTCTTGCGTTTTTTCTTTTTCTGGATGCAACATTCAAGTGGATCTTTTGCCACTTGACATGCATGGTTTTGATGTCATCCTAGGAATGGATACCTTGGAAAAACACAAGGTAGTCTTGGACTATAGTACTATGGTGGCGACGTTTCATGATGGAGACGTACAGTGGATTTTCCAGGGTGATAGGAAGATTCTTCCTACATGTTTGCTGTCAACTATGACAGCTGAGCGGTTGATGAGACAAGGATGTGAGGATTTCTTAGCTCATGTTCTGGATACCAAGGTGGTAGGTCCAAGTATCCAGGAGGTATCAGTGGTGTGAGAATTTGAGGATGTCTTTCCTAAGGAATTTCCTAGCATTCCCCCTCCTAGAGAGATTGAGTTTGAGATCAATCTTGTTCCTGGAACACAACCCATAACACATTCAACATACATAATGGCACCAGCAGAAATGCAGGAGTTAAGGAAATAGTTACAAGAATTTATACAGAAGGGTTTTATCAGGTCGAGCACTTCCCCTTGGGGTGCTCCCGTGTTGTTTGTTAAAAAGAAGGATGGTTCAATGAGGTTGTGTATAGACTATATACAGTTGAACAAGGTCACAATAAAGAATAAGTATCCTTTGCCGAGGATTGATGATCTTTTTGATCAGTTTAGAGGTGCCACTGTATTTTCAAAGATAGACTTGAGGTCAGGTTACCATCAGTTGAGAATTAAGGCTGATGACATACCCAAGTCAGCTTTTAGGATTAGGTATGGTCATTATGAGTTTGTGGTTATGCCGTTTGGGCTAACCAATGCACCTGCAACTTTTATGGATCTAATGAATAGGGTGTTTAGACCTTATCTTGATCAGTGTGTGGTCGTGTTCATAGACGATATCCTGATATACTCTAAGGATAGTCAGCAAAATGAGAAACACATTCACCGTGCATTGACTTTGTTGAGGAAGCATCAACTATATGCTAAGTTCAGCAAGTGTGAATTCTGGTTATCTGAAGATCCTTTCTGGGCCATGTTATATCTGCAAAAGGTATTTGTATTGATCCCAAGAAAGTATAATCTATACTATAATGGGAACAACCCAAGACACCAACAGAGATCCACACTTTCCGAGGTTTGGCAGGCTACTACAGGAGGTTCATCAAAGGCTTCACTTCTATAATGTTACCCCTAACTAGGTTTAGAGGAAAGATGTTCCTTTTGCTTGGAATGATAAGTGTCAACGTTCTTTCCAACTGTTCAAAGAAAAGTTGACTAGGGCACCGGTGTTAGTACTGCCATAGCAAGGGAAAGACTATATTGACTTTTGTGATGCTTCAAAGAATGGGTTGGGATGTGTATTGATGCAAGATAAAAATGTGATTTTTTTTCTTCGCGATAGCTTAAGAAACATGAGAAGAATTACCCAACACATGATCTGGAGATTGCAGTGGTGGTCCATGCCTTAAAGATCTGGAGACACTATCTTTATGGAGAAAAGTGGCATATCTTCACTGACCACAAGAATCTACAATATATCTTCTCAAAATAGGAGTTAAATATGAGGCAGAGGAGATGGATGGAGCTGATTAAGGATTATGATTGCACAATAGACTACCATCCAGGGAAAGCAAATGTGGTAGATGATGCATTGAGTAGAAATTCATCTTCATTATCAACGGTAGATAATGTACAATTAAATTTCTTGATGTGCTATAAGAGAGATATGCTAGTGTCTCTTTGCCAGATGAATGTACAACTAGAAGTTTCCTTGCTGGCAGGATTGTTGGCACAGTTACAAGTGAAACCTACCTTGAGACAGCAGATTCATGATGTGCAACAGAATGATACTGTGATACAAAATATTTGATCAGGGATGGATAGTGAAAAGTATGATGGCTTTCATGAGGCATATGATGGTACAAATTGTTACCGTAATAGGAAAGTAGTTCCTGATGTTGATGGGTTGAGGAAGATGGTACTTGAGGAGGCTCACTCCTCCATGTATGCAATGCATCCTAGAAGTACCAAGATGTACCAAAACTCGAAAGACATGTATTGGTGGCTAGGTCTAATGTGTGATGTGGTAGAGTTCATTGCCAAATGTCCAGTTTGTCAATAGGTGAAGGCTGAGTACCAAAAGCCTACAGGGACATTAGAACCCTTGCTAATACCACAGTAGAAATGGGATCTTATTAATATGGACTTTGTGGTTGGTCTTCCTAGGACAACCAAGGGTCATGATTCCATATGGGTGATAGTAGACAGATTGATTAAGTCAGCTCATTTTCTGCCACTTATGACAATGTTTACAGTAGAGAAATTGGCACAAATATATGTTGATGAGATAGTTTGTCTGCATGGCATTCCAGTGACTATAGTTTCTGATATAGCTCTACAATTCACAAATCATTTTTGGGAGTGTCTGCATTCAACAATGGGAACACAACACAACGTTTCATCCACAGACTGATGGCCAGTCTGAAAGGACTATTCATACTTTAGAGGATCTCTTCAGGGCATGTGTGCTGCAATTTCTTGGTAGTTGGGATGTACATCTAACTTTGATAGAGTTTGCATACAACAATAGCTATCAAAGAAGCATAGATATGGATCCTTATGAGGCTCTATATGGGAGACGATGTCGGTCTCCTCTTTGTTGGTATGAGACATGTGAATATCAACTTTTGGGTCCTGAGTTAGTACAACAGACTATATAAAAAATTAAAGTGATATAACAACAGTTGAAAGCATCCCAAGATAGGTAGAAATCTTATGTAGATAACTGACATCACCTAGATTTAGGGGACCATACCCTGTCCTAGCTCGTGTTGGAAAGGTAGCATATAAGTTGGAGCTGCCACCAAGGCTACATAGATTGCAGAATGTCTTTTACATTTCTATGTTGAGGAAATTCCATCCAGATACTGACCAGACAATCCAATCAGTAGAGGTTGAGTTAGATGAGGATATCTCCTAGGTTGAGGGTCCTGTGTTGATCCCGGATAGAAGAGTGAAAAAGCTGAAGAGAAAAGATGTAATACTAGTGAAAGTTTTGTGGCATCACCATGGCATATAGGAATCCACATGGGAACTAGAGAATGATATGTGTATAAAATACCCATCTCTTTTTGCTTAGGATTTTGGGGCAAAATCCTTGTTAGGGGTTTACAATTGTAAGGCCCTTGAACTTGCTTAATGAGTTGAATAAGCTTAAATACCATCATTAAATGCTTATAACCCTAATATATCCTCATGATATTATTTGAAATCATAATACAAGCTTAAGTTTCAAATTTTGTCCAATTTGGACATTGTTTGAGCATGTTATGCAATTTTATGTACATTTTGGACTTTTCTACAATTTACCCAATTGAGGGGTTTTCTTTGCAATTTTTCACATACATTATGTTCCTTAGATGTTATATTATCATTCTTGAGTATTTTGAGCCATGAGGCTCCTAGTTAATCCATGGTTTGAAGGTGTTTTCCTCAAGGGTATTTTAGGGTTTACCCCTTCATGGATGAGCTACCTTTAGTAGCTATCCACTAATGAATTATTTGATTGGATGGGAAATTCGACAAAGGAAAGCTAAGAAGGTATATACATATGGTGGGAGAGATGCTTGTGTGTGTTCTTGTATATTATTAATAAATTAAGGCCGTGGACACTTGGATAGATACTAGAACTTCATCTTTTTCTTTTTCTTTATCTTAAAGTTTCATATACTTATCCTTAAGCACCAAAACGAGCCATTTTCTCTCCACCACTTCCCTCCTTCTCCCAATCTCCTTCTCCCACTATGTTGCTATGAATTTTCCTATCCAAGGAAGAAGAAAAAGGGGATCTTCTTGGAAGAAGAATTTAGGGTTGTAATTGATTTCCTTTTTGGGTTTAAAAAGCTTCCTCCTAGTAATATTGACCTAAAAGTGTAAGTATTAACTTATTTCCTCCTTTTATTTCTTTTCTCTTATTCCTCCTATATCTCTCCAGGTTAGAACCCTATTGTTCCATGGTGAAAGTGGCTCTAGAACTTAAAAATCTATCCCTCTTGTTTCTTTTTCTACGATTTTGCTTCTTTGTGGAGAGAAGTACCTATTTGGCCAAGTTCAGATCTGAATCCAAGGTTTTCTTTTCATATTTGCTCGAGATTCTTTCTATTTGGGATCTGACATACTCTATAGAGGCGAGTTATATAACATTCTTCACTTATATTGCTTACTAGAAGCTTGTTCGTTCATGTTTATGCTTTAACGTGATGGTCTAAGCATAAAGAAACCTTGCTTGTTTAGAATTACGAATTTTTGTGGTGTTCCCTATTTTGTTCCAGTTATATATGAACTTGTAAACATGTGTACGATCTTTCTAAGATGTAACATGATCTGGGACAGGTTGATAGCAATAACCTATGGTGCTAAGCACAAAATAATTGATGGTTCAAATTAGGGTTTTCGAGTTGTTTCCTTCCCTATCACACAACTGATGGTCATAACATTCAATAACCAATGGTGCTGATATCTTGGCAACTGATGTTCGTGATCAAGGGTGTCAAATTTATGGTGACAACCTATGGTCACCCCCTTAGGTCAGGTTTTGGCTCAATTATACATTTAATTATCATCTACTAAGTATTCTAATAATGTTATCAATCGATGATGACATTAGCTTAATATTTGATGGTGTTAACTGAATGTATTATTGATCTAACAACCAATGGTGTCCTAATGATCACAATTAATGGTGGATCAGGTCATCATCATATATGATGAGTAAAGAATGTAATTTTAGATTTGACTAAACCTTAAACTAATGGTTCCTTGGTTCAATTGATTTGATGGTTAGACCTATACTTCAATTGATAACCTTGAACAATGAACCTGATCCAATGAATAATATTGGATGCTTCAACATCCAATTGATTAGAATAAATCACATAGTAATATATGTGGGTCCTAGTGATAACAATTCCATGGTTCATTACCATTAATTTGTAGTCTTACCTTTGCCATCATGTAGTTATATTTGATAAATTACTATAATAAGTGGATGTGTAACTCCCATGTGATCTAGCTTATCATACCTAACCTTAAAGTAATTATATGGTGTTTATTGGTTGTAATCATACCTCTTGAATGATTAATGTATGAATTACACTCTTCTTGTGTTGAAACCATAATGTAGTACTATTTGAATATCATAGTGCCTTGACATGTTAATATCTATGGACACATATGTGATAATGATCTTTTGAGCCTTGTTTAAGGCATGGAATGATGATGATAGCCTTACTATAAATAATGTGATGGTCTTAACAATATTTGGGCATGTTTGAAGCCATGATTGAGGTGAAATCCTCTTCATGTTCCAATAAGGATTAAAACCCTAGAACTTGTGATAAGATATTGATATCTTGTAAATGTATGATGATAAGTGTGGTCCATTAATTTGCAATGAATGATAGCATGTGGTAATGTGATTAAGATTTATATCTCAAATGTTTTATATCTTTTGAAGTTTTTATGCATATATTCTAGTTAGAAAAGAATTAGGGTTTGAATGTCCATTTGTATGATTTAGCCTTAATTCACCCAATTGGCATAACTAATTAAGTGAAAATCTAATCAAGTAGTGCCATGTTCCATTGATCTATCTGAGTGTCAGAAATTGCCAGATACTAAAATGAGTATTCCTAAGGGATACTCGGAGAGCATACTGATGATTATGTGGGGTGCTTGTCATCCTAAATTCAAGTGTTAGGGAGGATGACAGTGGTCATACCTAGCCCTCAGTTTGAGAACGACTGCGGTCGTGTCTCGGTGATTATATATATATGATGAGATTGGAGGACAAGTGTGGTTGTACCTCAGATGGTAGGGTATGCGTACCCGCCTCCTTTCTCTAGTGTCGTGACCTATACCAAGGATGGACTAGGCTGTTAGTAGCTTGACCTTATGTGTCACTGTGGTGGACCCGTACTGATTGGGGTAGAGAAGATCCTAAGAGTCTTACTCTTCCTAGATCTTGTATGGCACTAATTTCGACTTAGTAGTGGTCAGTTGGGACTTGACTGGTATTTCTCAAATCCCTCAGGGCAATGCAATAAAAGAAGTGATATAAGTCGTGTAGTATATTGGATATGGTTAAATACGTCTCACATTGTTTGATTAGTCTTTAATTTGTCTTTATACTACTCAATGTTTACAAGATGATATCATATAATCTTTGAGTAATTATACTTCTTATCAAGTTAATTTGCTTAATGGCTTAGTATGCTTAACCTATTCAATCTGCTTAAATTGCTTATTCATTACTACATCTGCTCAGTTCATTTATTGTCAATCAATATGTTATAATCATTATATGTTGGAGAGAGTTATATCTCTCGCTGGGACTGGGTCTCACCTGTGGGTCACAACATTTTTTTAGGTGGTCGGGGACAACAAGGTCGAGGTCACGTTGTGGAAGAGAACCAACCTGGTGATCAATAGATTTAGAAGGTTGGTTAGTTTTAGATGTTAGTAGTAGAGTCCTAGTGTCATGCATGTACTCTCAGGACTAGGTATGGGATGCGTTTTCTAGATGATATACTCGTATCGACACGAGATTTTGGTAGTATGCCAATGATTGTAAATATATGGCATGTACATGTGAAATATCTTTTGTATGCATGATGTGACTGAGGTCTTTGGACCCATATGTAAATACTTGTTACAATATATGAGAATGGAATGATGGACCTTTTGTAAATGTTCTAGAGTTTATTTACATTGTTGGAATTGGTTTTAATTACTCCGCATTTCTGACTATGTGATTAATTAGCAATTGATTGTGTTTTGTGTTTTGAGTAATCCATTCATGTGATGAGGCGTCACACCCTCTCTCTCTCGGGAATTCCTATCGCTGGCGTGGATTTATCTGATTGGCCAATTTTCAAAAAATTGATAACTGATTATTTACTAATCAGAAAAATATATATAAACAGTCTTAGGATTCAAAAAAGAAGAGCTTTCTAATGGTGTTGGTTTTTTGCCTAATCCAACGATTAATAATAAGTATTTGTAAGGGATTAATCTAAATAAGTAATAACTTGTAAAATTTATAACTAAATATCTAAAAGTCTTAAAAATATAATAAAATATATTTTGAACTTAGAAAAATATAACCTAAAACATGGTGTGGTTTTGATAACCTAATTCACTAATAATAAAAAGGTGATTTTTAGGGTTTTGCATAATCAATGCAATTCTAACCCAACTTCACGTACATGATAATAGGCTCTTTGAAAACATAGATTTGGATCTAGACGTGATTTTGTACTGTTAGACTCTATGGAGAGGTATGTTTGCATCTCCTATTCTTCTTTATTGAGAAATAACCTAAACTATCTTTCTCTTGATTCTATGGGCATTAGTCTGTACACAGTCTTTTTCTTTTGAAATTATGCTTCATGTGAAGTACCCTACTTATCTTATGATCGTGGATATTCTTTTGGACTCTTTTATTATTCTTTGTTCATGATATTGTATCATATGATATCTTTTTGCCCGCTTTGTGGTGATTACTTAGATTGTCATTTATGTGGTGACAAATCTTATTATTCAGACTATACTTTTTACTTGCCTCTCTATTAAGCATGTTGTGTGACTCAGTAGCCCTAGAGTAAAATAATTTGCATTTTTGGGTTATGTGTCCTTGTTATTATTGGGATGGAGGTTATGTGCCCCATACCCGGGTTTCAAATTTATGAGGTTTGGCCCACAATTTATATATTGGGAGTTTGGTTATGTGCCAATCTCTATCAGGTTTCAAGTTTATGAGGCTTGGCCACCTTTTTTATTTATGTTGTTCTAGTGATATGTTTATCTCACCTACATGTAGGTTGTTATGGATTTTGTGCCCTAAAATATTATGTGTGCTTTTGTGGCACCACTTTTATTATTGAATTTTACGGCAAGTATTTCTTTTCTCATATTATGATGACTCTTTCCTGTTATGCCCATTTGGGTAGTTACTTACCTTTGTCATGGGAAGCCTTCTATACTTGATGTGCCTCTTTCCTAATATATATTGCTCAAATTATTTAGCATGCACATACCAACTTTTTGCTGACATTCTCTTTTTCTTTTCTTTTATGGGATATGCTTCCAACCCCAGGTGTTGGACTAGGAGAAGGAAATCAAGGAGGACCTAGACCACAATTAGTGTAGCTGATCTTGTGGGAGACTTTACTTGAAGTTGTTAGGTGATCCTCAACTAGTCCTTTATGTAGTTAGTTTTCCTTTATATCACCCTACGTGGTGAAAGAATAGTTATAATATGAGGCTTTGTAATGGTTAGATACATCTTTAATTCTGCTGCTACTTTGTGTTATGATACAATCATGTTGAATAAATTGGTTCCATCCCTTTCTGGAAGAATTTTTTGTTGGTGTGTTGCTTGGGATGTTGCCTTTTTATTTTTAGTATGGAGTGGATTCCTATGGGATCCCACTACTTACAGCATGGTATCAGAGCCTGTAGCTATTTATTATGTAACTATTTCAAACTTGTCTCCCTTAGGATGTTTACCTTTTTCCATACGTTGCTTGTACCTAGTATCCTTGCCTTGTGCAGGTAAAAACCCTAATGGAGGGAGATAACTTGACTATTGACAACCAGTATGGTTACGAGACACCCCAGAACCCTAGGTTTGGGATGTCAAGGATGGATCCACCCTTTACCACACCAGTGACTCAAGTTACTGCTACAATTGGAAGTCCGCCATCAATAGGACAAGAGACCCCAACCTCTTCTAGTATGGGCATAGTCATCTCTCCAGAGCAAGAGTTGGCCATGTTTCAACAACATTTTTCTACAGACATGGTAGGGAAGATGAAAGACATGTCTGTGCCTAAAAATCCTAAGAAGTATTCCATCATATAGTTTATGAAGATGCAACCACCCTCCTTCAAGGGTGAAGGTGAAATATAGTCCCATGGTTAGAATTTCAAGTTATGTTTCCTTTTGCATGGTACCTTGTGAATATATGTAAAGAAGTTACCTTTGTACCTATATTTTGTCTTGTCTTATTAGGATGAAAGTTTTTAAGGGGTGGTAGATAGTTGTTTGGTA
The DNA here is from genome assembly GCA_963693085.1 of Alisma plantago-aquatica. Lineage (NCBI taxonomy): Eukaryota > Viridiplantae > Streptophyta > Magnoliopsida > Alismatales > Alismataceae > Alisma > Alisma plantago-aquatica. The sequence continues at coordinate 1,179,097,253 of OY856410.1, forward strand.
GTTATGGACGTTTATATTTCGAGGAAAAAATCTCTCTAAGGGGTGGTATGATGTAGCATACCAAAATCTAGAACATAATCTTATTATAGGATTAAGAGATTAGAAACCTTAGTCTTTGGGGTTTAGGCAAACAAGGATAATGGTATACTCTTTTGTGACCTTAAATATGTTAATGCTTGAATAAATCACCCTAACATGCAGAATATAAATAAATATTACCCAATACCTTCAAATTAATCATAAGATCGAGTAAGGGTAAACAAAATATGTCACCTGAGGTGATAATGTGCATAAAAAGACAAGGTGTCCATAATTGAGAATAATGATATATAATCTCACCAAAATACAAAATAAATAAACTAATGTGAGATAATGATATAGTAGATTCATTCTAGATCATTCATTTGCCTTATGGAGCACGGAAGAGAAAAAGGAATGAATAATAATGCTTAAAACATGTTAATGTGATATTGAATTATTAATAAGAGAAATAACAGACATAATGGATAATGGGTTAAAATTTATAAAAGGAAAACTTATTGGATAAGAATAACCTCATATTCATTTTCTTTAGATATTATTTGGCTTAGAGGCCATGTTTCACTAATTTATGATAATAATAATCATATCTATTTTATTTAGAAAAGAAAATGGTGTTTCTCCTTAAAATATTAAATAAAATATTAAACGACTCAAAAAGTGGAAAATAATCTTAGATTTGTAATCTACACATTAAAATATGCCTTTGGGTTAATTTTCACTCAATTTGGAGAAAGTTTGATTGAAGATGAAATTAGGAGAGAGAAAATGTGTAGAACCTTCAAAATGTTAAATAAATAAACAAATAACTCCAACATGTAAAATTGATGGAAAATTCGTATCCAACACATTAAATATGACTTGTGGGTGAAGTTTCATCAAATTTGGATAATCTTATAACCATTAATGAAGGAGGAAAGAGAAAATATTAATTATTTTATTCAACACATTAGAAGTTCTCAAAAGGCAAATCTAACTTCATATTCAGATTCCACATATCAAAATTAGGTTGGGAGTCAAATTTCACTTAATTTGGGATTGGTTTCAACCCTCTAATGAAGAGAGAGAAAATGAGAAATAATGGTATTCACACTTTATTCGAATCAGATTTGGTTTTCATTTAAATGTCAAACTGTCACACTATAATTTTTGGATTTTTGGATTTCCTATATGCGGCTATCTTTTCTTCTATTGGATCCTTCATCGAAAGGATGTGGATTCATCTCCTACCTTGAGTAAGAGTCCGACTAGGTCGTGAACAATAGCTTAGGTTTTCTTTTCCCTGAATCTTCCTCATCCCTACTCCTTTTCTTCCAATTTCTTTTCCATCAGTTTTCTTTTTGTGTTCCACATAGATCGATCCTTAACTCATGGGATTTTGTTGCATTTTTGGGAAATGCCCAAACCTTGGGCCCCGAGTGTTTCGGACAAGTTTGTGTTAGCTTGATAAACACCCCCTCTATAAATATCAACACCTACACCTTCAGTTGAACCCACACAAACGCATCCACGCATCAATTTCTCAAAATATCTTCATGTAAACTATCGATGATTAGTTCTTTGTCATGGAGTTGTGAAAGTGCTCTGGTCTTTCTTGTGGAACCAACACATCAATTAGATGCACCGATGAGTTCAACTGCATCCCCTTCGTCTTTCCTCTGTTCTATTTCTTCATTTTGGCGCCTCGTGTGGTTTTTCCATATTTCACACGGGCGAGAAGTAGCTGCTACTCTGGCCGTGGTGTCACTAGTCAGTAGGGGAATAATTCCCCAAGTTTTTTTACATGCGATTGCGATCAAACCTGGATCAATCTTGTACTGAGATACATTCACATGTTGCTTTTTTATTAGCCCTATCTGTGCAGCTTAAGAGGATGCCTTTATCCTCTCCCAGATGGTCCTCTCTGCTCCTGGATTTCCATCCCCCATTGCTCGTCACCTGGGTGACACTGGTATGCCTTCTAATGAAGTTATTTGGATAGCATCCTCAACAGTGTCTGGAACCTCAGATGTAGCTTCTCCGTAGTATGTGGTTCTCATTGTCACCATACACTAGTACCTGAAAAATTGAAAATAGTTAGCCAAGATACCTCAAGAGAAAATTTGATATATGAATATGAAATAAATCGTTTTTTTTAAATTAAATTGCACTAAATTTAAAAAGTGGCCTAGAGTGGCCAACTACAGCAATCGTAGTGCTGAGACATCACCATCTCCCCAGCAACGACACCAAAAACTTGACATGCCAAAACCGTGCGTAAAAATACAAGTGCATGCGTCGAGTAATATAGGCCTTGTGAGGCCCGAGTCGAACTCAAAGATACGTAGTCTCAGTGACTACTACTAACTACAGTATGATCAGCTAAGCTGGTTGAAAATGTTGAATTGGGTTTTAACAAAACAAAATAAAATTTAGAGAAAATAAAAACAGTTGATTCAAATATGGTTAAATTCCTTAGGATTACTAGTTTCACCACAGGGTCACGTTGTATATTATCTCTACCGAATTAACATAAATTCCTACTTCTAACCTGGATATAAAGCCTGTAGCCCAAATTGCTCGCTCCCGCGATACAATTCACTACCTAAATCTAAGCCAATTCCATGTCTATGGTAATTTATTCTTAGTTTAGGTGCATTAATGAAAACTCTGGGTTCTTTCTGTTACTCGTACATCACATATTCCAAGGAACACGTAGGGAAGTGTACAAGTTATGGTTTTCTAACCATTGATCCCCTTTCCGGAGTGATTATTGGTCTAATACCCTATCGATGGTGATCAAGCAATGATAAGTCATTCAAATCCACACTTATATATCCAGGAATAAAGAGAAACTTATACTAAATCATGTAAATAGTCAATACAACGATTCCCCAGGCTACTCCCGGGTCCTAAGGAAAAGAGGGGTTTAGCCCCACATGTTTTCAGTTGAGAACACATAGAAGGAGAGAAGAAAAATATGGGAAACATGAAAGAGATTCGTGTAACCCCTGGAAAGAAGGTGCTCCAGATGATCCTCCTCGAGAAACGCGTGATCTACAGTCTTCCGATAGCAGAATCGTCCGTCGAAGGTGCTCAAATCATCTGGTCATCATCCTTCAACTCTGTGCTCTCTCCCTCTTTTCTATGGCCATCGTGCAGTGCAAAAACTCATCCCCTTTAGGTCTGGTCATCCTCCCTTTTTGTCCTAGGTCACTTACGGTACCACATAACGTTAACGTGGACCGTTGGATCGAGGTGGCCGGTTTACATTGCTGAAATCTGACAGAGTCTGTGGCACAGACCTGGTGGTCGGCGACACTGTCGACATTGGGCTTTGGCCGATCTCTGACTGAGTCAGTACCATCGACTGGAATGTCGGTGGCACCGAGTTGATGTGAACTTCTCCTTTCCTCTCTGATGCTATCTCAGTGGCACCAACTTGGGTGGTCGGTGGCACCAACTCTTTTGGTTGATTCCCTAACGTCATCTCAGTGGCACCGACTCTTCAAATATATGGAAGCTCCTGAAATTTGACAAGGACCATGTATTAAGCCGAGAAATATATAAAATAATATAATTACAATGAAATAAGCATAGTTTGATGCACAAAGAGTATACAAGCCCATTATCAAGATTTATGCACATATAATCAACAAATTAACTAACAAATGCACAAAATGAATGTAAACTAGGCATGTAATAAGCGACTCAAAACTCGTACATCATTGCTCAATAAAGAAAATTAGGAGATGCGTACATATCTTTCCATAGAGTCTAACAGTACAAGATCGCTTCTCGATCCAAATATAGGTTTCCAAAGCACCTATTACCATGTATGTGAAATTAGGGTTAGAAGTACATTGATTATGCAAAACCCTAAAAATAACTTTTTTATTATTTGTGAATTAGGTTATCAAACTTCCATGTTTTAGGTTATATTTTTCTAGGTTTAGAATGTATTTTATTATATTTTTCTGACCTTTAGATCTTTAGTTATAAATTTTACAAGTTATAACTTATTTAGATTAATCTATTAAAATTACTTATTATTAATCATTGGATTTAGGTGACAAAACTAACACCATTATAAATCTCTTATTTTTCTAAATCCAAAGACTATTTATGTATATCTTTCTGATAAGTAAATAATTATTTATCAATTTTGAATATTGGCCAATCACATAAATCCACATCAGCGATAGAAATTCACGAGAGAGAGAGAAGGAGAGAGGGACTGGGCCCACACTACATGGCCCAATCTTGGGTGGTCAATATGCCAAGTTAGTGGATTTCTTGACTCATCCCGAAAGAAAGAAAACACGACGAAAAGACTGAATCGCCCCTCAGCAAGAAAACAAAGAGAGAAGAAGAAGTCACAAGCGTTCTATGGGAATGCTCATGAAGATCCAATGGAGCATATTAGCAATTTTGTGGAAATCAGTGACATGGTCAAAGTCGATAGGTTTCCTCAAACCGCCATCTATATGAAGCTGTTTCCATCATTGTTGGGTGACAATGCAAAGGAATGGCTGCACAATCTGCCAAAAGAGTCAATCAAGACTTGGGATGAAATGGTCGAAGCATTCTTTGAAAGATATTTTCCTCCAGAGAAAAAATGAGTTGATTAAGAATATCCATAACTTCAAGCAACATGCATCTGAATCGTATTCTGAGGCATGGGAGCACTTTCAGATCATGCTCAGGAAGGTTCTGCACCATGGGATAGATTTAGAAAATCAAGTGACGAAGTTCTATTTTGGGCTGTGAAAAAGTGAACAGACTACTTTGGACAGTGCAGGCTCGGGGTTCTTTCTCAATAACCCACCCTCAACATGTCAGGATATTTTGAAGAACATGGCGAAGAACCAGGCATGGGGCAATGAGAGAGACAATCCAGAGCAGATCAAGAGCATAGGGGAATCGAAAGTCATCACATCCTTGAATGAAAAGTTGGACTTGATAGCAAGCTTTAGAAGGACAATAATTCATCAGATGAAGAAGGCCAGGTGAAATATGTGTGACAACAAGGCTACAGGAACAATGACTATGCATGGCGAAAGATCCTAAATTATCTTGGAAAGATCCGAACAATTTTCTTCAGGACCCTGATCAACAACACCAGCATAGAAATAACCAGCAACAGCGACCTGTGACAGAGGAGACCGGAAATGAAATTCTCAACCGCATAGTGAAGCAAAATGAGCAACTGATAAACAATTTCCAGTGTGATCTCCAAAAGAAAGGGGCCCAAATGAGGAGTTTTGAGACAACTTTGTCTCAACTAGCGGCAGATGAGGCAGCTTTGAAAAAGCCTTCTCAGTAGGGGTTTCCAGGAAACACGGACACTCCCACGGGAAATCAACAGGTAAAAGCCATACTACTGAGAAGTGGGAAGAAGATATTGACCCCACACACTGAGGATACTAAGGTGATTAAGCCCATTGACAGTGATGACTCAGTGGTAGAGCAGGCACAAGCAAAACCCGAGGCATAAAACATAGGGGAGGAGCAAAAGCAAGAATCTGAGGTGGAAAAGAACACGTCATATGTGCCACTACATCATAGGACACAGCTGGTACTGGTTCCATATCCTAATAGCTTGAAGGAAACAAAGATGGATCAACAATTTAAGAAGTTTCTGGACAGCTTTAGGAAGCTGTCTGTTAATATACCATTGATTGAAGCAATTGAACAAATGCCCTCATATGGTAAGTTTCTGAAGGATATCATTAACAAGAAGAGGAAGATCCTAGATTCCGAGGTGGTGGTACTAAGAGAACAAGTCAGTTCCTTCATCTTAGGAATGCTTCCACCAAAGAGGCAAGACCCGGGTTGCTTCAACATCACATGCTACATCGGGAAGACAAAGTTTGGTGAGGCACTCTGTGATTTGGGGGAAAGCATCAATTTGATGCCCCTATCCACTTTCAAGAATCTTGGTCTCAAAACATCAAGGAAGAGCAGTATGATGATTCAGTTAGCTATCATCTCAGTAGTGACACCGTATGACATTTGTGAGGATGTGCTTGTCAAGGTGGACCGGTTCATTTTTCCTATAGATTTTGTAGTGATGGAGATGCAAGCTGAACATGGCAACGAGCTTCTTCTAGGAAGGCGCTTCCAAGAAACAGTAGACATGATCTTAGAGATGGGAAGAGGTCGCTTGACTATGGGAATTAAAGATGATAGGTTTGAGATAACCATGTCGAATAATTCCAAGTCAACTAATGCTCATGAGAAGTGTAATATGATGCAACACATGAATAACAATATCTCTTTGATCTTGGGAAAACCATTTCTGGACATGGCACATGTTATGACAAAAGTGGACAAGGGTACACTTGCTGTGGACATCATGGAGAACACCAAGGCACTCTCACTTGCCAAGGTGGTAGGATATCCAGATGACAGAGAAGAGGAAGTGAGCTTATCTACTATGGATGATGATGCAGACAATTATATACTATAGGTCCATCTGCAGCTTCCCCTAGATGTGTGTCTAATGAACATAATGGATGATTGTGTTCATGATCGGTCATTGGAGGAATGTGCATGACTTCTGAAGGTGTTTCCATGTTATTATACAATGCATTTCGAGGACTTGGGACCACTACCACCGCCACTGGTTTCTTCACTTTTAAACCCACCCGAGTTAGAGCTCAAGCCGCTGCCGCCTCATCTGAAGTATGCTTTTCTAGTTGCGGAGTAGAAGCTACCAGTCATTTTATCGGCATCATTGAGTATCTCAGAAGAAGAGCAATTGATCATTGTGTTAAAGAATCACCGAGGTGATTTTGGGTGGTCCGTGGCCGACATCAAGGGGATTTCACCCACCCTGTGCCTATACAAGATTTAGCTAGAAGGAGTGAAGTCGGTCATTCAACCTCAACATCACTTAAATCCAATTATGATGGAGGTGGTGAAGAAGGAGGTAATAAAGCTATTGTTGGCAAGTATAATCTATGCTATTTCATATTCTTTGTGGGTTAGTCTGACGTAGGTAGTGCCTAAAAAGGGGGGAATTACTGTCACTACTAATTCATCTAATGAGAAAATCACCACTAGATTAGTGACAGGATGGCGAGTTTGCATTGATTACTGTTGATTGAACACTGCGACACTGAAGGACCATTTTCTGTTACCGTTCATTGATCAGATTTTAGAACGACTTGCCGGTTGCTCCCATTTTTATTTTCTCGACAGATATTTGGTCTACAAACAGATTTCTATCGAACCTAAGGACCAAGAGAAGTCTACCTTCACCTGCCCTTATGGCACATTTGCATATCGCCGCATGCCTTTCGGGTTGTGCAATGCACCCGTGACTTTTCAAAGGTGTATTTTGGCAATTTTCTCGGATATGGTGGAGAGATGTCTTGAGGTTTTTATGGACAATTTTTTGGTTTATGGGATGTCTTTTGATGATTGCTTGACAAATTTGGATAAGGTCTTGCAGAGATGTGAAGACACTCATTTAGTGCTTAATTGGGAAAAATGTCACATGATTGTTAGTGAGGGCATAGTGTTAGGCCACAAGGTTTCTAGAAAGGGATTGGAGGTGGATCCGGTTAAAATATAAATGATCTCAAAACTTCTTCCACCAACATCGGTGAAGGTAGTTAGGAGTTTTCTAGGCCACGCCGGGTTTTACCGCCGCTTTATTAAGGATTTTTCAAAAATGCTAAACCATCGTCTGAGCTTTTGGAAATGGATGTCTCAATTTTGATGAGAGGTGTTTGAAGGACTTTGCAATTTTGAAAGAAAAACTCATATCTGCACCGGTTGTGCAGGCTCTAGATTGGAGCCAACTGTTTGAGATGATGTGTGATGCATCAGATTATGTTGTGGGGGCGGTGTTGGGGAAATGCCTAGACAAGGTTCCTACAGTCATATACTATGCATCTAAAACACTTAACGACGCACAACTTAATTACACCACAACTGAAAAATAGTTGCTAGTTGTTGTCTTTGCTTTTGAAAAATTTAGGCAATATCTTGTGGGAGCAAAAGTGGTGGTGTGGACTGACCATGCAATTATTAAGTACTTACTGTGGAAGAAGGATTCTAAACCAAGATTAATTAGATAGATCCTTTTATTGCAGGAGTTTAATATTGAGGTCAAGGATAAAGTAGGGGTAGAGAATGTGGTGGCTGACCACCTATCTCGTTTGGAGAGGGTGGATGATAAGGACATTAATATACCCATTCTAGAGACCTTCCCTGATGAGCAGTTGTTCACCCTTAAGAAAAAAGATCCTTGGTTTGCTAATATTGTGAAATATTTAGCTTGTAAGGAATTGCCTACAGATTGGGGTTATCAAGAAAAAAAAAAATTTTCATTCTTTGCACCATTACTTTTGAGATGATCCTATTTTGTTAAAATAGTGTAGGGATGGAATTTTGAGGAGATGTGTACCAGAAGAGGAGTATGAGAGTGTGTTAAAGCATTGCCACACACTACCTACAGGTGGACACCATGGTAGTTCTAGGACAACCGCAAAGGAGTTGGAGAGAGGATTATATTGGCCGAACCTATTCAAAGATTCATACGACTTTGCGTGTAGGTGTGACACATGTCGGAGGTCAGGTAACATATCAAAGTGGCAGGAGATGCTCTTGAATGTGTTTCAAGAGGTAGAGGTTTTCGATTTATGGGGTATTGATTTCATGGGACCCTTCGTGTCCTCTAACTCCAACCTTTACATCTTTTTGGCTGTAGATTATGTGTCAAAATGGGTGGACGCAATTCCAACCCGAACCAATGATGCAAATGTGTTATGTAAATTTGTAAAGGATCACATTTTCTATAGATTTGGAGTGCCAAGGATGATCATAAGTGATGGAGGAACTCATTTCACTAATTGGAAATTTGGGGCACTGTTGAACAAGTACAGAGTGACACACCGTGTGGGTACACCATATCACCCACAAACACAAGCACAAGTCGAGGTTTCAAATCATGAGATTAAAAAGATCCTTGAAAAGATGGTGTCATCTAGTAGGAAGTATTGGAGTGATTTGTTAGTTGACGCACTATGGGCCTATAGGTCTGCCTATAAGACACCCATAGGAACCACATCCTATAGGTTAGTTTATGGTTGATTGTGTTATCTTCCTGTGGAAACAAAACATAAGGCTCATTGGGCATTAAGAATGCTCAATTTTGATCTAGATGAAGTAGGTAGGACAAGGAGGTTGGAGTTGAATGAGCTTGATGAAATTCGGATGAATGCTTATGAGAACTCAAGACTGTATAAGGAAAGAACTAAGCAAATTCATGACCACCATATAGTTAGGAGAGTCTTTTTATCGGGAGAGAGTGTGTTGTTGTTTAACTCAAGATTAAAATTGCACCCTAGGAAATTGAGATCTAGGTGGAGTGGACCGTTCATCATAGAAGAGGTGTTTCCACATGGAGTGGTTAGGATCAAAGAAGAAGAGAGGTCCTTCTTGGTCAATGATCAAAGATTAAAGCATTATTTTGGGGAAGATTTTGTGAGGAAGGAGCATGATGTGAAACTTATTGCTCCTAATTAATCTCAACAATGGAGTCATCTAGCCTAGGACGTTAAACAGGGGCGCTTGTTGGGAGGCAATCGAACCATTAGGATTTTTGTTTCTTTCATTTCCATTGAGTTGTTTTATTAGTACTTAGTTTCTTAATTTTTTTTGTAAAAATGATACCCTGACTCGTTTGTTGAGTGTGCATCCTGTGGCTGAGTCGGTGCCACTGAAATAGGGTCAGAGAGATGGGCATATCGGCTAATAACAGTCGGTGCCACCGACATACACGTCAGTGCCACCGACATTTCTGAAGAAAGTGCAGAACTTGGATGTGGTTAACTGATGAGCCATTGATAGCACTGACACACAAGTCGATGGTAGCAACTCGGCATGGTGTCCCAGGCTCGGTGGTTGTTTCGATGCACCGAAAAAAAAGTTGATCATCATGTTAGTACCACTGACCATAGCATCGGTGCCACCGACCAAAGGAAACACCGATCTGTGGACAACCCCAATCTATGGCTCAAATGCGTGCACGTGGACTATCTAAAGATTCGATCCCGCCAAAAAGTCAATGTCACTGACCTCATGTCAGTGTCACTGACCTCATGTCAGTGCCATCGACTCGTCTGCAATTCGGAAAAAGAAGATCGTGCACCAACAATTGTCGATGCACCGAGGTCTCAAATTCGGCCCAGAAGTTTGTGCAACTGACTTCATGCCGTTGCCACTGACTCTGTCGCAGTAGGTCAGTGTCGACCCTATAAAAGGGAGGTTGTGGTTTGTTTCTTTCTCACAACTTGAAGAACCATGACTCCGACAAGCACGAGCGGCTACTCCGAGCATCCAGAGGCTTCATCGAGCTCTTCCTTTCTTAATCTTCGTCTTCTCTGCTCACTCCATCATCATGGCCAGACAAGGAGGACCCCCTGGTGCTCTTATGCCACAACCACGCCTCAACCACCCCTCGACGGAGGTGAGGAAGGTCTATGAAGAGCTTGCAAAGTAGTTGTTCGCACCTACGCGATATGACGATCGTCAAATGTTAGAAGATATGGGCTTCACCGACAATATGGCATACATTCTTGAGAAACATGAGTTCACGGGAAGGTCTGTGAACCCAATCTTTGGTGCGTTTCCGGCATACAAGTAAATCATCATCGAGTTCATGGCGTCTCTGGATATTTGCATCACCCATGACCAGGCGCGACCGTCAAGTGGCGAGTGGAGAGAAGGAAGGGTGGATTTTTGCTTGTACAACACCAACTATGCCCTTACTCTCTGTGCCTTCAATGACATTTACAGGTGGCCACATATACCATGTCGTCATCCTGAGAACATCGATTTGGACGCCATCTGAAAGGATTTTGTGACAGCACCAGAGGGTAAAAGGTTGAACTTCCACCATAGTTCTTTGGCGGACTTCGAGCATTCCTTTGTTCGGGTGCTTCATCAGATGCTGACCAACACGCTATTGGCAAAGTCAACCCAAGTGCAAGAGAAGGTACAAGTGTTGGACTTGTACTTTGGTATCAACTTATGGAGGGAGAGCCGGTCAATTGGGGAGCATTCTTTCTCCAACACATTATTGCGGTCAGGCACAACGTCAGGTGGGCTACGCCCATACTGTTTGGGGGACTTATCACCCCCATTGCTCTTCACTTGGGTCTTGATCTCTCTACTCTGGAGCTATTGAACTCCAGGCTACACATCAAACACATTCATTTCAAGCAGTCCAGCCTCATCACTGTGGAAAATTATGTCATCTACACCACATGCTCAGTCAATGATACTTTCTACAAGTATCGACTTCCTGATCCCACATTCAACATTAGGGGAGTCAGGTACTATAAATGGTCGGCACTGGATGACAAAGACAATGATGGACAATAGGAAGGTAATGCTGAGGAGGATGAAGCGGGAAGCGACGATATGGAGGAAGTGGAGCCCGGCATTCTTGTGAGACATAGAGTGGCTCCACGGAAGCATCCTCACCATTACGCTGCCTCATAATCATCTACCCCGCCACCCTCTCAAGAAGGAGAGGATGCATACTCTATGGAGGTTATGTATAGTATGCTACATGACATCCAAATGCATCAACAGCAGCAAACCCAATCCCTAGCTGGCATTCAGGATGTGCAAGGTCGGATGTATACCAACCGGTAGGCGATATATGAAAATGAATGCCTTCTCTTGGCCAACCAAGAGAATATACATCAGCATTTGCAATGGATGGAAAATTATCAGCAACCTTTCTTTGATCATTACTGGAGTCAGGGGTATTTTGGAGGTTACCTGATGCTGTCAGACATGCCGTCGTCTGATCTTACCTTTCAGGGGATGTTTCCTCCCTAGGACCCCACACAGCCACCGCCACCACCGTTCTGAGTCGTATCATTGTTCCACCTCTTAAGTTGGGATGTTGACTATGAGGCCATAGTCATATTCAAGCTTAGGGGGGTGCTAGAACAACTTCTATCTTAGTTTTTTTTTAGCGTTTTGTTTGTTTTATCTTGAGAAATTTTTGTTTTATCTTGAGAAATTTTTGTTTTATCTTGAGAAAAGTAGTTTGTTTTCTTGTTAAGTTTTTTTGTTATGTAGGATCCACAATCTATCTAGTGTAATATATGGAGAAGTAAATGCATGGTTTCAATTGTGAATATCAATCTCTGGGTTGGGTGCATTATAAAAAAAAATTGTATGAGCTTATCTTGCAAGTATTGAGTCACACAACAGAGGAAGTGCCTGAGTAAGTCAACTTTAGGACATTAGAGAATAAATGACCATCTAATTTGTCTAAGAAAGTGATTGATAAGGATTTTTGATCCTAAACCGATCAAACACTAACGTGACCTTAAATTAAAATTCAAGAAAGAAACCCCTTGATTATCATGTACACAGGTCATTAGAGAGGGACATATGATTTTTTCAGTAAGTTTTGTCTCTTAGTCGTGTGATCTCACCCACCACATACCTTTGACTCACACCCCACCATAAGAGGATTGAGCACATGTTTTCGTTCTTTCTCTTGATTGCATACACATTGCATAATAGACTTTACATAATAGTTATTTATTTTTGCTTGCATTAGTGATAAAAAAATCATACATGCACAACAAAACCATGGTGCATGTCATTTAGTTGCATAACACCTTTGTTCGTATAGTTGCATATGCATGACATTTCTTCTTGTATAAAAATCTTGTCTAACTTCTCCTTTCTTAATAAAAAGGTATTAATTGTGCCCATTCTTTAAAAAAAGAAAAAAAAAGAGAAAGCACTTACAGAAAAAATATAATTAAAGGTGTAGTGCAATTAGAACCCAAGGAAATTTTATCATGATTGAAAGGGGGCTTAAATGGATCTAAAAAATACTTATATATTTCTAAAAGTTCAAGGGCACAATTCTACCTAATTATAAAGAAAAGTTAGCACATGATGTAGTTTGTAGATATTTTATCTTATTTTGAGATGAGATAATAGTTGCATGCATCATTCCACCCCAATGATTAGTCATTAGGAGCATTCTAAAAAATCACATCGTCATAGGTTCATCATGATTTTTGATTGTATGAATGATTTTATGTGCTCATGATTCTTCCGCAACCACCTATTTCAACCACCCTTTGCTCTTATTGGTAGGACACTCAAATGTTTTCTCCTCATTCATTATTTTATTAGGAGAACTGCTACCATGTAGATGGTAGGTAGAGAAAAGAGCAACGTAGATAGGAAATCACATGATGCATCAAGTATGAACCAAATGATTCTATCATATTAACTGCTTTAACTGATAGTGTCTCATTGATTGGGGGTGAACATCTTGGATAGAGGTTTTTGGTAACCTATAGGGTAGTTAGTGTTTATTGGTTAGTGAAGGCCGAAAGGAGGACCGAAAGATGGAGATTTTTAGATGTACATTATGCATGATGTCATTCAACTAACTTATCTCAATCAGATCTAAAGGTGTTGTTGCTCGAGGATGATCAAGATTCAGCATAGGGGAGTTTGATGTACAGGTTTTGAGTCACTTAGTACATGCCAAGTTTACATTCGTTTTGTGCATTTTTTAGTCAATTTGTAGATTATATGTGCATAAATCTTGATAATTGGCTTGTATACTCTTTGTGCATCAAACTATGCTTATTTCATCGTAATTATATTATTTTGTATATTTCTCGGCTTAATACATGGTCCTTGTCAAATTTTAGGAGCTTGCATATATTTGAAGAGTCGCTGCCACTGACCACATAGGTTGGTGCCATCGAGATGACGTCATGGAATCAGCCAAAAGATTCGCTGCCACCGAGATAGCATCAGAGAGGAAAGGAGAAATTCATATCAACTTAGTGCCACCGACATTCCAGTCGATGGTACTGACTTAGTTAGAGATCAGCCAAAGCCCGATGTCGTCGGTGCTACCAACCACTAGGTCAGCGCCACCGACTCTGTCAGATTTCAACAATCTAAACTGGCCGCCCCGATCCAAAGGTCCACATTATGTGGTACCATAAGTGACCTAGGACAAAAAGGGAGGACGGCCAGACCTAAAGGGGATGAATTTTTGGATCGCACGACGGCTAGAGAAGAGAGGGAGAGAGCACGGAGCTGAAGGACGATGACCAGACGATTCAAGCACCTCCAACGGACGATTCTACTGTAGGAAGACTGCAGATTGTACATTTCTCGAGGAGGATCATCGAGAGCGCCATCTTTCCAGGGGTTAAATGAATTTCTTTCATGTTTCCCATGTTTTTGTTCTCTCCTTCTATGTGTTCTCAACTGAAAAACATGCGGGGCTAAACCCCTCTTTTTCTTAGGACCCAGGAGTGGCCCGGGGAATCATTGTATTGACTATTTACATGATTTAGTATAAGTTTCTCTTTATTCCTGGATATATAAGTGTGGATTTGAATGACTTATCACTGCTTGATCACCATCGATAGGGTATTAGACCAATAATCACTCTGGAAGAGGGATTAACGGTTGGAAAACCATAACTTGTACACTTCCCTATGCGTTCCTTGGAATAGGTGGCATACAGGTAGTGGAAAGAAACCATAGTTTTCATTAATGAAACTAAACTATGAATAAATTACCATAGACATGGAATTGTCCTAGATTTGGGTAGTGAATTGTATCGCGGGAGCGAGCAATTCGGGCTACAAGCTTTCTATCTAGGTTAGAAGTAGGAATTTATGTTAATTTGGTAGAGATAATATACAATGAGACCCCGTGGTGAAACTAGTAATCCTAAGGAATTTAACCATATTCGAATCAACCATTTTTATTTTCTCTAAATTTTCTTTTGTTTTGTTAAAACCCAGTTCAACATTTTCAACGGGCTTAGATGATCATACTATAGTTAGTAGTACTCACTGAGACCACGTCTCGCTGAGTTCGACTCGGGCCTCACAAGGCCTATATTACTCGATGCATGCACTTGTGTTTTTACGCACATTTTTGGCATGTCAAGCAATAACCTAAACTATCTTTCTCTTGGTCCTATGGACATTAGCCTATACACAATGTCTTTTTCTTTTAATTATGCTTCATGTAAAGTACCCTCTAATCCAGACCAAGTCAATCATTCTGTCTTTTGTATTATTTTGTTTTATATTTTAGACTAAAAAACACAAGTTATGAGGCCAGTCCAATTTAATGAGTGCTTGCAGTAAGATTAGGTCACCAAATAAAAATAAGATTGAATCCAGATAAACTAATTCAGATATATCACTTATCACAATTCATATTTCTCAGTCTCGATCTCAAAACAAATAGGGGCATAGGGTCACACACATAGGATACACCTGGAATAGGATTTTATTCATGAATGATTTTTAACTTGATTACTAAAGTATTTAGGTATTTAATTTAAACAACTATGGCTGAAAATTAACTGACTTGACTGTGAACTGATCGGTTCAAGTGTTGAACCGATCAATTCAAGTGTCAGGTCAATTGAAAACTACATTGGTTGAACATTGTTTGAACTGGGACATGAGCCGACCTATTCGGTTAGTGAACTGACTGGTTCAACTTGTGAACTGCCCAGTTCAATGATCAATATGGTTGGATCAAGGATTGATGTTGACATCATGTTGTGCATTAATTGAATATTGAAAGCTAGTGTAATTAAGAATAGGAAAGCAACTGAACCGACCGGTTCAAGTGTTGAACCAATCATTTCACATGTGAACCGACCGGTTCTATAATAAATTGACCCCTTCAGCAATGAATTGATCGTTCAACAGTTATCCCACTGGTTCAAAATTCTCAACTTTAAAAAATCTATGAAATTTCATCTCTGCCTCTCCCAGGTGATCTGGAAACCCTGACCTTGACCATCCTATATCGGGGGGGGGGGGGTAGTTTAGGCTTTCATAGACATAACAATAGACTCTGACGATCATTGCCCTCTCACAATTGTGGTAATGTGAGAGCTCGAGTAAGTGCTACCCATAAAATGGAGGGACAACAAGGGAGAGACAACAAAGTAGAGTGAATCAATGCTAGCAGGTTGATATTCAAAGGGAAAACTCATTCATGTTGTCTCTAGTAGCACAACATAGAGTTATCAATGGTCCGCATAGAATAGTAGAGGCATGGAGGTTGTTTCCACCATGCTATGAGAACAACAACCACCGCCATCCATGGTAGTGTACTAGGAGACTGATGTTGCTTGTTGTTCATGTCTTGCGAGGAGTGCATATCAACATACAAGAGTTATCGCTGAACTCACTCTAGGACTAGGTATATTTCTTACCACCTTCTTTCCTAGATACATCATTGTTGACATGATCTACTGATTAGGGAATTAGGCATTGTTATTTTTTTGTTTCCACTTCCTTATATGTGCCCCAATGTCCCAAAATTGGTTCGAAGTCATGCTAATTTATGGTGTATCTGAATTTAATTCAATATGATCACATTCATTTTTTTGCATACAATGTGAATATTAAAAACAATTAATCTACATATATGATTAAATACCACAAATGATTCCCCAAATATAAATATATATATATATGATATGATATATATGCAATCTATATGTATCACCCTAAAACTATTTTGATTGTGGATGTATGTGTGATCACGGCCAAAAATCTTGTGCATTCTATGCATAGTTGTTTGGTTTATTTCTTGTCATTATTCGATTTTCATACTGACTCTCTCCCCTCCTTTCCAAATATAAATTAATTTTCTTCTCCCTATATTACTCTCAAATTTAACTCTAGGTTTTCCCTTTTACAATGTAATATGGAATAGAATAACTTTAATTTATATTTCATCATGAGAAGACATTTTGCAGTTGACATGTCGACCGAGGAAGAGTTCAACCAATCAACTGGAGGATTGAAGAGACCAACAAATAGAAGGAGCCAACCGATCAATCTAAAGGCCAACTGATTGACTAAAGGGTTCAGACAACTGACCTTGCCAACACAAGTTTCCAGTATAGGTTTCTACATGCGATGTGGACCTTAGGTGATAGAAATTATTTGTGGCTACAAAGATTGCATTTGTATGGCCATAACCATCACTCATATATTTCTGATTGCATGTTTTTTATTGTGGATTAGCATGTATATAATATGTACTATAAGTATGTGGTGACTGGATATGTTATGCACGTATATATCAAATCCCTCGATTAATATTAAGTCTAAGATGCTTTCCATAAGCAAGACACATGAAAATCTTGATCGACCAAGTGTAGGTTACACCAGCATGGTGCGTCGTCTATCTTGTGGAAGTGTGATCATAGATATGTGGGTCTGCCAAAGCAGGGTGCCAATTCTATCATGTTAGATTTTTGGTCAGGCTTAACTAGGTGGCCTTAATGAGATTAAGTGCCTAGAAGAATAAAGATGGATTGTGACAAGGAGTTGTGCACACTATCTATCGAAGAGTTGCATGAGATGTAATTGGAATAAGTTTCCTACCTAAATAGTCAAGTTGCAGGTGATCAACCAAGGCTGACTCATGATCTCATGAAATATGTATCTTATCTTACTAGAAGGTTGTGCATGTTGCAATCTTCTGAATTGATAGTGAGGGATATCAATTTGAACAAAATAATGGAAATGATAATTGATTAAAATCCTTTTTTAATATTTTCAAACTTATCAAATCAAATCAAATCAAAAGTATTTTGACGAAAGTTGTAAATTTTCTTTTGTAGAATATAATGGAAAACACAAATACATTTTCTTTATGATCAGTCCTTGAGAAAGACAAGTTAAATGGTAATAAATTTCATGATTGGTTCAGGATGTTGAGAATCATTATCACACAAGAGTACAAGCTCTATGTCCTAGAGACACCAGAGCTAGATAACCCTCTCTCATTGATCCTAAGGTTGATAGGGATGCTTACAAGAAGCACTCTGAAGATATTGTGGATGCCAAGTGCCTGATGCTATGCAAAATGAACTATGAGTTGTAGACACAAAATGAGAACATGGATGTTATTGATATGGTTACACATATTAAGAACACGTACCAAGATCAGGAAAGACAAGAGAGATGAGACGTGTCTAAGGAATTTCTCAAGTGCAACATGGTAGGAGGAGATCTAGTAGGTCCTCATGTGCTCATGTTGATTGGGTATGTGGAGAACCTTATAGAATAGTATTTCCCTTGGGTTAAGAGATGTCCATAGATGTGATTATACAGTCACTGTCAGAACCATATAGGCAGTTTGTCCTAAACTACAACATGAATGATTTTGACAAGTTGTTGTCAGAATTGCTTGGCTTGTTGGGGACAACTGAATCACAAATGAAGAAAGACAAGCCCAAATTTATGATGATGATAAATAGAGGGAAGTCCATGGGCAAAGAAAAATCTAAGAAGAGTTCTAAAGCTATCCAGAAACCAAAGTCTTCTGCACTTAAAGCTATGGGAGGATTGAATGAGGAAGGAAAGTGCCACCATTGTCCCCAACCTAGATACTGGAAAAGGAATTGTCCTCTTTATATACAAGATCACAAGAAGAACAAGGATATAGAGATCTCCACTACAAGAGCCAAGAAGAACTCAACTTGAACTGTGCGGAGCAAGAGTTTCAACCACTACAGTTGGAATCTATTATTCATGTAATGGGCAAGTAATAGAATTAGTGAATTGCTATTATGTACCTACCATTAATGCAAAACTTCATGTATCTTCTATGGACAAGAATATTATAAATATATTTGATGTTTTTCATGGTAGTAACCCTAATGTCTTATAGTTTATATTTGATATTTCTAGAGGCAGTTATATATATTAAATGACTCGATTACTCAAAAATTGAATACCTATAACATTGTCATCTAAAGCACACAAATGAGAAATGATTTCCAGAATCCATAATGAGGGTTATCTAGTCCCTTTTTGTTATTGAACCAATAGAGACATGCAAGTCTTATTTATTGGACAATATGACAAAACCACCTTTCACTAGATGTACTAGGAGAGTGAGTATTCTATTAGGGCTTGTACACGTTGATGTATCTACACCATTTAGAATAAATGCTAGATGTGGTTAATATTGTTGGTAAGGTATTCCCATAGAGAAAATCATGTGATGATTGACATGGCATATACCATAAAGGATTTGATTACTAATCATAAAGGCAAGCTTCCAATTCATTATGTTTCATTCAGTAATGAGATAATGAGGAAACACTATGAATGTCTAGAGAATAATGTTACAAAATGATGTATGTCTTACAGTATTACCCTTGTGGAAATGAGATCATACATATGTTAAGTATATATATATATATATATATATATATATATATATATATATATATATATATATATATATATATATATTCAATATGTCCCTAGTTAGTTGTTACTATGGAAGGTAGACAGACACCAGTTTTGCATAAGACTGGAGTGTGAGTTGGTTGACGATTGAGTCTCACTAAGTCATGATATGGAAATATCAAACCAAGCACACAAATACATGTTATGGAATATTGTATCAAATAAACCCACCTTGTGAGTGGCACATGGTTGTGGTCATCACAGTCATCTCTCATAATGAAGGTGGTGATTGTGATTCTTAGACCTGAAATCATTGCACTCGTAACATGTTGTTGGGTATGATTTGACATCATCAAATGTAATCTTGAAACATGGGTTGTTATAACGGTGATGATTGGGTGACTTCGACACATGGGGATAGACTGTCAGTGATAGATATGGGATTTTCCCCTCCTATTAGAGTATGATATCTTGGCCACTTGATAAGAGAGATAAAAAAATGTATGTGCATGCAGTGAATGGATATATGATATTGAGGTCACATTATCTCAGATAGTATGCTCTTAGTTCAAGGAACATGGATTGAATTTTGAGAGGATAACCTTCCATACCTCAGGTTCATCTTAGATATTAGAGACAAAGGAATTATACAATCACTACAACACCTTACACAGATTATATGTTGAAGTTGTTCTCCAACTTTACATTCACTTGGGTAGCAGTGATGTGCGACTAGGCACCAGTCTTTCTTTGTTATGTATAATATAGTTATAGACATTCACTACCAATGTGATACGGGAACTATAGGGTCACACACAAAGGAACACATCTAGAAGAGGAGTTTGATCTTGAATGATGATTGGATTGATTACTGAAGTGTTTAGGTATTCAATTCATGCAACAGATCGACTGATTGGCTGACTGGCTGTAACGCCTCTCCAAGCATATATATATATATATATATATATATATATATATATATATATATATATATATATATATATATATATATATATATATATATATATATATATATATATATATCAGCAGAAGCAAACCCTTATTTAGTCTCCCTGATCCGAAGTCACCTATGTTCCTGAAATTATATGATTTATATTAACTATCCTCATTAATACATCCTAAACCCTAATTTGAGTCTCTTAAAAAATATGGTCATAGATGATGGAATTAGGGTTTAGAAACACTAAAATCAAATGCTACTCAAAAAATCCTTTCCAACGACTATTTTTGCATAATTTTTTGACATCGTAGGGATTTGCTACGATTTTGTGAGTTATTGGCCATTCAAAATTTAGTAAACCTTTTGTGTGACATTTATTTAATTGAAAATTAACCCAATGTAAACAAAATGATGTAAAAGGTCAAGTAGTATGTTACATATGATTAAACTTATGAGGGCCAAACAGACATTAAGCCATAGCCACCAATTGTACGTTAGAAAAATAAAACAAATATCGAGTTCCCATATTTCCCTTGTATTGTTAATATCTTGATTTAGTCCACAGTGGAAGCAAGGTAAACATCATCCCCTAGATCATCCTCTTCACTCCAACACGAGGAGCATCCAGGGGCACCCAGGTCTCTGACAAAGGTTGAGATCAGTGACTGCTTGCAAGAAATAGGAGTCATTACAAGCTCATCCAATTTGTGGAACACCGAGAAAGCCAAGTGTGCTATTGTGGGTGTGAAAGGACCTTTATGGTTCTAGAAACCGATCACCAGAGCAAGGGAAAAAGGGGAACATGTTGAAACCTAGAGTTATGTCACTCAAGCAAGAAAACTTCAACTAAGCCTTGCAAAACATTCGCAGATGCCTAAATACCTCGTATGATGCATCGTGATGGTCAATTGAGTGATGCATCATCATGCAAGTGAACACCGACGATGGACCAAACAACAGCTACAAGTTGTCGTGATCAAGGCAATCATGAGATGAACAAGAAAAAGGGAATCTAGAGGTGCTTACTTGGTGTTTAATTGCATCCACGATGACGACGATGGCTGCAAACGAGAGATGATCTCTAGAGATGTAAAGCAAATAGGTTGGAGAGGCTCGAGATACTATGGGTGAAATCAGAAGGATAGATGTGTCTATCTTAGCCTGGCGGCTATTTTGGTCCCCTAATATATCAGTCTGTTTGTTGATAACATCATTTGTAAATCTAGGTGGGAGGAGGAGTCCAAGCCCTAAAGGGCGTTTCTTTGATATGGCATGAAAGCTACCCAAATTAGGGGTCCTTAGGATTCAGTGAAGATTGCGATTACAATGGCTTAGAAATATTGGAGAGGGGGATATTGTGGAGATAGATTCGAGTCATAGAAGATAGCATTGGTATGTAGAATCTAGTTTGGATAAGACTCGAGGTGGAAGATGGTCTAATGATCGTCAGATCCGCATCTAAGCGTCGGAAAACAAGTCAGATATGAAACTATAGGCAAAATTAGAAATATTTGGCGTGAGATGGAAATAAGAGGCGAATTATATGAAATCAAATTGATTTATTCAATTGATAGATTATTTAGGATTAAAACTATACTAAAACTTTCTAAATTCATTAGAGGGGTCAAATAAAGTCCAATTGAATTCAAAATTGGACCAATTGTTAATTAGAGAGTCTTGAATCTCCATATTCAATTAGATTTACATATTATTGACCTTTTTTTCATCAAACTCACATATGTTATTATCATATGTATATGAAATAAAAAGAATTATCCTTTATATTCATTTAGACAATAAAAAAAGGAAAGTTAGGGGACATGTTTCTTTTTCTCTCTCTTTATTTCATATTTCAAATAAGGTATCCAATATTTTGGTAACATGCATCATTGTTTAGGTTTTGACATTAAAAGTTGAAAATTTTGCACAAAACACCCTAAACTTGTTTGATTTACAAATTTGGGATGTTACAATTCTACCCATGTTAAATAAATTTCGTCCTCAAAATTTTCTTAGACTACTACACACCTTAGGGTTTCAGTTATCTCTTCTTAAGTTTCATAACTTTTCTTAAAATCATATATTCAACATTTAGCATCACAATATATGAATTAAAGGTTACCTTGATCATCATTTTCTAAGTCCATGGCAAAAACCCTAGTTTACCTCTTAGGTGGAGGATCCCAATTTCTATTTTGATTCGGGGTTGCATCCTACTTTAGCAGCTTTGGGCAACTCAACTTGAGGTGTCCATTCTCTCTATAGTAGAAGCATGCTCATGCACCATATCTACATGGACTTGCATGTTTCTTCTTGCATGTTGAGCATAAGGGTTTCTCAACTTCTACAACAGGCTCATGTTCCTTTCTCTTATGGTTATTGGGAGGTTGAGGTTGATATTGTTTGTTCTTCTAAGGAGATTCCTTCTTGTAGAACCTTTCGAGGTGGTATTCTAGCTCTAGGGCTACATCCAAAGTAGTTTAAAGGGTCATGTGGCCTCTTCCTGATAGGGTGAAGCTTAGATCAGGCTTGTATCCTCAGATGAACTTCTTTGTCCTATGTCGCTCATCATAATCATAACCATACTTCTACAGGATCTTGAACTTCATGGCATATTGGGTCACTGTCATGTCACCCAACTGATCTAGATTGGCAAACTCTAGTTCCTTCTTCTCTATCATAGCTTTAGACACATAGTACTCCTAGAAGGCTTCAACAAAACCTTCCCATGTGAGTGCATGTGCATCGACTACCCTTGAGTTGAGGAAGTTCTCCAATCATGTACATGCTGCTCCATTCAGCATGTAGGTTGCAAAGCAAACCCTAGACTGTTATGGAAAGTCTAGGTCATAAAAATAATGTTCCATGCTTCTAATCCATTCTTATCCCTTGGTGACGACATCATCTTCTCCTTCTTCAACAAAGGAGTCAGGCATGGTCTTCAAGAAGTCCAATAAAGTCAACTCGTGGTATTTGGGTTGATGTTCTCCTGGTCCTATGGCATTATTGAGCACTCAGACTAAGTCCTCCAAGGTTTCACTCGGGTTCCTTCTTGGTCCACTTCCCTTATTAGACCAGCTAGCACCATCATCCCTATCCTTTCCCTTGTCGATTTTCTTACGAGTCATCTAGAAAAACAAGGTATATCTAGGGATAGAACATGTGAATCTTTATCTTAGCAGCCATCTACTCATTGCTCTGATACCATATTGTAACACCCCTCTAAGCACATATATATATTTGTTATGGTCAGTCTAAAATGTGTGTTACTAAAACCAAAACTTGAGGTACAAATAGTGCCCCTAAAAGAAATCTAATCCTTGATACTCCAAAACAGCAGGGTATCAAGGTACACAAGACATCACACATGGGCACATACAAAGAGAAAACCCTCCATACAACTCATACAATAAAAGACATCACAGAGGAAGGGCCTAGCCCCCATTGACACTAAGAATATCCAAAAATATGAGGAACACAGCTCCACCAGCATCCTGTCTCTGAAAGTAAAGGAAGCACAGAAGATAGCCCCCTGCATACGCCCATGGTTGCAGAACATCTCCAGAATAGAACAATTCCAGCAAAAAATAACTCAAGAGAGCCTATGACAAACCATACTAGATCTAATCCACCATTGATCAACCAGGAAAGAAAGACTCATACTGAAGGCCAAGTGAACTCCCCTTCTCTGCAATAACGATCACCCACAAAAATGGAAGAAGGATTCAGTCAGAACTCCTTTCTTCATCATAGCCTCCATGTCTCATCCTGTAAGAAAGGAACGAGAATGTAGAAACTGGGACAGCTCCTACCAAAACCATCTCGCTAAGAAGAGTCTCCCACCTCTCCTCCCTTTGCCTTAGGCTTCTTCCTTTTCTGCTTCTGCCTTGGACTACCATTGACCTTGAAGTCCACCAAAGGATCTGGTTCAAGGTCGCAGGAGAAGCAAGACTCCTCATCAGTATCCTTGTTCACTGTCTTGGAGTATTCCAGGTGGAACCCTGATGCTAGCATCAGGTTCTTGGCTTCTTGCAAGGAGATATTCATGTTGGCCAGGGACAATTCCCAGCCTAGATTCAGACCTTCCATCGTCTCCAAGTAAGAAGAACAAATCATCTTCGGTTCTTGGAAGCATGGAGGACCCTTGAAAGTTACAACATTTCTCTCAACCTACGCAGTTGTCGCCTTTGTGACACTAGGACCAGACCCCACGACAAGGTTCTTCCCCTTAGCCATATGTCGAACACCTTCAGCGTTGTTGGCTTTCCCAGCATGTTGCTGTAGCTCTTTGAATTCTGGTCTACGCCCAGCTATCAAAGGGTAAGAGGACTTCCTGTGGCCGAAATAACAACACCTAGAGCACAAGGTAGGCCTCGATATAAACTCAAGTTTAAGCATCCTTGGAGCTCCATCCATCTCCACAGTGACTTCCTGGGGGAAGCCGACATCTGCTTGAAGATCCATGCAGACCAGTGCCTCCTTGAGGCAGTTAACAGTGAGCGATGAATCATCAAGATCAATCGGCCTCCCAATCAAGCTAGAGATCCCATTCAAGTTGTTCATCATCCAGGGAAGACTGGGATTATCAATCTTGACCCAGACCGAAAGCTTGTAGAAAGACAGAGGCTCGAGGATGATTCCAGGCTCCCATGGATGGACGATGACTAGATCTCCATCTAACATCCATGGTGCTTCATCCAACAACCTCTCCCTCTCTTTAGCAGTTAGAAGTTTGATGATGAATCCTTTTGGATCCTCCACCACTATCTGGAACTCACCGCTCGGCCTCCAATGCCGCTTGATCCAGCCATGGAACTAGCTCTTGAAAGGCTTCCTCGTTGTGAAGCGAATCGAGATGAACTCACTCCAGGACGGCGCTACCACAACTTTGCTCGAGATGACGAAGAGCTTTGACACGTTGTTGATGGTCGACTCTATGAGCTCCATGACTTCGGGGATGAAGCACTCTCGCCCAGGGCGGCTAGTGTGCACCCAATCGGACTCTGACGACAAAGCCTTTTCCCATCTGTCCTTGGACGGTGCTTGCGTTGAGGAAGATGAATTAGGGATCATGGATGTGGGCGATGAAGAACAGATCGAGGGCCCTCGATTCTATGGGATTTGGGAGTTCTCCTCTCCGTCGACCACTTGTGAGCCCATCGGAGGGGACGCCGCAAATTCCGACCCTTGAGAACCGCCACCATCACCTGCTCCATCGAGATCCCAGGAAAATCGCCCTCTACGGCGCCCTCTCCCTCGCCCTCCTCACCCGCGATCCATCCCCCAATCATATATATATATATATATATATATATATATATATATATATATATATATATATATATATATATATATATATATATATATATATATATGGGCCCATCTTTATTGCCCGCGCGGGTAGCTACCCGCCCACCCTTCCGACCAT
Organism: Alisma plantago-aquatica; assembly: GCA_963693085.1. NCBI lineage: Eukaryota > Viridiplantae > Streptophyta > Magnoliopsida > Alismatales > Alismataceae > Alisma > Alisma plantago-aquatica. The sequence continues at coordinate 1,179,122,937 of OY856410.1, forward strand.
TTGTTTTTCAAAAAAAAAAATTTCACAATTGTAGAGGACTATTTTTTCTAGCTCTCCAAAAAATTTTAGCCAAAAATAATATCATTTGTCCCTCCAAAATAAAAAAACCCGTCCTTATATATATCTGCTGTATATTTTGTACAGAGTTACTTTTTTGGCCAGCAGAGTTACTTTTTTGGCCACCATAGTTACTTTTTTGACAGCACAGTTACTTTTTTGGCCAGGAGAGTTACTTTTTCGGCTGTCGGGTAGCGAAAATCCAGGTTACCCGCATGGGCAACGAATGAACACCCTATATATATATATATATATATATATATATATATATATATATATATATATATATATATATATATATATATATATATATATATAGAAGCAAACCTTAATTTAGTCTCCCTGATCCTCAGTCACTCCTATGTTCCTAAAATTATATGATTTATATTAACTTTCATCATTAATACATCCTAAACCCTAATTTGATTCTCTTAAGGAAAACATGGTCAGAGATGGAGTTATGGTTCAGAAACACTAAAGACAACTTCTACTAAGAAAATCCTTTCCAACAACTATTTTTGCATAATTTTCTGACGTCGAAGGGATTTTTTACGATTTTGTGAGTTACTGGCCAATCAGAATTTAGTAAACCTTATGTGTGACATTTATTTGAATGAAAATTAACCCAATGTAAATGAAATGACAGAAAAGGTCAAGTCGTACATTACATCTGATTAAACTTACAAGGGTCAAACAAACATTAAGCCATAACCACCAATTGTATGTTATAAAAACAAAACAAATATTGAGTTCCTATATTGCCCTTGTATTGTTAATATCTTGATTTAGTCCACAGGGGTAGTGGGGTAAACATCATACTATAGATCATCCTCTTCGCTTTAACGTGAGGAGCATCCTCAGGCATCCAAGTTTCTGACCAAGGTTGAGAGCAGCGACTCTTGCAAGAAATAAGAGCCATCACTAGCTCATCCAATTTGTGGAACACCAAAAAAGCCAAGCGTGCTATCGTTGGCGTGAAAGGACCTTTGTGGTTCTAGAAACTAGTCACCGAAAAAAGGGAAATAGGGGAACATGTTGAAACCTGAATCCGTGACACCCAAGCAAGAAAACTTCAACGGAGGATTATAAAATGTTTACGGACACCTAGACACCTCGTCTGATGCATTGTGATGGTCGGTTGAGCGCTACATCATTGTGGCGGTGAATGTCAATGATGGACAAAACGGAGGCTGTAGGTTGTGGCGATCAAGGCAGTTGCGAGACAAATAGGAAAAAGGCAAACAATTGTAGAAGTTAAGAGGTGCTTACTTGGCATTTAATTGCATTCACTATGATGACGAGGATAGAAGATAAGAGATGATTGTCGAAGATGTAAAGAAAATAGGATGGAGATGCTCGGGATACCGTGGGTGAAATTGGAAAGATAGATGCATCTATCTGAGCATGGTGGCCATTTTGGGCCCCTAATATGTAGAGAGGGTGTTGATATCATCGTCTATAAGTTTGGGTGGGAGGAGGAGTCTGGCCCTAAATGGCATTTCTTTGATAGGGCACGAACTACACAAATCAGGGGTTCTTAGGCTGGGTGAAGATTGTAATTAATGTAGAAACATTGGAGACGGGGACACTCTTGAGTGAGATCTGAGTCAGGGAAAATGGCACTGGTCTGTAGAGTCAGTTTAGATAGGACTCGAGGTGAAATACGGTCTAACGATCGTCAAATCTGCATCCATGGGTCGGATAACGAGCTGGATATGTAAAAGACATGTCACTTAGAAACTGTAGGCAAAATTAGAAATATTTTGCGTGATATTAAAATAAGAGGCAAATCATATGAAACCAAATTGATTTATTCAATTAATAGGTTATTTAGGATTAAAACTATATTGAAATTTTCTAAATTCATCAGAGGGGTCAAATAAATTCCAATTGACTTCAAAATTGAACCACTTATTAATTAGAGACTCTTGAATCTCCCTGTCCAATTAAATTTACATTTTATTGACCTTTTGTTCATCAAACTTATCATAATGTATTTGAAATAAAATGCATTATCCTTTATATTCATTTAGTCAATAAAAAAAGAAAATTAGCGCACATATTTCATTTTCTCTGTCTTTATTTCATATTTCAAATATATCCAACATTTGGGTAACTTGCATCATTATTTAGGTTTTGACATTAAAAGATTGAAAATTTTGCACTAAAGACCCTAAACTTATTTTTTTTACAAATGTTGAATGTTACACTGGCATAGACAAACGACCATCTCACTAGGTGAAATGGAAATTTGGGTAGCAAGACATGCATCTCAAGTGTTAAGACAGCCGTTTGGGTTGTCAGGTTGACAGAGTTTAAATTGGCTAAGTTCTTCCCTTGAACCAATCGATTCAATATGATTGAACTGACTAACTCATCTCGACTCACCAGACAGGCATCTCACTTGGGTCAGATGGCTTGGTTGGTACGAACAAAGGTTCTGGATATTTCACAAATAATTTCGATTGTATAAATTAGGAGTACAAGTAAATTAATATGTGATATTAATTGGAATTGAAATGGCTAAATTTGTATCGAATTGGGAAACTGCCAAACAGCCATTTGGCAGTGTGAGATGACCCTCTCACACACCATATGACCATCTGGGTGTGTCAGATGATCGTTTGGTGTCTCACAGGTTGCAAAATTTCGAGTTCTTTTGGTTATTTTCACTCCCGCACAATTCGGTAGAGACTAGGAACCCAGACCCTAACCTCACCTATAAAAGGAGGGGTATTGGGGGCTTCCAAGGATACAACACAGATAGATGAGAATCATTTCCTCTGACAATTTTTGTCCTCTCTGGTTGTGGTATTTGAGAGATCCCATGCAAGTCCTACCCGACTACGGAGGGATCGCTACGGGAGAGAACAACCGATCGTTGTTGTTGTAGAAGAGTAGGTTGGTGACTAGTACACCAACAGGAGAGACAACTCCTTCTTGTTCGTTCTTGTTGAACAACATGAGTTCTAGTTGGTCCATGTGGACTAGTCTAGAGGGAGGAGTCCTTTGGCTGTTGCTCAGAGAGCAAAGTCAACCTGTAGTCTGTGGCAAAACCACAAGAGTCGTTGAGAGGTTGAGAAGAAAACTGTTCATGGTCGAGACTAGGAGCTTCACTGCCACTGTCCAACTACAACTAATCACCAGTTGCAAAGAAGTTTTGTCACTAGACTTTCTACAGGACTAGGTATAACTCTCTAAAGCTATCCTTCCTATTTCATAGTATTTGATGCAATCTTATTGTTATGGGAATACAGATAGATAAAAAATTTATTTCCACGGCTATACTTTGTGCCCGTATTTCCCAACAAATAGTACCTCCTAATATTTAGTGATGACTCAATAGATATATTAGATTGTATTTAATGAAATACAAGTCTAAATATCTTAAAGTGTTCAAGGAGAGCATGAATGAAGTACATAACCAACTTGGTATAAATGTTAAAACACTTCGATATGTTTGATGTGGAAATATTTTAATCAAGAGTTTGAGGATCTTCTGGGAGACTATGATAGTGTATCACAATAAACTCTATTTGAAAAATAATGATGTATTAGAAGTAAGGAATCACACCTTGTTAGTCTTGGTGTGATCATCAATAAATCTAGTTGATCTTCCAATTTCCTTGTGGAACATGTTTTATACTAAATAATGTATTTTCTAAAATGGTTCAAAAAAGATATGATGTGGGAGGTGTGTAGATGTAACATCCCAGGATTTGAGGCCTTGGATAAGTTGATTTTAAAAGGAATGATTGGACTACGCATATCACCAAGGTGCACCTCCTTTTCCGGGAGCCCATCACTAAGAACTCCATAGTTAAGCATGCTCAGCTTGGAGTAGTACTGGGATGGGTGACCTATCGGAAAGTTGTTACTGGCATGCGCATGAGTGAGGATAAAGCGCACAGTTAAGGCTAGTGGTGGTCTGTGGGGCCATTTTTCATTCCTAAAACTCTACTAGAGCCTTAGGAAGTCGGCCCGGGCATTACAAATGGTATCAGAGCCATAACCCCTCTAGTAGGTGGGGCCCACATGGGCATGGCATGCCAGTCTTGAGCTGTGTGGTCCAGGCATGTAGGAAAGGGTTTTCCATGGTTGACGTAGCCACCATTGCACTGGTATTCCGTGATCAGGAGCTGGGTGTCCATGGGCCATTATGGGTCTGCACTGAAATGGGGTCAGATTATGAGGCCATATAGTTGAACCTTGACGAGGACGTCAAGAGTCTAAGTGGGGGAGATTGTAACATCCCAGGATTTGAGGCCTTGGATAAGTTGATCTTAAAAGGAATGATTGGACTACCCATATCACCAAGGTGCACCTCCTTTTCTGAGAGCCCATCACTAAGAACTCCATAGTTAAGTGTGCTCAGCTTGGAGTAGTACTGGGATGGGTGACCTGTCAGGAATTTAAACTACATTGGTTAAACATTTTCTTAATTGGGACATAAATAGACCGGTTCATTTAGTGAACTAACCGGTTCAAGATCTGAAATGATCAGTTTAACTTGTGAATCGCCTGGTTCAATGATCAATATGATTGGATCAAAGATTGATGCTGACATCATATTCTGCATTAATTGAATGTTGAAATCCAATGTAATTAAGAATAGAAAAGCAAGTGAACCGACCAATTCAAGTGTTGAATTAATCATTTCACATGTGAACCAACTAGTTCAGTAGTGAACTAACCAGTTCAACGTTTGTATATTCTAGAAAGTTCATGAAATTCCATATCTTGGACTCCCAAATTATCTAAAAACCCTGACCCTAGTCATCTAATATAAAGGGGCGGTGGATTCTAGGATTTTAGAGACACAACAATAGGTTCTGACAATTGTTGTCCTCCTACAATTGTGGTAATTTGAGAACCTAAGCAATTCCTACCCATAAAAGGGAGAGGCAACACGTGAGAGTGAATCAACCCTATCATGTTGAAATTCGAAGGGACAAATCCTTCCTATTGACTCTAGTGGCACAATGTGGAGTTCCTGATGGTCCACGTGGACTATGTAGAAGTGTGGAGGCCGTCACCACCACACTAGAAGTAAAATAACCACCACCATCTGTGGTGCTGCACCAGGTGGTTGTTTCCGTCAAATGTTCATGTGTGTCTTACGAAGAGTGTACACCACTATGTAAGATTTATCATTGGACTTGCTCCAACATCAGGTATATCTCTTGCCATCTTCTTTTCTAGATACATCATTGTCGACGGGATCTACTGATTAGGGAATCTGACACTATTTTTTGTTTCTACTACCTTATCAGTTGTCACCATTTCCCAACAAAGACATCTTTCGATGATCTATATAGGTTAAGTGGGAACTTATTATTAACTTATTTAGTAAAGATGGTTTGTATTATTGAATATATTCAATTTCTTATTTTTGTTATTAGTTTGATAAACTTACCCTACATACTAGAAGACTCTATAGTGGTGTTTGTATTATATTGGGTATTCATTTTTACTATTGTACTTGTTCTATTACTTAGTCTTGTATAGCTTGGTGACATAATTAACTAAAAAACTACAAACATATAATTCAATGGAAATTTTTTAAAAATGATAGAATTCTTTGTTCGTAGTGTTTCAAATATAACAGAAGGAATTGTCTAGCAATAAACAAAATTTAAACCTAGTTTTCACAAGTAAGGTAAATAAAACTCAAATAAAGGGAAGTAACATTCAAAGTCTTACAAATTCACCATAGTTCTTCATATAATATGATTTGAAATTTTATTCTTAGCATTGACTTGTGCATTTGAGAGTACAAAAAATATTATGTATTTCACATTCAACTACCAACTAAGAAGATCTTAATGGTAATAATATGTTTTTATTAATCATGACGTCGTATCCCCAAATATCATTGAGGAATTATTTTAGGAAGAACTCTTATCAGTGGTTCTTCAACCATAATTATACTTCTCACAAACTTAAACACAATTATGAAATGTAGGATAATTGAACACCCTATGTATGGTCTCATGATTTAGATTGGCAAGACAGTTCTAGTTCAGCCCTGCCTCAGAGAGATTCCCTGAAGTAAGAAAATGACATCCAAAGATGATAAATTAAATAAACCTTTAGAGAATTGAAAATGTCACAAAAACTATGATAAGTTGCTTAATGAATAACATATTTACCATATAATCATACTTATGTTGTCCCTATACTATCTCATGTTATGTTATTCTACATAATATCATTAATCACTACGTGATATCCACATCAGAAGCATAAGCTACATCTTGCGAAGACTCAATTTACTAGCTTTGACATTTTTCACTAAATTATATAATTTTTACAATTGTATTTACAAAATGACAAAATGAATCATATATAATAGTTTGTAAATCCTAAAAATCCATTACTAAATTCATCAATTATTTATTTTTTGAAAAGATTCAATTTTTATTCAATTTTCCATGAATATTTTGTTAACATAAAAGATGTTTCGAAATTTTATCACACATTTTATCAACCACATGTTTCATGATTCAACTAATTTCAATACAAGATGATTAAGGTGAATTTGATAGAGAAGTAATTTATTTTGATTGAGCCATTTCTCACTTGAATATTAAATTAGATTAATCTTATCAAAGACTCGGGATTTAATGAGTCAAAATCTTAAAAGGAATACAAAACAAGATAACAAGAAAGGGGGAAATTAAGATTATGATATATATTTACATATGTGTATATACTTGTGAAAAGTAGGTTTAAATTTTGTTTATTGCTAGACAATTCCTTCTGTTATATTTGAAACACTACGAACAAAGAATTCTATCATTTTTAAACAATTTCCATTGAATTTGTAAGACTCTGAATGTTACTTCCCTTTATTTGAGTTTTATTTACCTTACTACATGATTATTAAGTTTAATATGGATGTGTTATACATAATATACAAACAAAATTAATCTTATGTGATAATTCGTACATAAGTATTAAATTATGGAATTACCGTAAGCTAAAATTTCAATTCCAACAAAATTTTCAAGTTGTGGACTTCGTGCATCACTAGATTTGACCATATCATTTGATGTTTAATTGGTTTCTAGGATATTGATATGTGGATTTATACAAGGAGTGGGACTCGAGAGGGGATCTATTCCACACTAAATTTTGAGGTAGAAACACATCTAATACAAACATACTAACAAGAATGTTAGAATAGGTGTAATTTTTTTATTTCTCTAATGATGGTATACAAGAATAACCAAAGTATAGCAGTAGAATAATATCTTATGACTATATTCAATTCATCAAGGTTACATAACATTATTCCACTTGGGGTTTACACAAAAGAATCAACATCAGGATGTAGACTGAGGGATATCTAAACTATCACAAATATATCTCCCTGGGAGTCATCTCCATAAGCTAGGTCCACGTCTACTTGTCATGTCCACCATGTCCTACCCTAGGGGTTGGAAGCATACCCAAGAAGAGAACACAAACTAGATATTGTCAGCATAAAAGAAGGCATTTGCATGTGAATAGGTAATTGAACAACATAAGGAAAAAGGAAATCAAATATAACAAGGATTACCATAGAAGAGGAAAAGTACTATCTAAGTGGATATAAAAAGAATATAAATTGTACAAGATGAAAATCAAGAAATACACTTGCCAATAATAAAACATAAGAGGTACCACAAAAACATGTATCATGAATTTAGGACACAAAGCCCATCACAATAATAATGAACTTGCATGCATGTGAGGTAAGCATAGCACTAGAATAATATAAAGTTAGTGGCTCTTAGGGCACATAACCCATAACCTAATAGAAAATAGTGTGCTGCCAGACTCCTAAAAATATAATATCAGGTGGAAAGGCATGCCCTGGGAGAAAAGGGACATCCATATATATAAAATAAGAGTGAAAAGGTGCACTCAACAGGGAATGAAACCCAAGAAAACCAAAACATCACATTACTCTAGGGCTACTGAATCACAAAGCATGAATAAATCTGGAGGTAAGTGAAAGTTAAGTCATATAGTAGAATTAATGAGATTCCCATCACACAAATGATAAATATGAAGCATACACCACATAAGTGGGTAAAATAGTTCATATCCACGATTAGGGTTCATCATGAAGTATAGTGAAATTTAGAGTCAATAAGAATATCTGACAAAATATTCATATCATCAAACTCACATGAGTCAACATCTGAGAAGAGAGAGACACAAGTGCATGCTCATTACCATGTTAAATCATAAAACATGAATTTATTTATACTTAATGTGACACATCACAGTTGAATCAATGATCCAATAATTAGGATATCTACATAAAAATAGGAAATCATATCAATCGAGAAAGATATTCAACATAAACACCAACATTGTCAATTCAAGTAAATTTACAGTCATCTTTCATGCAAGAGTAATCAATAAAACATAGATGAGATCCATTTGAAGTTAGGTTCCACAAACATCTTAAAGATACTGATTTAATTGTGTAATGTAGCATGAATCATCATTAAATACATAGTTACATATATACATTTTTAACACAATCATACAATTCATCACGATGTAATTAATTTTCATCACAATTCACTATAATTTTTATTAATTTCATCAAAATAGCATGCCTAATTATCTCCATATCCCTTCCCCCTATCCTCCTTTCTCATCTCCTTTCCTTTCCCTACCACAGTATGATTTTTTTCTCAAATATGAGAAAAGATCGTACTAGGGCAGGGGAAGGAGAGGAGAGGATGAAGGAGGAAAGGGGAAATAAAGATGGAGACAGAGGAGGGAATAGAAGAAGAAGGAGAGGATACCTATGGTAGCATAGGAGGAAGAGGAGGAGCGGTCGACAATAGTGGAGGAGGATGAATAGGTGTCACCGGGAGAGGAGGAATATTAGGAGGGGAGTTGCGTCGAAGGCCACCAGCGGCGGAGGTGAGAAAACCACCACCAATAGCATCGAGGGCCAATAGAACCACCACCATCACCAGTGTCGAGAGCTGATGGAAATGATAGAGCCATTTGTCAGAGCACCTTTTATAGAGAAATGCAGGTAGGGGAAAGAGGGGTGAAAGGGGTTCTCACAGGGTTAAGTCAACCATATACTGTCAGTTTTTAGAAAACAATTTACTATAGGATTTAGGTCGTCGACTGAAGACGAATAACCGTCGGCAAAAACAAAAAAATTATTAACTGTTATAAAAAATATACCGACGTTGAATTTTGATTCTTAACACAACTTTTGTCGATGGTTATGGTTATTAAAACCGACAAGAAAACTCAAGTGGGGGCAGGAAAAAATATGGTCATAGATGATGGAATTAGGGTTTAGAAACACTAAAATCAAATGCTACTCAAAAAATCCTTTCCAACGACTATTTTTGCATAATTTTTTGACATCGTAGGGATTTGCTACGATTTTGTGAGTTATTGGCCATTCAAAATTTAGTAAACCTTTTGTGTGACATTTATTTAATTGAAAATTAACCCAATGTAAACAAAATGATGTAAAAGGTCAAGTAGTATGTTACATATGATTAAACTTATGAGGGCCAAACAGACATTAAGCCATAGCCACCAATTGTACGTTAGAAAAATAAAACAAATATCGAGTTCCCATATTTCCCTTGTATTGTTAATATCTTGATTTAGTCCACAGTGGAAGCAAGGTAAACATCATCCCCTAGATCATCCTCTTCACTCCAACACGAGGAGCATCCAGGGGCACCCAGGTCTCTGACAAAGGTTGAGATCAGTGACTGCTTGCAAGAAATAGGAGTCATTACAAGCTCATCCAATTTGTGGAACACCGAGAAAGCCAAGTGTGCTATTGTGGGTGTGAAAGGACCTTTATGGTTCTAGAAACCGATCACCAGAGCAAGGGAAAAAGGGGAACATGTTGAAACCTAGAGTTATGTCACTCAAGCAAGAAAACTTCAACTAAGCCTTGCAAAACATTCGCAGATGCCTAAATACCTCGTATGATGCATCGTGATGGTCAATTGAGTGATGCATCATCATGCAAGTGAACACCGACGATGGACCAAACAACAGCTACAAGTTGTCGTGATCAAGGCAATCATGAGATGAACAAGAAAAAGGGAATCTAGAGGTGCTTACTTGGTGTTTAATTGCATCCACGATGACGACGATGGCTGCAAACGAGAGATGACCTCTAGAGATGTAAAGCAAATAGGTTGGAGAGGCTCGAGATACTATGGGTGAAATCAGAAGGATAGATGTGTCTATCTTAGCCTGGCGGCTATTTTGGTCCCCTAATATATCAGTCTGTTTGTTGATAACATCATTTGTAAATCTAGGTGGGAGGAGGAGTCCAAGCCCTAAAGGGCGTTTCTTTGATATGGCATGAAAGCTACCCAAATTAGGGGTCCTTAGGATTCAGTGAAGATTGCGATTACAATGGCTTAGAAATATTGGAGAGGGGGATATTGTGGAGATAGATTCGAGTCATAGAAGATAGCATTGGTATGTAGAATCTAGTTTGGACAAGACTCGAGGTGGAAGATGGTCTAATGATCGTCAGATCCGCATCTAAGCGTCGGAAAACAAGTCAGATATGTAAAGGGTGTGTGACTTAAAAACTATAGGCAAAATTAGAAATATTTGGCGTGAGATGGAAATAAGAGGCGAATTATATGAAATCAAATTGATTTATTCAATTGATAGGTTATTTAGGATTAAAACTATACTAAAACTTTCTAAATTCATTAGAGGGGTCAAATAAAGTCCAATTGAATTCAAAATTGGACCAATTGTTAATTAGAGAGTCTTGAATCTCCATATTCAATTAGATTTACATATTATTGACCTTTTTTTCATCAAACTCACATATGTTATTATCATATGTATATGAAATAAAAAGAATTATCCTTTATATTCATTTAGACAATAAAAAAAGGAAAGTTAGGGGACATGTTTCTTTTTCTCTCTCTTTATTTCATATTTCAAATAAGGTATCCAATATTTTGGTAACATGCATCATTGTTTAGGTTTTGACATTAAAAGTTGAAAATTTTGCACAAAACACCCTAAACTTGTTTGATTTACAAATTTGGGATGTTACAATTCTACCCATGTTAAATAAATTTCGTCCTCAAAATTTTCTTAGACTACTACACACCTTAGGGTTTCAGTTATCTCTTCTTAAGTTTCATAACTTTTCTTAAAATCATATATTCAACATTTAGCATCACAATATATGAATTAAAGGTTACCTTGATCATCATTTTCTAAGTCCATGGCAAAAACCCTAGTTTACCTCTTAGGTGGAGGATCCCAATTTCTATTTTGATTCGGGGTTGCATCCTACTTTAGCAGCTTTGGGCAACTCAACTTGAGGTGTCCATTCTCTCTATAGTAGAAGCATGCTCATGCACCATATCTACATGGACTTGCATGTTTCTTCTTGCATGTTGAGCATAAGGGTTTCTCAACTTCTACAACAGGCTCATGTTCCTTTCTCTTATGGTTATTGGGAGGTTGAGGTTGATATTGTTTGTTCTTCTAAGGAGATTCCTTCTTGTAGAACCTTTCGAGGTGGTATTCTAGCTCTAGGGCTACATCCAAAGTAGTTTAAAGGGTCATGTGGCCTCTTCCTGATAGGGTGAAGCTTAGATCAGGCTTGTATCCTCAGATGAACTTCTTTGTCCTATGTCGCTCATCATAATCATAACCATACTTCTACAGGATCTTGAACTTCATGGCATATTGGGTCACTGTCATGTCACCCAACTGATCTAGATTGGCAAACTCTAGTTCCTTCTTCTCTATCATAGCTTTAGACACATAGTACTCCTAGAAGGCTTCAACAAAACCTTCCCATGTGAGTGCATGTGCATCGACTACCCTTGAGTTGAGGAAGTTCTCCAATCATGTACATGCTGCTCCATTCAGCATGTAGGTTGCAAAGCAAACCCTAGACTGTTATGGAAAGTCTAGGTCATAAAAATAATGTTCCATGCTTCTAATCCATTCTTATCCCTTGGTGACGACATCATCTTCTCCTTCTTCAACAAAGGAGTCAGGCATGGTCTTCAAGAAGTCCAATAAAGTCAACTCGTGGTATTTGGGTTGATGTTCTCCTGGTCCTATGGCATTATTGAGCACTCAGACTAAGTCCTCCAAGGTTTCACTCGGGTTCCTTCTTGGTCCACTTCCCTTATTAGACCAGCTAGCACCATCATCCCTATCCTTTCCCTTGTCGATTTTCTTACGAGTCATCTAGAAAAACAAGGTATATCTAGGGATAGAACATGTGAATCTTTATCTTAGCAGCCATCTACTCATTGCTCTGATACCATATTGTAACACCCCTCTAAGCACATATATATATTTGTTATGGTCAGTCTAAAATGTGTGTTACTAAAACCAAAACTTGAGGTACAAATAGTGCCCCTAAAAGAAATCTAATCCTTGATACTCCAAAACAGCAGGGTATCAAGGTACACAAGACATCACACATGGGCACATACAAAGAGAAAACCCTCCATACAACTCATACAATAAAAGACATCACAGAGGAAGGGCCTAGCCCCCATTGACACTAAGAATATCCAAAAATATGAGGAACACAGCTCCACCAGCATCCTGTCTCTGAAAGTAAAGGAAGCACAGAAGATAGCCCCCTGCATACGCCCATGGTTGCAGAACATCTCCAGAATAGAACAATTCCAGCAAAAAATAACTCAAGAGAGCCTATGACAAACCATACTAGATCTAATCCACCATTGATCAACCAGGAAAGAAAGACTCATACTGAAGGCCAAGTGAACTCCCCTTCTCTGCAATAACGATCACCCACAAAAATGGAAGAAGGATTCAGTCAGAACTCCTTTCTTCATCATAGCCTCCATGTCTCATCCTGTAAGAAAGGAACGAGAATGTAGAAACTGGGACAGCTCCTACCAAAACCATCTCGCTAAGAAGAGTCTCCCACCTCTCCTCCCTTTGCCTTAGGCTTCTTCCTTTTCTGCTTCTGCCTTGGACTACCATTGACCTTGAAGTCCACCAAAGGATCTGGTTCAAGGTCGCAGGAGAAGCAAGACTCCTCATCAGTATCCTTGTTCACTGTCTTGGAGTATTCCAGGTGGAACCCTGATGCTAGCATCAGGTTCTTGGCTTCTTGCAAGGAGATATTCATGTTGGCCAGGGACAATTCCCAGCCTAGATTCAGACCTTCCATCGTCTCCAAGTAAGAAGAACAAATCATCTTCGGTTCTTGGAAGCATGGAGGACCCTTGAAAGTTACAACATTTCTCTCAACCTACGCAGTTGTCGCCTTTGTGACACTAGGACCAGACCCCACGACAAGGTTCTTCCCCTTAGCCATATGTCGAACACCTTCAGCGTTGTTGGCTTTCCCAGCATGTTGCTGTAGCTCTTTGAATTCTGGTCTACGCCCAGCTATCAAAGGGTAAGAGGACTTCCTGTGGCCGAAATAACAACACCTAGAGCACAAGGTAGGCCTCGATATAAACTCAAGTTTAAGCATCCTTGGAGCTCCATCCATCTCCACAGTGACTTCCTGGGGGAAGCCGACATCTGCTTGAAGATCCATGCAGACCAGTGCCTCCTTGAGGCAGTTAACAGTGAGCGATGAATCATCAAGATCAATCGGCCTCCCAATCAAGCTAGAGATCCCATTCAAGTTGTTCATCATCCAGGGAAGACTGGGATTATCAATCTTGACCCAGACCGAAAGCTTGTAGAAAGACAGAGGCTCGAGGATGATTCCAGGCTCCCATGGATGGACGATGACTAGATCTCCATCTAACATCCATGGTGCTTCATCCAACAACCTCTCCCTCTCTTTAGCAGTTAGAAGTTTGATGATGAATCCTTTTGGATCCTCCACCACTATCTGGAACTCACCGCTCGGCCTCCAATGCCGCTTGATCCAGCCATGGAACTAGCTCTTGAAAGGCTTCCTCGTTGGGAAGCGAATCGAGATGAACTCACTCCAGGACGGCGCTACCACAACTTTGCTCGAGATGACGAAGAGCTTTGACACGTTGTTGATGGTCGACTCTATGAGCTCCATGACTTCGGGGATGAAGCACTCTCGCCCAGGGCGGCTAGTGTGCACCCAATCGGACTCTGACGACAAAGCCTTTTCCCATCTGTCCTTGGACGGTGCTTGCGTTGAGGAAGATGAATTAGGGATCATGGATGTGGGCGATGAAGAACAGATCGAGGGCCCTCGATTCTATGGGATTTGGGAGTTCTCCTCTCCGTCGACCACTTGTGAGCCCATCGGAGGGGACGACGCAAATTCCGACCCTTGAGAACCGCCACCATCACCTGCTCCATCGAGATCCCAGGAAAATCGCCCTCTACGGCGCCCTCTCCCTCGCCCTCCTCACCCGCGATCCATCCCCCAATCATATATATATATATATATATATATATATATATATATATATATATATATATATGGGCCCATCTTTATTGCCCGCGCGGGTAGCTACCCGCCCACCCTTCCGACCATTTGTTTTTCAAAAAAAAAAATTTCACAATTGTAGAGGACTATTTTTTCTAGCTCTCCAAAAAATTTTAGCCAAAAATAATATCATTTGTCCCTCCAAAATAAAAAAACCCGTCCTTATATATATCTGCTGTATATTTTGTACAGAGTTACTTTTTTGGCCAGCAGAGTTACTTTTTTGGCCACCATAGTTACTTTTTTGACAGCACAGTTACTTTTTTGGCCAGGAGAGTTACTTTTTCGGCTGTCGGGTAGCGAAAATCCAGGTTACCCGCATGGGCAACGAATGAACACCCTATATATATATATATATATATATATATATATATATATATATATATATATATATATATATATATATATATATATATATATATATATATATAGAAGCAAACCTTAATTTAGTCTCCCTGATCCTCAGTCACTCCTATGTTCCTAAAATTATATGATTTATATTAACTTTCATCATTAATACATCCTAAACCCTAATTTGATTCTCTTAAGGAAAACATGGTCAGAGATGGAGTTATGGTTCAGAAACACTAAAGACAACTTCTACTAAGAAAATCCTTTCCAACAACTATTTTTGCATAATTTTCTGACGTCGAAGGGATTTTTTACGATTTTGTGAGTTACTGGCCAATCAGAATTTAGTAAACCTTATGTGTGACATTTATTTGAATGAAAATTAACCCAATGTAAATGAAATGACAGAAAAGGTCAAGTCGTACATTACATCTGATTAAACTTACAAGGGTCAAACAAACATTAAGCCATAACCACCAATTGTATGTTATAAAAACAAAACAAATATTGAGTTCCTATATTGCCCTTGTATTGTTAATATCTTGATTTAGTCCACAGGGGTAGTGGGGTAAACATCATACTATAGATCATCCTCTTTGCTTTAACGTGAGGAGCATCCTCAGGCATCCAAGTTTCTGACCAAGGTTGAGAGCAGCGACTCTTGCAAGAAATAAGAGCCATCACTAGCTCATCCAATTTGTGGAACACCAAAAAAGCCAAGCGTGCTATCGTTGGCGTGAAAGGACCTTTGTGGTTCTAGAAACTAGTCACCGAAAAAAGGGAAATAGGGGAACATGTTGAAACCTGAATCCGTGACACCCAAGCAAGAAAACTTCAACGGAGGATTATAAAATGTTTACGGACACCTAGACACCTCGTCTGATGCATTGTGATGGTCGGTTGAGCGCTACATCATTGTGGCGGTGAATGTCGATGATGGACAAAACGGAGGCTGTAGGTTGTGGCGATCAAGGCAGTTGCGAGACAAATAGGAAAAAGGCAAACAATTGTAGAAGTTAAGAGGTGCTTACTTGGCATTTAATTGCATTCACTATGATGACGAGGATAGAAGATAAGAGATGATTGTCGAAGATGTAAAGAAAATAGGATGGAGATGCTCGGGATACCGTGGGTGAAATTGGAAAGATAGATGCATCTATCTGAGCATGGTGGCCATTTTGGGCCCCTAATATGTAGAGAGGGTGTTGATATCATCGTCTATAAGTTTGGGTGGGAGGAGGAGTCTGGCCCTAAATGGCATTTCTTTGATAGGGCACGAACTACACAAATCAGGGGTTCTTAGGCTGGGTGAAGATTGTAATTAATGTAGAAACATTGGAGACGGGGACACTCTTGAGTGAGATCTGAGTCAGGGAAAATGGCACTGGTCTGTAGAGTCAGTTTAGATAGGACTCGAGGTGAAATACGGTCTAACGATCGTCAAATCTGCATCCATGGGTCGGATAACGAGCTGGATATGTAAAAGACATGTCACTTAGAAACTGTAGGCAAAATTAGAAATATTTTGCGTGATATTAAAATAAGAGGCAAATCATATGAAACCAAATTGATTTATTCAATTAATAGGTTATTTAGGATTAAAACTATATTGAAATTTTCTAAATTCATCAGAGGGGTCAAATAAATTCCAATTGACTTCAAAATTGAACCACTTATTAATTAGAGACTCTTGAATCTCCCTGTCCAATTAAATTTACATTTTATTGACCTTTTGTTCATCAAACTTATCATAATGTATTTGAAATAAAATGCATTATCCTTTATATTCATTTAGTCAATAAAAAAAGAAAATTAGCGCACATATTTCATTTTCTCTGTCTTTATTTCATATTTCAAATATATCCAACATTTGGGTAACTTGCATCATTATTTAGGTTTTGACATTAAAAGATTGAAAATTTTGCACTAAAGACCCTAAACTTATTTTTTTTACAAATGTTGAATGTTACACTGGCATAGACAAACGACCATCTCACTAGGTGAAATGGAAATTTGGGTAGCAAGACATGCATCTCAAGTGTTAAGACAGCCGTTTGGGTTGTCAGGTTGACAGAGTTTAAATTGGCTAAGTTCTTCCCTTGAACCAATCGATTCAATATGATTGAACTGACTAACTCATCTTGACTCACCAGACAGGCATCTCACTTGGGTCAGATGGCTTGGTTGGTACGAACAAAGGTTCTGGATATTTCACAAATAATTTCGATTGTATAAATTAGGAGTACAAGTAAATTAATATGTGATATTAATTGGAATTGAAATGGCTAAATTTGTATCGAATTGGGAAACTGCCAAACAGCCATTTGGCAGTGTGAGATGACCCTCTCACACACCATATGACCATCTGGGTGTGTCAGATGATCGTTTGGTGTCTCACAGGTTGCAAAATTTCGAGTTCTTTTGGTTATTTTCACTCCCGCACAATTCGGTAGAGACTAGGAACCCAGACCCTAACCTCACCTATAAAAGGAGGGGTATTGGGGGCTTCCAAGGATACAACACAGATAGATGAGAATCATTTCCTCTGACAATTTTTGTCCTCTCTGGTTGTGGTATTTGAGAGATCCCATGCAAGTCCTACCCGACTACGGAGGGATCGCTACGGGAGAGAACAACCGATCGTTGTTGTTGTAGAAGAGTAGGTTGGTGACTAGTACACCAACAGGAGAGACAACTCCTTCTTGTTCGTTCTTGTTGAACAACATGAGTTCTAGTTGGTCCATGTGGACTAGTCTAGAGGGAGGAGTCCTTTGGCTGTTGCTCAGAGAGCAAAGTCAACCTGTAGTCTGTGGCAAAACCACAAGAGTCGTTGAGAGGTTGAGAAGAAAACTGTTCATGGTCGAGACTAGGAGCTTCACTGCCACTGTCCAACTACAACTAATCACCAGTTGCAAAGAAGTTTTGTCACTAGACTTTCTACAGGACTAGGTATAACTCTCTAAAGCTATCCTTCCTATTTCATAGTATTTGATGCAATCTTATTGTTATGGGAATACAGATAGATAAAAAATTTATTTCCACGGCTATACTTTGTGCCCGTATTTCCCAACAAATAGTACCTCCTAATATTTAGTGATGACTCAATAGATATATTAGATTGTATTTAATGAAATACAAGTCTAAATATCTTAAAGTGTTCAAGGAGAGCATGAATGAAGTACATAACCAACTTGGTATAAATGTTAAAACACTTCGATATGTTTGATGTGGAAATATTTTAATCAAGAGTTTGAGGATCTTCTGGGAGACTATGATAGTGTATCACAATAAACTCTATTTGAAAAATAATGATGTATTAGAAGTAAGGAATCACACCTTGTTAGCCTTGGTGTGATCATCAATAAATCTAGTTGATCTTCCAATTTCCTTGTGGAACATGTTTTATACTAAATAATGTATTTTCTAAAATGGTTCAAAAAAGATATGATGTGGGAGGTGTGTAGATGTAACATCCCAGGATTTGAGGCCTTGGATAAGTTGATTTTAAAAGGAATGATTGGACTACGCATATCACCAAGGTGCACCTCCTTTTCCGGGAGCCCATCACTAAGAACTCCATAGTTAAGCATGCTCAGCTTGGAGTAGTACTGGGATGGGTGACCTATCGGAAAGTTGTTACTGGCATGCGCGTGAGTGAGGATAAAGCGCACAGTTAAGGCTAGTGGTGGTCTGTGGGGCCATTTTTCATTCCTAAAACTCTACTAGAGCCTTAGGAAGTCGGCCCGGGCATTACAAATGGTATCAGAGCCATAACCCCTCTAGTAGGTGGGGCCCACATGGGCATGGCATGCCAGTCTTGAGCTGTGTGGTCCAGGCATGTAGGAAAGGGTTTTCCATGGTTGACGTAGCCACCATTGCACTGGTATTCCGTGATCAGGAGCTGGGTGTCCATGGGCCATTATGGGTCTGCACTGAAATGGGGTCAGATTATGAGGCCATATAGTTGAACCTTGACGAGGACGTCAAGAGTCTAAGTGGGGGAGATTGTAACATCCCAGGATTTGAGGCCTTGGATAAGTTGATCTTAAAAGGAATGATTGGACTACCCATATCACCAAGGTGCACCTCCTTTTCTGAGAGCCCATCACTAAGAACTCCATAGTTAAGCGTGCTCAGCTTGGAGTAGTACTGGGATGGGTGACCTGTCAGGAATTTAAACTACATTGGTTAAACATTTTCTTAATTGGGACATAAATAGACCGGTTCATTTAGTGAACTAACCGGTTCAAGATCTGAAATGATCAGTTTAACTTGTGAATCGCCCGGTTCAATGATCAATATGATTGGATCAAAGATTGATGCTGACATCATATTCTGCATTAATTGAATGTTGAAATCCAATGTAATTAAGAATAGAAAAGCAAGTGAACCGACCAATTCAAGTGTTGAATTAATCATTTCACATGTGAACCAACTAGTTCAGTAGTGAACTAACCAGTTCAACGTTTGTATATTCTAGAAAGTTCATGAAATTCCATATCTTGGACTCCCAAATTATCTAAAAACCCTGACCCTAGTCATCTAATATAAAGGGGCGGTGGATTCTAGGATTTTAGAGACACAACAATAGGTTCTGACAATTGTTGTCCTCCTACAATTGTGGTAATTTGAGAACCTAAGCAATTCCTACCCATAAAAGGGAGAGGCAACACGTGAGAGTGAATCAACCCTATCATGTTGAAATTCGAAGGGACAAATCCTTCCTATTGACTCTAGTGGCACAATGTGGAGTTCCTGATGGTCCACGTGGACTATGTAGAAGTGTGGAGGCCGTCACCACCACACTAGAAGTAAAATAACCACCACCATCTGTGGTGCTGCACCAGGTGGTTGTTTTCGTCAAATGTTCATGTGTGTCTTACGAAGAGTGTACACCACTATGCAAGATTTATCATTGGACTTGCTCCAACATCAGGTATATCTCTTGCCATCTTCTTTTCTAGATACATCATTGTCGATGGGATCTACTGATTAGGGAATCTGACACTATTTTTTGTTTCTACTACCTTATCAGTTGTCACCATTTCCCAACAAAGACATCTTTCGATGATCTATATAGGTTAAGTGGGAACTTATTATTAACCTATTTAGTAAAGATGGTTTGTATTATTGAATATATTCAATTTCTTATTTTTGTTATTAGTTTGATAAACTTACCCTACATACTAGAAGACTCTATAGTGGTGTTTGTATTATATTGGGTATTCATTTTTACTATTGTACTTGTTCTATTACTTAGTCTTGTATAGCTTGGTGACATAATTAACTAAAAAACTACAAACATATAATTCAATGGAAATTTTTTAAAAATGATAGAATTCTTTGTTCGTAGTGTTTCAAATATAACAGAAGGAATTGTCTAGCAATAAACAAAATTTAAACCTAGTTTTCACAAGTAAGGTAAATAAAACTCAAATAAAGGGAAGTAACATTCAAAGTCTTACAAATTCACCATAGTTCTTCATATAATATGATTTGAAATTTTATTCTTAGCATTGACTTGTGCATTTGAGAGTACAAAAAATATTATGTATTTCACATTCAACTACCAACTAAGAAGATCTTAATGGTAATAATATGTTTTTATTAATCATGACGTCGTATGCCCAAATATCATTGAGGAATTATTTTAGGAAGAACTCTTATCAGTGGTTCTTCAACCATAATTATACTTCTCACAAACTTAAACACAATTATGAAATGTAGGATAATTGAACACCCTATGTATGGTCTCATGATTTAGATTGGCAAGACAGTTCTAGTTCAGCCCTGCCTCAGAGAGATTCCCTGAAGTAAGAAAATGACATCCAAAGATGATAAATTAAATAAACCTTTAGAGAATTGAAAATGTCACAAAAACTATGATAAGTTGCTTAATGAATAACATATTTACCATATAATCATACTTATGTTGTCCCTATACTATCTCATGTTATGTTATTCTACATAATATCATTAATCACTACGTGATATCCACATCAGAAGCATAAGCTACATCTTGCGAAGACTCAATTTACTAGCTTTGACATTTTTCACTAAATTATATAATTTTTACAATTGTATTTACAAAATGACAAAATGAATCATATATAATAGTTTGTAAATCCTAAAAATCCATTACTAAATTCATCAATTATTTATTTTTTGAAAAGATTCAATTTTTATTCAATTTTCCATGAATATTTTGTTAACATAAAAGATGTTTCGAAAATTTATCACACATTTTATCAGCCACATGTTTCATGATTCAACTAATTTCAATACAAGATGATTAAGGTGAATTTGATAGAGAAGTAATTTATTTTGATTGAGCCATTTCTCACTTGAATATTAAATTAGATTAATCTTATCAAAGACTCGGGATTTAATGAGTCAAAATCTTAAAAGGAATACAAAACAAGATAACAAGAAAGGGGGAAATTAAGATTATGATATATATTTACATATGTGTATATACTTGTGATAAGTAGGTTTAAATTTTGTTTATTGCTAGACAATTCCTTCTGTTATATTTGAAACACTACGAACAAAGAATTCTATCATTTTTAAACAATTTCCATTGAATTTGTAAGACTCTGAATGTTACTTCCCTTTATTTGAGTTTTATTTACCTTACTACATGATTATTAAGTTTAATATGGATGTGTTATACATAATATACAAACAAAATTAATCTTATGTGATAATTCGTACATAAGTATTAAATTATGGAATTACCGTAAGCTAAAATTTCAATTCCAACAAAATTTTCAAGTTGTGGACTTCGTGCATCACTAGATTTGACCATATCATTTGATGTTCAATTGGTTTCTAGGATATTGATATGTGGATTTATACAAGGAGTGGGACTCGAGAGGGGATCTATTCCACACTAAATTTTGAGGTAGAAACACATCTAATACAAACATACTAACAAGAATGTTAGAATAGGTGTAATTTTTTTATTTCTCTAATGATGGTATACAAGAATAACCAAAGTATAGCAGCAGAATAATATCTTATGACTATATTCAATTCATCAAGGTTACATAACATTATTCCACTTGGGGTTTACACAAAAGAATCAACATCAGGATGTAGACTGAGGGATATCTAAACTATCACAAATATATCTCCCTGGGAGTCATCTCCATAAGCTAGGTCCACGTCTACTTGTCATGTCCACCATGTCCTACCCTAGGGGTTGGAAGCATACCCAAGAAGAGAACACAAACTAGATATTGTCAGCATAAAAGAAGGCATTTGCATGTGAACAGGTAATTGAACAACATAAGGAAAAAGGAAATCAAATATAACAAGGATTACCATAGAAGAGGAAAAGTACTATCTAAGTGGATATAAAAAGAATATAAATTGTACAAGATGAAAATCAAGAAATACACTTGCCAATAATAAAACATAAGAGGTACCACAAAAACATGTATCATGAATTTAGGACACAAAGCCCATCACAATAATAATGAACTTGCATGCATGTGAGGTAAGCATAGCACTAGAATAATATAAAGTTAGTGGCTCTTAGGGCACATAACCCATAACCTAATAGAAAATAGTGTGCTGCCAGACTCCTAAAAATATAATATCAGGTGGAAAGGCATGCCCTGGGAGAAAAGGGACATCCATATATATAAAATAAGAGTGAAAAGGTGCACTCAACAGGGAATGAAACCCAAGAAAACCAAAACATCACATTACTCTAGGGCTACTGAATCACAAAGCATGAATAAATCTAGAGGTAAGTGAAAGTTAAGTCATATAGTAGAATTAATGAGATTCCCATCACACAAATGATAAATATGAAGCATACACCACATAAGTGGGTAAAATAGTTCATATCCACGATTAGGGTTCATCATGAAGTATAGTGAAATTTAGAGTCAATAAGAATATCCGACAAAATATTCATATCATCAAACTCACATGAGTCAACATCTGAGAAGAGAGAGACACAAGTGCATGCTCATTACCATGTTAAATCATAAAACATGAATTTATTTATACTTAATGTGACACATCACAGTTGAATCAATGATCCAATAATTAGGATATCTACATAAAAATAGGAAATCATATCAATCGAGAAAGATATTCAACATAAACACCAACATTGTCAATTCAAGTAAATTTACAGTCATCTTTCATGCAAGAGTAATCAATAAAACATAGATGAGATCCATTTGAAGTTAGGTTCCACAAACATCTTAAAGATACCGATTTAATTGTGTAATGTAGCATGAATCATCATTAAATACATAGTTACATATATACATTTTTAACACAATCATACAATTCATCACGATGTAATTAATTTTCATCACAATTCACTATAATTTTTATTAATTTCATCAAAATAGCATGCCTAATTATCTCCATATCCCTTCCCCCTATCCTCCTTTCTCATCTCCTTTCCTTTCCCTACCACAGTATGATTTTTTTCTCAAATATGAGAAAAGATCGTACTAGGGCAGGGGAAGGAGAGGAGAGGATGAAGGAGGAAAGGGGAAATAAAGATGGAGACAGAGGAGGGAATAGAAGAAGAAGGAGAGGATACCTATGGTAGCATAGGAGGAAGAGGAGGAGCGGTCGACAATAGTGGAGGAGGATGAATAGGTGTCACCGGGAGAGGAGGAATATTAGGAGGGGAGTTGCGTCGAAGGCCACCAGCGGCGGAGGTGAGAAAACCACCACCAATAGCATCGAGGGCCAATAGAACCACCACCATCACCAGTGTCGAGAGCTGATGGAAATGATAGAGCCATTTGTCAGAGCACCTTTTATAGAGAAATGAAGGTAGGGGAAAGAGGGGGGAAAGGGGTTCTCACAGGGTTAAGTCAACCATATACTGTCAGTTTTTAGAAAAAAATTTACTATAGGATTTAGGTCGTCGACTGAAGATGAATAACCGTCGGCAAAAACAAAAAAATTATTAACTGTTATAAAAAATATACCGACGTTGAATTTTGATTCTTAACACAACTTTTGTCGATGGTTATGGTTATTAAAACCGACAAGAAAACTCAAGTGGGGGCAGGAAAAATTTCATGGGAAGCATGGATTGAACATCTTTCTCATTGGTTGTTGTGAAAAAAATTGACAAAAAACTCCAATTATTTCCCTCATGAGAGCCGGCGTGTGAACATCTTTATCCTGTTAGATATTTCTAAAAGAACCGATGATATATGGTTTTTTGAGGCAAATTAAATGCTCACAAAAATCTGTGCAAAATTTAATTTTTGTGGGTGATATATAGTGTCGGTTTCTTTGGAAAGTGACCGATGGGAAAAAAGGTGCAGCCCACATTTTCTCAATTGGTCAAACCATGTTGGTTGTCTACTTAAAACCACCGCTATAGATATTATTGTCCAGTTTACCTTGAAAAAAGAACTGACGCCATATGTCAAATATGTAGTAGCGAGGGTATTGTGTCCTAAAGGACCAAGAGAAAGAGTAAATATAGATTATTTTCTCAATATGAATAATGGGGAATGCAACATATCTCACATGAAGTCTATATATATATATATATATCCATGGTTAAAACCCTAATTCCATCTCGGTGCACAAGAAACATAATAAAGACATATATGAGATTAGGGTTAGGTTTACATTAACCCTAAGAATCGACTTTTATTTTTAATGAATTAGGTTACCAAAACCATTCCATCTTGTAGATTATGATTTTATAAGTTCATTGCATATTTTATTTTATTAATATGACTTATTTATTATTAATTATGATTTATATAAATAATAAACAATCATACAAATCCCATATCATCATGTATTTATTGTATTTAATTTAGGTGATCAAAATAGTACCATTGGATAGAAAATAACACCATTATTCTAAAAAATAAATTTATTTTTCTGAGAAATAAATAATTCATTATTAATATTACAATTTCTGACCAATCAGATTTCTTGGAAAAATCCATGTAGGCACAGAAAATTCATAGAAGTGGTTCGTCTGAGGTGGCTAAATTAGGGCTTGCAATTTGGCCTGACCAGGATCATAACTCAACAACACCAAAGGAGTATCAAAAGACCTTTTTACCATTACAGTTGATGATCAAAAGAAAACCTAGACCAAGGGCATTATCATTATAAGACTGGCAACCATCTTGTTCCCTTTACATACATAGCATGATGTGTCACATGTCTAGAGTTTCAGGGTCCCGGAGACACGAACCAAAACCTTGACTCTCGATCTTCTTCACTCTTAGAAACTAATCCCATAGATACTGGGAGACCACATCGAGAGTAGAAAGCTAAATCCAAATACTTATACGAGTAAGATATCCTCAAGAAGACCTCCTACCACAGAAGTACAAACATGTGACCACAAAAACATAGAAAACCAAAGGAAAACTCGAAGGAGCTTTGTGTAAACCATTCTAGGAGACGCAATGAAGTTTTATGCATCAAAATCTCAAGAAAGGGTGCTAAAGAGTTTGAGTATTGATTTGAATCTAGCAAAGATGGAAAAAGAGGGCTTTTGACATACCATGATGAGGAGCTGAAGTGAGTTGTCAAAAACTTTCAAGAGGGTACTAGGAGGAGTTTTGTCTTGACTCCAGGCTTCTTTATGGATGGAGTTTACATGTTGCAACTGAGATGCTAATCAGAGACAGTCAAATATGGCCATCTACACTAGATGATAAAGAAGGTTAAAAGAAGATTAGGATTGCATCTGTGGAGGAATGGAAAAGAATCAAAGGTGATTCAGTAGATTTTCGATGACCCGAGGAGGTGATAAGAAGGATGGGTAAAAGAAAGCAGAGCATGAAAAGGGGAAAAGGAAGGTTGAGATGGTTGGCATTTGTAGAAATCTAAACCCTAGAAAAATTATGATCAAGAGGTGCAAAACTGGGAGAGGAAGTTAGAGGAGAAAAAATCTTGGTGCGAGGTAAATTAGAGAGAGAAAGAAATCATCCAGATAAAGTCGATAAGAAAAATTACAATGCGTCTTTTTTAGGGAAGCTGAGCAGATGTTAGAGCTAAAGTAGTTGGCGCACAATTCACATTCAATGGCCAGAATTGAATCTAAAATTTTGATTAATAAGGAAAGTTAGCCTGATAGATCCTAACTTGGGAACTTTACTAAATCCGTTGTTTTAATTGAAAATTTGAGCCTTTTAAAGTATATCTTGTTTCCCCTTTTATTTAAGGGTCCAAACAATATTCAACCAATACCAAATTTGATTTCTAGACTACTTAGGACATGTACAATCTATTTTTGGCATTAGGTTTCCCATATGAGGTGGTGTAATATTTTATTTAATATTTTGGACCTTAAGTTTTATTATCTCTCCTACATAAAACTAGGATAGATAAGATTGTTCAATTAATGTGAAAAATAGCACATACACTAATTTTGGTAGGTAGAATAAGAATTTGTAATATATTTTCACTTTTGATGTCATTCAATAATTCATTTAATATTTTTGTCCTTTTCTCATATTTTCTTTTCTAAATGAAATTGGGATCGTTATTGTTGTTCAAATAATGTGAAACTTAACAACGAAGCTAACTGGGACCCAAGAACACAATTTTACCATTATATTTGGGATTTAAGATTTATTTTTGTGACTTCTAATTAAATTAGGATTGTTGGCTAATTACCATTATCTTATTAAAACATTACCATCATTACCAAAAATATATATTATTCAAGATTCTATTATCACCACATTGTTACCAAGAGAATGTCATTATAATATTGTATGAGATTTTCCTTATTTTACATATTTAAATCATTTATCACATTAAGTACATTTATTCAATGTTCATATGGATATTGGAACATTATTCATATTTATGGACATGAAAACAAAATTTGTTATCGTAATATATGCATTAAGAACATTTTATTTATCACTAAACATATCTTAGACATTATGTAAATATTAGTTAGAAAAGTCAACATATGTGATTTATTTTATATACTTGTTTGCATGTTAACACGTATACATGTTATTATGTTAATATTGGATGTTGATTATAGAATCTATTGCAACATAACATGTTATATGCAATAACAATATTCATTAAGTAATAACTTTATCCTTGTTTGATCAAGTAGTAAAGAACCAAGCATACCAATATCTTACCCATGGGTTTGGGGTTTCTAGAGTCAAGATGCTAAGTTTGTGTATCTTACAACTTCAGGTTGGCCTTTCTCGGGCCACTTAGACCTAGTTTTTGAGGTATTTTGGTCACATATGAAAAAATGGGCCACTCGATACGTGCCCATGGTCATGTAGATGTAGGATTTTCAATCCACTAAACCAAACAACCGCTTCTAGTTGTAGACACCTAGTTTGCTGATGGAGTTTAATGTGTGTTAAGGGGAGAGCAAAGCAGCCTCTTCAGAGTGTTGGGAGTTTTATGTGTGTTTGGAACTCAATGAGAACTTTTGGGAAGCTAAACTAAGTTATAGTTCATTTTTGTAGGTGATTTTATTGATGAGGGAGCCTCATAAGAGTTGTTTATGGGGTAACATAAAAATTTCCATGAACAAGTAGTGAAATATGTAATTATTTAGACCTTACAACTCATTTTTATCAATATTGACATGTATGATGTTCCTGGAGCTAAACAAGAGTGCTCTAGAAGGAGGATCTTGTGCTTGTTTATGCATGTCAGTGATCTCTCTAGCTATCTTTTGTGGGATCATACTCTATAATCACATCTATGCCTTGTTCATAACAAATCCATGTAAGTTTTTTTATCTATTTATATTCTATCTTTTTGTATGAGATACTTATAAATATTTGGTTAAGATAGATTATTTTCTCTTGAAGCCTCTTATTTTCACCTTCTTTGGCCTAGTTGGAGGTAGATATAGTAAAAGTGTATGTTTGGACATTATGGGAGCTAGATTTTTGTGATGTCTTACTGTCAATCATGTTCTACAAGCAAGGCATGTTGTTTAGTCTCTAGTAGGTATTCCTTGTGATATAATCTCGACATGAAATCTCTAAATCTTACTAAATACATGTTAAATGACATGTTGATGTTATTTTTATGGGTTTTTTTACTACAAATTGGTGCAATTTGGGATTATCACCCTCTTTGTTATTACTTACTTTTCTAAAATGAGAATGGTGAATTTTTTCTTCCATGTTACTCAAAGGTATGAATTTTACATGTCTTACCTAAAAATGCCTATTTAAACTATTTAATATTTTTATAATATCGAACACATACAATGGGAATTTTTGGACAAAATGTTTCAAAATGGTATGCTACTTTATATAAGATATTTCAGGTAACATATTTTGAGCCCTCATTAATATTGGCCTTTGTGTGGTTAAAATGGTAAATATTTGGTTAAGTATATGCATGTTGTGCTTGAAGAAGGTTTTTCTAGTTCTGTAATTTTGTAATCATAAGTAGGACTATATGGATTCCACCTTGTCTCTCTATGAAAGAGAAGTAATTTCCCTAAGTAATCAAGAGCAACTATAATCATGTAGAGGCATGTGACCATCTAACTATCATAGTGTTTGAAGTTGGGATAATGAAATAGATATCCTTGTAACAATATTGGGATTGAGAGAGTATTCCGAGTCGTACATTTTTTAATATTTGTAATGTTATAAGAACACAATGAGGTTTGGTCTCCTTGGAGATATGAAATAACCATTTTATATGAGTCTGGCCAAGTTCATATCTCGTGTTGTGGATAGATGTTCTACCAAAATGATTGGGAAGTATGTAATATGATGATTAGAAGGAGACATTATGCATGTGATATGATAGGAATGTCAACATAAGTACCTAGGAAATGTGTGATTTTTATATAGAGGTCATAGGTGGATATGCCCTACTTGTTATATTGGCACAAACCAAGGTGCAACAAGATATTATGGTTACCAAATAATCTGAAGATACTCTATGGTGGGATACACGAATATGTAATTACTAGACAATAGTTAGAGTTATACATCCCAACTATATAGTATCCAACAAAAAATGTGAAACTAAGACATGTACTTTTACTTGGGTAATTATGTTACGACTCCCACATTTTATTGCTTACTTTGTCTATACATGTTTCATGCATTTACCTTGTGTTGTATTTGTTACTAAAAGATACTTTGTAGATGTTTTTTCTTAAATATAATTTCTTATTTCACCCCATACAATCAAACTACATACTCAGAAGGCTGTACATATGTTTTATCTCATGTTTGTGACTTTGATCTATGTCTC
Organism: Alisma plantago-aquatica; assembly: GCA_963693085.1. NCBI lineage: Eukaryota > Viridiplantae > Streptophyta > Magnoliopsida > Alismatales > Alismataceae > Alisma > Alisma plantago-aquatica. The sequence goes on from OY856410.1 coordinate 1,179,152,038, forward strand.
TTGTTTCACCACCCTTTCAAGGTTCTCAACACCATATCCATGGGTTTTTTTGGTGAGGGTACACCTTATCAAATGAATCAATGAGAAGAAGGAAGGAGGATAGCCTTTTATAGTGTCTCAAGTCATCCTTATATTCTAGGGTTTGAGTAGGGTATATATATTATGATGTATTTGGGACTTAGATTTGGGTTTGTATGCCTTGTATATGATGTGGTTGTTTCATATATAAACATGCTTGATAAACATGTTGTGACATTGGTCACATATGATGAACATTTTGTTACATGCATGCATATCAATGAACAAAATGGGCATTTTTTATGAAAAAATATGGGAATGTTGGTGGGATAATTGTTCACACATTTCCTTTCTTCTAGGTTTTGAGGTTTTCACATGTGACCTACCTGGCCTTAGGGCGTTCTTGTTCACTGACCCTATGGTAGGGGTGTCACATTTGATGGGTATCTTAACCTAGGTTACCTGGAGTTGCATGGAGATAGGATGTCTTGTATGCTCTTATGTCTTCTCCATATCTAATCACTATTTATTGTTATGTAGTTATGGTTGATAGATGTGAATAACATCAAAAGAATATATTTGTCCCAGCATTAGAAAGGGGAGATGGAGGGCACATGAGAAATGAGTTCCTAAGGTGGGGCCTACATAGCCTCCACATGCTCCCCAGAACCCATAATTAGTTGGTCCATCTATTTGTGCTATATTTGGGTAGATGATCTCTACTCCTTTATACTCATGACTAACAAGATTCCAATTCCTCCATCATAGGAACAAAAATTATATGTTGAGTCTTCTAAGAGTTCAAGGAAGACATATAAGAGTCTGAGGAGAGTGGGAGTGATAGAATACACATGGAAACATGATGTTGCAGATACATGTCTCTGGCTTATGGAGTTGGAGAAGGTGTCTGAAACTTTTATATAGTAGAGGATGGAAAGGATCTTGAGGGTAGGTACTTTCTCAAAATGTACCTAGAAGAGAAGATGAGAAATTTTGAGAACATGTACTAGAGAACCATGTTAGTGAACAAGTATGAGGCACAATTCATGTAACTATTAGGATCTTGTCATCATCTTTCCCCAACAGTTCTTGAGAGGATCAAATGATTTGTAGAGGGTATTAACATTTAGATACAGTAGTTAAGATCTATAATCGAGAAGGATAAGTTATTTCCTTCATGGATTTGGTAAAATGATTTAAGAGGGCAATATAGTGTGCCATAACTCTGAGTCAATGAAGAGAAAAAATCCCTTTATTAAGCAATCAAGAAGCATCGTGAGGCCGAGTCATTTATTTCCAAAATAACAACAACAATAGTCTTCGCATAAAAATATCATGTTAGAATAGAGGAGTCAGAGCCTGTCAAAACAACAAAAATGCCCATCATTAGAATTTATTATAGTGGCATTTGTTTAAAATGTATTATAGACTCAATTTTAGTAGCATATATATCTAGAATATCCATTGAAAACCAATTACAACATTCATGGTGATGGCTATCAGTGGATCAATAGACCAAGAGGGTCAATCGACTGACCATTTGATCTTTAAAAATGATCATATTTTACTATCACTGAGAATAGACTTTTGATCAGTCAATTAGTGAAGGAGGTTGGTTGATCTATTTCTTGCTTTGAAGATGTCTTGAATGGTCAAGCCGATCAGTCATTCAAGGGGCCTGCTTGGCTAATTTTCTTGATTGGTTTTTATTAAATAGCTCTGTTTGCCTTTCATTTTCTTTTGAACTTGATACATGAATCCAAGGGAGGACTTTAATCATGATCTTGAATTCAAATTTTCTTTTCCATACACAAAAATAAAAATCTTGTCAAATTTCCTACTAATTAATAATGGATGCAAAACTACAAAACAAAGAAAAACAACAAGAAAAAGCTAATTGAATTGAGCAAAATTGAGATAGAAATGCAATGAATATGCATTCATCAAACAAACCCAAACATGAATGTTGATCGTCCTTCGGCAGTACAAAATCAAACAATCTACCGAATTATGCTACCAACCGGTCATCCTCTCATTTATAACATCACTTGGTTCTTTACAATTGAATATGACCAAGCAATCCTAATTTCTCAAAATCAAAAAATACAACTTGAAATTCCATATATCGTCTTTTCACAAGCATGTTTCCCTATCAAAGCTTGCACGTCTTAGTCATAATATCATTGATGATTCAGATAGTTCAACATGTTCTTAAGAGGATTGCATAGGGACAATGTTCGGTTGTAGATGGAATATTTTTGGATTGATTGCATCCCAAGGAAGAAATTGAAATGAATGGGGGTATGTAAGGAAGAAATTTCAAATCTCTCCTCTATTTGACTCAATATTGCTTTATTTTTTCTGCAATTATATTGATTGCATTTTTTAGTGTGCACATTGACATCTTTTATTTTTGGTACCCCCCTTTTACATAGGAGGGGTATGGATGAAGCATAGGAGTGAGAGAGAGGATGCCACCCCAGACATGGAGTTTGACACATTATTTATGAAATTTTTATTATTTTTTGAAAAATTGTGGTATAATAAAATGGTGAAAGAAGTTTAGAAGAGGTTGAACTTGCAAATCTCATAGTTTTTTTTATTTAGACTATAAGAAAAGTCTTAAAAAACAACTCAATCACATCATGTAATTTGCAAGGTAGTGATATTTTCGCAAGAGTTATGTTAATCAATATGATAGACACTAGAATCTGATTCCTCTCAATAACATAAGACTAGCCATCTTTTTTAGAGATTTTTTATAGTAAATATCATTGGTGATAGGATTGGTTCTAACAGTGGAAATTCATGATTCGTCATTATAGAAATATTTTTTCATTCATGGGAGTACAAGAATGATAGATGCATAAAAAATTAGGAAAATAGGAATTTGATCTAGGCCGACTAGATAATGGCCACTTACATGCCACTAATCATGGAAATTTTGAAAAAAGAAGTAGGAAAATAGATGCAATGCTAATGCTAAAATGCTAATTGATGAAAAGGGAAGATAGAGTGGGTGGAGTAGAGACATGCCACCAACTCTCTACCCCAAACTTAGAAATTTTCTCATCCTCAAGAAAATTTTGGGTTCAGAAGGGAGGGGAATAAAATTATTAGAAATGCCACCAGTTGTCGTGTTGACCCAACGGTGATGGATACTACTAAGGCAAAGGTGTGGGATGATAGGGCTGGTCCTAAAAGGATTCCTAGGATGGTCGATCAGACCAATCTTGGCTAATGGAAACTCTCAGGGTCTCCTCAGATGGTGGAGGCTTGGCGTATTGACTTCTCTTATACCAATAGGTATGGGAAGGGTAAGTCTATCATGCACCAAAGTATACACAGTAAGTATGCGATTGTGTGAAGTCGCCTCTTCCCATGTGCAACTATTCATGCACCTACTAGATCTAGTGCATGTGGTTGAGCTAGTGGCCTTGTAACTATTCCTCTAACTTCATTTGGGTTTGGGTGCCCTCAATGAGATTCATATGTTGTGGATCTTGGTGAAGATGTAGGGTCTAAATGACCTATGGTGTCAAGCACACATCTCTTAGTGTGACATATTTAAGGTGGTAGTGAAGGGGATGTGAGTGTGTACAAGGTGGCAAGAGATGGCGATGATGACAATGCCCTTACAAAACTTGGAGCTTGTGTTGCAATGTTGATGGTTGTTAAAATGGTTGATGGGTGCAGTCCTCCTATTGTAGGGTTTGTTGTTCATCATGAACCATAGATAGTATATATTAGTAGAGGTGGCGATGTCTGATGCACTAGTCTGGCCAAAGAAGATGCATGCAAGCTTGGTTCCATGAATTCCACCTTGGTTCCATGAGGGTAGGAGGACAGTTGACTAGCGATCTCAACCCATAACTTGTTAGCCATGTATTTCTTAGATAGGAAGAAATGTTTTTTCTTTAATGCATTTTTCCCACCACTCCTTTCCATCATTGAGGATAAGGGCGGCAAGGTTGTTGTCATCCAAAGAGTGTGGACATGCAAAAGGAGCATATTAAAGCACAATCATGGTTGTAGTGCTTGGTGAATGATTCCAGAAACATTAGGGTGATTTCCTTGAAAATAGGTTGCATGCGGAAAGAGATAAGGGAGATGCACACATGACAAAGGGGATGTTGCAAGGGCTCATAGATGTCTAAGGTCTTGAGAATGGTGGGGCACACCCAATCGGGAAGTTGCACCCTACTTGCCTTAATGGCCTTGTACTGCCTCTTGTTCTTGGGAAGAAACAAAGCCTTGTACTTGCTCGGATGAGGGATGAAGTGAGAAGGGAATGCATGATGGTAGGCTTGTTAGATGCCATCAACTGGTGGTGACTATCTTTCTAGAGAAGTTGAGGAGGTGGCAGAGCGGTAAAGAATGATTTCCCCATGTTTGGTGCCAATGTCATTGATGAGATGCTTGAATGTAGAAACATTGACAACAATGGCCTCCTTAGTGTTATCCTTGTCATCTTTGATGTCATTAAAAAGGAGAAAAGTCATCCTTGGGGTGGCTCTCCTGAATAAAGATGCAACCAGTTTCTGAGTGAAATGGAAGTGGGAGAGGGATTGAGCCTTTGTGGTTGCTTTTCCCTTACCCTTCGTGGAACTAAAGAGGTTGAGCTTTTATAGGATTGCACAGACAAAACACCTTGATGGTTGGTCTGACTCACTACCTCGAGTACGTGGCATTGTGGTGTTTATTGGCATGCTAGTCGGCTAACTAGTTGGATGGGTCGGGGATCAGGGAAGGGGTTGGCATGGCTAATTGGGTGATCAAGTCATAATGTTCAATCAATCAAAAAACACAAGGAGCCTTTGAATTTGTCAAATCATGTGTTCCATTGGTGAGGTTGGCCAATCAGCAACATTGGAGTAGTTCTAAATGCTCGCTTTGGTCGGTTGATAATAATTAGGTTATTCAATAGATCAGGATGGTGGAACGTGTTGATTACAAATGAATTAGTCGATCGATCTACACATAGCTTATCGATTAATCTATAGAGACTAGGATCTCAAAGAAGGGGTATATGATGATTGCTCCCAATTGGGCAGTTCATTGTGGTTGTGTTGGCTAAAAGTAGAGGAGAAGGGAATGTTGGTGCTCGATCAACTGAGGATGGAATGGTAGAGGCAAATGTATCTTGGTTGATTGATGGTGGCTCTCACAATCAGACGATCATAGGAGTTGCTGATGTTGTGTTTCACATGAGAGAAGAGAAGGTGGTGTCCATTAGTCTAGGGAATAGGAGGAAGAAATTCATTTCGACTCTATTTCCCTTGTGCTACTTATAAAAGGGAAAAGGTGTTGATTAATCTATCAAGACTGATGAGGTCGTTTGATTAGAGTCCTTTGAGGCAAAGAAGATTTTGTGTCAGTTAGATGATCACAACACCATGGGTCAACTATTCGAGGGAGCAAGGATGCAAGGGGTATGGATTGTTGGGCATCCAACCAATTGGGATCTAGTCAATCAATTTGGTGATTGAATAAATGATAGTTGTCCTATGTCAGTCAACTACCCCATTCAATCGGTCACTCGGTCTCAATTACTTCACATGGGATCAATAGATGCTAGAAGTTTAGGTGCCCAATGTGGTCAGCTGATCAATGAGCTTGGTCAGATGATAAGAACTAAATTCATAAATCCAATGCCACCAAAAGTTGGGGCTCCCTTTTGGTCAATTGATCAAAGCATGTGGTTATACGATTATAAGGTGGGGAAAGTACCTACTACATATGGGTTGACCGACCAGGAGAGATGATCGGGCTATCCTTCAATGCCTGATCCCTTCCTCAAAAAGTGATTCCCTTGGTTGACTAATTGGGTGATCTAATCTTTCAATCTGATGGTCAGTGGGGTCTTCCACAGTTGAGATTTACCTATAGGAAATTTCAACCCACATACTCTAATAAACTATGTGTTCAACTATTAAATTCAACAAAGAGGACAAAATAACAAAAATAAAATACAATCTAACTAGTCCAACAAAATTATAATCTCACGAGATAACTTTCAGGTTGCCTCTAAACAAGATCCTTGTTGAACATTGTTGGCTTAATGCATGGGTTATTAAATACCAATAAGATTAGCAAGGGGGAGTTTAGTCACTTCCCTTGCTTTAGAATCTTCAGAAGTGATGTATATTTTCATCTGGTGGCCATTTTTAATGGATTTTCCCTTAATCTTGTCCCATAGAGATGCACCAAGTGGGTATATCTTCTTCACAAGGTATAGATAATGCCACTTAGATCATAGTTTCCTTGGAAACAACCTCAAGAGTGAGTTGTAGAGTAGACCTGGTCTACTACTTGGATGTCCTTCCTCTTCAAGTAGTCATCATTATACATCTTGGTCAGCTCCTTATATATGTCTGCGTTCTTGTAGGTGGACATGTGTAGTTCATCTAGCCCTTGTAGTTATAAAAGATCCTTCTCTCTGGCGAGATATAGATTGACATTCAGAAATCAAAATTCCCAACTAGCCTTATGTTCCATCTCAACAGGGATATGGAATGATTTTTTGTAAATCGACTAGAATGCAGTAGTACCTAGTGGTGTCTTGAATGTTATCTGGAATTCCCAAGGAGCATCATTGAGCTTCAATGCCTAATCTTTCCTTGTTCACCTGACTCTATCTTCCAAGATGGCCTTGATTTGTCAGTTTGATACTTTGACTTGGAATCTAGTTTGAGGATGATATGGCAATGATACTCAATGCGTAACACCATATTTCTTTGGGAAAAGTTCAAATTCAACTCTAATAAATTAGATCCACTGTCGGAGATGACCATGTGTGGTATCATGAATCTAGGGAAGATGATGTCCTTGAATAGCTTCATGACGGGTTTAGTATATTTGCAGACAATGTGGGGTTTGACTCAACTCACTTTGAGACATAGTCAAGTGTAACCAGAATGTAGGAGTACCCACAAGAAGGTGGATATTGACCCATGTAATCCCCTACCCAAACATAGAATATATCTAGTTCTTGACAAGCTGTCAAAGGAATCTCATCGCATTTTGAAATGTTCTCATATCTTTGTCACTGACCTCAAGAGAGGATGCATTCATAAGCATCTTTGAAAATTGTAGGCCAATAAATTCTGCATTGGATGACCTTCACGGGGGTCTTCCTTGCATACATGTGGCCACCCATTGGACATGAGTGGCACTTATCAAGGATTGAGTTCCCTTCTTCCTCTGTGAAACATCATTGGTATAAGTAATCTTGTAACACTTGGGCCCCCTTCCCAAGGCTCTAATAGAGTTTTGGTAATGATGATTATTCCCACAGACCACCACTAGCCTTAATAGTGCAATTTGTCCTCCCAATGCAATTTGTCCTCCCTCACACACAAGTTGGGTTTAACTTCTTGACTAGTCATCCATCCTAGCACTACTCCAAGATGAGCATTCATAACTTTGGATTTCTTAGTGATGGGTTCCCTGAAAAGGAGGTTCACCTTGGTGATATGGCTAGTCCAATAATTACTTTTAGGATCACTTTATCATAGGTATTAAAACCTAGGAGATTTCAATCTCTTTGATTTAGACTCTTGACGTCCTCATCAAGGCTCAAAATATAAGACCGCATAATCATTCCACATTTGAGTGTAGACCCAAAATGACCCATGTGCACCTAGCTCTTGATCACTGGTACCAGTGTAAGGGTGTCTATGTCATCATAGATATCCCTTTCCAACATGCCTGGGAAGCAAATCTCAAGATTGGCATGCCACATGCCCATGTGGACCCCACCGATTAGAGGGATTTTTGCTCTGATGCCATTTATAATGTTTGGGATAATTATCAAAGGTTCTAGTAGATTTTTAGAAATGACAACTTGCACCACATACCATCATTTACCTACCTATGTGCTTTATCCTCCATCATGCACAAATAGGGATCAATTTTCTGAGTGATCGCCCATCCTATTACTACTCCAAGATAGGAACACTTAACTTTGGAGCTCTTAGGGATGGGATCTCTAAAAAGGAGGTGCACCTTGGTGATATGGGTATTCCAATCATTCCTTTTAAGATCATTTTATCTGAGGCCTCGAGACCTAGGACGTTACACATCATCTTTAAGGTAAAGGAGGTATGACTCATCCCAATAGTTGTTCTTGATGTCATGCATGAACTTATTTTTGGAATGTCCCGTTACTTTGGGTGTAACACACTTATAGCTAGATAATTTATGTAATTTGTGAGCCAATGATAGAATAGATCTTCATAATTGGTCATCAAGGAGAGATTCATCAATAAGATATCCTTCATTGTCGAGAACATCAATACCAATTAGACGATCACCCACCATAATCTCACTTCCTTTCTTATTGTGAATTTTCAGAACAAATTCTTTCAACAAAAGGTCCCACAAAATCAATTAGGGCTTGGCATCATTCTTTGTCATCAAGTAGAAAATGCCAACGTGGTTTGTGTAGAGTATCACCTTAGAACCAAAAACATTTGATCTGAATTTTACAAAGAAATAAATGATAGTGAGTAGTTCCTTCTTGGTGGTAGCATAGTTCCATTGTGTTTTATCTAGTGTCTTTGAGGTTAGTAGATGAAATGATACCTCTTGTCATCCACATACCCAAGATTGCTTCCACTACATGGGCTCTAGCATCATACATGATCTCAAAAGGATAAGACTAGTTTGGTGATAAAATGATGGGTGTGGTGATGAAGACAAATTTCTATTTGGTGAAGCTTTCCTTGCATGTGACATCAAAAGAAAGGATAGCATCTTTCAAAATAAGGTTGGTCATTGGCTTTGCCTATTTTTTAGAAATCTTTGATGAGCCTACAATAAAAGTATGCATACCCAAGAAAGAACAAACTTCCTTTGCATTACACAGAGGTGTGAGTTTGGAAATAACCTCAGTCTTCACCTTGTCTACCTGAATCTCCCTATTTCAGTATCAGTGGCCAATGGCAATGCCTTCATTAACCATGAAGTGGCACTTCTCCAAACACAACACTAGATTTGCTTGTTCACATTTTTATAATACTAGATAAAGATGGTGCAAATAAGAATCAAATGAATCACCATATGTAGAAAAGTCATATATAAACACCTCCATCATAGTTTCTGTCAATCCTGGAAAAACTGATGTCACATGATGTTGGAAGTAGAAGGTGCATCGCACAAGGAAGAGGGCATCCTCCTAAAGGTATAAGTCCCAAAAGGGCATATGAAGATGGTATTCTCTTTCTCATTGGGATGGATAGGAATTTGGTAAAAACTGAAGTAGCAATCCAGATAGAAAAAGAATTCCTGATGTGCAAACCACTCTCATAATTGATCATGGAAGGAAAGGGGAAGTGATCTTTCCTTGTTGTGTTGTTCAACTTCCAATAGTCAATGCACATCCTCCATCCCATGACCATGTAGGTATGAATGAGCTCGTTCTTATAATTTATCACAACATTAGTGCCACAATTCTTGAAATAACCTACACTGGGCTTACCCAAGGAGAATATGAAATGAGATATAAAATCCTAGCTATGAGGAGCTTAATGAACTCTACAAAAACCACCTCCTTCATGTTGGCGTTCAATTTGCATTGAGGTCTCTAGAGGGATTTTATTGTGCACCATGGGGATCTTGTGCATGTAGATGCTTGATTGATTCTTGTCAGATCATTCATTTTGTACCCAAGGATTCCTTTCTTATTCTAATCTCGATCATCAACATGTTTTCTTGTTCTTAACTGATATATGGATTAATGATAACTAGGAAAACTTTTGCTCGTCAAGGAAAAAACCTATTTCAGTCCCTTAGGTAGGGACTTAATCACAAGTGCCTTGGGTGGTTCTGCCTTCTCTTCAACTACTGAAATCATATTCAGATCTTCAAATTCAGCATTGGGTTCCTCTTCATAGGTGTCAAAGTGGAACCATAATTGGCTAATCTACTAATCATCACAATCAAGTAGACCTCCATATGATTGCAATGAGCCTTCAGCTACTTCGCTATCTCGACTAAGCTAGGAAAACTTGTTAGTACAATCAAGTAGACCTCCATATGATTGCTAGGTCCCTTCATGCTGTCAAATAACCTGAATTCAAATGTTTATCTCCGTAATCTAAAAACAAAATGGTGTATATCTCTTCATCACTTAAACACAAGATATAGTTAGGACTGGGTAGACAAAAATTAGAGGATACCAAAGAACCTCCTTGATGTCTGTAATCCCAAAGTCCCAAGGGACATAGGCATCTTTGCCAACCTTCATAAGAAATTTCTCTATGATAACCATGGGCTTCATCATGGAGGCATTTGCAAGAAGCGATCCTGATGAATCCAAATCTCTAGAATAAATTGTATGGCATGATGGAAATACTAACTTGCAAATCTACAAGACACTTTTTGCAAGTGTTGTCACTGAGGTAACAACCAAACCCAAAGAAACCGTGATCCTTTTTCTTTTTAGTCATTTTGTTGAGAATAATGTATGAAGTGATGAATGCCAATTTCAATGTTTCATACTCATCAATGGTATACTTCATAATTAACAAAGTCTTCATATATTTAGACCACACTAGAATCTAATAAAGGGATCCAATAAGGTGATATCCACATGAAGATTCTTCATATATTCCTTGAATTCCATGAATCTAGCATCTAACTTTGTTTTCTTAATGCCTACTTGATGGAGGCCTTGGCTTGTAAATTGGCATGCTTTGTTCAATAGAATGAACATGTGGTTTCTCAAGACCAATATATTTACCTATATCACCATCAATAGTTGGATCATGTACAAGTTCCTTTTCAATCATCATTGTATCATCATCCTCACAATCAATAGGAAAGGTGGCCGATATAACTGATGAAGAGGCATGTAAACATTTTCTAAATGTGCAGAAATGACCTTCAACTACAGGGGGTGTTTGGGATTGTTTTAAGGTTTCCCAAAAAAGGTATTCAAAGGAGGTCTTAGAGAGGTAGAAAGTTGGCTATTTGAGAATCAATGGATTTCTGGTAAATTCGACTAATTTGAAAGCATATCTTATTCAATGGGAATCACACGTTGTTAAGATTGAAGAGTATTTTCAATGGCAGAAAACTTGTCATCATTTGGCACTTAAATGTTGATTGGAATTTGTGGCACTTGGTTTGGATTATGAAATTGTTACCCCTGATTGTAACCAAGATTCTAAAAATTACCTATGTAGTTGTCTTGGTTCTTGAAGTGCTGATGTTGGCCATTCTAGAACCAAGAAGGACCACAAACTTGGTTATTCACTTGGGATGGATACTATCGTGATGCACTTTTTTCTCATGCTATATTTTTGTACTAGAAATTGATGTGGTTTCTAACTTGGTTTGGGTTGTAGTATATTTGGACCAAAATAATGTGGGTGGAATTTAGATCTTCCATATGCCCTTCTTCAGCTTGTACCTGAGCATTGTTTACCATGACATTATATAGGAGCTACCATTGAGATTGCAGTTGTCATGGCCTTTGGAAGCTTCACATAAGAGGTCTACAGACTTCACCTACTACTAGAAATTTTGTGTCTATCATCTTCTCTCATATACATTGAAAGAGAACTCAAGACTTGTAACGTCCCAGGATTTGAGGCCTCAGATAACATGATCTTAAAAGGAATGATTGGACTACCCATATCACCAAGGTGCACCTCCTTTTCTGGGAGCCCATCACTAAGAACTCCATATTTAAGCATTCTCAGCTTGGAGTAGTACTGGGATGGGTGACCTGTCGTGAAGTTGATCCTGGCATGCGCGTGAGTGAGGACAAAGCACAAAGTTAAGGCTAGTGGTGGTCTGTGGGGACAATCGTCATTCCTGAAACTTTACTAGAGCCTTGGACAGTGGGCCCGGGTGTTACAAATGGTATCAGAGCCATAAACCCTCTAGTAGGTGGGGCCCACATGGGCATGTGGCATGCCAGTCTTGAGTCGTGTGGTCTAGGCATGTAGGAAAGGGTTGTCCATGGTAGACGTAGCCACCCTTGCACGGGTATTCCGTGATCGGGAGTTGGGTGTACATGGGCCATTGTGGGTCTACACTGAAATGGCGTCAGATTATGAGGCTATATAGTTGAACCTTGATGAGGACGTTAAGAGTCTAAGTGGGGGAGATTGTAACATCCCAGGATTTGAAGCCTCGGATAACATGATCTTAAAAGGAATGATTGGACTACTCATATCACCAAGGTGCACCTCCTTTTCCGGGAGCCCATCACTAAGAACTCCATATTTAAGTGTGCTCAGCTTGGAGTAGTACTAGGATGGGTGACCTGTCGGGAAGTTGATCCTGGCATGCGCATGAGTGAGGACAAGGCACACAGTTAAGGCTATTGGTGGTCTGTGGGGACAGTCGTCATTCTTGAAACTCTACTAGACCCTTAGGCAGTGGGCCCGGGTGTTACAAGACTATTTTGCTTCACGACTAACTTCTTGAGAGACTCTACTACATATTTGAATTCAAAATTGTCTTTAACCTTAGCCACCTAGAAGACACATCCTTATCCTTCTCTGGAACTAGACCAAGATTGGTTTTTAGAGCCTCTTTTGACAACTTCCCATGCATTGTCAAAGTCCTAGAACATCAACTTTCCTCTAGATGAGGAATCCAAGAACTCCTTGGTACCATCATTAACACATCTATAGAAAGTTTTAATCAATTTGAATTGTGAGTTATCATGATGCAAGAAATGGAGAAGATTCTTGAGTCTTTCCCAAGACTCGACTAGGGACTTTCCTGGAACCATGGAGAAATGTGTGATCTAGACCTTGATTTGTTAGGTGAGGGATGGTGAGCAATTTTTCTCTAGAAACTTGGATTGGAGACCATCTGATATTGTGATGTTATCTCCCTTTATGATGTTGTATCGACTCCTCTCCTTATTTGTCAATGGGTATGTGAAGATTCAAACTTTGAGGACATCATTAGACACGTTGGGCTTTTGGTCCAGGCATAGAGGTGGCAAACCACTACTTATGATCTCAAAAATTATCACCTTTATTGCTAAAAAAGCAACGGTTTATACAATGGTGATCCCTTGCATGCCAAACAAAACAATGAGGAAATGATAGTGGGAGACACCACTGGGCATTGTGCATTAGTATCTTTAGGGAAGGAAAAGTCTATGAGCTGCTTTTGTCATTCTTCTTCAAGGGCATCGATCTCCCTAGTTCTATTCTCTGCAATAATAACTGCTCTTGTTTCCTAGAAAAAGATTATCTTTGGGCTACAAGACCCAGATTCACCCTGTGGTTAATATCCTCCTTGTCCATCCTATTCTAGTATGCTCGGTTTAAGAAATGTTAATTCTATCAATCTCTCAGGTCAAATTTGAAAGGTGTGGAATCAATGCCTTGGGAGCATTGCATTCACCTCTAGCACCAAAAAAGAGAATTGACAATGTTAAAACTTGAGGGAAAAAAACTCAAGAATATTTGAGTGAATGTCAATTGGAAAATAAAAATCCTAACTATACAAAACAATGAGGTTCAAAGTCTACTCTATTGTCCCCATCATTGAAGCTAAATTTTGATGTGATTTTCTTGTAGAAACAAATTCCTAGAGATAGATTATTCTCAGTTTTAAACCATTTTCAAAATTTCAAGTAGCTCATTGCAAGTAGATAGATCATTTGCAATATAGCAAATGGGTCGAACCCAAGAAACTAAGTATTGAAAAATTTTCATTTTGACCCAATTGTTAAGAACAATATTTAAAAACCTATTGTTGAGGGTGATTATAAGACAATTATTGAATTAATGATTGCGGTTAGGAATGAATAAAGTAACAGTTGATAACAGTGATTAAAGAACACTTGTACAGTTGAATTTCACCACCATCACCTGTGCACTCATCTTATTTGTTACAGCTTAGTAATTGTCAGCTAACCAGACTAGGACCAAGTGAACTTTCACCCTTTTAGAACAGATGGATCAAATTCTCTATGGGTTTGAGGTCTCATTTTCCACGGATTATGACTCAATCATCTTGTAGGATTCCTTCCGTGATTGCATCCAAAATCCTACACATTCATTTTAAGATATAATCCTAAGTTTTTTGGTCTCTACACTCAAGATTTTATCAATCAAGCTACTTGAGGGATCAATTCAACAAGCAAGAAATAAAAGAATGAAACATATTCTAATATTTCTAAAAATATTGAGTTTGATAACAACGAGGACAAAGTAAGGGATATAGTGCCACTACGCGAGCCCCGGGAAGAGAGTCTACCCACTCATATTTATAGAAAATCATATACAAGGAAGAGGAGAAGAAGGCATGATATTAGAGAAGAAGAAGAGAGTAAACAAAGCTCTCTAACTACAACTAATCCTCTCCAATAGCAACAAGTCTAAAGATATCCATGATGATTATCCCATTCCTTCCTTTCTTCTCTGGATTCTTACACTCAACTGTGAACTACAAAAATGAGGTCTTTGACCCTTTATTTGTATGGCCTTTTCCACTCAAGTTTGGATGGTGATTGTGTAATTTATGCCAATTTGTCATGCTAGTTAGGCGATTAGGTATGATGGTTAGTGGATTTCCCACTTGTTGGCGTGTTTGATGGGCTTCTAGTCAAACGACCATTTAGGGGGATTGACCTATTATCATTCTAGAGAATCCCTTAGAGAATGAGTGGTTTGGTTGACCCATTGGGTGGATCGACAGACCGGTTTGATGTCTAAAATAGTTGATGTTTCCTAACTAGAAGGCTTGTATTCTCATCGGTTGATCGGTGAAGTGGACAAGACAATCAGTGAAGTGGATCAGACGATCAAACTCTTCCTTGGGGTACTATGTTACAAGTGGATCAACCAACTAAGAGGTTCGAGAAAATGACCATTTGCCCCCCCCCCAAACTCATCAGAGTATATTGACAATGAGAATGGACTTGTGATCATTCAATGAGTGAAGGAGGTCAATTACTTTGTTTCTTGCTTTTGATACATCTTGAATGGTCATGATGGTCGGTCGATCAAGAATTTTGGTTAGCCGATCAATTTGACTGATTTAATAGCTTTTTTTACCTTCTCGTTTCTTCTAAACTTTACACATGATCCTAGGGAAGGACTTCCATCGTGCCTTTGAGTTGAATTCTACTTTTTCCTACATAAGAGTGAGAAATTGTATCAAAATTCCTATTATTTAAGAATGGATGCAAACCACAAAACTAAGTAAAATAATAATAAAAAGATAATTGAATTGAGAAAATTTTACCCAAGAAAATGCCATGATATTATGATGAATTTCCATTCATCATATAGTTGACTTAACTAGTCCATTTTTTATCATGTGAAATTTACCTATTGTTCAGTGAATATAGTAGGATTTTCAGATCACTTATATGTTGGTAGAGGTGATTATCCTCTTTTGAGTCAAGAGTTTCTAAAAAGTACGATTGGGAAGATATAAATATTCAAGAAGTAGTTTAAAGAAGAACATGTTAGACAAAAATCTTCCTTGATAATCATAGGAGAGTACTCGAGTTCAAGCTTGTAGACCAAGTTTACCTAAAGGTGTCTCCTTGGAAGTGTGTTTTGAGGTTTAGGAAGAAGGGTAATCTTGTTTCAAGGTGAGTGGCACTTTATCCTATCATGAAGCATGTCGGAAGAGCACCTGACCAGTTGGAGTTTCTGTCAGAATTTAATAGATTACACTATGTTTTCCATGCTTCTATGATATGGAAGTGCCACCCATATACACAATGTATGCTTAATGTATTGGATGCCTAGTTGGAAAATGATGTTTTGTATGAAGTGGATTCTGTTCAGATCCTAGATATGTGTGTATATGAGTTAAGGAGGAAGGACATACCTTTTATTGAAGTTATTAACATAACCATGGTATTGAGGAGGCCACTTGAGAATTAGAGGAGGAAATGTGTAGGATTTAACCAACTTTTTTGGGGTTTTGAGGGGCAAGTCTTATGAGGAGATAATAAATTGTAAGACCTTGAGCCTTACTTCTCTTTAAATGACATTATTTCCCTATATTACCTGATTTATTAGATTAAATGTGAATTTAATATAGATATATTAGAATATTGAAATTGTGAGTTGTAATAATGATACATAAATGCACTCTGGTATGTGATCACATACCAGAGTCCACCAATACCTGAATCGAGCTATTGGTGGACTCTGGTATGTGATCACTACAACCTTAAGCTCATTTAGAATGTTTTTGACGTCTAGAATCATGTTGATATAGAAGAGATGATTCTTGTAGGAGAAGATGTGAATGTTGGTGATCTATCTTGCTTTTTGAAGATAAAGATGTAGAATCATAATATAAACCTTATTTAGCATGAACCTATGTAAGTTATGCCATCTATTTCACATCGTTTTTGTTATTTCTACTCTCTTATTCCTTCTTAAATGATGTCCTTTGATTCTTTTCTTAAATAAATATTATTTCCTTCTAGAACTTCTTCTCACCTTCTTTGTTCTAGTTGGGGCTAGAGTTAGAAAAGGCATACGTTTTTGGAGTTGTTGCACATTAATTGGATCCTAGGGTACATACTTGATTATTGGATATCTTATCCTTAATGCAAGGTGAAGGATTTAGAATATATTTAGTATAATGTTTGATTTAATTCCTACACGCAACCACTAAATCTTGCTGAACATATGCTAACTAACATAAAGATGCCATTTTTATGGGATATTAACTACAATTTTGGTTACTTCAAGGTTATAACCATCTCTTGTGTTACTTACTATTATGAAATGAAAAGATGAACCTTTTATTTAATTGATGTTCAATGGTACAATTTTGACGTGTGCCTGGTCCTAAAATAGCCTAGGTAGGCATCATTACTGGGTTTTCATATTGGACACGTATAATAAATTTTCTAAATGAAATTTTTAATGATGATTCTTTACTATGATAAGAAACAATTTCAATATTTGAAAGTGTATTTTGATCCCCCAAATGGTGTGACTTTTGTGTGGTTGAAACGTTGAATATTTGGTTATTTATATGCTTAGTGTGAATGAACTAGGTGTAACATTCTAAAATCTAACTACAAAACTCAACCCTTCCTTTCATAGGCCCATTTTTTGTTATGTTACTAGAAATTCCTTTTTAACCTAATTTAGACTAAATTGGGAGTAAATTAAGTCTAAAAATATAATGTCCATTCTATAAATATAATGTCTTAACAAATATTCTTTTACATGAGGTTTAGGATAAATTAATTAGTTAAGTCTTCATTTGGCGTTAGTTTTATAAATTATCAATTTAATAATTTGGGACTATAATTTGGCATGCTAGAATATTTCTAGAGTAGTGTATCAAGAAAAATGGGTGAATACAAATGTCGTATCATTTTTTATAAAAAGTGGGAATAAATATGTTACATAGTACTTATCTTTCAAGGAAAGAAAAAAATATCAAACAAATTCAAATGGGTAATTATGATTAACATTGGATCTGTCAAATCATATTTATCCTACCTACACATTTTTAGGGGAACTGAATGTCTTTTTCTCCCAATATGACAAAATATACATAAATTAAATTAGGTATCAATTGCCTTAATTACTTAGTCATATCAAAACATACTAGAGTTTTGCTTATTTTAGTCTATCATGTGTCAATTTGCTTTTCACACAAGGATCGTGTGATGTAATAGTCCCCTTTTCCAATCCACTAGATCATATGGTGGAGTCATCATCTCCTTCCTCTCCCCCTTTTCTTGAAATCACTCCCTATAAGCATTCTTCCTTGGCTTTTCTCTTTCTCTCTATTGGTGTCATTTTGTCCTATTTCTTCTCTTGATGTTCCCTTCATCTTCCTCATTCTATTGTATAATAACTTCTGGGTTATTTTCACCTTGTTTCAAAATGTCATCTTGTCCTTCAACCTCATTCATCACTTAGAACTTCAGAAGACTTTCTAGTCTTATATTCTAAACTTAATGTACTTATAAACCCTGAAAAGGATAGTCTACCCTCTTTTTGCCACTCAATAGCATCAATTTCTCTCATGTAACCCCATATGGACTTTCCAAGGTTCACCTCTATTGTTAATGACCATAGACTTGTGCCTACATCACTCACCACCAAAAACAAACTAGATCGATAGTACGCACATACTTGTCCTTCCTTTCTTTTAACATTCTTGTTTTCTAGTAGATTACTTCGATTCAATCTCTTAATTATTGCCACCTGAATGCCTTTACTTGTTCTCATTGAGGAGTTTCTTAAACACGTGCTTCAAAAAACCCAATAGAGAGGCCCCAAAAACTCCAAGGACCCTCCTTGAGGTGCTAGATTCCATGATCGAGGCATCATTCTTGTGTTTTTGTATTCAAGTTGTTGAAGAGAGTGATAGATCAAAGGATATATCTATCTACCTCTTGCCATTTTTTGGGTTTTTTCTATTGGATTTGTGAATGTTCCATCACAGTTGTCATGTATGTCACTTTTGCATGTTATGCATCACAACAGTTCTTCCAACCTCGGCCTTTATGCATAACAAACCATGGAGTTGTGAACATTAGCTCATTGGACTCTATTCCAACTCTGCAACACAACAGAGTGATCCCCATGTTAGAAGATGTGTAAGGTGAAAGTATAACCTCAGGGACAAATCTTCCAAGCTTATACATGGTGTGTGAGAGGAAGGAACGATCTCCCTCACCTTTTCCCACTTTTTCCCACTCGACATCATGTATCTTTGTTATTCTTCCAAGAGCATAACAGTCTTTTAACAACCATTTTTAAATTTGGGTTGCAAAATATTTAGAGGATTAGAAACATATATGCCCATCACACACCATTAGTTGATAATCATGCACGGGAAAATATCTATATTTTCTGCCAATGTTTTATCTGAATAAAATCAATAAATGGTTTAAACTTATAAATATTATGGTAAATCATCAAGTTAACAAGAAATGTATAGTATACATATATATGTATATATATGGGTTTATCTTTAATACCCGAGTAGGTAACTAAGGTTTTGTTACCCTACAGCTCAAAAAGTAACTATTCAGTCAGAAAAATAATTGTTTGGACGAAAAAGTAACTACATTGTCAAAAAAGTAACTATATAACTAAAAAGGTAATACTAATAGAATACATAGTAAAAATTATAGTTACTTATTCATTCTAGAGCATGACCTAGGGCTCGAAGCTCCCGGGATCGCGAAGGCGACCTAGGGCTCGCACGACGCCGACCCTGCTCGGGGGGGGGGGGGGGGGGGGGAGGCGGCTGCCTCGGAGCGCATCGCTTCTTTTCCTTCTCCCCCTGGGCTCTCTCCGTCCTCGATCTTCTCGGTGGGCCTCTTTGGCTGGTGGCTCCGCCTCACTTCCTCCCTTGCCTGGTCTTCTGTGCGGTGCTGCGATTTTGGCTTTTGGTGCTGGTGGTGGCGGCGCTTGCTGGTGGTTGCGGCGCTTGGTGAGTTGTCCGTGCTCATCCTCTTCCCGGTGGTGCTATGCGTGATCGGCGTTCGTGGGTGTTCCTTTCTCCAGTTGACGACTCCCTGGGTGTTCCCCTTTTCTCGCTTTCTTTTTTTCGTTCTTTCTTGTGTTTTCGATTTCCTATTCTACTCCATTTTGCTGGGGCTTCTGCCGTGGACGACCGTCGGGCTTGGGGTCCCTGGGTGCGTGTTACAGGGTTAGGAGTCAATCGGGGGGTCGTCTTGGGTTGGTGCTGCCGTCCTGTGACCCGCTTTTGCCTCCTCAAGTTGCTGCTTGAGTTGGGCGGGCGGCGCCGCAGTGGCTGGAGTGGTGGTGGGGTTCCCTGAGCTTCTACCCCCCACTTGTTCACCAGTTTGGGACCTCCTTTTCCTTGTGTTTGCACCTGTTTGGGTTTGGCCGCTTGTCCTTCGTCTTCCTTGTTTGTGCCCCTTATCTATTTGTCTCTTTTCCTGTGTGTGTTTTGTGTGTCTGTGGGTTGTTTCCCTTCGTCCCTCCTTGTCTTTTTTTCCTTAGCTTGGTTCTTTGTAGCTTAGTTTTTTTTATCTCTGTTGGTCAGTTGTGGTCGAGCTTCTGTCTGTTTGGTGGATCGTTGGTGTGTACGTGATGGTTTTCTGTGCCACTGGTGCTGCTTACTCCATTTACGGCTTTCTCATGGGCTGGTGTAGATTGAAGGATTCTCTCGTCGACGGCTGCTTTGGATAGCTTCAACCAAGAGGGGTCGTGCAAGTAATTTACCTACCGCCTCCCAATCTGAGCTTGTGTGCAATGTTGGTTCCTAAACAGAGTTATGTTTGGATCTCTGGTGTGAGATTACTGTCTTGTAGATGCCGTATGGCTTGCCTTTAATGATATTGACTTTTCCTTTCAAAAAAAAAATAGAATATTTATTGTGTATTTTGGTTGTTTTTTACTTTTTCAGCGAAATAGTTACTTTTTTTTAAAGGAAGTCAAAGGGCTCTCTATTCATCCCACCCCTCTCTTGTGGGAAAAATCATCGAAAAATAATACATCTCCTGCACCTAAGGCAGGTAAACATTAAGCAGGCATCCACCTAAAGACCAAAACAACAACAACAAGGAAACAAAGACGCACAGACACCTCAAGGCCAGCTAAAGCTTCTCCCATCTGAAGAACAGATAAGGGGTGTTCTTCTTTTCAAGAAGGTTCATACCTCTGATTCGCATAGGTAATGCATCATGATCAGTTGTGATGTAGTTGCCAATGTGTGTTGTCCCCCAAAGGCCGATCTCCCTTGGTATAGAATTGATGATCTTGGGCACCAAGTATCCTAGAATAGCTTCGTCATCGATCATTTCTTTGACTATTCTAGTAATGTGACTGATATTCCATGGTCAATGTGCATCATGCCAGAGAATTTGTAGCACATGTGGATCATCAATTTCAATCAAGGAAATAGTGAGGTTATTATCATCCATGATCTTAAGGGAAACCATGATGCCACTAATATAAGAAGAAATATGATCTTTAGTGTTCAACCATGTTCTGAAGGCAAGGCGAATGATAGAGTTCATGTCTCTAATGATGCCAGCCATCCATCTTCTACTGCTGCATCCACCGAAAGGTGTCTCCCAATTGTTATGTTCATCTTCAGGCTATTGATATCAGGTGGTTCCCATTTAATGCTGTGAATCTTCCTAAGCTTGATAATGGGCTGTATCATGTGCTCGTCAATAAGCTTGGTGTACAACTCGGGGTCTTCAGTACGCTTGAAGAAGAAGGTGCGA
Source organism: Alisma plantago-aquatica (assembly GCA_963693085.1). Classification (NCBI taxonomy): domain Eukaryota; kingdom Viridiplantae; phylum Streptophyta; class Magnoliopsida; order Alismatales; family Alismataceae; genus Alisma; species Alisma plantago-aquatica. The sequence continues at coordinate 1,179,173,240 of OY856410.1, forward strand.
CTTTTGAAATTAACGATCTTGGTGATATCTTGCCAGATTCTATCACAGTTAACGGGTTGGCTATTGAATCTAGAGGCACATCTGGCTTTCCAAACCGACCAACAGATCATCGTGATGATCTCGATTGTGAACCAACCCCGGAGGGTGTATCTATGCTGCATACTACCCTTGTGAATAATGTCAGCAATGGAATTAGGTTTACAATCATCGTCATTCAACAAGTTGGCCGCTTTAGTCCATAACCATGACACCAGCTCACTATGGAGGAAAAGATGTGCATCGTTCTCGACAGATTGTTCATGGCAACATTCACAACACGAAGCAATGGGAATGTTGCAACTTCTGATTCTCTCATCAGTGGGTAGAGCACGTCTGCCTAGCTTCTAGGTAATGGCACTTGCTCTTGGCAGCGAAGCGCGCCATATCCAATTCCATCTATTCTCATTTTCATATTGCCCACCGGGGTTATGCATAGATTTGGCCGATCTGAGACTGAACTGTCCATACGGATTAGGCGCCCAAATCAACTTGTCAGTACAGTGATCAATGCGCACATGAGATCTACGGATGAGAAGGCAGCCCTCATCATCTAGAATTTGCTCGATGGTACTCCAGTCCCAACCCTCTTGTTGAAGCCAGAAGTCTTTAACAAGGAAGTCTTTGTGCCTGTCATTCCGATGAAGAGCAAATTCATGTAGGGGGCGGTCACACCACCTAAAATCCCAGAAGGAAATATTACCCTGCCCAATGAGCCATCTCGTGTTAGGGATGATGCTCGGAAAAGTTTTCTAAATCCTTCTCCATCTCGGTGACGGGTTAGAACCCAATTTGAGATAAGGTGGATAGCATCCTTGGTGATTCCTGAAGTGAGAAGCATATTTCTGTCCACAGTAGGTTGCCCAAAGAGACGAACCGTTGATCAATTCCCTGCAGTATTTGACAAGGTAGGCTTGTTCAATCTGTTTGATAGAAGTAAAACCAAGTCCTCCAGATTGGGTAGGCTGCGCGAGACGATCCCAAGCTAACCACGCTCGACGTCTATCATCTTTCCTATTTGTCCAGAGGAAGCGGGAGAACATGGCCTCAATACGTTTTGTGATGCCGACAGGGATGCCGATGGAGGCAGCAGAGTAGATGGCAGTCGATGTGAGAACATGAGAAATAAGTAGTTTTCTACCGGCGAAGGATAGAAACTTGGCCTTCCACGATGCAGTTTTCGCCATGATTTTATCCAGAAGAGATGATTGAAGTCAGATAGCTTGTTAGGTCTGGCGCATAGGGGAACGCCCAGATATCTAATAGCATGGTCAGTCACAGGGACATTTAGAAGACCCTTCAACGAGGCAATGGTGGCGGGATCTGACTTGCCGATCATACAAGAGGATTTGTGAAGATTGACGATTTGTCTAGTGGAAAGCGTGTACAGGTGCATGGCTTCATTGAGATTCTGCATGGATCTGTGGTCCGCATTATGAAACAAGATTAGATCATCCGCGTAGGCAAGGATGGGAGGCGCGTTGCCGTCTCCTCTGGTCTTGAATCTTGCGATGGCTCCAGTGCTTGTAAGGTGTTTAATATGTCTACATAAAGTCTCTTCGAAAAGGATAAAAAGAAGCGGTGAAAGAGGGTTGCCTTGCTTCATCCCCCTTTGCAATGGAAACAAGCCACCCGAATGCTCTCCTACTGTGATAGAGACCGAGGAATCAGAGAAGAAATGAAGGCAAAGGTTGATGGAGTCTTGATTCATGCCGAAGGCCTGAAGAACAAATCTGAGAATGGTCCATTCCACTCGATCGTATGCACGGGACATGTCATATTTTATGATGATATTAGGCTGATCAGTTCCTCTATTCAAGTCATGACAGATCTCCTTTGCCAACTTAATCTGATGAGTAATGTCGCGGCCCTTAACGTATGCACCTTGTTCTTCCGAAACGAGCCTAGCTAGCATGGATGCAAGCCTATTGCTCATGACTCTTGCTAGAATACGCATGGAGACATTTTCGATGGCTATCGGGCGAAAATCGGTCTCAATATGTCTCGGGTCTTCAATCTTAGGAATGAGGACAATTTTACAAGCCGCAAGGCTTCTGTGACTGTAACATACTGAAAACTCTTTGTACCTCTTTGTACTCTTTTCTATAAGCTTTAATCTCCATTTTCGTTCCTTTTGTCCTTGGTATTGATTTAAGAGAAATTTAGATAGTTATTGGTTAAATATTTCCCATATAATCTTATTTCAAGGTTTCATGTACAAATGACTCAGTTAGATTTAGACAAGGGGTTTAATATGCAATTTCACCTTAAGAAATAAAAAGGGGATAAAATAATTCGTCCTAGAATCTTCTAGTGTTTCCTAGAATATAAGAAATAAGAATGAAATCCGAATTTTATATAAAAAAATAAATAAATGTAATAAGTAAAGAAAATATGAGAAAAGAAGATAATTACGAAATTTTGTAACAAATGATAATTTGATAGTCTTATTCGTTTCCTTGAGTAAAGAGTAACTTAAGGGTCAAGTATTATTTAAAATAAAAATATTAATAACATTATCAACGGAATATAGGAAATAAGCCAATAAAAAGAAATAAAATACTTAATGCTCTCAAATCAGGGAAATAACTTCAAATTCGTATTCTAGACATAAAAATAAGACTCTGTGCAAATTTGCAATTAATTTGGATGATATATGAATAAATAGTAAAATAAGAGAGAGAAAGAGTGTAGAACGTTCTAATTAATTTAATAAATAAAGAGATAATGTTAACATGTGTAGATAATTGCAAAATCGTGTTCCCAACTATTAAGAAGACTTAAGGGTGAAGTTACATTAATTTTAGATAATGTTATCACTCCTTTTGAGGATGAAAGAGAAAATGACATATTAATTAGTTCACCTAGTAAACTTTCTCAAAATGAAAAACTAACTCCATATTCAGATTCTACGCGTCGAAATAAGTCAGAATATAAATTTTCATAATTTTTGGGCAACGTTTGAGCCTCCAAAATAAGAAAGAGAAAAACATTTAAAATATAATGGTTTTAATCAACTTTTGCTCAGGGATATTTCCCTCACCTAATGCACGATCGAACGGCCCAAATTTCTCGATGGACCCGCGTCCATCGATCCGACGACGCGTGGTCGTCTTCTAGCTCGAGTCGGATAAGGCAACAGGCTTTGGATTTTCGTTTTCTTAAAATCACGATAACTTGAGATTTACTCAACGATTTTCAATGATTTTTGTTGCGTTGGTTTCCTTGCGAGATTTCGCACAAGATTATCCCAACTTTTGCGAGCTTTAATGCGTATTTGAGAAACGCCCAAAGTAGCTGCCGGCCACTTTCCTTTGCTCCTACCCACATCCTAGTTTAGGGTTCCTTGCCTATAAATAACTACACCCTCGCAACCGCAATCACCTTAGAAACCTGTTCGTGCCTCTAATTTGGGATTTCGTTGAAGTTTGCACCTCCAACGAGCCGCCGGTTGCTCCTGTCTTGCGGTGCCTAGTGCTCTCTGCTTGCTCCATCTTCGTCCAAATTAAAGGTACCTTCGAGTTCGTCTCGTCCTACTCTTTCTTTCGACTATCTAAACGCAAGTTTTCGTCGAGATTGCGGATTTGCTTATTTGGGTATTTATGCCCCATTGCCATGTTGAATATATTTTGCTTATTCTTGCCATAAATCTCTTAGCATGAAATTAAATGTTCTATTTAAATTTTAAGTAGTGGTACTTTTGTACAACCACCCATAGAGGGCATGTATAAAATCGCCCTAGGGGAATGTTTATTATTCTCCCCATTAAAAATTTGTAGGTGACTTGGAAATGTTTATAATTCTTCCCTCACCTAAGGTTAGAGGTTCGGTAGGTGCCTCAACCCTACTTAGTTAGATAGATATATTAATAAGCATGCTAAAATCCGTTATTATCTTTGTTAATGGCAAGTTCTTTAATGAAAACCTCATACTCTTTGATATCCTTTTACACCAAATACTTGACTAGTTTCCTTGTTACATCTTTCTTTGCCTTGGATATATTAGTAGAGTAACACATACTTTTTCTTTGTTTTTCCCTCTTGCTGGGTGCCTTCCCAACCACCCAGGTGTTGGAGCTTTTCAAGGAGAAGGAAGGACTTAAAGAAAGATTCCTTGCTGTGTTCGTTTTCTTGTGAAGAAGGATGGCTAGGTTGCTATAGCTTGATCCTCTATGCTATCTTATCTTTTCTTTTAGAAAGCAATGATGTAATAAACAATAAAGCCAATAGAAGGCTTGTTATTTCTTTTCTTTCCGCTGCTATTGACATTTTATTATGTATCTGGAATCATGCTTATTTAATTGGATTATTATGCAATCATCCTCAAAAGTCTCAATTTGTGTTAAAAACTTGTGGATGTTGTATTTCCTTTAAATTTTAGTAAGGAGGTGATCTCGCCTCTTTACAGCATGGTATCAGAGCCTTTAGGCGACTATTAGGGCATGCAGTTGAGGCAATGGTGTCTAGAAAGGATCAGGGCATGGGGGCTGGCAAGATTTTCCTCCGACCCACTAGCTTGGCATATGGGGACTCCCGTGCCCATATGATCCGGCCTGGCCTGCGCTGATACGAACTGCCCGAAATAGTATGCCTTTAGGCAATAGCATTCTAGTTATCCTTTTCTCATCTCTATTTCTTTTCCCTCTCATCTATGATCCTTTACTCTTGAAAATTTAATAAGTTAACCCTAATTTCAGGAGAGGTGACCTGTTTGACAACTCGAACCAGGAATCCAACACCGACAACCCTGACACTCTGGCGACACCTGCTGTGAACCAATCGAACTCTGGTGTTCCTGCTTTCACACCTGAGCAAGAACTGGCGATGCTGCGACAACTGTTGTCCTCCACCATGATGGGACAACTCAACACCATAGCTGTTGTTGCTTCCAAGCCAAGGGAGTTCACCCTCACCGATTTCATCAAGATGCAGCCACCCTACTTCAAGGGTGAAAGTGAGCCTAACATGGTGGACAAAGCAGATGACTGGGTGCTGGCCCTGGATCGGACCTTCGAGGGTATGGCTTGCCCTCCTCACCAGAAGGTTCGGTTTGCAACGTATGTGCTGGATGGACCAGCATGAGTCTGGTGGAATGGAGTTGCTCGAACCCGAGACACTTCCTCCATGGAGTGGGCTCAGTTCTTGAAGCTGTTCAGAGAGAAGTACATCTGCCCCGCGTTCCTGAGGAAGAAGGAGGCTGAGTTCTACAGTCTCAAGCAAGGAAGCATGAGTGTGGCCGACTACGTTCAGAAGTTTCTGCTGCTGGAGCGTTACGCCACTGATCTTGGAGCTGATAGGAGAGCAACCTTGTTCTTGGAAGGTCTGAACTATCATGTTGGACGAAGCCTTGTTCCACAGTTGCCCCTCTCGTTTCAGCAAATGGTGGATAAAGCTCTCGCCATCGAGTCATATCCAGGATTCCAGTCCTCTAGTAGCTTCAACAACAACAAAAGGAAGAACCCGAACCAGCATGAGAACCGTGGTTGAGATCGCTGCAACAGATGCAATCGTCACCATCCTCCTGGAAGATGTCCCGCCAACAACGCACCTGCTCGAGTTGGCAATCGTCCTCCCCCAACCTGCCATGAGTGCGGCCAAGTTGGGCACATCCGACCTAACTGTCCTCGTTTCCAGCAAGGGCAGAATCCTACTCAGCAACCACAACAGCCGAGACAGAATCCTCCACCGCGAAACAACAACAACAACCAGAATCCGAGACGCCCGCCAGCTGAGAGGCGGAATGGGAGAGTGTTTGCTCTCAATGCTGAAGAAGATGGTGATGGTAATGAAGTAATTGAAGGTACACTACACCTCAATTTGTATCCACTAAAAGCTCTTTTTGACTCTGGTTCCTCCAATACCTTTATATCTAGCCAGTTTGCCTCTATGCTTGAAATTGAATCTGAGTTCATGGATCATGTGTTAGATGTAAAAACTCCTAGTGGAAAAATCTGCTCCTCGTATCTCCAAACTCCTACCCTGAACCTCTGTATATCCGGGATAATGTTTCCCACCGTTTTTGTCTTGCTTGATATGACTGTCTTTGACATCATCCTTGGTATGGATTGGTTGAAGAAGTTTAAAGCTGTTCTATTCTGTGAGGAATCCAAGGTTAGCCTTTTCCACCCTGATGAAGGAAGAGTGTGTGTCAAGGGCAAGAAGCGAGGAGAATGACAGTTTGTCATCTCTGCCATCAAAGCTGAGAAGCTCGTCTCTCAAGGGTGTAGAGCCTTCCTAGCTTCCATAGTTCTCGAAGCTACACCTCCTGCCCTGGACCATGTTGATGTGGTGAAGGACTTCCCAGATGTCTTTCCTGAGGAGTTGCCCGGGTAGCCACCAAATCGCGAGGTGGAATTCTCCATCGAGCTCGTACCTGGAACTTCACCAATATCGAAACCACCTTACCGTTTGGCACCTGCTGAACTGGCGGAGTTGAAGAAGCAGCTTGAAGAACTTCTTGACATGGGTTTCATTCGCCCCAATGTTTCTCCTTGGGGAGCCCCTGTCCTGTTCGTGAAGAAGAAAGATGGTTCGATGCGGATGTGTATGGACTACCGCATGCTCAACCAGGTGACAGTGAAGAATCGTTATCCGTTGCCACGCATCGATGACTTATTCGATCAGCTGAAGTCAGCCACAGTGTTCTCCAAGATGGATCTGAGAAGTGGCTACTACCAGATGCGGGTGAAGGATGATGATGTTCCGAAGACAGCGTTCAGAACTCGTTATGGGCATTATGAATTCTTGGTCATGCCTTTTGGTTTGACAAATGCCCCTGCTGCGTTTATGGACCTGATGAACCGAGTATTCCGCCCATACCTCGACAAGTTTGTGGTGGTGTTTATTGATGACGTTCTGATTTATTCCGAGACGTTGGAACAACATCGCGAACACCTGCGGATTGTACTCAACACATTGAGAGAAAATCAATTATATGCAAAATTCTCGAAATGTGAGTTCTGGTTAAAGGAAGTGATGTTTCTTGGTCATGTGATTTCTGCCGGCCACATATCTGTTGATCCTGCAAAGGTGGAAGCTGTGACCAAGTGGAGTGCTCTGAGAAACCCGTCTGAAATCCGTAGTTTCCTTGGTCTAGCTGGTTACTATCGGAAGTTTATCAAAGGGTTTTCTGAGTTGGCTTTACCATTGACTAAGCTGACTCGGAAGGAAGTCAAGTTCACATGGACCCCTGAATGTGAGGATAGTTTTCAGAAGTTGAAGATGAGTCTAACTTCTGCTCCAGTGCTTGCTTTGCCTGTTGAGGGTATACCTTATGTCATCTACACTGATGCATCCCGACAAGGCTTAGGGTGTGTTCTTATGCAAGACGGAAAAGTGATCGCCTATGCTTCTCGACAGTTGAAACCTAATGAAGCTAATTGGCCTACGCATGATTTAGAGTTGGCTGCCATAGTTCATGCTTTGAAGATCTGGCGACACTACCTCTATGGAGAAAAGTTTGAAGTCTTTTCTGATCACAAGAGTTTGAGGTATTTGTTGACTCAGAAGGATCTAAACTTGCGACAACGTAGGTGGATGGAATATCTTAAAGATTACAATTTCACCATCACCTATCATCCTGGTAAAGCAAATGTTGTAGCCGATGCTTTAAGTCGCAAGAAGGATGTTGTTTGTGCTGCTCTAAGATGTTCTGTGTGGGAAAACCTCGAACTTGTTGCCAGTTGGAGGCCTCAACCTGTTGCTTCAGTAGATGAAGATAAGTTGTGTGTTCATATGGCCAGTTTGTCTGTTACACCAACCTGGATCTCAGAAGTTGTGTCTGCACAGTTGGAGAGTTCCGAGCTTGAAGAGTTGAAAGCTTTAGCTGAGAAACCGCAATCTGACTTCTCTGTCGGAGTGGATGGTGCTATCCGCTTTAGACAAAGGTTGTGGATACCTGATGTTGGTAATCTGAGACAGAAGGTTCTGAGTGAAGCTCATGGTTCCAAGTACACTATTCACCCTGGCACAACCAAAATGTACAAGGACCTACAGCGAAGTTTCTGGTGGAAGAATATGAAGAATGATATAGCTCTGTTTGTGGCGAGGTGCTTGACATGTCAGCAAGTCAAGATTGAACATCAACGACCTGGTGGTCTTCTTCATCCTCTTGAAATTCCAGAATGGAAATGGGAGAAGATCACAATGGACTTTGTTACTGGTTTCCCCAAGTCCAAGAGAGGTTATGATGCTGTTTGGGTGGTGATTGATCGGCTTACTAAATCTGTTCATTTCTTGCCTTTCAAAACCACACATAAAGTTGCTGAGATGGCTCAGTTGTATGTGGAGTGGATAGTTCGTCTGCATGGTGTCCCTGCTGTGATAGTTTTTGATCGAGACCCGAAATTTACTTCTCGTTTGTGGGGTCAGATTCAGGAAGAGATGGGTACTGATCTGCGTTTCAGCACTGCTTACCATCCGCAAACTGATGGTCAGTCCGAGAGAACAGTTCAGATTCTGGAGGACTTGCTTCGTGCCTGTGTGATGGATTGGGGTGGTGCTTGGGATCGGTATCTACCATTAGCAGAGTTTGCTTACAACAATAGCTACCAAGCCAGCATTGGTATGCCACCTTTTGAAGCTCTCTATGGTAGACCTTGTCGTTCACCTTTGCACTGGGATGATGTTGGTGAGCATTCCCTGGTGAAGACTGATGACATGCAGATGATGCTTGAGAAGATACAGTTGATAAAGAAATGGATGAAAGCTGCTCAAGACCGACAGAAGATGTATGGTGATAAGAAGAGGTCTGATATAAGTTTCTTAGTGGGTGACTATGCTTTTCTGAAGATCAAGCCTATACGTTCTATTGCAAGATCTAAAGTAAAAGGCAAGTTGAGTCCTCGCTATGTTGGACCATTTGAGATCTTAGATAAAGTGGGAGATTGTGCATATCGCCTAGCTTTGCCTCCTGCTTATGACAAGATTCACAATGTGTTCCATGTTTCTGTGCTGAGGAAGTACGTTAAGGATCCGTCTCATGTGCTCTCCATTGAACCTGTGGAGATTAATGAGAACCTGACATATGAAGAGCTACCTGTGAAGATCCTTGACTCCCGAGTGAAGCAGTTGAAGAACAAGGAGATAGAGTTAGTGAAGGTTTTGTGGAGATATCATGGTTTAGAAGAAACCACCTGGGAGTTGAGAGATGAGATGTTACGTGCTCACCCTTCCCTCTTTGTATGAGATTTCGGGGACGAAATCCTTTTTAAGGGGTGGAGTGATGTAACATACTGAAAACTCTTTGTACCTCTTTGTACTCTTTTCTATAAGCTTTAATCTCCATTTTCGTTCCTTTTGTCCTTGGTATTGATTTAAGAGAAATTTAGATAGTTATTGGTTAAATATTTCCCATATAATCTTATTTCAAGGTTTCATGTACAAATGACTCAGTTAGATTTAGACAAGGGGTTTAATATGCAATTTCACCTTAAGAAATAAAAAGGGGATAAAATAATTCGTCCTAGAATCTTCTAGTGTTTCCTAGAATATAAGAAATAAGAATGAAATCCGAATTTTATATAAAAAAATAAATAAATGTAATAAGTAAAGGAAATATGAGAAAAGAAGATAATTACGAAATTTTGTAACAAATGATAATTTGATAGTCTTATTCGTTTCCTTGAGTAAAGAGTAACTTAAGGGTCAAGTATTATTTAAAATAAAAATATTAATAACATTATCAACGGAATATAGGAAATAAGCCAATAAAAAGAAATAAAATACTTAATGCTCTCAAATCAGGGAAATAACTTCAAATTCGTATTCTAGACATAAAAATAAGACTCTGTGCAAATTTGCAATTAATTTGGATGATATATGAATAAATAGTAAAATAAGAGAGAGAAAGAGTGTAGAACGTTCTAATTAATTTAATAAATAAAGAGATAATGTTAACATGTGTAGATAATTGCAAAATCGTGTTCCCAACTATTAAGAAGACTTAAGGGTGAAGTTACATTAATTTTAGATAATGTTATCACTCCTTTTGAGGAGGAAAGAGAAAATGACATATTAATTAATTCACCTAATAAACTTTCTCAAAATGAAAAACTAACTCCATATTCGGATTCTACGTGTCGAAATAAGTCAGAATATAAATTTTCATAATATTTGGGCAACGTTTGAGCCTCCAAAATAAGAAAGAGAAAAACATTTAAAATATAATGGTTTTAATCGACTTTTGCTCAGGGATATTTCCCTCACCTAATGCACGATCGAACGTTCCAGATTTCTCGATGGACCCACGTCCATCGATCCGACGACGCGTGGTCGTCTTCTAGCTCGAGTCGGATAAGGCAACAGGCTTTGGATTTTCGTTTTCTTAAAATCACGATAACTTGAGATTTACTCAACGATTTTCAATGATTTTTGTTGCGTTGGTTTCCTTGCGAGATTTCGCACAAGATTATCCCAACTTTTGCGAGCTTTAATGCGTATTTGAGAAACGCCCAAAGTAGCCGCCGGCCACTTTCCTTTGCTCCTACCCACATCCTAGTTTAGGGTTCCTTGCCTATAAATAACTACACCCTCGCAACCGCAATCACCTTAGAAACCTGTTCGTGCCTCTAATTTGGGATTTCGTCGAAGTTTGCACCTCCAACGAGCCGCCGGTTGCTCCTGTCTTGCGGCGCCTAGTGCTCTCTACTTGCTCCATCTTCGTCCAAATTAAAGGTACCTTCGAGTTCGTCTCGTCCTACTCTTTCTTTCGACTATCTAAACGCAAGTTTTCGTCGAGATTGCGGATTTGCCCAAATCGGCCGAGCAAGCCTGCTCGCGCGCGACGGGGTCGACCGAGGAAGAAGAAGATGCGCAAATGACCTTTTTGCCCCTCCTTGTTCTTCTTCTTTTGATTTCTCGCTAAGGGCACGCTGGTCTTTTCTCTGTTTTAAGCGCCGGGTCGCCGACCGGTGGCACGCGGTCCTGAGACGCGGGTCGCCGCTCTCAGCCGCCCGCGACCGCCGGATGTGGTTGGCTTTGCCTACGTGGCAAGCTACCATTGGTCAGAATCAAATAATTTTTATAAATTAATCCGTTGGTCAAAATTTAAAAATAAATAGTGTTTTGAAATCAGAAAACGAGATCTATCGAATAAAAATATTTTTGAGATTTGATTTCGAGGTTTGCGAAAAAGTGTTTTTAAAATCAAATTAATTAACTTAAAAATCTCTAAAAAATTTACCGTAATATTTATTTCCAAAATATACAATATTATATGTTATTTTGATCAGGAAAACCTAACTAAGTCAATTATGAGGTTTTTGAGGTCTGAATCGAAGGTTTGTACAAAAAGTTAGTAAATTAGGGTTTTAAATCTTATAAGTAAATATATGCAATTCTAATAAATGAATTAAATGATATATTAGGAAGTTTGGATCTTTAGTTCGTGAGAAGATCTGATAAGGGAAGCTAGGACATCTGTAGCAAAGGTATGTGTATGAGTTTAGTAGGGATTTTACTTGTTATGAGTCATGTTGTACATCTACCTATCAGTTGGGAATACTTAATCCAATACCTAGATTTTTCTTATGAGGTTTAATTGATCCAAACCATTGAATATCTTTGAAACCTAAATTGTCTTATTTGCCTCAATATCAGTTATAGTACTCTCTTGTTTGGGTATTTATGCCCCATTGCCATGTTGAATATATTTTGCTTATTCTTGCCATAAATCTCTTAGCATGAAATTAAATGTTCTATTTAAATTTTAAGTAGTGGTACTTTTGTACAACCACCCATAGAGGGCATGTATAAAATCGCCCTAGGGGAATGTTTATTATTCTCCCCATTAAAAATTTGTAGGTGACTTGGAAATGTTTATAATTCTTCCCTCACCTAAGGTTAGAGGTTCGGTAGGTGCCTCAACCCTACTTAGTTAGATAGACATATAAATAAGCATGCTAAAATCCTTTATTATCTTTGTTAATGGCAAGTTCTTTAATGAAAACCTCATACTCTTTGATATCCTTTTACACCAAATACTTGACTAGTTTCCTTGTTACATCTTTTCTTTGCCTTGGATAGATTAGTAGAGTAACACATACTTTTTCTTTGTTTTTCCCTCTTGCTGGGTGCCTTCCCAACCACCCAGGTGTTGGAGCTTTTCAAGGAGAAGGAAGGACTTAAAGAAAGATTCCTTGCTGTGTTCGTTTGCTTGTGAAGAAGGATGGCTAGGTTGCTATAGCTTGATCCTCTATGCTATCTTATCTTTTCTTTTAGAAAGCAATGATGTAATAAACAATAAAGCCAATAGAAGGCTTGTTATTTCTTTTCTTTCCGCTGCTATTGACATTTTATTATGTATCTGGAATCATGCTTATTTAATTGGATTATTATGCAATCATCCTCAAAAGTCTCAATTTGTGTTAAAAACTTGTGGATGTTGTATTTCCTTTAAATTTTAGTAAGGAGGTGATCTCGCCTCTTTACAGTGACAGTGATCACCTTTGAAAAATCGCCGATAACAGTCACATGAAGTCATCACTGATGATGTCCTAGGACGCAATAAAGAACTGAATGGTGAGACCATCCGGACCGGGAGCCGTATTCTTATTCATTTCTTTCATGGTGTTGTAGACTTCTTCATGGGTGGGAACTGCAGACAGGGTGGCATTATCATCAATTGTAATAGCCTGATTAATATGACTGAGAAGGGTCTCATCTAGGGGACCGTCTCTTTCAGCGGTGAAGAAGCAAAATAGTTACTTTTTGACAACACAATTACTTTTTATCCATATAGTTACTTTTCTAGCCAAATAGTTACTTTTTCGACTGCATGGGTAGCGAAACCTTAGTTACCTATGCCAGCAAAGAATAAAACCCCTCTATATATGTTTCTATAATAAGAATATTATGCTTTATTTATTGGTGTAGTTTTTTTAGAATCTAATTTTGAGCTTTATTATTTGGCTAATTTTAGAGTTTACAAAATTTAATGAAATAATTATTAACCCTAATGAATGTGTGTTGTAGATGGGTGTTGAAAATCCTTGATCTTTGACCTTATATGTATTTTGGATAACTAATCCATTTTTATCATTTAATTATTTTTGGATTTCTTTTTTATTATTTTTTTGAAATATATTTGTTATGGGTTGATTTTCCATCTTTGGCTACAAATAAATGGCACCTTTATTAATGGACCCTATGACCCCAAATTATACTGTTGGATGTATTCATCCCTATTGTACTTGGATATTGTCTGGACTAAACTTGTGATCTCGCCTACACTATTTGTGCAGATGTTATTTGAATTGTCATATCTATAAGTCAATTAACTATATGTTACAATAGACATCAAGTTTTTATTCCTTCTATCATGGTGTTAAGGTTTCAATCATCCTTCCATATTTAATACAAGGTTTTAATCGTCATGACACATATTGATAAACTTGGTACAATGGTTTCAGTGTTCCTATCCTTGCTTTGGAATTTATTGGTTCCATCCCTATTTATTACATTAATCTAGTCTATACTTTATTAAACATTCATTTCTTTATTTTCTTATGCTTGTGGAATTTTGTTCCAATTGCAAGAATATTTAAAGTCATTTAATTGTTCATGCAATATGAATGGCTAATTCTTATATTATCATCATCTTGTTTTACTTTATCTTGAACTTACCTACATGTACATAGCCCTCTTCTGACTGGAAACTCCCTTACAATTTTATATAAAATCACTAAAGTACCCAATGTATACTCCATAAACATATACTGCTATTTTACAGCACATAATTTATATGCCTCTTTTCTAGATGTTGCTTCCAACCCACTTAGAGACTGGGAACTATGCAGATCAGGTTTTTTATGGGCTAGCTCAAGAATATCTTTTAGCAAGATCGTTTTGTGATGTACATGTTTCCTAATGCAACCGGTCTCTTAAGTTATATGCATGGTTTCTTTAACTTTTCTTTTTATGTAGCATGTTCATAAATAATGTTGTAAGATTTTTTAGATTGATTTTGTTTTTGTTACTAAATTTTTTAATCTTTTTCTATGTCTGTACAAATTTGAGAAATGTTGTGTTTCCCTTTCTTTTCAGTTATATATTTGTGAATGTTTGGTGGTGTTTTCTTTGTTTTTCTCTCAAATAAAAATAAGAATGGATCCTTTGTTGGTCCTCCTCCATGAAGTATGGTATCAAAGTGTAGTAGTCAACAGATTGTCTATATTTGAAATATCTTTTCTTGTTCCTTATAGTTTACCACCCTTTTAGGAGAAATGACCTTTTTGAGGGGATGGGTGTTGGGTCCCTTAGAAATCCAACCAGATAATTTACTCCATAAAAATCGTGGTAGAACATGTTGAAAATGGAGCTTCATCTCAATTGACTATGGACTCCCAAGTAACAATTCAGGTAAAACCTCTTATTGTGATGCCTCTCAATGTTATGTCTCCTTCTGTAATGACCTCAAACATTGGATGTTTGAAACCCAATTCAAGAATATAATGTGAGAAATAAAATGGAGTAATAATGAAATAATATGAACTTAATTAATGAATTTGAGTTGTAGACCTAGATTGATTCATCAATTTAAAGATGCAAAGAAATATTGAAAAATAAGGTTATACAACATCTAAGTTGACAAACTATGATATTTATACATCGATTTTATAATTAAAAATATAATGAAGTTATAAGATTCCTTCAAGGTCCTAGTTTTGGATCTTGGTCCCTCCAATCCAATTCAAGCCCAATTGGGCTATTATTTAGTGTACAAATAGGTCCTTGGGATGTAAAATTGGTATTCACTAATTCATGCATTCAATAAATATCAATGATAAGTTTAGTCAAAAAAATGAAGTTATGTGATTATTGAAGAAAATCTAGAAGATGCTAAGTTATTATGTAACCTAGGTCATAGTTAAAGAAAAATATAGTCTAGATTGAAACACAAATTTGGAACATCTAACGGACTAATTTGGATCTGTTCATTTTTTCCAATAGAGGATAATAGAAAAATAAAGAAAAATTTAACTTGGCCAGTAGAAATATATGTCAAAAGAGGTTTTTTTATAGAAAATAGAATTTAAGAAAGGGAGAAAGAAGATCCTAGTCAGATCTAGAGTTGGCTAAGATTGTGGTCATTGATGTCACCTTCTTTTCCTAGACTTCAGCAAAATACTGGTACTATAGGACTCTTCCCTCCCTAAGGATCACTATATCCATATTTGGGATTTGATCACCCATAGTAGTTACCCCATTGTGTTCGAGAGAACAATATGAGTCCTACTAACCATCATAATTGCCTTTACTATGAATATTTGGGACTTTCCCAATCTCTGGTGGAAGTTGGAACTTCGTTGATCTATTTGACACTTTTCTGTTAAACTTATAGTATATAAAGATACACATCCTTGGTGATTGAGTGCTCGATCTTACCCCCAAAACTTGCATACCTCCTTCCTTGGTTCCCTGAGTGTGATATTGAACACCTGTAGGTCGTCAGGATAAGCCTTGACCCCAGTTAGGATCCCCAACTCTCTTGAAGGGTAAGCAAGTTTCCATGGACGTCCAAAACACTATTCCATCCTCTCTAAAATGATTTAGGTGAGGATCTTGGTCATGTCATCCTGTTTGTGACCTTGTACATCATAAAGAGAAACTGACATCCATTCTCCTCATCCACACCATCAAAGACAAAGACAAAATATTCTCTAGGTTCAGTGAGTTTACATGGAAGGGCTTGGACCTTTTCCTAGCTCTCTGATACCCAATAGAACAAGGTCAACACTTTGGTTGACTCATCCAAGTGCAAGATTTGGGCCTTGTTGTGAGGTAGGAGAAGGTCAGGGCTATTTTAACAACCTCTACCCCAAGCGCATGAACTCCCAATTCACAATGCTAAGGGAAATTAGTTTTTTTCGGCCTTTATTAGATCCCACCCATGCTGAAGCACTTGGCTCATGTGGCCTCACCCCATTGGTCAGGCCCAACCCTAAGGAGACTTGAAATAGATCTTTATTTGTCGATATGACACCTACGAAAGTCCCCATATATGTTTAAATTGTAAATAATGTAGAAAATAATTAGAAATTGAAATATAGAAGAACTTTATACCTAATTGACCATAGAAATACATTGAATCCAAATGAAAAACATTAAATTTTTTATGTTGAACTTATTTCAATAGGTATGTATTACATGATTATGAGGCAATTTATATATATAAACTCTATTTGATAGATAACATTATAAGCTAATCATATTGACGGCTAATGATTCCTATTGATAACTGCATGTCTAGAGTTGCATTGATGATTTTTTAGGGTCTCCAAATTACTATACAATAATCATCAAAATTAGGGCTTTTGAAACTTAACCCTAATAATAAACCAAATCCAAGACCCATAGGATTTAAACCTAGACAAGATGCTGATTCAATCATATGGATACAATGGTTACAATTTTGTATTATGCATATTTCACATTGATTGTTTGGATGTACATTTGATTTGTTGGATGTTATACTTGAAGTACGTGGATAATAATGCATGATATCTTCATTGAAGGTGTGTTGTATTATGCATATTTCACATTGATTGTTTGGATCCACATTTGATTTGTTGGATGTTATACTTGAAGTGCATGGATAATACTACATGATGTCTTCATTGAAGGTATGTACGTGGTTACTTATGGCAAACCACTTAGTATTAACTTCTGAGGATTGTGGATGTTTTTTGATGTTTGTTACCTAAACTTTTGGATATTTTTTTACATTCATGCTCAATTACATTCCCTATGTGTATCACATATATAACAAATAGTTCTTTAAACCCAATATAAACTCTCTCTACTCGGAGATTTGATTGGGATTAATACTCCCAAGAATATTTTAAATCCAATGTTGATATCTGCCACACCCTACAAGTCCAATGCTTGAACAAAGGGATGAATATGCTTGATATGTTGTTGTACATATATGCACAATTTTGGTATGCACCTTTGTATATAGTATAGCAACATATTTATCCATTTTTCTTGTTGGTGTTTTATATATGATATTCATTACAGATTTAATATATGAAGATACAAACGAGTACTTTGGAAATCATAAAATTTAATGTCACAAGGAGGATTAAATATATGTATAGAAATAATGTTTCATATCATCTAGTTATATCCTTTTTAAAATACATGTAACTCTCTTAAGGAGTACCTATCTTATTTAGTGATAAAACAAAGTTATGATTTTGGAATTATACATTATTGTTTGTTATT
Organism: Alisma plantago-aquatica; assembly: GCA_963693085.1. NCBI lineage: Eukaryota > Viridiplantae > Streptophyta > Magnoliopsida > Alismatales > Alismataceae > Alisma > Alisma plantago-aquatica. Next base: position 1,179,190,501 of record OY856410.1, read on the forward strand.
TCTGAAGTCTAGATCTTAGAAAAATGAGATGATGGTCTTGTCCCTACGATATGCTTTCAATGGTGATTAATTGGGGGAGGGGGTCCTAAGACTTGGTATCAGATCACAGACTCATCAAATAACTTGTAATAATTAATAGTTTTAGAATTAATAGGGCATATCCAAATACAATGGTGTATAGAAAGGATCAAAATCTAGGTGATGAAAAAAATTCCTCTGCAACACTAGTTGGTAAAAGAGGACTCCTAGGCCTATGTGGAACCAACCTGGACAAAGTTTGAGGTTTATGTCCCCAAAATAAAATGACACTTGGACTTCTCATATAAAATTTTGCCATATTCTTGTATTTTGCTTTCCTAGTACTTGAATTCTATTCTCTCCTCATCTTGAGTTAGGAATTTAGGACGAAGTAGAAATAAGGAATCCTCTTCTTATCAAAGTACATGTCATTTTATCTTAAGGAATATATATGGAAGATGTGTCAATCAGTAAACCCTTGAAAGTCCTAGAGAAGGGTTGTCATAAACTTGTTGGTTATGAAAACATATGTGGGTTAAAGGAGAGATATAACTCCATGGTGTAAAGATTCACCCTTAAACATGATAAAATAACTTATATTGGGGAGAGTAATAACCCTACAAAACAAAACCACGAGTGATAATAATGACGGAGAAAGCATGAATAAATCAGGTTACACGGCTTAGTTATCCAAAATATTGGAAGCACATCTTGGGTACTTATATTGGCTAATGCAATCAATCCCAGGGTAGGGATAATGAATCAATAACACTAGTATTATCCTCATGGAGATTAGTAGAATAGTTACCAAAACAATCAGAATATATGTTATGTAAGTTTGTAAGACATGATCAACCATAAAAAAGGAATTTGAAGAGTAAGATAAAGTAAATAACATAATGGTGTATGTTTTGAATAGTTGGATGTCAAGGACAAAGTCATTGCTAAGGGGTATAGTGTTGTCACATACCAAAATCTAAATGAATTATCAACAATCCCTTTCTTTGAAAATTTTTTGGTTTTATTAGTATTATTCATTTTCACCGATTAGAATAAATCATGAGTAATTGGAGTCAATAAATATGATGTTTTAATGAATATATTTTTAGATGAGGTTTTTGACAAATTAATTAAATAAGTCTATGATTGAAGTTGTGTTTAAAAGATTCACAAACTAATATGTTTTGACCTTAATTTTACAATTCCAAAATCTTCCTAGGGTAGTGGATGAAGAAGAGTGGATGAATATGAAACATAGTATCAAATTATTTTAAAAGGGGGAACAAACAAACTAAATGAGTAGTTGTTATGCAAATAAAGGAATAAATTACAAAAATAATAAAAAATTGAAGTTAACAATATAGTTGGGTTACCCATGTTTCAGTTAGCCTACCTATAAATTTTCATGACACTTGGATGTTATTTGATCTGCCAGTTTAATAAAAAAGAAAATACATAAACAAACCTAAGTATTAGTGAAATTAAATATTTTTTGAAAAATCTCCATGATTCATTTTTCATCCTTCTCGGGTTGCAGGAAAACTTTGGGTTCTTTGAAGACATATTGGTTGCTCTTGTTTTGCCTCTATATATGGCAAAGTCAAATAATGGGCATACATTCCAGTGACATAAGGGAGTTGTGGACTCGGTAGCCAGTTTAGCTAAACTATCAGCCAACCAATTGGAGGATCTAGGTGTATAATTTAGAATGATATTAGGTTTAGAAAGCATGCATTGATGGAAGGATCTAGTTATAGGTAAATAGTTTGTAGGAGTGGAATGGGTATCTGATAAGGCTATGCAGTCAACTTTACTATCAAATTTGATGGTGGTAGTCCTTGGTTTTGTAAGAATAGTTGGGCCCCTCCTAGAATTGTAAGGATTTGCACATCAGTCACATCCTAACTACGGACTTCCCCAAAACCATGTCAGATCCAGGTACCGCCTGATCCATCAGTATGAAGCTAGTGATTGCATTGGTCAGTCTTTTATACATAGAGCTATCAACATTGATTTTCAATTATCATGATGAAGAGAAAGACTACTTGGAGGCAGCCTGTCCAGATATAGGGTGTCTTACCTAATTGTGGTTGAAGGGAAATGAGGTTAGCCTTACTTGTTTCTTAGTCAAGAAGATAGCATGGAAGGGGCTCATGTCAAAATTGTTGAAAATGAATTCATTTCTCCACTTATATAATAGACCATATGTAGTAGCAAACCAAGTTGTCATTTACATTCTATCTCATTATCCTTCAAATCATAGTAAACTAGGTCCTATGGTCATTGTGATATGTAATACTAGTATTAAACTGGTTGTTGACACAGTCCCAAAAGTCTCTAGGACAAGGGCACTCTTTCAGCACATGAAGAGTGGATTGTTGAATGTTTCCACATCTAGAACATGTATCATTGGCAGTGAAACCTCTGATCCTCCTTTGACATTTGTCAAAATCCCCTTGTGTAAGGTCTTCCACATGAAGTACTTCACTCCCTATGGAAGCTTGAGTTGTAATATCTAAAGACAAGGGACATGGATAAGGGATGAAAAGTGGTGTAGAAGGAGCATGAACATGAGTTTTGAACTAATTTGGTCTTGATTATCTCCTAGGAAGGTCAATTCATCCTTGTCCGCATTACAGTTAGGGAAATCAAGTCAAGGATGTTAGTTGTGTTCTCCTCCTCAAATTAGTGTTGAATGAAATCTGAGTCCTAGTAGTCACCAAACACCATGGAGATCGGAGTCAAATATTTTAAATTGCCTATAATTGTAAAATGAGGTTGTATGTGAGGAGTTGTGGTTTCCTAGACCCACTTTTCCTGCCAAACAAATACACATTATCCATCGAGGATGACCCAAACTATCAACTATTACATGTCTTTAGAATGCACTAATATGTACTTCCACATCTTGAGCCCATCCATTAACATTTCTGTTTTAGGTGAGAATACTTGGCCACCATAACACACCACTGGTTTCAGTTCTTTAGGGAGTAGAAATCCCAAATATTCTTGATGAGAGATGCCTTGTTCCAGACTCTAGTCACTTTGACAATCGGTCCTCCTTCCTACCTAGAGGGTATTGTTAGATCTAAGGGCTCTAGAGGGGGGGGTTAATAGAGCCACTTAGCTTGAGTCTTCAGCCTTCACCAAGGTCTTACCCACTCAAGCTCAAGTCTTCTGCCTTGAAGGACTTTGCTTCTCCTCTTGGATCTTCAACCTTTGCCTTCTCCTTCACTTGGAGAAGATCACCATTTCTTCAACAACCTTGAAGAGGACATGCTACCGCTCCTTCTTCACTCGATGGAGCTTGCTTCAACTTTTCTTCATGAGAGAAGGGGATAGGGAAGAAGTGGAAGATTGAGAGCTTTACACGCACAAAGGTGGATCTCTCTTACAATAATCTTAAACCACTCAAAAATCACGAAATGATATGTAAACTAGAGAGAGAAAGGGGCTCAAGGAGTAGTAGCACACTCAACTATAGCAAGCACCTTGAATGTAGTGAATGAGCAAACTTGGAATGAACTCCAAGGGGCCCTATTTATAGTTGGGGGTGCTCCCTAGAGTTGGGGAACACTTAGGGACAAAATCTAGCTATTTTTTCTCAAGGAAACATATCTATTTTCATCCAAACAAGTCACCAATAGTTTGGAATCACTTTTTCTACATTTTCTGTATACTACATTCGGTCGAGTTTCAATAAAGGTAACTCGACCAATTGGGTAAAAGACAAACCCAATTTTCAAACTATCGGTCGAGTTTGTCCTGAGAAACTGGATCGATTAGCCAAAATCACATTTGGTCAGAAAGTTGTTCGGTCGAGTTCTATGAATGCACAACTCGACCGATGCATATCATCAGAAAATCAACCCATGGGATCAGTCGAGATTGAAACTCGACCGATCAACAGTCTGTGATCAATTTTCTAATTTGACTAAAAAGTGATTAAAACTTGGTACTAAGTGTCCCACATATTTTTCTCATCTTAGTTATAAGTCATATCATCAATACAAGTGATTAAAAAATTCTTCTAAGGTCGTTTGAAGGGATTTCCTTATTAGCACACTTGCATTGAATTTGACTTGAACTTTGACAAACTAGGGCTTGTGTAAATTGATCCTTTTCATGTTCCTAAAGCTTGAAATCAATCTTGAATGCACATACATATGAATGGAATGGTTGAGTCATTATCAAAATATGGACAATGTATAACCTATAGGTCAACAGCTATTACCTTCCTCCAGGAAATAGTGTTGATACTGTGTATGAAGTTGTGAATCATAAAATCTATCTTATCACAAATGGAGACAAATATCAAATTTGTTTGCATCAGGTAGGTTGGAACTGAGTTCAGGACACATTCTTCTAGCATGACCCACCCAACCAAGAACAATTTCATGTTATCCCAAGAGGAAATTATAACATCAATCGTGTTAAGAGTAGTACGATAGAGAGATTTTTTGTCCCTACAATGTAGGATGGGTACAACCCAAGTTCTTCCCTAGGTTATCAGTCAACACAACTCCCATTCTTCAACTTATTTCCCTCCTCAGGATTGTTTCAATGCTCTTAAAGAAGAAGACTAAGGATTTCTTTTTGGAGAGAATCTAACCCAAAACTTCTCCAAAGGATTTCATACAATTCATCATGATCTTATCTTGGGATACTAAGTCTTCACTGAAAAATATAATTGTAATACCCTGACTTAGATTTATGCTTAATCTTTCTTGCTTAATATAATAAGATGTGTAAAACCTTAACATAATCATGTGATGAGTTGTGATAACATGTGGCATGCTTATGTTTTTAGTTTGGTTGATGTTTGAGCTAGTTATACATGAATGTGCTTGTTTAGGACCTAATTTCAATTTACCCCTTTTAGGGTTTATCTTGCAATTTGTCACATGCTTTATGTACCTCACATGTTTTGGCTTCATGTTGGAGAGAGTGGCACCTTTTTGCACCATGGTTTGTTGAGAAGAGATGTGTTGACATCATGAGTGTTGATGTTTCTAGGGTTTGATTGGATGCCCTAGTTTGGTGTTGACATTTTATGTTGACCATTGAGTTTTTTGTTTTTAGAAACCACCTTGTTGTTTCTTTGACCTTGATATCTATAGTCAAAGTGGTTTTGGAGGGTCCTATATGTTATCTATGGTTGAAGAGCCCTTTAACCCCTTTTATTTGGTCACTAAGAGATAAGGTTTTGACCTATGCGACCGTATGTGCTTTGATTTTGTGCTTTGATGTGTTTTGGTCATAGAGTTTCTCTTTGACCAATGGTCTTCGTGAGGTCAAAACTTTTCTAAAGTTTTAATGACCTTGTTGCATGCATAAGTTTAGTTCTTGCATGGATGTTATATACAGTGGACAAGTGGCACATGTGGCATGATACCTAACCTCCCTCATCTTTGTCCTACCCTTGGGTATATATACCCCTCTCTTTGCATGCAAGTGATACTTTTGCCCTCACTTCTTTATCTCTTATCTTTGGAGCTCTTCCCTTGTGTTCTTGGTGGAGAAGGAAAGTTGAACCTTGGAGCAAGGTGGTCGAACCCTTGCATGTGTGATCTAGGGTTGGAGGAACTCATATTTGGTGATCCTTTGGTGCTCCTTGGTCTTGGTAGGTGATCTATCCTTCTTGGTTTTGTTTTCTTGCAACCCTACCCCTTTCTTCTTTCTCTTGGTCGAATCCATGGGTTGCCATGTTGTTGTTTCTCGACAAACTTCTCTCTTTATTGGCTGAATTCATGGTTCTCCATGGTAGTTCCTAAAGTTGAGTTGAAGATCACCTCTTTTCCTTAGCTTTTCATCATAGGGTTTTCCCTATTCCTAGTGCACCTTTAACCTATGGTTTTGTTTCCCTCCTTGAGGTGATGCTATATTAATCATTTGGTGGTGATCTATATTTGATTCCCCTCTCTTTCCTTGGATCATTTTGCTTTTGGAGTTGTTCTTTACCATCAAGGCGAATTATATAACTTTATCCTTGATTATTGTTAAACTTAACTTTGCATGCAATTAATCTATCTCTACAATATGGTTCGTAGTAGTATGGCAATTATATCTTGAGCTAGGGTTTGTGATTATGTAGTGATCTTGAGTATATTAACTCTTTCTCATGAACCCTAATTCTTGTAACCAAACTCTTGTTGATGATGAAGGTTTTGGTTCTTGCATGTACATATTAAATGTTAGTTTTCTTCTAGTAATCATGGTTTTCATCTCTTTCTTGAGAATGGAGGTTTTGGATAAATTGTGATGACAAAACATTTGGTTTTCTCTCTCTTGCATCATGGTTTGGTTTTCTCATGATTGATGATCAGATTTAGGGTTTTGGTGATGACCTCCATCTTATGCTTTGCACTTTGGTGTCAGGATGGTGATCAACCTATTTAGATCATGTGTTGAAGGTGTTTATCTCTTCCTTGATGTTCTTCGTGATGTGATCTATGTGGTCATTGAGTTTGGTGGTTTTGGGTTCACTAATTATGGACCTACTTGTGAGGTCGCTAAGGTGATAAACTTTTCTTTGGTCGATGAGTTTCTCCTCATGGTCTTCGGTTTCCAAGGTTTCCTTCTTATAGTTGATTAATGTTAATTCTTCTTTGGTTAATGAATGTGTGGTTGTTTCCTTCAGTTGCCACATACCCTTCTACCTTGTCTCTTTCATCAAAGATATGATCTTCTTTCTCTTCAGTCACAGAGATATGTGACCTAGGTTTTTCCTTTGGTTGATGAGACTTCTTGGACATGAGTTTCCTTGTGTGGTTGACTTTCTGGTGATGGTAGATGTCTGTCTTATTTCCAAGAATGTAGGAGGCGATGATAATTAGGGTTTGATGTTAGTTGTTGTTTTGAAACCCTAACTTGGTTAACTAAGTTGAAACCTAACCCTAATTTCAGTACAAGGTGATAATACATAGCTTGCTTGAGTACATATCATGTTGACAAAATGATTTCTCTCTCTTAAATTGTTAAAACCCTAATTTTTCTATCATATAAGCATTATAGTTGTTGAATGTATGGTTATTCTGAACTTATGCAACACAAGTTGCGTGATTATGAGCCTTGATGAGGCATGGAGAGATAATGATGTTCTTACAGGGAACAATGTGAATGGTCATATGTCCTGGAAATGTCTTTGTGCTCTATTTGAGGTGATTTTCTCTCATGATGTGGTAGGGGATTGAAATCCCATGGTGAGGTGATAATAGTGATGGCCTTGAGTATGTCTGTGAACCAAGTACCATGTAGTTATGTGATCAGCTTTATGGTTTATATTTTTATATCTTCTATAATTGCACTTTACTTATGCTTTGTAGAATCTTTTTAGGGTTTTCTTCTAACTTGATTGATGCAGTAAAAGATACTCAATTGAATTTAATTAATCAAGTGGAACCCTAATCATGTAGTTTCCCTGGCCATAGATCCATTCTAGTGTCAAAACTTGCTACATGGTGAAATGAGTATTCCTAAGGGAAACTCAGAGCGCACACTATTGAGTATGTAGGTTTCTTGGAGAGTACATCCTTGTCATCCAGATATCAAGTGTTTCAGGGAGGATGGTTGTGGTCATTCCTCTCCCTTAATTTGAGAATAGTTGCGGTCGTGTCTTGGTGATTATGTATGTGGTGTGATTGGAGGACAACTACGGTTGTACCTCGGTGATTGGGTTGTATACTCTGGTTTCTATTGTTGTGACCTGTAGCAAGAATGGACTAGGTGTTTTCAGCTTGAATATATGGCATTGGTGGTATTTGATTGATATGTTACTGCAGAGTAGACTTTTACTGACTAAGTAGTGCAGGAAAATCTTGGACTCCGACTCTTCCTAGATATTGTATGGCACTAATTTTGACTTAGTAGTGGCTAGTTGGATTTGTGTGGTATGACTCAAATCCTTAGGGCATTAATAAATGATGTAATATAGTCATGTAACATATTTTCTTAGGGTTAAATGTGCTTCACATTGGATGTCTACCCTTGCCTTGTCTTTATTACTTCTTAGTTGTAATATAATGTTGTAAGAGAAATCAATTGTTATACATGTTCTTCATATTCCTTATAAAATTATATCATGATACACTTATCTGCTAGAGCTGTTATATCTGATTAACTCGTGTAATCAGTTTAAATCATTCACTCAGATGAATCATCTCATCCTGCTTAATAATGTTATATCTTATTGTAGTAAACATCATTGGTTGAGATTTATATCTCTCGTTAGGACATTGTCTCACCCTTGTGGCTTTCCACATCTTTTTAGGTGGTCATCAATGACGTGGGCAGGATCGTGCTGTTGAGGAAGGGAAGCTTTGAGATCATTTGTCACAGAAGGTTGGAGGTTGTTGGTCTTGTAGTAGAGTCCTATGTGTCATCCATGTACTCTCAGCACATGGTGGTTGTGTTTTGTAGATGATATGTACATCAATACATGTGATTGGTAGCACTACTACAGAAACGGCCTTTGGCGTCGGTTGTTTAACCCCAGTTGGCGTCGGTTTCCGACCGACGCCTATGTGGGCGCCGCTAAAGGTCGAACACTTCGGCGTCAGTTTTTTAACCGACGCCTATTTGTCCTATAGGCGTCGGTTGTTTAGTAAATAACCGCCGCCAAAAGTGTTCCCGCCACAGAAAATGGCATCATCTAGGGCACTTTGTGCGTCGGTTATTTACTACACAACCGACGCCTATATAAAATATAGCGTCGGTGTTTTAGTAGATAACCGACACATAAAGTGCCCTAGATGACGCCATTTTCTGTGGCGCGAACACTTTTGGCGTCGGTTATATACTAAAACACCGACGCCTATACTTCAAGACGACACAGCCGTGCTTCCCTGCACGGCCGTGTTAGTACTATAGGCGTCGGTTTTATATGAATAACCGACGCCATTCATACCACGGCCGTGCTATCCTGCACGGTCGGGTTGTTTGTACTATTAGGCGGCGGTTTTATCACATAACTGATGCTGTATGTCTTTGCTGACGGTTTTCTATAAATAACCGACGCCTATTTATTATTTTTTTTTCATATCAGTTTGCAGGCCTGCTGTGGTTGGTTAGCAGGATGAGAACCTGCAGTTCAGAAAACTGAACTGCAGGTTTACGACATCCATTGATATCAGCCTACAAACAGGCCGCAAACCTGCAAAAGTCACAAGCAAAATTCTACACAAGTACATACATTCAGACATCAATTCAATTCTCACATTCACACATATAGAAACATTCAAATACATGTATTAACATTCAGAAATATTCATTTACATAGTATCATTCATTATCGCTATCAACATCCCAATTATATCTTACAGTTGCCACTGCTTGTATGGCTTTTGCCCATTCTTCTCTTACTTCATTTAATGCTTCCATCGTATATGGAGCATGTATATTTTTTAAGCGTTTACCTGTAGTGTTGTCAGTTTTAAACACCTGCAAAGAGAATGATGTATATATATAAGTAATAATATAAAAATAAGATAAGATTGATATATTTCATACTAACTAATGAGACTATATATAATACCTCATGTATGGTATCGATGTCCAATGCGGCATATTTGATAATCATCTGCATAAATCGCATCACATAGTATGCGCATGCCCAACCATTGTCTTGTGTAGCACACTATAAATTGAAACATACAAAATAATACAACTAAGCACAATTCACATCAATAATATATATATTCGAGTCGGGAACTTACTTGTACGTTCTTCCAATTTATTGGCTGGTTCTTTTTCCTTGGGACCGTTCCTCCAGCCTTTTTGAATGCATCTAAACCCCTACATGTTAATATAACACAATAAATTGCATAAGTAAATAGTAATGTAATAAAAGATGTTAACGGATATAAAAATGAAATATTTCTCACCAGAATAATGGCATTCTCATTACGTGTCCAATTTTAGTGTTCAATGTACTCCCCGCAGGATCTAGATAATAAACAGTGAATGTCCCGGGGACAATAACTAGTAACTCCCAATGTCTACCGCTAGAAGTAAGAAGTTAACAATTAATAACTCAAAATGCAAAATAAAAATGGAATTTTCTTAAGTCCAAAATATAAATAAAGTAAACTTACTTGACATTGAATGGAGCTATTATTATCGTCTTCTTTTGCTGACCAAAAATTGTAAAAGCATCTATACAGTATTGTTGAACATTATCAGGGTCTTTAGCTACCAAACTAATCAATGATGGAATCAAAAATCCCACATGATCAAATGCAAATTGTTTGCAATGATCTTCGACTAAGTAGCTGCAAAACATATAGGCGTATGCATTAATATATAAGAAACCAGATCACCGGATCTTACACAAGGTATATGGATGTATAAACAAGATCTCACCTTATCCATGTCTCTATCATTGATGTATTCAGCCAATCATACATAAACAGCTCAATAATATCTTGTATAAATAAAGAGCTATCGTATGATCGACCTGCATAATCTACATATAAAGAAACTATTATAGGGCAATGTATATTATGTGCCCGTAGCCAACATGCCATTCCCCTACAAGCAGGACCTAACGGGTATGTTAGGTCAGTTGGAACCCAAGTTGGTAATGCGGGAAGTGGAGGTGGAGGCCTAGGTGCTCCTGGTGTCTTCTTTTTAACCTGTATATATAATTTCAGATCAGTTGACATCATATATACACATCAACAGTCTAAATCAATGTAAATTTATCTTACAATTTCAGTCGTGTAGACGACATCTGCTTTGGGCCACAATATGACCCCGCCTTCTGGCTCACCAAGTGTATCAATATCTGGGTGGGCATATGGCAACGCAACTTCCCTCCAATCGGGTAACACACGTAATGGGCCCACACGAACATAGCCCTGTGGCATTGGAGTCCCGTGAAACCTTTCCCCAGGAAGGGACGGGTAAGCTTGCGCCTCTGCAACAACATAGTCTTCTATTCTTAAGCGGCATGGCTTCAATGCCTACAAATTTACGTAAAGAATGTTATACATATATACATATAATCTTGAAAACATATCATCTTGAAAAGACTAGCTATAATGTCATAAACAATACTTACAGCAGACGTGCTAGGCGATGGGTCTCCAGGATTACTCGCAGTCTGTGCATCAGGAGAAGAGTGGGTCGCCATAGGCTGATTGGAAGCCTGAGATGCCTGCCACCGCAGCAATTCTTCCTTGACCTTCTCAGCAACTACATCGTTGACCTTCTTAGCAACTAAATCCTCAACTCTCTTATTCTCCTATACATGGATAAAAGAAACATTAGCTTCTTATTAATGAATTTCGTTTTTCAGTAACATTCTAAAAAAAGAATAGGTTACCTCTTCTTGAGAAAGTCCCGCTCTGGGTTTGCGCTGGGATGGCCCAAAGAATGCTTTGATGCCAACACCAGCGCCGGAACCTCTAACACGTCCAGGATGCTCTGGGTTACCCTGAGCAACTGTCAATTCATCCCTTGTGCCCTGAGGGATGAACGTGCCTTGTTTCCTCTGCTCGTGCAGCTCCCGCTAATCACCATAAACAGAAATTGGTAAGTTAACACTACAAATAATCAATATTCAAACGATTTCTCTAAGAGTGTTATTTTACCATTTTTGCAGCCGCCTCAGCAGTTACAGGCTTCTTTATTTCACCCTTCTTGTTTTGCCTGCCAGCTATCCAGATATCATGGCGAGGCATGGGTGTCGCAGACTCCTGAGTAGGAGCAGACTCCTGAGTAGCCGTAGACTCCGCCTGTAGTCTTTGGCGAACGCTTGCATAGCCTTTTGGACCCATAGTGTGGTCATGCACATTCAGTGCACGCCTTGCTTTTTGTGCGTCACTGAGGGCCTAGTTAGTATGCACATTAATGATTTGGTTAGTAGCACTAAATGCTAATCTTGAATAGGTGAATACAATGTATATTAATTAAATTGGGAGTGACGCCTAATACCTTGAATTCTTCAGATTTTCTTGAAGCAACAAAATTGTCCCAATCTTCTTTGTCCAAGAAGTTCCATTGTTCAAGGGCTGACTTCTTCTTCTTATCACCCTCTTTTATGTATTCTCTGTTCAGATTTGTCCTATAATTCCTAAGCATCTTTCCAGCGCGTTGCATCACATTTTTACGATGCAACTTCTCATCCAATGCAAACAAATTATGTAAAATAGAAATGTTATTAACTAGTATCCAAAATAGAATTGCAAATAATAGAATTTGTAATCTACAAAATAGAATTGCAAATAATAATAACTCACGCATAAATCCTTCCATATCAAGTCTTTTTTCCCTTGAGGAACTTTATGCCAATTGTCATACTTAACACCACAATGGCTCCGAGTGGTACACCCAAGATAGTTCACAAAATTATTGTGGTTCACTCCAATTGGATTTCCTCCATTATCAAACTCCACCACCAATTTGGATCCACTACCACTTAGCGCTAATAACTTCTTCAACAGAGTGATGCCCCTTTTCTTGTTAAGTGTTTGGTGTTGCGCATCAAGTTGCTCCAGTGCTTTAGTGGGTACAGGTGCATCAACCTAAAATTTGACAAAAATAAAACACACTAAATTAGCCCAATATAGAAATATAGGATATATGACATAACTAGAAGATAATGAATTTTATAGAAATACAGGATATGTTTTTAGAACTTACATTAGTATCCTCGCCATGCTCGTCATGGACAGCATGCTCATCATGGACTTCATGCTCATCATGGACATCATGCTCATCATGGTCAGCCATCTGAAAATGTCATTAAAAAGGGAAACATTTAGCATTTCTATTAACTAGAAAAAGGCAAACATTTAGCATTTGTATTAACTAGAAAAAGGCAAACATTTAGCATTTGTATTAACTAGAAAAAGGAAAACATTTAGCATTTGTATAAACATACATGTCTCTAAAATTGTGATCTTTTATCAATTAACAATCCTTCATTATGATCTCCGCGCACATATAAGTCATCATTAGCTTCAATATTTTGTGGAGTTGGCAACCCAACTGAGAATGGACTGGAGTCATCATACTTATCATAGTACTCTTCTTCATCTATAGGATCTTCAATGAACTGTCTTTTACCATGAAGAACAACCGACCATTTATCATTTGCAGGATCATCGATATAGAATATTTGTTTCGCCTGTGATGCCAATATGAATGGTTCACCCTTCTCGCCAATCTTTTCAAAGTTCACCAAAGTGAAACCCAATTCATCCACTATAACTCCTTTGGTGTTATCAACCCAATTACATTTAAAGAGCGGAATTTTGAAATCTATGTAGTCAAACTCCCAAATGTCCTCAATGACACCGTAATATGACAAGTGCTATGTTGGTTGTTCAATGTCACGTACGGATTCATCCCATCTGTACAAAGCCCAAGTCTTAGATTCCTATCTTCTTCACCAAATTTAGGGTACAATAGATCAATCTTCTTCCACTGTGGGGAATCAGACGCATGTCGTAGGATCCCATCATTATTTTTCTTAACATCTACATGCCACCTCAAATTCTTCGCATCTTTCGGATTTGCAAACAAGCGTTGAAACCGTGATATTATAGGTAGATACCACAACACCTTGGCAGGAGAACCAGTTTTGGACTCCCCCGAAGTCGTCAATTTATACCGTGACGCACCACATTTTGGACAATCTTTCAAATCTACAAAGTCCTTTTGAAATAATACACAATCATTCGGGCATGCGTGTATCTTCTTGGCCTCCATTCCCATTGGGCACAACATTTTCTTTACCTGGTATGTTGAGATTGGAAGCTTGTTTCCTTCAGGAAGCATTTCTTTCAACAAAGTCAACAATGAAGTGAAGCTTTTGTCGCTCCATCTATTGTTAGCTTTCAACTTATACAATCTCAACACAGCGCTAAGCTTCGTAAACTTAGCAGAGCCTGTGTATAACGGTATCTCAGCATGATGCACAATGTTTGTAAAGATAGGAGGTGGATCGGTGTGCTCTACCCTACAACTATCCATCATCGCATCAACGATGTCTGCTGGAACTGGTTCGTTCACATTTACGTCATCGGAGGTAATTTCTTCTTCCACCCAAGCACTACTATCGACATCTACTGGTTTCGATTTTGAAATCTCTCCATGCCAGTGCCATTCTGTATAGCCTTGTACAATCCCGTTGCACATGACATGACTTTTGATTTCCTCACCAGTGTTGACTTTCAAGTTGTTACCGCAATGCCTACATGGACAGTAGAACCTATCTGTAGGTTTTTTCCTATGTTCCTCGGCAAATCTAATAAACTGATCAAGACCAGATATAAACTCTGGGGTGCAACGATTACGAATGGACATCCATGATCTATCCATTCTATGATCAGAGAAAACAAGTATATATTAGGAAACAAGTATATATTAGGAAAAGATTAGGCAGCATTTTCCGCTGTTCTCTAAGTACATATGTACTTAGAGAACAAACGGGGAAATGCCAACAAACACATGTGATGTCATTCTTATATATAATAAATGTGTACCACCTATCCCATCCTTGAACACCTAATCTCACTAGTAAGTGTATAATGTGTATTGGGTTTTCAAGAAAATTTCGGCAGCATTTCCCCGCTGTTCTCTAAGTACATATGTACTTAGAGAACAAACGGGGAAATGCTACCAAACTTTTCTCGAAAACTCAATACACATTATACACTTACATCCTAAGTGAGATTAGGTGTTCAAGAACAGTCCCAAACCGGGGACTATCCAAGATTTACTCCTAATGAGTAAATCTTGGACGGGTTTCTAGGCCAAAAAATATTGTGTTGTCATTCTTATACCTAAAATCCTAGTTCTTCAAATTAGGGTGATTATTGATGTCTTTAAAAGCATGATTGGCAATTTAGGGAAAAGTTCATCATTTAAATTCCAAGCATTCACATGTGTGCATTACAGTTCATCATTAAGCAAGAAGGGTGATTAGGATTCTTAATATACTCAACAATAAAATAAGTTAAACATGTGTGCATTACAGTTCATCATTTACATTCCAAACATGTCACATGTGTGCATTACAGTTCATCATCAAGATATCTATAACTTACTTAAACATTCAATTATGAAGTAAATATACACTTAATTAAGAATAGCATGACACACAAAGTTGCAGTCAACATCATTATGTTTTGTTCTATCATGGACTATCAGATTGGTATATCACATATGTATCAGTACATTATTAAATAAACACAATCAGTAAATAACTTTTAAAAAAAATCCACTAGACGTGCAGCCTAGACGTGCATCCATGAGTGGGAATATATCATGGATGATTGGAAGGTGTTGGAATGTGATATTGTCATCCAAACTATACAAGTCTTAGTATCTTTAGGAAAGTATGTGTATGAAGTTGTGTGATATATTCCTCCTCTAGATACTTGCTTCTCCATTTATTGGAGCATGATGATTGTGGTGAGTCATATATGGATGCATGATCTATGAAGTAGGTAGTATTTTAATATCTCCAAATCTCTTGATAATTTCAAAACTAACCTCCCATGTGTAAGTTATTTTTTATGCTATAGTTTTGACCTTATGAGTTCATTGAGAAAAGGTCCTAGTATTTACAATAATATGTATTACTCATAAACTAAACTAACAATTTCTCACAGTTGGAAGGCTATCATCCATGGTGGATATCCAATTGATGTATGTTCTACTGAGGACCACCTATGTAGAATGTTGTTGTTGGAAAAATGTAGGAGCATAACCTCTAGCTAGTTGCAACACATTCTACCATTTTACCAATTTCCACCACAATTCCTTATCCAATAAACCCAAATTGCATCACACCTATCCTACAAAATTTCTATTATCCTAACCTGCCCATAGGCTCCTTCATGTTTACCAAAAAATTGGGACCCTAGGCGTGCCCTGGCACCTACTTAGGCGATGCCTGGGTGAGTTCTAGGTCGGCGGCGGCAGAGAAAAGCAAGGCAGAGGACAAAAAAGGCGGTGAAGGTTTGTGGGTTACCTTGCACGAGGACAGCACGAGTAAAGCTGCTTCTACCGGTAGGGGTGGAGGTGACGACGACAGCACCGTAGCTGCTTCTACTGGCGGCGACGACTAGAGGAGAGCAGGGGCGGTGGGCAACGACCGGCGGCGACGAGCGGACAGCAGCAGCAGCAGGGGCGGCGGAGAAGAAGGGTGCCGGAGAAGAAGGACGCCGGAGATGGGGCGCCGGAGAGAAGCGCCGGAGAGCAGCAGCAGCAGAGAAGCGCAGGAAAGTCGCCGCAACAGGGAAAATCGCCGCAATAGGGTAGCAATGAAACAGAAGAAAGGGGAAGAGTCGGGCGATCGTGGGGGGGGGGGGTTATGAGTTCCCAAATAGCGTCGGTTGTTTACAACAACCGATGCCTAAACATCATTAGCGTCGGTTGGTTGAAACAACCGACGTCCAATTGGACGATATTTTCATGGAAATTTTTGGCGGGAACCACCTTCAGCGTCGGTTGGACAAGGATAACCGACGCTGAAAGTGACATTGTCCGCGCAAATTTTCATCGCAAATAGGCGTCGGTTTTCTAGGTATATAACCGACGCTGAAAATGACACTATTTGTTTTATCGAAAAATGGATTTCGCGGGCGACTTTAAGCGTCGGTTTTTTATAAACAACCGACGCTTAATAAAAAGCGGTACCCGTGTCTGGCTAGTCTTCGAATATTGACGTCGGTTTTATTAAACAACCGACGCCTTATATGTTAGGCGTCGGTTTTCCTTAATAACCGACGCCCAGAAAAGCGACACTGAATGCTATTTCTGTAGTAGTGTAGTATGACTTGGTTGTACGTATGGCTTGTATAAGTGTCTTGTATATGTGAACAGATCTTTTATAATAGGTGTGTGGTAGATGGGAACTGTACATATGTATATACCTGGTATGGTATGTGATATGTTACATGTTATGGACCTTGTTCTAATATGTTTCCACTTAGTGATGGTTGTACAAGAGCGGTTTTAGTTTACCCATTCTTTTTGGTAATGTGGTTGTTTAGCTATTGATCACATGTTTTGTTTGGAGTAATCTCTCTCATGTGGCATCGGGTTGTCACATGTTACAAACATTTGGTATCATAGCTCTAGGTTTGTTGATTCTATAGGGACATAGGACTAGGGTTGTGTCTATTCTTGCATACTCCAACATATCTGATTGTAGCTTCTGCTTATTCAGATATGTCTGGAGAGCCCAAAGAACATGATGGGAGTAGTGTTGTTACACCACGAGGTGTTGCCAAGAGACAGGCTAGAGTAGATGGAGTGCCTAAAGTGCCTCAGTTTTACCCAATAACTATGGCCAATCCTTCTTTTAAGTCCATGTTTGGATAGTTGATGGCCACGATTTCAAATATGGTGGATAGAGCACTCGTACCACAAGCAAGGGATGATTTCCCAATACAGAATCCCTGGTTCTGGGAAGACCTTTATGAGGTTGTGGCATGTTGGGGTGATCGAGTATGAGAGTATAGCAAACTCGACAGATGCATAAATGTGGCGGATGGAGTTGGAGAAAACTTTCAAGATCCTTAATATCCCAAAAGAGGATAAGGTAAAGCATGTAGTGTACCTATTGAAGGGTAGTGTTGGCCACTGGTGGGCCATTAGGATGAGAAGAGACCTAGACCGGTGATTATTTGGGAGGAGTTTTGGTGGGTTGATACTTCTTAGAGATGTACCTTGATGAGAAGATCCAATAGAGATTGATGATGATCAACGAGTACGAGGCGAAGTTCATGGAATTGTTGAAATTTTTTCCTCACATGGCTGTGACGGGTAAGTATGGAATTTGACGGTTTGAGAAGGGGTTGAGGATGGAGTTGATGGTGATGGTGTCTAGTTTGGAGTACTAGCAGCGGTTTGCAACCTTCATGGAGTCGGTGTGAAGGATAGAATGGTTGGTAGTTGAGAAGCATGAAGCCAACACTAAGAAGAGGCCATCTCAATTTTAGGGACAATCTTATGGAGGCTCTAAGAAGCCTAGGTTTTCATCACCTCAGATACATCAGAGGTCAGTGATATAGTCCAAGTGGTCCCCGAGCAAGGGCAACTGTAGTTTTCCACCAGCAGGAGCCTACAATACAATGTTAGTTTTGGTGATGGGGCCATCTAGGCCATGGTATGAGAGTAAGACTTGTTACAACTATGGTCAAACTAGGCATATGAAGTGGTTTTTAGCTATGAAGGATGAGGAGGTTACACAACAACTGAGGCAAGGCCAGCAAGGTTCCTAGTGGTAACAATTTAGAAGTGGTGGTAGCAAAGACAGTCAGACGTTAGAGGCATGTTTTTCTAGGCAAGCTAGAACAGGACGTGGACAAAAATAGGCAACAACTCGGTTCTATGCCATGAGTCAGCCAAAAGAAGTGGCCAATCCACGGGTCGTGACATGTCAGATGAATCTTTTTCATTCTGATTTGTCTGCTTCTTCTTTATATCCATTTTGGTTTATAGGGTTGTGACACACTCTTTTATCACTAGAGAGGTGATATGTAGTTTTTCCTTGCTTGTTTGTAGTATGCTTAATAGTCTTCTTCTAGAAACTCCTCTGGTCAGTACCACTGAGTTATGGGAGGTGTTTCCATCCTACGTCCTTTCTTTCTTAGGACACAACATTCAAGTGGACCTTATTCCACTTGATATGCATAGATTCGATGTGATCCTTGGAATGGATACCTTGGAGAAGTATCGATTAATCTTTGACTCTAGTTCCAAGGTGGCGGAATTCTTTGATGGTGATGTTTCATGGATCTTTCAAGGAGATAGGAAGATTCGTCTGACATGTGTGGTGTTAGCTATGATAATAAAGAGGCTGATGAGGTAGGGGTGTGGGGCTTTCTTGGAAATGTGGTTGATACCAAGGTAACTAGTCCTAGTATCCAGGAGGTGTCGAAGTTGTGTGAGTTTGATAATGTGTTTCCGTAAGAGTTTCAAGGAGTCCCCCCTCCTATAGAGATTGAATTTGAGTTCAATTTGGTTCCTAGTATGCAGTCCATGGCTCAATCACCGTACAAGATGGTACCTACAGAGATGCAAGAGTTAAAGAAACAGTTGTAGGAGCTATTAGAGAAAGGCTTTATCAGACCAAGCACTTCCCCAGGGTTGCTCCCATTATGTTCGTGAAGAAGAAGGACAGTTCTATGAGGTTGTGCATCGACTACCGACAGTTGAACAAGGTCACAAAAAAGAACAAGTACCCTTTGTTGAGGATAGATGACATATTTGATTAGCTATGAGGCGTTGTAGTGTTCTCAAAGATAGATATGAGGTCAAGATACCATCAGTTGAGGATCAAGGTAGATGGCATACCTAATTTAGCTTTTACGACTAGGTATGGCCACTTTGAGTTTGTGGCTATGTCTTTTAGGCTAACTGATGCACCAACATCATTCATGGACTTGATGAACAAAGTGGTCAGGTCGTATCTTGACCAGTTTGTGGTGGTGTTCATCGATGACATCCTGATATAATCCAGAGACAATCAGCAGCATCTACGCCAAGCGTTGACTTTGTTGAGGCAACACAAGTTGTACACCAAGTTCAGCAAGTGTGAGTTCTCATTGAAGGAGGTGTCTTTTATTGGATATGTGATATCTTCTAGAGGTGTCTGTTTGGACCCCAAGAAAGTACAATCAGTACTAGAGTGGGAGCAGCCTAAGACACTAATAGAGGTTTACAGTTTCCTAGGCTTTGCATGTTATTACAAGAGGTCTATCAAGAACTTCAGTGTTGTGGTGTTACCCCTAACCAAGTTGACAAGGAAAGGTGTACCATTTGTCTGGGATGAAAAGTGTTAGTATTCATTCTAGCTTTTAAAGGAGAAGTTGATTAGTGTTCATGTGTCATATCTTCCTAAGTAAGGGAAAGGGTATATCGTCTTCTATGTTGTGTCAAAGAATGGCTTGGGGTGCGTGTTGATGCAAGACAAGAACATGATTTCTTTTTCTTCGTGATAGCTTAAGAAACCCAGGTAGAGATACTTGACACATGATCTGGAGCTTGCAGTTGTGGTCCATGCTTTGAAGATTTAGAGACATTATCTTTATGGATAGAATTGTCAGATCGTCACCGACCTCAAGAACCTTCAGTACATCTTCTTGAAGAGGAGCTAAACATGTGACAAAGATGATGGATGGAGTTGATCAAGGACTGTGATTTCACGATAGACTACCATCCAAGGAAGGAGAATGTGGTGACATATGCACTTAGCATGAAGGCTTCTTCATAATTATCTATTTATAAGGCATAGTTGTGTTCCTAGGTGTGTCGTAAGAGAGACATGATGGTTCCATTGCATCAGATGATACATGAAGTTAGAAGTCTCCTTGTTGGTAGGCTTGCTATCACAGTTGCAGCTGAAGCCCACATTGATACAACAGATCAAAGACACACATCATGATGATATTGTGATATATCAATCTGATCAAAGTTTGGCAGCAAGAAGCATGAAGGCTTCCATGAGACAGAGGATGTGATAGCTTGTTTCCATGGTAGGATAGTGCTTCCAAATGTTGATGGTCTGAGGAAGATGATCCTTGAGGAAGCCAGACCTCAATGTATGTGATGCATCCAAGTAGTACCAAGATGTACCATGACTTGAAGGATCTGTATTGGAGGCTTGGCTTGAAGCACGATGTGCCTCAGTTCATAGAATGGTGTCCTGTTTACAAATAGGTCAAGTTCAAGCACTAGAAGCCTATAGGAATGTTGCAACCATTGCATATACCCACAGTGGAAATGAGATCATATCACTATGGACTTTGGCATTGGTCTTCCTAGGACAACCAAAGATCATGATTCCATTTGGGTGATAATAGACAGGTTGACCAAGTCAATGCACTTCCTTCTTGTAAAGACAACATATACATTAGAGAAGTTGGCACAGATATATGTGGATGAGATAGTTCATTTGTAGGGTATTCTAGTGGCAATATTGTCTGACAGGCATCCTCCATATACCAGTCATTTTTGGGAATATCTGCATGTAGCTATGGGTACATAGTTAGGTTTTGTATGATGTTTCACTTGCAGATAGATGGTCAGTCCGAGAGGACCATTCAGATCTTAGAGGATCTGTTGACATCTTGTGTTTTGTAGTTTCTTGGAGGTTTGGATGTGCACCTTAGTCAGATTGAGTTTACTTACAACAACAGTTATCAAAGAAGTATCTACATGTCATAATATGAAACCTCGTATTGGAGGCATTGCAGGTCTCTGCTTTGTTAGTATGAGACTGGTTAGTATCAACTTTTGGGTCCTGAACTTGTACAATATACTACAGAGAATATAAAAGTGAAACAACAACATCTGAAGGAATCTCAAGACAGAAAGAAGTCTTATGTTGATAATTGTCAGAGGCCCTTGGAGTTCCAAGTGGGAGACAAGGTGTATCTCAAGGTCTCTCCTTCAAAAGGTGTGCTGAGATTTGGGAAGAAGGGTAAGTTAGCCTAGGTATATGGGACCTTACCCTACAGTGGCACATGTTGGAAAGGTGGCTTATAGGTTGGAGTTACCTCCAGATATGCACAAATTGCATCCTATGTTCCATGCTTCTATGTTGAGGAAGTGCCATGCAGATATAGAACAAGTGTTGCAGTTGGTGGAGGTTGAGTTAGAGGAGGATGTGTCATATGTGGAGAGTCTTGTGTTGATCTTAGATAGAAGTGTGATGAAGTTGAAGAAGAAGGATATCATTTTGATTAATGTTTTGTGGTATCACCATGGTGTGGAGGAAACCACGTGGGATATAGAGGTCAAGATGCGTAGGAAGTACCTGTTTATTTTTGTGTAGGATTTCAGGGATAAAATCCTTGTTAGAGGTTTATGATTGTAAGGCCCCTGGCATAGGTTTAAGCTTGATATTTCTTGCTTAATATAATAGGTTGAATAAAACCTTAATCTAATAATGTGATGAGCCTTAATAACATGTAACATGCTTATGTTTTCAGTTTGGTCCAGTTTGGTTGATGTTTGATCTAGTTACACATGTGCTTATTTTGGATCGAATTGCAATTTACCCATTTTTAGGGTTTATCTTACAACTTGTCACATGCTTTATGTACCTCACATGTTTTGGCTTCATGTTGGAGAGATTGGTTCCATGTTGCACGTTGGTTTGTTGAGGAGAGATGTGTTGACAACATGAGTATTGATGTTTCTAGGGTTTATTTGGATGCCTTAGTTTGGTGTTGACCTTTTGTGTTAACCATTGATCTTTTGGTTTTCATTAACCACCTTGTTGTTCCTTAAACCTCAATCTTTATGGTCGAAGAGGTTTTGGAGTGTTCTATATGTTCTCTTCAGTCAAAGAGCCCCCCCTTTCTTGGTCGCTAAGAGCTAGGGTTTTAACCTATGCAACTATTTGTGCTTTGATGTGTTTTGGTCATAGAGTTTCTCTTCAAACGATGGTCTTTTAGACCACATGAGGTTGATTCTTTTCCTATGTTTTAATGACCTTATTGCATGCATGTATTTACTACTTGGATGGATTCTATTTATAGTGGACAAGTGATACATGTAGCATAACACCTAACCTCCCTCATCCCTCTCCTACCCTTGGGTATATATGCCCCTCTCTTTGCATTAAAGTGATCTTTTGCCCTCTCTTCTTTATCTTTTCTCTTTGGAGATCATACCTTGTGTTATTGGTGGATAAGGAGAGCTCAACCTTGGATCAAGGTGGTCTAACCCTTGCATGTGTGAATTAGGATTGGAGCAACTCATCTTTGGTGATCCTTTGGTACTCCTTGGTCTTGCTAAGTGATCTATCCTTCTTGGTATCATTTTCTTGTAACCCTACCCCTCTCTTCTTTCTCTTGGATGAATCCATGGGTTTCCATGGTGGTGTTTCTTGGGGAACTTCTCTCTCTTTTGGCCAAATTCATGGTTCTCAATGGTAGTGCCTAAATTTGATTTGAAAATCACCTCTTTTCCTTAGTTTTTTGGCCTAGGGTTTTTCCTTTTCCTTGTGCAGCTTTAACATATGGTTTTGTTCCCCTCCTTGAGGTGATGCTATCTTGGTTGGGAGGTGGTGATCAAGATTTGGTTTCCCTCTCTTTCCTTGGAGCATCTTGCTTTTGGAGTTGTTCGTCACAATCAAGGTGAGTTATATAACTTTCTCCTTGATTATTATTACACTTAGCTTTTAATGCAATAAATCTATCTCTACAATATAGTTCCTAGTAGTATGGTGATGATATCTCGAGCTAGGGTTTGTGATTATGTAGTGATCTTGAGTAGACTAACTCTTTCTCATGAACCCTAATTCTTATACCCGAACTCTTGTTGATGATGAAGGTTTTGGTTCTTGCATGCACATGTTAAACATTAGTTTTCTTATCATAACCATGGTTTTGATCTCTTTCCTGAGAATGGAGGTTTTGGATACATGTGTCAAGAATAAACGTTTGGTTTTCTCTCTCTTGCATCATGGATTGGTTTTCTCATGATTGATGATCAGATTTAGGGTTTTGGTGATGACCTCCTTCTTGTGCTTTATACTTTGGTGATTTCTTGTTCTAAATGGTGATCGACCTATTTTCATCATGTCTTGGAGGTGGTTATCTCTTCCTGTATGTTCTTCATGATGTGATCTATGCGGTAGTTTAGTTTGGTGGTTTTTGATTTGTTAAGTATGGATGTACTTATAAGGTTGCTAAGGTGATAAAGTTCTATTCGGTCGATGACTTATCCTCATGGTCTCCGACCACCAAAATTTCCTTCTTGTAGTTGATTAATGTTGATTCTTCTTCAGTCAATAAAGGTGTGGTTTCTTCCTTCGGTCACCAAGTTTCCTTTGACCAAGTCTCTTTGATCGAAGATATGATCTTGTTTCTCTTCGGTCGTAGATTTCTTCCTTCGGTCACCAAGTTTCCTTTGACCAAGTCTCTTTGATCGAAGATATGATCTTGTTTCTCTTCGGTCGTAGATATATGTGATCTGGGTTTTTGCTTCATTCAATGAGATTAAATGGACATGAGTTTCTTTGTGTGGTTGACTTTGTGGTTTGATGGAAGTTTCTGTTACTTCTAAGAATGTAGGATATGGAAATAATTAGGGTTTGATTCTAGTTGTTGCTTTGAAACCCTAATTTGGTTAACAAAGTTAAAACCTAACCATAATTTTAGTATATGGTGATAATGCATAGCTCGTTGGAGTACTTAGCATGTTGATAAATGCTTTATCTCTCCTAAACTGTTATAACCCTACTTTTTTTATCATATAAACATTATGGTTCTTGAATGCATGGTTATGCCAAACTAATGTGACACATGTGTGGTGATTATGAGTCTTGATCAGGCATGGATAAATGATGATATTCTTGCAGGGAACAATGTGAATGGTCGTATGGCCTAGTAATGTATTTTTTCTCTATTTGAGGTGATATCCTCTAGTGATGTGGTAATGGATTGAAATCCCCTTGTGAGGTGATAATGATGATGGCCTTGTGTATGTCAGTGAACCAAGTACCATCTGGTGATGTGATCAGCTTTATGCTTTATACATTTCATATCTTCTACAATTACACTCTACCTATGCTTTGTAGAATATCTTTACAGTTTTTTTTTGTAACTTGATTGATGCAATAAAAGATACTTGATTGTCTTTAATCAATAAAGTGTAGCCCTAATCATGTAGTTGCCCTGGCCATAAATCCAATGTAGTGCTAGAACTTACTAGATGGTGAAATGAGTACTCCTAAGGGAAACTCGAGTATGCAGGGTGCTTGAAGAGTACATCCTTGTCATCCAGATCCCAAGTGTTTTAGGAAGGATGGCTATGGTCATTCCTATCCCTTAGTGTGAGAATGGTTGCGGTCATGTCTTGGTGATTATATGTGTGATGTGATTGGAGGACAATCATGGTTGTACCTCATTGATTGGGTTGTATACCCTAGTTTCTAGTGTCGTGACCTATACCAAGGACGGACTAGGTGTTTGCAACTTGACTATATGTCACTAGTGGAAATTGACTGATATGTCACTACAGTGCAGACTCGTACTGACCGAGTAGTGCAGAGAAGATCTTGGATTCTGGCTCTTCCTAGATCTTATGGCACTAATTTTGGCTTAGTAGTGGTCATTTGGATTTGGGTGGTATGAATCAAATCCTCAGGGCTTTAATAAAAGATGTAATATAGTTGTTTAGCATATATTATTAGGGTCAAACACGCTTCACATTGGATGTCTACCCTAGCCTTATTTTTACTACTGATTATTTGTTATATAATGTGGTAAGAGAAATTGACTGGTATACATGTTCTGCATATTCTTTCTAGATGTATATGATGATGTGCTACTAGATTTGTTTTATCTTCCTAACTTATGTAATCAGTTTAAATATTTCACTCAACTAAATCTGCTCATCCTTCTTAATAATGTTATATCCCATTATTGTAATAATCATTGGTTGAGAGTTATATCTCTCATTGGGACATGGGTCTCACCCTTGTGGTTTGCCACATCTTTTTAGGCGATCGTCAGTGACATGGGTAGAATCATTCTATTAAGGAAGAGAATCTTA
The DNA here is from genome assembly GCA_963693085.1 of Alisma plantago-aquatica. Lineage (NCBI taxonomy): Eukaryota > Viridiplantae > Streptophyta > Magnoliopsida > Alismatales > Alismataceae > Alisma > Alisma plantago-aquatica. The sequence goes on from OY856410.1 coordinate 1,179,216,046, forward strand.
GATATCAGTAGTCTTAGGAGGTTGGATGATGCTTGTATTGTAGTAAAGTCCTATGTGTCATTCATGTACCCTTAGGTCAGGCAGGGTTGTGTTTTGTAGATGATATGTACATCGATACGTGTGTTTGGCAGTATGCCTTGGTTGTATATATGGCTTGTATAAGTGGCTTATATATGTGAACAAATATTTTGTAACAAGTGTGTGGCAGATGGCCACGGTATAGACGTATATACCTAGTATAGTATGTGATATGTTACAAGTTGTGAAACTTGTTGTAATATGTTTCCTCTCAGTGATAGTTGTATAAGATTAGTTTTAATTTACACGTCTTTTGTGATAATGTGGTTGTTTAGTGGTTGATTGCACACTTTGTTTTGAATAATCTTACTCATGTGGCATGGGTCGTCATATGTTACAATAATATCATCAGTAAGTACATGTGGTTAAAGGTTGGTCCTCTCCTAGTGACAGTCATAAATTTTCATATACTAGATCGTTCCTCTGTAGTGATGGATTGTCATAGACTATCAAGATATAGCATGAATATGTAGGGTGATAGGGGGTCACATTGGCAGAACCCTATGGATGATTGAAATTGAGTCAATGTTACTCCTTGGTAGGGAATAAAAATTGACCCATGATGATGATGTTCATTATAACCATGATTAAGAAATTAGATAAGGCAATCATGTGCAAGGTTTCATTAAAAAATCTCAACTCTATCAATCATATGCCTTCTCCAGATCAAGTTTAATTACCAGAACAACAACTCTCAATATCATTGAATGGATGAGTTCTTGGAGGAGGTTGATGTTGTTGGTAATCCTCTTTCTAGGTATGAATCTCGATTAGAAAGGGGAAATCTAATCATTCAAGTAACATTTGATCCGTTCAACAATACTTTTAAGAAATCATCTTGAGTGCTGACATTGTTGAGTGTAATGGAATGCAATTAATGGAAAGTCTTAACGATATTAGTCTTTGAGATTAAAACCAGAGTGGAGCTTGTCATTTTATTGGGTATTTGAGACCCTGCAAAACACTGAGATGTGGTTAGACAAAATGAACTATTGATCTTATGCTAGTTTGTTTGCAAGAATCCAACTCCCATTGTCATGCCCCAACACCTTCACTTGTATCATCATCACTAAGGTAGATTGGATCTCGCTCTCATCAGACACATTTCAGCTAGATTGTCTGATAGGGGAGGGAACATACCAGGGTATCCAAATGATTTTCTAGCCCAATTTCTAGCAATCTCCTTAGTGAAGAGAGATATGAAGTCGTTGTTGACTAGTCTCATGAGATCGTCCTCATTCTCAATCCACTCACCATAATCATCCTTCATTTTTCAAATGGAATTTTGTCTTTTCTTAGACTTGATGATAGCTTGAAAATAGAGTGAATTGATGTCACCAAGCTTCATCATGTCACACTGGGCCTTTTGTTGACATTTAATATCTTCAAGATTCAAGATTTCCATGTATCATGGTGAAGCTTGATGATTTCATTCAAGAGTGCGTGAATAATGGTTACATAATTCCTCATGCTTCCTAACAGTCATGCAATGGTTATGCTCTTTTTGTTTCCTCTCTATATTCCTTTCCCCCTTCTCCCAGGGATCGGAAATCTCCATGAACTTTGGGATAATAGTAGTATAATTGCTTCTAGACTCACAACATTTTCCAATAAAATGTGGGAAAGAAGCTCATTTGGTCCACCTATTGTTGATCTTGAGGTGACAATAACGTTGTGGGTGGTATTGGTTGTAGTTCTGATAAGGACTGGTGTTTGGTCAGGTGATACCTTCAGAAGGAACTTCACCATGCTGAAAGGGAAAGCCTACACCCAGCTCTAGTAAGAAATAGCATGATCTATTCTCTCCTACATACAACCCCTTTTGAATGTAATCTTGGATATGTATGCTCCTAGATCCTCTTAGCCTTCACTTTTTAAAGCCTCTACAAATTCCCTACAACTAGATATGCTAACCTTCTCACTTCCAACCTACTCAACCAAAATGGAGTAATGCATTGAAATCCCCAAGTACTATCCACGACAGAGGCAACTATGCCACAATTGTGTCGAGGTAATTCTAAAGCAAGAGGCATTTGATCTTCTTTGTGCTTATATATGTAAATGAAATTAGCAATTTAATTTATAAGGATGAATTAACAATGCATAGCTAGAATCTCCACCAAGACAAATCATTTTTCCACCTTAACTGGATATCCAAAGAGAATATGTACGCTTCAACATAGTATGATGTGCCAAAACCAAGCTGGTTAACAATGCTACTCATGACCATTTCACTGGTATGGGGCTTCACAATTACCATAATGCCAATCGAGTATAACTAATTGTATTCCTTGATGGTGTTTTGGGCATCTAGGGGGTAGATGTCATTTACATTCCATGAAGCACAGATCATGAGGATGGTGGGGTGGGGGTGGTGATGTTCACTTGCCCTATTTAGTAGATGCAATGATAACCTTATGAATTTTCTTGGCTCTCTATCAGATCCTTTCTGAACAAGCTCTACTCATGAGAATTCCTTTTGATTATGGAGGGGGATCCCCACACTACCTACCACCAGCACATTGACACCATGTGTCTCTAATGATTGGCCAAAGTTGAAGGAAATAGGCTAATCTGGAGGACTAGTGACTACCACAACATCTCTATTTCAATTGTAGTAGCTATGTGCTTCTGGTTTTCCTTACCACCCAACTGATTTCCACCCTTATGCTACTTCTCACTCTAGTTCCATGGATCTTGGATCCTTGACAGAGGCGCCTATGGTCGTCCTTCCCATATTGATTTTGCTTATGTGAATTCTACTTCCACTACCTCAAATCAATGTCGGACACTCTGTTAGCCATTGATCATTATGTTTTGTCCCTATCAATCTCCCCATACTCTTATGAAATATTTGCAAACTTGTTTCTCATCAGAACCCAAAGTTGGGGGTTCAACTATTGACTCCTCCTAGGCCACCGTTAAAAAGGTCTTATATACATGGATTCAAAGAAACCCCCAAGGGTAGTCAAGGTCCCTTTTTGCCTCGTGATTTTCCTCAACAACATTGTGAGAGACTGTCTCCACTGCATTCTGTCTCCCACACGAATACTCCTTGTATCATATGCACCCACCATATATGCATGTGGTTGGTAGGTTCTCATACTCCAAGGTATATATTTCTCCTTGAATGAAGACTCTAGGTACTAGGGGTTTGCTCATATCACATTTAACCTTTGTCCTTGCAAATTTACCTCATTGTTATAGATCTGTGTTAGTATCCACCATCATCGTGGTGCCAGTTTGATCCCCAATCTCCTTCAATATATGTAGTTAATATAGAAATATAGGAAGATTAGGGATGTGAAACCATCCCATGAGAAATATAGGTTTCTCATTAGAGGGGATGAAACTAAAATCCCAAGGTTGTACTATAAGATAGGACCTCATCATGATGGAACACCAATTAGGACTTTGATATAGTCATCCTCCCATAGAAATTGGACATGGGAAATTTTGTTTTCCAAATTGATTAGATACATATTTCCAATGGGGTTCCACTTCACCTTGATTCAGATCTGGAGAGTTATGAACCCAACCTTCCCATCCAGAACTTTCATGATGACCATGTAACACCATGGTTTCATCATGTTTTCATACTTATATGCTACAATTTTGAAGCAAGTGCTCCTGTCAATCTCCTAGACAGTGATATCGTCATTAGTTAGCTAGACTTCAAAGTCATTGAATCCTGGTATAGAGTTTTATCCTCCACCACTAATAACATTGATGTAAGAGATCGGATGCCTGGAATCTATCAGATCGGCATGTGGCCTATTTTAGTCTTGTCTCAAAAGGTGGGAAAGTGTCATTTCCCATAACTAAGTCATTAACGCCCATGGCTTCATCCCGTTGATCATTGTTCTAACCGTTCCCCCACCTTGATAGTGAGTTGTAAAGTTCAAGTAAATCCCCATGCTATGTAAGGCCTCCATATGAAGATTAGCACAGTCCGGCAGCAGTATCGAGTTCTCTATCTACATAACATCTATTCCATCACCTCATGTGCTTCCCTAGACAGCCAAACCCTCCTTTTGCCATCGATCTCCATCATTTAGAGTGAGATATCCATGCCCCCTTCTGCCTCCTCGTCCTCCACCCATTCCTCCTAACCCTGGAGACATCCTAATGTTAATGAACTTAATTAATTGAAGACATTGAAACTTACTAAATTTCCATTTATTTTGTTTTGTTTGAAGCCATTTTACTTTGCTTGCAAGGATCACTAATCTAATAGCTTTGCTCTTTTCATCCACTGGATTAGATGGAGAAACCATCATTTCCTTCCTCTCCCCACTCAAGAATCTTCTCCCTATGAACATTCATCCGCATTCATTATTTCTTTCTATTGGGCCATTTTGTCCAATTTGTCTCCTTCTTCCTTTCATCTTCCCAGTTCCATTGAACCCTAACATAGGGGGTTTCTTGAGTTGGTTGTGAATCCTTGTTTACTCTTTGACCTCCTCCTTTGTTGAGAATTTTAGAATACTTTCTTCTCTTCTACCCTAAGCCATATGCCCTTATGAAACCCAATATAGATAGCCCAACCTATTTTTCACTACGTAGTGGCCTCAAATACATCTAGTACCCCCATATTGAGTTGATGAGGTTCAACTATATCTCCAACGATTAGAGACTCATTATTGCACCAATCACCACCAATGTCAAATTATCTTTATACATTCTCTTTCCTCCTATCCTTCTGAGATTCTTATTTTCCCCTAACTTTCTCTGGTTTTCTCTCCCAATATCCAGTCCCCTTTATGCTTTGAATTTTTCCTAGAGAGGAGGCTTTTGGAGTTGAGATTCATGAAACCCCACAAAGAAGTCCCATGAACTCCAAGGCCCATCTTCTAGGTGAAATATTCCATGATCTTTGTCTCGTGCTTGGGTTTTAGATTTTGAAATGGTTAACACAATGATTAAGATAAGGTTTTTTCTTGATACTCCATCCATTTTTTGTTGGTCTTTTGCTTTGGGAATTCTGTTAAGATTTATAACACTTATCCAAATAGTCATGTTTCCATGTTGTTCTCTAGTAATAGTTGTAACGTTCACCTTAATTCGTCCTTGGTGGAACCTTTCCTCAACACATTGTAGACCATAAAGCTACAAGCATTTCTTGTTGGACTTCACTTGGGCTAGGGTGCATGCCAAAAGTGATCCTCAAGTTTGAGGAGAAGCGAGGTGTAAGGATGACCTTTGGGATGAATATTTAGAGATCAAACATGGTGTATGTGAATCCTTTTGTAGCCTAGTTTCAATCTGATTCTATAAAATGTATAGAGTATTAATAGATGAAGATGCCTCATCATGTGTAAATAGTTGATGATCATATGAGGGGCATTTTGAACTAGAATTTTATCTCAATAAAATTGAAAAATGGTTTTACTTGTAAAATCATAGTAAATCATTGATTTACCATATAAAAATTTTGTTTTTAAAATTAGTGAACATATGCCTTATTTATTTATTTAGATTTAGAGTCGTATTCTAATTATTCCAGTAAGACTATTTTATGGTTTAGTAAATCAAATGAAAATTTACTAACCCAAATACTTAAATGTTGCAAATATGTGTTCAAAAGCCTTGATTGTTGACCTTACAAATATTTTGGATATCTAGGATACCTTTAGAGGTATGCACATCTATCTGAATGTAACATGGACATTAATTACTTGGAAACATATTTTATTTATTGAAGTGTTTCCCTAATTTAATTCATAATTGGTTTTTTATGTTCTTTTTGAAATATCCTTTATTATGATACAATCTCAACTATTGGCTACTTTACTGTATAGAGACTTTATTGATGGGTACTTTGACCCAAAATGACATGTGGTGGCTATATTATCACCTTTTAACGCGGATATCATCTGCATTAAATGTATGGTCTTGCCTACTTATCTATGCATGTGTGATTCGAATTAGCATATCTAGATGTAGAATATCTAGATGTTATACTAAGCATTAGAACTTTAGTTTTCTTGCCATATAGCTCAAGTTTTAGTCATGATGCCATATTGAATACTACATATTGAGGTTTTAGTCCTCCTACCACAATTTTATATACTTGGAACTCATGCTTTTATCCTCCGATCCTTGGTTTTTAATTTATGGGGTACAACCATGATTTTCAGATTATGATAGCATATATTGTAATAAACATGGATTTCTTTATTTTTTATGATTGTAAAGTTGTTTCAATTGCAAGAATATTTAAAATTCATCTATTGTGTTTGATGAAAATGCCTCATTCTTTTATTGGTCATCTTCTTGTTTTAGTCTCTCTTGAACTCAGCTATATGTGCATGGCTCTCTTTTAATTGAGAACTCCCTTACTTTTACACTTAAAACGTTCAATATATCCAAATACTTTCCTTAATGTACATATACGAGTGTTATTTGTTTATTTGTTTCTTTTATGGATGTTGTTCCTAAGCCATCCAGAGGTTGAGCAATCTATAGATTAGGTTTTTGAGGGGTCTACTGGGATTACTTTGTTTAGAGGACCTTTGTAAGATGTCTAGGCTTCCCAATATAGGTAACATCTTAGTTAATCCACGTAGAACATGTTTATTGATAATCATAGAAGCTTTGTAACGACTTAGCTTTGTTTTCACTTCTACTTGACTATTTTCTCTGTCACACAAATTTGAAAAATAATGCATACTACTTTCCTTTTAACTATGTGTGGTGAATGTTTGGATGGGATTTCTTGGTTGTTTTCTCAAATAAAAGTATGGAATGGATCCCCTTTAAAGTCCCACTCCTTACATTAGGGTTTGTTTCTTTTAATTTATGTAAACCTCAATAGGGACGTACATTCTGCCTTGTTTCCCTATCAGTGATGAGTAATTGTCTTGATTAAGTAAGAGAAATCTTAATTCATGTTAGTGCGAGCATAAAACTATCCAAGATTCAAAAATTGGGATAGTGAAACAAGTATATTGTAGCAATTTCAAGATCGTAATAAGGTACTCATGGTCTTATATTTCTTTAATATATGTTGATTACTAAGAATTAATATGAGGTATGGTCCTTATTTTTATTATTGAGGTAGAGGTCTTATCTCCTATTTTGAATGGAAGTTCTGCCAATGTGATCATAAAATATGTTATTTGATGATTCTAATGCAATATTGCCTATGGGTTTTGAGTTGTCTTAACGTTCGTACCCAAGATACACTAGATTTTTATGTACATATCATAAGATAATGAATAATTGCTTTTTATACTCATACTTATCAAGGCATGGTATCCACTTGTGGAGAATGGATAATCCTAAGATCCTCTATGGCAGTATAGGATACTTCATTGCTAGTTACAAGTAGCTTAGGCAATACTTCCCAACTACCCAACGTAAAATTTGAAACCGATCCTTATAAATTTACTTGTGTAATTATCTTTTTACTTCCACATTATATTGTTTATGATACTTCAATGTTTTTGTTCATGTTTCTTACCTTTGCATTATATTTCATTTAAATTCTAAAAGATAGTTTGTAGAAACTTCTACCTATCAGATAACTACTTAATTAAGCCCATAAATGGTATACATATGCTTTACCTCTCATTGGGACTTTGGTCTCACTCTCATGATTCTCCATCTTTTCTAGGTTCAAAGTACATGAGGAGCCACCTTTTCTAGGACAACAATGACAAGAAGGTGGTAAACTGGCCTTTATGTAGTGTTTGCGGTTGTCCCTACATACTCTGTCAGGCCAGGATTTGTATAAGATAATGTAACTATGAGTCTGATTTTGACATGAATTATCTGTTCATATGTGTATGTTACAATATATATATATATATATATATATATATATATATATATATATATATATATGTGCGTATATGTATGTACATATATGTATATATATGTATGTATGTATGTATGTATGTATGTATGTATATGTATATATATATATATATATATATATATATATATATATATATATATATGATCGGCTCAGCCTCGGGACATGCTTGTGCAATGATCTCCTGGTAGTATGTCACAATCTAATATATATATAAGTTAGTTAAGTTATTTTCTTTATATCATACTATTCTAAGGTTGAAAACATTTTGATGCAATATAAGAAAATTTGACTAGCGTCACTTGTTTTGACCCTTCACAAAATTGAGTTTATCTTGTTTAATCAAAAAATCATAATAAACACTTGAATTGTATTTTATAGCCACACTAATTACTTTTGAATGAGATAAATCATTGCATTTCATGGTTATTTTACTTATGTAATAAAAACAACACAACAAAACATACATTTAGAATTTTGGACTGCATTTGCCAAAAAGTGTTCTTATATAGCATTTGACATCAAAAATAATAAATGATAAACGTTAACTATAGCTTATTTCTTTAGGTGTAGAATTATTAAAGTATTCTATCTTCAATGGACTCAATATATGAACTTTGGATAAGGGGTTATATTATTTTTATAATTATGTAGCATTCGATACCAAAAAAGTTGATAAATTCTAATTATAGCTTATTGCTTTAATTGTAGACTTACCATAATATGTTATAATTCTATGGAATCAATATAAGAACTTCATATCAAGGATTATATTATTGTGCAAACATATATATAATTCATACATTTTCAAATTTTTGTTGTATGCCATTCTAGATATATAGTTGGACCTTCCTACTATTATTTCTACAAATAGTTTTTGAGAGGTGACACAAGAAAACAAGAATGGTAGAAAGAGTTTAATCAAGGAAAGCATGACATGACATATTGCAAGCTAATAAGGTTTGCTTTAATAATTTTTTTAAGATAAAACATGCTACATTACAATGTTCATACTTGGTGTGCCACATTTAAATCTTACAACTAAATTATAACTAGTGGGCAATTTTGTCCCTACCATGGACACATTTTTCCAATGAGCTAATGCCTATTCTCTTGGGATGCATTTCCCCCACCCTAGATAGACTTAATGCCTAATTTAACCATTGGGACAAAGGCTAATAGGCACTCATATGTGACGCATTCTTTACACTCACTCCCACCACCATTTTGATTTGTTTAAATTTCCATTGACTGTCGTATTCTGTTTCTAGTGTTTTCACATAGTTGGAGTGAATTTTGAAGACTAGACGCAGTTCTACTGCTCATCATTTACTTTATTTATGTAAAGCATAATTAGATGAATTAGATTGTTTTAGTGTTTTAGAAAATGTGTACATTTTGATCGATGATTAGAATTTTAAGAAAATCAAAATAGATGATAATATTAATTTAGGAGAAATAATAATCATATTAGTTTCTTGTGTAATTGTTAATGACATGTTATATTGTAAATTGATTAATGATTAAAAACATTAAACAAAAATAATTATTGTAAATGTTTTATTTGGAATCAATACATGGATTACTAATCTGATCATGTATTTGAATATAGTTATAGATTTGGAAATATATTTTTGAAACATCCATACATGATTATATTAGAAAATAGTTACAACTTAATTATGCTAAAGATCGATTTTCTATGAGTTGTGTAGTTTGGTTGTGGCCCCATTGAACACACAGGCACATATTCACAACAGAGACACATCATCCACAAGTGTTAACCTCTCGACTATTATACTCTTAACAACTATATTAACCATAGTGACCGCAAGCAGGTTGCTCTATCCAAGGTGAGGTCGATGCATCCTCGATGGAGATGTGTTTCTGCCACATTGGGGCAGTGTGCCAAGGTTTGGGTCATGTTGGATCCATTAGGGGTGCATGCCTCCTTAGATGAGATGCATTTGCCCCACATGAGGTGATGCACCATCTCTGGAAAATACTACTTTGGTAAATAAAATTTGAATGTTCTATATTTGGAATATAAATTTGTGTATATCTTTTATTTACTTTTGCCCTTAGTTAACCAAAATATTTTGCTTTCTACTTATATTTGCTTCTCAAATCTTGTAATTACTTTGTTAGCATGCAACATTCAGAGTAAAATTTGTAGCGTAGTTCTAATTTCATTATGTACTAATTGCCTATACCATAACTTTTCTCTTTTTTTTGTATTAGTATAGCATTGTGTCAAAATTTAAAAACAAAACATAACTATATACTTCACGGAAAATCATATAATATCCTAGTGCTCCGTCTTACTCTCTATTTCTTAAAATCTTTTAAGTATCTTGACATTACTTATGACTCTATGTTTCAAAATAGATCATATTGGATATAACTTACATCATTTATGTTGATCTTATATAAAAAATGAGATTTGTTATAGAAACTAGAAACGGGTTCAAATTTGGGACCCTTTTGTCCCTATACAAGCATAACTACAAAACGGAGGAGTGAAGTTGTTACTTCCCTCTATTTTATTCTTATGCATGTATAGGGAAAATGTTCCCAATCTAGTCTCACTTTCAGTCAACGTATCATTTCCTAAAAAAATTGAATTTGCTTCTAGAAAAGTGAAAGAACCCAACATTTAAAGTTATTAAATGAATGTTGCAGTTTGTCTTCCATTCAAGACTTTCATATGTTGAGATCCCTACGGCATCAGGTGTATCTCCTCCCTATTTGTATCTATCCAAATCGCCTAGTCTTCCTCTTAGATTCAAGATAAACAAACATATAATTTGAATTGGAACTTTTATAACTAATTTTTTTCTTAAATCTAGACTAGAGAAATTCAGAATGGAGGGTAATTCTGCTGACTTTTGTTATTCAAACGTCCTATAAAGGTATAGGATTGTAAACGGATCTGGATATAGCCGTATATCTTCAAATGTATATCCTTTAAAATCCATCACAAGTTTACATTTTTTACCTACAGACTCACGGATCGACATACTCGTGACCCACATACATTTATATCCAAGTTTAAGTGGGCCCACTAATGGCTATTCTGTATCCAAACCCATTTGACCTGAATACCCTCTATACCTAAATAATTATTTATATAATAGTTTATCTATATCATACTTTACTACTCTAATTAGTATAATAATTGAGATTACGCATTACTCTGATTAATACATAGTTGAGATTCTATCATGTAATTGAGAACTAACCATTCTGATTACAAACCTAAAATAAATAACACACGCCTAAAACAGAAACAGCAACATGATAATTGATATGCATGTTACATAATTCAAACAATGCATCATCGAATACAAATATGTAACAATGGACTCAACTCATTATCCACCTATAAAGCATTAAACTATTTATTATAATAATGTTGTGTTAATAGCATATCCATAGCATCTCTTATTGTACAATATTTGTAATTTTTCTTATAACTTTTAAGTTATAATTATTAAGTATATTGATAAAAGCAATTACAATGGCATTTTATACAGTTACCTGCATACTATGGGGGTATCGCGAGTAGAGATACGATGCGTGTCTATTTTATATTATGACAGTTAAACCTGTACTCCTAATCCTTAAATTAAATCATTAATCGTGTGATATGATACCGTACTCGCACTGTTTACTCTATTTGGTGTTTGTGCAGTCATTCCGATAGATGTCAACCTTGTTTTCAATTTCCCTAGAATGATTTGACGGCCCCGCTACCCCTACATAGGTATACCGGATGCATGGTCCTAATGGAGTAAGGTCTCGTGAAAAAATCAAGTTGGTTGTGCTTTAGAAAGTTGGTGTCAGATCATTGTATGCCCGTGGAAAGCTCCACATGAACTCAGGAAAGAAAGATGAAACTAAAAAAACCCGGAGAAATAAAAACACGGTCCACTTGCGCATGCAGAACCGTATTCGTTGGTTGTTTGGTTATTCCTCTCCGTGTCTGTTGTGAGCCAAGCTGCTCGAACAACGTTCTATCAGAAAAGTAGTTTCAGACAACCAAAAGGGAACGCACGTATGGCTGGAAAGTAAACTCACAGAAACATGTCTATTGGACCTGGTGAGGGGAAGAAGTTGGAACTAGTTGCAGGTAAAATGGTACTGCTGGATTTTGCTTTCAGCTAATTCCAGATTTGGGTTGCCTCGCTCCTAACGTTCATGCACGACATGTAGGGCTCTTTATGGGATAAAGTGTCCATCTTTATGTTTACGTACCAAGGTTTGCGGGTTAAGATATGGGTAATTAGAGTCAGGTTAGAATAGAGTGTACAGATCATGTCGTACACCCCAATGGTGTTTGCCTATCTAGACTATGTTTTTCTAAAATCTAATCCATTGATCTTCATGGTTACAATAATAATAGGTCACATACAAAATTTGAACTCATTTGGATGAGTGTAAGTCACTCATCCAAGGACAGCAAAATCAACGCACAAAACTAATTTGAAATACATGATTTTTGCCGCTTTTAGATGCACGACCTATAAGTGTCCAAATGAGCTAAAATTTATTATATAGTATGTTCTTATGATAATTAAAAAGATCAATGGTTTAGATTTTTTAAAAATTTATTGCATCTTTAAAAATGACTGAGTTGTACGGTGCCTCTGGTACACTCGAGTGTACACTAGCCTGACTCTAGATAATTATCCATTCCACTAATATATCTTTATTTTGTGTTTACTCCTACCGTCTTGCCCATAAGGTCAACGAGGGATTCATATGTCAATCAGAGAATTTGTGATAATATCAACAAAAATATCTTGCATGGTATTTCTATACGATCAACACATATAAAGATGTTCTAGAATGACTCAGCCAAAGTGATTCCAGTGAATATTTTAAAACCATATACACATGATTTCCCACTTCAAAGATAGTATAATAAAATTATTTTAAATAATCCATTAGCTATTGTTACATAAATTTATCCTTACCCATTAAGGTAGCAGGTTCGTGGTTAAAAAATTATGGAAAAGGGTAAGAAAAACCTTTACTCTTATATTTTTCCTACATAGTATGGATAAAGGATATACCGTTCTACTCTACCCATTGACAGCCATAATGGCATCATACATATTTCATATTGATACTTACAAATTACAGGCATATGAAGCTTCTCGTAATACTTCAAAATTAAGATAACAAAAATAAATTTGTGCTAAACTAAATTTTATTTAGATAAACAAATCCTAAATGAATGAAGTCGTTTACAAGTAGATTTTGATTAATTAGTCAGACTAACAAATCAACTCTAATATATGGTGGTAGTTTTTTACTTTTGAAAACATCCACAAAAAACAAACACTATATAATCATAATACTAATGGATGAAAGTGGACAATGGATCATCCCCCAGAAACAAAGGTGGACAACGAATAAGCACAAAAACTCGTGTCATGAAAATAAAAGAAGTTATTTGTAGACTAGATGACATACAAATGCACAAAAATATTCAACTTTCCCAATCACTTAAGGATCATATATAGTAAGAATTTAATAGAATCCATGCATGTCTAGGAAGATGAAGTCTGAAACACATGGAACGAAATGAATTTTACAAGACCCAAGGTTCAGAATGTGTTTATGGATACTTTCTCCAAAGAAATTAGAATGTCATCAAGAAATGAATCTTATTTATATGTAGCAAAAGCTTTGGTTGGTAAAACACTACACACAGAGATCTATTACTAGCTCCTTACATAATTTTTCAAAAAGAATATTGGTCCTTATATACAAAGTAGACAAACCAGTCAAAGTTGAGTAAATCAACTGGGATAAATCTCCTTGAACAAGATATGTTTGATGTTTACATCCCAATTCATCTTGGTCCAGTTGAAACATCACATTACTTTGTGGATAACACCCACACAGGGTAGCTTCATCCAATGCAAAAGTATATTTGATAACATAATTCTTGTTTGGAAGCTTCTTAACAAGACGAAGAAACATTCAACTAAAGCCATTGCGGTTGAATTGGTTCCTTCCAAAAGATATGATTGGCTGAATTGGAGCTTCATATTGGCAACTATGCACAAGTAGGATTGCCGCATACACTAGAACCATCCAAGTTAGGTTCTGACATTAAACAAGACAATCCATTGTCTCCTTATGTTTTCATGCACAATGTACAAATTCTAACTGTATGTATGATTGGATACAGAAAAAATTAGGAAGAATGGAGATTGATCAAGTTAGCGAGAAAGGGATACGATATATCTTATGTATATCTTATTCGCCAAAAAAATGCAAATCAGATATGAATCGTCCTTATATACCTCAAGAGCTTTGTCAAGGTGTTTGATAAAAATCTTTGTTAAACTAACTATCAACTGCACCTTTTCAAATGTGTAATACATGTTGGTTGTATGCCCTGAGATCCATCTCGTGATGAGTGTAATACGGGTACATTGTACATGATTTGGAAATTCCACTTGTATGTTTATTTCAGAATTGAGATAAAGAAATCATGTCCTAACAATGGTTTGACTCGAATGACATATGATTTGGGTTGAGGACCTAAATATGAGATAATATGTATATTTAAGAGTATAAATTCTTCTTATGTACCTAGTCTCTTATTATCATGGATATTAGCGAATAGATATAATACAAGTGTGTATGTTAAGGGATGACTATGTTTCCCTAATCATGATATTGGATATCAACTCAGACAGGTGGGTACTTGCTAGAGAATAAGTTTTATTGGATTACCCACTTTGATATTGACACATAAAAACCATGTCATGGAAATCATAAATATATCTCAATGTCATAGTGGTGATTGTGATCCTTGAACCTGACATCACTACAATAGTCACATGTTGTTCAATGTACTTTAACACTAGCCCAACATGACCTTGAATAAGGGATTACCGTAGAGGTGGTGATTGGATGTATTGTGACTCTTTGGTTTATTGTGAGTGATGTAGAAGGAATTTATCCCTCCATTAGAGTGATATCCTACCACTTAATTAAAGATACAAAAATGCATGATGATGCTCATGTGAGACAATATATGATACTAGGATCACACAATCTTAATAGTCTTTTCTAGTTCAAGAAGCGTAGTCTGAATTTTAAAATGTTGAAAACTTTATGCCTCAATTTCAATATGGATATCTTTTACAAAGGGATTATACATTGATGGTAACATTGGTAGGTTTATAGGTTCAAATTGTTCTACACTTATTCAATTACTTGCATAGTAATAATATGTGGTTATACACCAAATTTTGATTGTAAAGTTATGAATATCACTATCAACTTAATGTGGAACTGTAAGGTGACACATATAGGGATGCATAACGAAATTGAAGTTTGCAATAAAACATGCCATTAGAATTGTTTTAAATCACATTAAGGTTGGTTTCCAGCCTAGTCAGGCATTTAGATGGTTTGGTATAATGACATGATTGATTTCTAATTGATTAATCAATCATCACATTGGCAATGTTCTGAGTCTAAATCGAAAAGAAAATTGGGTGATTGGACCAAGTTAAAAAAAGGGAAGCAAGTTGTCGTGTTTAGTTCAGAATCAAATTGGAAAACAAAATTGGACCTAGTCTAACGAGTCAGGAAACTTGGTAAGCAAGTTGGGTGACTCGGAGGCAAAATTTGTCTCAAATAGGAAACTCGATAAGCAACTCTGGCGATTGGGATTATTGTCTAAGTATTCCCTACATGAGTCTATGTTTTGCATATTAATTAGCAATATGATTGAATTTTAAAAATGCCAAGCCCATGACTCTCCTATATAAAGGGTTGTACAATCATGTAATGAGGCACACTTAACATGACATCATGAGACAAGATGTCTAAGAGTTCTTCCTCTTAGAGAAAGAAAAACTCACCCCAAGGACAACAACCACAATAGGAGGAGAAGGAGAACAAACGACACTGGCATGTAGATAACTATGAGTTGCACATCCTCTTGGTGACCAAGGTTTGTGAACTGAGAGTTTCCACATTTGTGTGGATGAAGTAGAGGCTAAGGGCCTTTGCGGAGGCTTGAGAATAAGAAAACTTTTTAGGAAGAATACAAGGTATTGCTACAACGACAAGATGAAAACAACGACTACTACTTTTTATATGGATCTAGATCTAGATCCAAAAGTTTAAATTCTACACTAATATAAGTACTATCATTTTGTTATAAAACTAGTGTGTGTTAATATATATTATATATCCCTTCTATCTTTAATATACAAATGTTTTATGGATATGAAGGATATGTTTGCTAGGGTTTTATCAGAGCCATTTGTGCGCCAGCTCAATTAAGGAAGATGGTGTAGACAATTTCTCAATTTATTCCAAAATCCACTCATGAAGAGGAGATGGAAGCTGAGCCTACTCTAGAATTTTCTATCTGAGGGTGTCAATACAGTGAAGGAGGGGAGAGAAATTCAAGACATGGGCCTTTCTCTGATGTAAGTCTTTTGACATTAGCCAACTTTCCTCACAAGAAGTGGGACATTGGATCTCTCTACATCTCATGTGATATAGGAAAGATGCACTTTTCCACTATGTTATGTAGTCAAAGTGGTACCTTGAATGTTATGCCACTAATATATGTTCTCATCTGGGGTTAGATGCATCCAAGCAAATGGAAATAATTTATAAAAGGCAGATCATTCTAGGGCAAGCTCAATAGTCATGGTAGAGAATGTGCTCATCAAGGATGATAATATTTATGTTGTACATTATTTTTTAATAGTGGAATACAAAGGTGGAACCCCAAGAGACACTATCTTAGGATATATGTTCAGTGGAACATGTCTGAGCATTGATTGATGTTTACTCGCATTAGATCTTATGAGAAGGATATTATCTTTCCCTTGAAGCCTCTAGATCTTGATGTCTCAAAACGTAAGATTGGGGTGTGAAGAGAATGGGTTAACCTCTATTAAGACATTGTTGATCAAAACTTTCTATTTGAATGTAGTAGAAGAAGAAAGACTTTGTCCAACTTAGGGACATTAAATCTAAGCACTCATGGGAGGCAATCCATATTTTCAACTTCATAGATATTTTTATAATTCATTTTTAGTTAAGTGATTCCATTTCATTCATGCACATATATGTGTGCAAAACACATCCTTATGTTCATGTATGATGTGTATTATTGTTAAGAATTTGGTTAAGGTGATAGGACAAAGTACATGTTATAAAAGCTTCACATGGAATGCAAGATATCCAGTACGTGTGCACATTTTCAAAATAGAAAATAATAAATTTGAAATCATTTTACATGATGTGCTAGTCAAATAGAATTCCATGCACCATCATCATGGACAAAATAGCTCATACTAAGAAGACACATTTGTACTTGCTCAATAGCACAATGTTACAAATGATGATTTGACAAATTGATGATATTGACTTCTTGCATGGCATAAAAAATCAACGCACTATGTGCCACAAGGTTGCCACAATAGGGGAAGGCCATATCCCTATAATACATGTACCAAACCCATCACATAGTTCACAAGGATGAAAATAAAAAAATAAAGGTGTCAAGTATCGACCCATGTGCACACCATTCCCAAGGTCAAATGTTTCCCCCTTCCATGTGCAAGATGCCTCTGATTCCCATGGCAACCCCAGTGACCACCATTTGCCACGTCGAGCTTTCCATCAGCACCATCAGACACTGCCTAGGATGCTTAGCTGTAAAGAGGAGGATTTTCTCCTATCCTAAATTCCACTCTATCAAGGTCAACAAGAAGAGTCTCCCCCACTAATGACCATCCTTAACGCACCAAAAATCTCACCAGAGATGCACACAAGACCCTCTTTACCATCCTATACCGCACCTACGACCCCAACCACATTTTCTCTCTTCACTGAGCCACATCCATTGTGTTATGTGACCTCAACTTTGAGGATCATGATGTGCAGCTACTAATCCACACCATGCGTGATAGAAGAAAACAACTTCACCTAGGTTGATGCATGGTGTGCAGTTGCCAGTGCATAGTAAGCACGTTGTGGAGAAAACAACATTCGCTGAGTTTATTCACAAAATATAGCTTTTGGTACACATCGTGTATACCTTAGGACATCCAAAAAATTGTTGTTTTATGGTCCTATGCCTTTCCATCTCTACCTTGGTCATTGTTTGGGAGTAGAGGTAGAGTCAAGACTCCATGAGGTGAGCCTTCTCACGTTGAGAGCCCGATCTAGAGCCTGAGGTGGAGGGGGGAGGTGAAGAACAAGAAGGGAAGCAAGGCTTTGATGTAGTTTCCCACTTTACTCTCTACTCCGGGGAGGATAAGAGCACTTTCAGAATCTTTTAGTTCACCGCACCATGTCACCAAACTCTTATGTGAGAATATGCTTGTCGAGTTTTACTTGTCCATCGAGGTTGAGCCCATGCTGCAACATATTTCCATTTGTTGCATTGTCTCTAAGGATAACATTCATAATTACCCAAGTCGTATACTTGAGTTTTAGACAACTTTACAAGAGAACGATAAATGGGGAGGTCAATGAGTTACTTCAAAAATAAATGACAGGGAGTTTTTGATGGTGGAGAACATAATTTCTAGAAATATGGGATGTTACAAGGATGGTGGTTCTCAACTTGAGCTAGATTTAAACTATCAATTTTTTTTGTCTGAGATCATCAATGATGTGGCCTATGAGCCTAAGAGACCTAGGGCATCTCATATCAATAGGTTTTTTGTTCTCACCCTCCACTATAGTCTTTCACACATAATATTTTGGAGTAAGGAGAGACAAGGTGTGGTATCCCAGAACAAGTTGTACATTTTAATGTGTATCTTGCATATAAGGCGTTTGAAAGGGGCAATTTCATATTGAAAGGTTTTTGGAGGTGGATTCATACAAGGGATCTGATGGGGATATTATCATTGAAGGCTTGATTTCAATGCTTGTTGAGAGGTTAAAGGTTGTTCTCAAACCACTATCACTTGAGGGACATGACTTAGTAGACACCTACAATCTAGTGGTGTCTACCATTTTGAGGTACAATAGAGGGAAACATAGAACTACATGGACATACATGAGCATCTTGAGGCTTCCTTATCCCTTCCTTGTCCACATAGGATCATCTTTTATGACCCTAGGAACCTTACATATAGGCCAGAACAATATTAGGGTTAATATGGTGTAGGTACTTCTTCAACATTACTTTCTTTATTAGCACCATTGTCCACTAGGACTCAGATGAAGTACAATTGGTTCATTCCATACTAGGACAAGATCTATAGCTTCATCTCATCCTCTTTCCAACATCAATTAGTGAGTTTAGACCATCATGATGTATAGATTTACACCCTCCACATCTAGAATCATTGGGTAAAATGGAAGGTGTAAGTATTTTGTATTGCTAATTCCAAAAGAAAGCAACACTTTGTCTCAAACATGATTGATGAATGTCAATCTCCCTCCAATGAATGGAACATTCAACCAACCCTTTACATGAGGGTTTGCATGAACTTAGTCATATTGATGCTTGGCACATAAACCATTAGCACTACCACATACCATATGCTCCTCTGCCTGATCCTAACAACAAGACAGCCTACCGCTAGACCAACTATCCAGGACAACATCCTAGGTCTATTGGCTCTGACATCCCATAATCAACATCCAGTTATGCCTTGAACAAGATTATTCTTATAGTGTGGACACTGTTGCAAATAGTTATGGGGCGGGTGGCAATTGGACTTTTCTTTTAGTTATTTTTTGCATTATTTTATCTTCTCATTGTGAATCTCCATCACCATGCCTTCTTATCTACCATGTTAATTTGGTATCTGTTTTTCTTTGGTCCCATTTTGCATCATTTTTGAAATGTTTTATCATGGAGCTTGTTTGTTCTAAATCTTTGAATTTAGTGTAAGCATGTATGTTTGTTGTTGTGTGATTAGGAAATTACAATTTTTTTAATAAAAATAGAAGGAATTATAACTTTTTAGAAATTATCTTGTTAAATGGGCATGTAAATTAATTGTTGAGCTAGTTCATCATCTTATTCCATTTCATATTATATATCTTTGTCCTATATTTTGTTGAGATAATGAGGTAAGCATGTTGCACCTTTAAAAATGTATTAATTGAACTTGTCAACCAAAAACTTTTGTAGTATTAAACATGATTCAAGGACAAGAATGATGAATATGACCAATAATATCAAAATGAACTTTTTAATAAAAAAATTATCTTAAGATAAGGATTGAGATTATCCTTGTTCATGTTTTAAAATGACTTGTCTAGAATGATTCACTGTAAAACTCAGGGATAGTACCACTTTGAGAAATTCATCTCAAGCAAAAAATCCTAACAATTTTCATTTGATTGAACAAAACAAAAATTTCAATTGATATTCTTTAGTTTTATCTCTTGAATGCATGGTATCTTCTAAAGTTTTGTTTTGGATCATGTTGTTTGAGGACAATTTTTTAATATGGGGTGTGTCAATGAATGTAGTTCATGCTACTTTTTAGGCCATAATTTCATCCATTTTGTGACTTAAATCATGCTTTGGCTACATAATTATCATATACTTTCTTGAATTGCTTAATTAGACTTCTTTATGTCATATGGACTACTTGGGGTACTTTACTGTAGATGTTATGAAGTTTGGTTCATTCAGAACCAATGTCGCCCATGTTATCAACAATGTAAATCCATTGAGTTTGAGCCAAGCCTTAATATACATAAGCACAATGTGTAGCCTCAAGTCCATGACGTGCACCCATCCAAGAGCCTCCATTGATTTCTCTAAGTTGTTTGCACAATGTACACCTTCACGTACACAACATACACAATACCAAAAGCTCCCAGCGAGCACATCTTCAATGTGCATGACAAGCACAATCCAAGCATGATAAGTGCAACTCCTTTGCCATCCACCACCATGCATGACTTCCTTCATCAATGCAAAAAAATGCACTCTTATCATTAGAGACTCGCATAACCTCAAGAATGACAGGCACATCCCGGTGCATGATGTGTCAAATGGTTTTGAGCCCAATCTTTAGCAACCATTGGGATGCAAGATGTGCACTATCACATAAGTGAAAAAAAATTAGCATGAGGACAATAATTGATAGATATGTTTTGTTATGTCTTCCCAAACATGGGTTAATATGGGAGAGGCCAATCAACTCAATAAGAGGTTGAAAGGAATATGGAGGAGGTTTTACATAAGGATTTCTCTCTCTAGGCTTGGAAAAGTTCAGGTGTAGCTTCATTGTAGAGGATAACCCCTATACAACTATTTTATCGCATTTTTTACCTTCTTGCACTATGGTTTATTCTATATATTCCACTGGCTACCAATTTTATGATATCCAATATTATTTGTACATCAACAACCACTATGAAGTAGATTTTTGTATATTTTGTGCCAAAATGGAACCTATTAATCATGTGATGAACAATAAAATTAAATGTTTCAAATTTTATCAAATATTCCTATAATTCTTGTTAATCTTTTACGAGAATTGATTGGCATAATTTTATAAGTTCCCAATTTCATATCTTAAGAGAGGTAAGACTTTGCTTGAGGGCAATTAGAGCTCTAATTTGAAAGTAAACACATGTTTTTGCATGAGATAATCTTGTTTACTCAATCAAGATGGATATATGATTCTCTTTAGATCAATCCAAGAGAAATGATATCCTTTTCTATAACTATAAAGTTGAGAAGTGAGAAATCTAGCAATCTAGATGATTTGTAGGTGAAAGTCGTTAACTATATTATAGTGTAATATGTGACCATTCGAGAGAACTAAATAAGTTTTGTATGATGTGCATAAAATGATTGATAGATGCTTCATTACCAAATCCTTTATTTGAATTGGTCATATAAATGATAACTTGTGACAATCTTAGTTTAATATAAGACCTAACCAACTAATAATTTTTTTTTATTTTGGATTGCATGCTTGAATAAAACTATTTAAAGTTGAATTTGTTTGGATCTCTATGGATAAAACCCAATGATATACTACATGTGAATCAAACTATTGCGAGTGACCATGTGTCTATATGGTTTTATAATTAGTAGTACACTCTATCACATCAAGTACCAAAAAGACATCAACTAAACTATATATACCTTATGTCACATGCCCATACCCAATGACACGATCACGAACATCACTACTAGGCTTCTTGGCCACCATATCATCATCTTGGTGGGCCACATCCTTCTTTAGTATCATCTTATTGGGTGTCCTATTATGCCAAAATGCTTACTTCAGAGGAGAATTTGACACCACTATGATGAAATGCTTGTCAGGGTGAGCATCATTGACATTAATCTCCATACACACCACTCATTACCCAATATTTCCATAATATCCACTTCCCCTGTACAAACTAGAGCCACCTACAGATGACATTCTCAATAGGGTTTATGCCATATTATCCCTTTTCTTCCCCTCTATTTTTATTTTAGCATTTGCTTGGGGATAAGAAATTTATATGTTTAGGGTGTAGGTTGTGTGGTACATAATTCATTCCAGACACTATTGTTTATCTATCTATTTATGAATTTTTTATTGAAACTTCTATGTTAGGATCATATCACATGCATCATTCATGACACTATTATCACAATTCATGCATTGTTAGGCTTAATAAAGACAATAACTATTAATTCGAGATCCACTTTCTAGTTTAGAATTAATACATTTCCATCCACAATTGACATATAAACCCCTTGAATAAAGCAAATTCTAGTTGTGATCATTTCCAAGGGAAATTTCTGATGTTTAGAATTCATCATGTTTGTCCAATAAACTTAATTAACGTGCTCTGTGAAACTAATGAAGTGTTGTATGGGACTGGGTTAGGACTCGACTGGGACTGACAGGGATGGTAAAAGATCTTCCTCCTATTGATTAGCATAGCATACTTTTGGTATTGTCATATATCCCATGATTATTGCATTGGGGAATGAATTACATAGGAAGAGTATCCCAATGCACCTATAATCCATAAATAATATGCATATGATCCAGACCATCTGCTCTAATTCTTCTTGCATCTTATTAGCTTGCATCCACCATAAATAATAGAAATTCAAAAATATTTTTCAAATCCCTAAAGCACATCCTCCTTCTTTCTATACTCGCTTCTTCCATACCTTGAGCGTACCACTAAAGGAAAAAAATTGTACTTATGCACAAAGAAGAAGAAAAAAATATTTCCAAAATAAAATTAAATATAGAGCCAAATAGAGGAGATATCTTCATTCTTACTTTCTCACCTTCATTCATTGTGTCCTCTACCTGGTGGAGAAACTAACAGTCCATTCAATCCATTTCTACAACCTAGTGTTGAATTGTGTGTATTTTCATGGATTATATGGGTTTGCTCTATACTTCATGAATTTCATGTTTATGTGTGATTTTAGAGATTTTTACATGCAAATAGGTTTTGAAGAAAACTTGGGAATAGGGATAGATAAAATGTATATTTTTTTTTATTTTAGGAGGTTAGGATTGCTTGGCCATGTTTGTGGTAGGGGTAAAGCATGTTAAGAGAGATGCACTTACATGGGTTGCTTGTATTAATTAGCAACAATATCTAGTTATTGTTTACTTGAGGATGAGATCCATTTAACTTTAGGTTTGTTTGATTAATGCAAATTCATGATTTATTCGCTAATTTAGAGTATTTTTTTCATATGAATCATTCATTTATATCCTTGTTTCAAATTAATTAGGATTTCTTGATTTATCATAGTTTAATTATCTATTGATTATAATTATGTGATTATGCGAGGGAATTCAAGACAATAACAAGGAAGCCTCAAAATCTCAGTGTTGATTTGAATTATAGAACCCCTCATTTCCAAGTAATTAGGGTTGTGTTTCCCTTTTCTTGGAAACTGAATAAGACCCAAGCATGTCCAATTTATCAATTGTACATCCACATCAATCAGATGGGAAGTGCCACAAAAGTAGAAAGGATAGACAACTAAACCCCTAAACCCTTTTAAGTTGGTTAGTTAACCGACGTAGGGAATTTGACTATGCCACCCTCTAGCGAGACAATTATTTGGTCATATGAACTGATTGATTTTCACACATCAACAAATTTACAGAGAGGACTAACTTCTCTCAATCATCCAACTAGTGAATGAGTCGACCGATTGGGTGTCTTCTCAGGTATCTTGCTGCATATTACTCGAAAAATGGATAGCTAAGTCGGATGACTAGGAGATTCTTTCAATTCAATATTCAATTGTTGACTGATCATTCCACCCTATCAATCAACTAGTTTACCATTCAATGCACTAAAAATTAACTACCCATCCAACTAGTCGATTGGATGACTACCTGAATAGACCTACTAGACATGATTGTAGACCAAACTCAAGATTCAAATCAATCATTTGTGTTACCAATCGGTATACTAGGTTTTTTCCAGTGTAGACAAGAGCATTGTTGTTCCAAATTAAGTGAATATTATTGGCCCAAAAATGCAATTATATATGTTTTTTAAAATATAATTCTTGATAATCAGACTTTCTATCATCAAATGCATGCTTGGGCCCCTCTTGGAGAAAGAGAAGGGAAAAGAACCAACATCCAACATGCTGAAATTTTAGATTGTCTTCATGACTAGAGTGTAGGTAGATCAGAGCGCATCATAGGTATTGTTCCCTTCATCACTATGATCTACATCTTTATATTGCACTTTTAATTATATACCAACAATGAGAAAGTAGTTCCCTACATTGTGTGTTAGAATTTTCCCCTTTACCCATATCATATAATTTTATATAGTCATTTTCTTCTTGTATGAGATAATAGGTTTATGATTAATCATTTATAGCATGATATACTACTTCATCACATGGTCTACTTGTTTTTTGCAATTCTATGATTGAGGAACTTCAAAATCTAGGATTAGCATAATGGATAATCATTGTTATAAATTAGATGAGAAATTTTGATGGGTGTTCTCGATGGAGATGGGTTTCTGAGCTATAAGTAATATGACAATGAGCCAATGAGGCAATCTATCTTTATAACCTCATTTTTCCTAGTTCATAATTGAAATGTAATTTCTCCTTTTAAAGATATATGAACAAATAATTGTGTGATTTGATTTAAATGAGTGGATTTCCTTGATAATAGCCTTGCTGTTCGATTATGTGCGCTTTATGGGCTATTGGACCCAATAACAAGAAAAAGGAAATAAAAGGAAAAAGAAATTTAGTTAATAAAAGAATAATTAAGAAAAAGGAGAAAAGAAAGAGGTAGAAGCCTCTAGAAGGCTAGGAAGTATTCCACAAAGGTGTATTTCATATCTTTGGGATTTCTTGGGATCCAAGGAGTCCAAGTTGCAAAGATAATGAGAAAGGAAAGAGAAAATACCAATTAAATAGGCTTTATTAAAGGATAACTTGCACATGAATATAATGCCCTTTTCCTTTGTAATTTGGGACTCAAATTTGGTACACGAGTAGATAATATATATCCAGAGTTTCCCTTAAAATTTGGATGAAAAAGGATAAACAAGCAGAGAGTTATGGATTTTGCAAGTTTTCAATGCATTGAATTAAATATTACAAGTATTTTCTTGATTTAAAGGAAAAGGAATTATTGGGAGTGATGACAGTCATCGGATCATGAATGGTCTAGAATACGACGAATCTGATGTGGTTGTACATCGTCAACCTCGAGTCACAGAAGGAAAGGGAGAGGGGGAAATCAGGATTTCAAATCCAATTTTCATGCACCTCGTGACACCAAAACAGAATCCAAGACCACGAGGGTCTTTGGGAGGGAATTTCATTCGCATCAAGCCTAGGTTTTGGGTGGTTTTGAAGGCTCTAGAGGAAACACCTAATTCACCCGAAGGTTTGGGCGGTGGCAGGTTTAGGGAAACCCTAGATACACCGCCA
Organism: Alisma plantago-aquatica; assembly: GCA_963693085.1. NCBI lineage: Eukaryota > Viridiplantae > Streptophyta > Magnoliopsida > Alismatales > Alismataceae > Alisma > Alisma plantago-aquatica. Next base: position 1,179,241,881 of record OY856410.1, read on the forward strand.
ATCCTATAAATAGGACCCCCTCTCGACTCCTCACAACCTCACAAACCTAACCGGCTACCTCACAACCCCTAACTCCATGTCTCTCTCTTAGTTGGTCGCACTCTAACAAGGACACTACCACGGTACCGCCGCGGTCTGAGACCTGAGAAAGAAGGAAGAGGAGTAGCAAAAGTCGTCACATCTTGGACTAACGTGGACCGTGAGGAGATCCAACGGCTCGACGTCTTTTTAGCATGCGCAAGCAGTTAAGTGGAGGCACGCACCACGAATCATCTGATCCCGTGTGGTCCAGCAGACCACTAATTGAGTGGCCGAGCTTTTTGTCAATTTCCTAATTTTCAGTAAATATCTCCTCTCTGCTAGAAAATTAAAAAAAAACACTTTTCTTTGCAAAAATCATAACTAATGCTAGGATGATCAGATTAAAGTGAACTTTATATGGAAATTCATTAGGGAATTGTGTAGAATCCATTAAAAATAGATTCAAGGCCTAAAACTTCTTGCAATTATAAAAGTATGCAAAGTCATCATCTTTAATGAATTCATCAATACAAAACCCTAAAGCTTAATGATAAATGAATCAAATGATGATTTCTAAATACCTCGAGTTGGAAATGAACTTCCTATTAATAAAAGAGTAGTTAGGTTGAAAAGTGTGATCTTTATGTTTAATTGTCTTGGTTCGAAGTCTCATATGTATGAAAGTACTTTAATGGATCTAAAAGCCCTAATATTGGTAAAAATCATAGAAAGTTATAGGAAGTTTGTATGAGGAAACTTTATATATGAAAGTTGATTAGAAAATTGTGAGGAATCTATTGAAGATGTTAGTAAGGCCTGGTTTGTTTCTAGATTCAAAAGTGCTTAAAGATTGATCATATGACGCATTAAACTTGGATTAGAAAACCTAATTTGAGGTAGAAAGGGTGATTAATATGATTAATTCAAGATTCCATGGAATAGTGTAATTATGAGTGGATCCTAAGCCTGTTAGGAAGAATATAACAAGCTAGTTAGGGTTTGTTATTAGATTTGTTGTTTTAGGGTTTATAGTGTCAATGATAAGGATGAACCCAGATGAAACTCTAAATGGAAATAGGAAACCCTAGGAAGCAAGTTTATAGGAGAGTAATATGAGAAAGTGAATAGTAATTAAAATGATATGATTGTTTCAGGATCCTTGCTTGTGTGAACTACTTGCTTGTCTGGATATTTCCTTTCTTGGACTATTGTTAACTTGTTGATTTGACTAAACAGTTATGTGGTTAATTATGAATGATCTCCTTTAGTTTCACGACATTTCTCGGATGTTTTGTCGAGTGATTGCAACCTAAACTGTTGGATGTTCAATTATGCAATCCTATAAAGTCCTTATGACTATCACAATTAATTATGTATGTGTATTCTCGAACCTACATGCCATCCTAATGTAAGTTGCAAGACCAAGCCCCGGAGGGACGGTCTGAGTTGGTCAAGCCCTGGAGGGAAGACCATTGGGCACCATGAGAGGTGACCCCAGGAACTAAGCTCAGGATGGAGAAGGTGGCCTTATGTCCCTTTGCAAGGACATAACCCTAAGAGAGGGTAATCCAGGGTTTAGGGAGAAAGCGGTTGAGAAGACACATTGAAATCGTAAATTTAATTGTTAATAAATTATTTGTGATAATTAGGTTGTTAGAAACTATTTGCGAAATTGTGATTGTTCCCTACATACCAGTATAGAAATATACTGACCGGCGTTTTGTTTGTCTGCATTTTAGGTACAATTCTGAAAATGGACAAACAGTAAATCAAAATATTGTGAAGATACAATTAACATGTGCAAGGAGCATTAGTTATATTAGGCTTTTTTTTGGATAGAAGTCTAGATCCGAATTTTACAAGGTATGCAAAAAGATTTATTTTATTCCATCTTTTCATAGTATGCAAAAAGATTTATTTTATTCCAGCTTTTCAGTTTAGTAATAGTAGAATTTGATAATTGTTTTTGATTAAATGTCAAACCATGGATCCTGAAATATTGGGATAACGTCTCTGACCTTTTGGTCTCCCTTGATTGGGGGTTACCAGGAGGCGGGGTTGTTACATTTTGTATCAAAGCCATGGTTTCTCATTTAATCCTTAGTAATTATTTAATTGTACAAACTCTGTAGAACCAAGGGAGTTATTAGAGGATTTTTCGATGATGGAGGTGTCTAGAAAAGGATCACGGTCTGGGGGCTGGTAATATTTTCCTTCGCCCCACTAATTGGTCACGAGGACTCACGGATGTAGTGTGATTGCCTGGCCAATGTCTAAGGTTCTGACTCGAAGTAAGATACCTTTAGGACTCTCTCATCTATTTTTGTCCCTTCTCAACCCTAATTCAGTTAAGGATTCTAGGATTTAGGGTTATTCTCTCTCTTCCACACCCTCTTGAGGTCAGGGTAAGTAAGATAAGGATTAAGGGATCCTCCACAAAATTAATAAAAGATACATAAACAAGATGTCATCGGCATAAGTATAATTAGTTTAAATGTAAGCTAAAGTTGATTGTATGCTTATGTAGATGGCTCGTGTGAAGACCATAGCTACTCCTGTTGAGGCCACCGAGAAACCAGCTAGGGGTTGGCCTCCCCGTAAGAGAAAGTGGTCTTCTGAGAAGAGGAAGAGGAACCGGGGTGATGAGTCCTCAAAGAAAAGAAAGAGACTCGAGGGAGCCTCAGAAGAAGGCCCCAATCCTACGCCAATTCCCTTCGAAAACCCCGAGATGGACCAGGAAGAAGAACACATGTCCAAGGACGAGGTCAAGCTTGAGGAGAACAAAACTGGTGGTTTAGGACTGACAATGGTAGTTCACACCCCTGATACCCTATGGATGGAATAGTAGAAGAGGCTAACTGAGGCCATTAGTGCCCTGGCACTCAGGGATATAGCCAGAGATGAAAATGGTGAGTCACTTTCTATTCGTCCCCGACTTGGAGTCACCATTCTGGACTTTGTCAAGCTGAACATTGAGAAATTCTGGGGAGAGGATAAGACTGAAGCAGTCAACAAAGAGGATGCTTTGCTGCTGGCAGTCGAGAATGGTTTCCGCATGCTGGAGGTACATCCAAACAAGAAGGTCCCTTTTGTTGCTTACTATTGGAAGGAGCAGCCAAGATCTTGTGGGATAACCACATCATAGGTCGAGATATGAGTGACGAGTCAATGGCATGGACCAAATTCAGGACTATCTTTATAGTGAGATTCATCCCCACCTCAGCTAAGAAGGAGAAGGAAAGAGAGTTCGCCAACATGATCCATGGTAGCTTATCCGTTGCGGACTTTGACCACAAGTTTCGCATCTTGGAGCGTTTTGGGCACATGATGACCGAGGAGAGGCGGGTGGACCATTTTGTGGAGCGTCTTCACCCTACAATCAAGCCTCATGTGATTGCGAGTAAACCTGCAACCTTCATTGAAGCCTACAACACTGCCTTAGACATGGAGAGGACAGTGATGCCTACTCAGCACCCACCTAAAGAATATTTGGGTTTCACTGAGGGTACTCAAGGACAGAAGAATGACCACGAGAAAGGACAAGGGTGTAACCACACCAAGGGCAAGCATGGACACAAAGGAAATCCATGTCATGAGAGTCACTTTTAGAAGTGTCATACATTTGAATGATACATCTTGGGAAGTGCCGCTTCGAGAAGAGGATGTACTACCATTTCCAGTAGGAGGGACACTTCATTGCCAATTGTCCTCTGCCTGATCTGAGAGGTCTAGTGGTAGTAGCACCCCCAAAAGGAGGATGAGTACTAGCTGGAGGTCCACCTATTGGAGAGAGAAGGCAAGCCAGAGTGTTTTCCATCGAAAATGAAGAAGCCTAGGTGAATGCTAATAGGTTAATCAAGGGTAATAACCCATAGAGTTTTTCTTTCAGTTTAGTTTGATCATGTAATAGCAGTCTGATACAGTATGAAACTATGTAGGCATGCTTGAAGTCATGGGACAAAATGTAAAAGCTCTTTTTGATTCTGGTTCTACTAATACTTTTATTTCGAGAAATCTAGCAATTATTCTTTGTTTGAACATCAAGGATTTAGGCTATGTTTTGGATGTCAAAACTCCGAATGGTCGGATATATACGTCTCTTTTAAAAACCCATGTCTTTCCCGTTAAGTACCTGAGTCACGAGCTTCCTGCTGACTTCATCCTCCTCGATATGAATGATTTTCATGTAATCATTGGTATGGATTGGCTTTACACCTATAGAGCACACATTGATTGTAGAGAAACGAAGATCCTTATTAGGAAACTTGGTCATCCACACTTTACCATTCAAGGAAGAAGAGATGCGACTACCATCCTTTATGTGTCAGCTTTGAAGGTTGAGCAGACGATATCCAAAGGCTTCCAAGCATACCTAGCCATAGTCACCGAGCCTAAGGCTAATGTATGACCCTTAGAGGAGATAGAGGTTGTTCATGAGTATGAGGACATGTTCCCAGATGAGCTACTAGGGATTCCCTCTGAGAGGGAGGTAGATTTCTCCATTGAGTTAGCTCCCAGGACTAGCCCTATATCTAAGGCACCCTATAGAATGGCCCATGTTGATTTGCTTGAGTTGAAAAATCAGTTGCAGGAGTTGTTAGATAAAGGTTTTATCCGACCTAGTACATCACTGTGGGGAGCACCAATCCTTTTTATGAAGAAAGAGGATGGATCACTCTGGATGTGTATTGATTATCGGATGATCAATCAGGCAACCATTAAGAATAAGTACCCCCTACCCAGGATAGATGACCTTTTTTACCAGCTCAAATCAGCCTGAGTCTTTTCCAAGATTGATTTGAGGTCTGGATACCACCAGGTATGAGTCGAGAGTGATGACATCCCTAAGATGGCTTTCTGAACCCGATATGGCCATTATGAGTTTGTAGTCATGCTGTTTGGGTTGTCCAACGCACCTAGTCTCTTTATGAACCTTATGAATAGTGTGTTCCAGCCCTTCCTTGATTCCTTTGTGATCGTGTTCATAGACAACATCTTGGTGTACTTTGATGACCTAGTTAAACACTGTGACCATCTGGTAGAGTCCTTGATATCCTGAGAAAGTAGAAGTTCTATGGAAAGTTCTCAAAATGTGAGTTTTCGATAGACCAAGTCATGTTTCTCAGACACATCATCTGAAGAGGAACAATCACCGTGGATCCAGCTAAAGTGTCGGCAGTTCGAGACTGGCCTGCATCGAAAAACCTCTCCGAGATTCACATCTTCTTGGGGTTAGCCAGATACTATCAGCGCTTCATCAAGGATTTCTCAAAGACCACCTTGCCGCTTACCATGTTGACTTGGAAGGATGTGAAGTTTGTGTGGTTCGATATATGTGAGGATCATTTTCAGGAGCTAAAAGAGAAGCTGACCACTGCCCCAGTATTGAACCTACCTTCAGGCAATGAGGGTTTTGTGATATTCACTGATGCTTCAAAGATGGGACTTGGCTATGTGCTAGAATAGAATAGGCATGTGGTTGTGTATGCCTCCCAACGACTCAATCCCAATGAGGTGAACTACCCGACGTAGGACTTAGAGTTGGCTGCTATCATCCATGCATTGAAGATATGGCGACATTACCTATATGGTGCTACCTTCGATATTCTCATCGACCATAAGAGCCTAAAGTACCTCCTGACATAGAGATACCTAAACCTATGACAACGACGATGGATGGAGTACATGAAGGATTACGACGTCACCATCGCCTATCATCCTGGGAAGGCGAACGTCATGGTTGATGTGTTGAGTTGGAAACAACTTAGGGGTGTGGCTGTTTTGTCAAGTCAGTGGAAGATCATAGAAGAGCTGGTGGAGTGGACTCCACAGCCATTAGAGGACCGAGTTCGATTGGCCAATATTCAGATTCAGTTAGAGTTTTTGAGCGAGATAGTGGTGGAACAATTGACCAATTCAAAACTCAACAGGATGAAGGGCTTGTTGAAGAAGCCACAGACTCGTCTCTCAGTGGGAATAAATGGAGGGATCAGATTCGAGAACCATATTTGGGTCCCTAAAGATTCATTGTTGAAGGAATGTGTCCTACAAGAGGCTCATGGTTCTAAGTATACAGTACACCCGGACACTAAAAAGATGTTTAAGGATCTGTAGAGGTATTTCTGGTGGCCAGGAATGAAGAGAGACATTGCGGCATATGTGGCCAACTGTCTTACGTGCCAAATGGTGAAGGCTGAACACCAATGACCCGACAGAATTTTACAGTCGATAGAGATTCCAGAGTGGAAATGGGAGTAGATCACCATGGATTTCATGGTGGGTCTACCCCAGACCAAGAGAGGTCATGATGTGATATGGGTTGTGGTAGATTTCCTTACCAAGTCAGCACACTTCCTTGCCCTGAAGACCATTTCCAAGGTGTCAGACCTAGCCGAGCTATATATTAGGGAGATAGTACATTTTCATGGCGTACCCGGTTCCATCATCTCTGATAGAGACCCAAAGTTCACTTCCCAGCTGTGGAAGAAAGTGCAGGAAAAACTCAGGATGAGGTTGAAGTTCAGTATCGCTTATCACCCCCAGACAAATGGTCAGTCAGAAAGGACGATCCAAGCCTTAGAAGATATTTTGATTGCTTGTGTGCTCGATTGGGGTGGATCATGGGAACAATACTTACCTTTAACTATTTTCCTAAAACAACAGCTACCAAGCCAGTATTAGGATGCCTCTGTATGAAGCTCTTTATGGGAGATTGTGTCGATCACCGCTTCACTAGGATGATGTTAGTGAGAGGACCTTGTTGAGGTCAGATGAGCTCCAAGTGTATGTAGATAAAGTCACTTTGATCAAGCAGAGGCTGAAGAGAGCCCAGGATTGATAGAAGTCATATGTTGATGAGAAGCGGACTGACGTGTAGTTTACTGTGGGAGAGAATATATTCTTGAAAATCTGACCTCTCTGAGCTATAGCCAAGAATAGAGGAAAGACGAGTCCCCGATACGTGGGTCCGTTTGAGGTGTTAGAACGGATTGGTGAAGCTGCATATCGTTTGGTGTTACCTCCTCAGTATAGTATGATGAATGATGTATTCCATGTGTCCAATCTAAAGTGATATGTGCAAGATCTGAGCCATGTGCTGAGCATTGAGCCTATTGAGATTCAAGGGAAGCTGACTTATCCTCAGTCACCTTTGCAGATTCTAGATACCAAGGTGAAAGAACTCATATTTAAGAATATAGAGATGGTAAAGGTTCTTTGGAAGTACCATGGAGAGGATGAGGCCACATTGGAGCTGAAGACAAACATGGAAAAAGCATATCCTGACTAGTTTGTTTGATTGCTGAATTTTGAGGGCAAAATTCTTATAAGGAGGGGAGGATGTTATAACCTCATTTTTCCTAGTTCATGATTGAAATGTAATTTCTCCTTTTAAAGATATATATATGAACAAATAATTGTGTGATTTGATTTAAATGAGTGGATTTCCTTGCTAATAGTCTTGCCATTTGATTACGTGGGCTTTATTTCCTATTGGGCCCAATAACAAGAAAAAGGAAATAAAAGGAAAAAGAAATTTAGTTAATAAAAGAATAATTAAGAAAAGGAGAAAAGAAAGAGGTAGAAGCCTCTAGAAGACTAGGAAGTATTCCCCAAAGGTGGATTTTGTATCTTTGGGATTTCTTGGGTTCCAAGGAGCCCAAGTTGCAAAGATAATGAGAAAGGAAAGAGAAAATACCAATTAAATAGGCTTTATTAAAGGATAACTTGCACATGAAGATAATGACCTTTTACTTTGGAATTTGGGACTCAAATTTGGTACACAAGTAGATAATATAGATCCTGAGTTTCATTTGAAATTTGAATGAAAAGGATAAACAAGGAGAGAGTTATGGATTTTACATGTTTTCAATGCATTGAATTAAATATTATAAGTGTTTTCTCGATTAAAAGGAAAAGGAATTACCGGGAGCGATGACAGCCATCGGATCTCGTGTAGTCCAGAAGACCACGAATTTGATGGTGGTTGTACATTGTCAACCCCGAGTCACAGAAGGAAAGGGAGAGGGGAAAATTGGAATTTTGAATCCAATTTTCTCACACCTCATGACACCAAACCAGAATCCAAGACCACGAGGGTCTTTGGGAGGGAATTATGTATGCATCAAGCCTAGGTTTTGGGTGGTTTTGAAGGATCCAGAGGAAACACCCAATTCACCCAAAGGTTTGGGCAGCGGCAGGTTTGGGGAAACCCTAGATAGACCCCCAATCCTATAAATAGGACCCCCTCTCAACTCCTCACAACCTCACGAACCTAACTGGCTACCTTGCGACCCCTAACTCCTTGTCTCTCTCTCAATTGGTCACACTCTGACGAGGAAACCACCACGGCACCGTTGTGGGCCGAGACCTAAGGAAGAAGGAAGAGGAATAGTAGAAGCCGTAAGATCTTGGACTAACGTGGACTGCGAGGAGATCCAACGGCTCGACGCCTTTTTAGCGTGCACAAGCAGTTCAGTGGAGGCACGCACTACAGATCATCTGATCCTATGTGGTCTAGAGGACCAATGATTGAGTGGCTGAGCTTTTTGGCGATTTCCTAATTTCTGGTAAATAGCTCCTCTCTGTTAGAAAATTCAAGAAAACACTTTTCTTTGCAAAAATCATAACCAATGCTAGGATGATCGGATTAAAGTGAACTTTATATGGAAATTGATCAGGAAATTATGTAGAAGCCAATAAAAATAGATTCAAGGCCTGAAACTTATTGCAATTCGTAAAGTATGAAAAGTCATCATCTTTAATGAATTCATCAATACAAAATCCTAAAGCTTAATGATAAATGAATCAAATGATGTATTCTGAATACTTAGAGATGGAAATGAACTTCCTATTAATAAAAGAGTAGTTAGGTCAAAAAGTGTGATCTTTATGTTTAATTGGCTTGGTTCAGGGTCTCATATGTATGAAAGTACTTTATTGGATCTAAAAGCCCTAATACTGGTAAAAATCATAGAAAGTTATAGGAAGTTTATATCAGGAAACTTTGTATATGAAAGTTGATTATAAAATCATGAGGAATCTCTTGAAGATGTTAGTAAGGCTTGATTTTGTTTCTAAATTCAAAAGTGCTTAAAGATTGATCATATGTTGCATTAAACTTGGATTAGAAACTCTAATTTAAGGTAAAAAGGGTGATTAATATGATTAATTTGAGATTCCATGGAATAGTGTAATTATGAGTTGATCCTAAGCATGTTAGGAAGAATATAACAAGCTAGTTAGGGTTTGTGATTAGATTTGCTGTTTTAGGGTTTATAGTGTCAATGATGAGGATGAACCCTGATGAAACTCAAAAAGGAAGTAGGAAACCCTAGGAAGTGAGTTCATATGAGAGTAATCCGAGAAAGTGAATAGTAATTAAATTTATATGATTGTTTTAGGATCCTTGCTTGTGTGAACTGCTTGCTTGTCTGGATATTTCCTTTCTTGGACTATTGTTAACTTGTTGATTCGACTGAATAGGTATGTTGTTAATTATGAATAATTGCCTTTAGTTTCACATAATTTCTCAGATGTTTTTATCGAGTGATTGCAACCTAAACTGTTGGATGTTCAATTATGAAATCCTATAAAGTCCCTATGAGTATCACAATTAATTATGTATGTTTATTCTCAAACCTTCATGCCACCCTGATGTAAGTTGCAAGACCAAGCCACAGAGGGAATGTCTGAGTTGGTCAACCCCTAGAGGGAAGACCATTGGGCATCATGATAGGTGACCCCAGGTACCAAGCTCAGGATGGAGAAGGTGGCCTTATGTCCCTTGCAAGGACATAACCGTAAGAGAGGGTAATCCACGGTTTAGAGCAAAAGCGGTTGAGAAGTCACATTGAAAGTGTAAATTAGATTGTTAATAAATTATTTGTGATAATTAGGTTGTTAGAAACTATTTGTGAAATTTTGATTGTTCCCCACATACTGGTATAGTAATATACTTACCAATGTTTTGTTTATCGACGTTTGAGGTACAATTCTAAAAATGGACAAACAGTAAATCTAAATATTGTGAAGATACAATTAACCTATGTAAGAAGGATTAGTTAGATTAAACTTTTTCTATGGATAGAAGGCTCGATCCGAATTTTACAAGGTAAGCAAAAAGATTTATTTTATTCCAGTTTTTCAATTTAGTAATGGTAGAATTTGATAATTATTTTTGATTAAATGTCAAACCATGGATCCTGAAATATTGGGATAATGTCTCTGACCTTTTGGTCTCCCTTGATTGGGGGTTACCAGGAGGCAGGGTCATTACACTATCCCTGCAATTTACTTAAGGGGGGAGGAGTGGAAGCTTGGCCACAATATAATATCCATATAAGTAATAATGGATGTGAGTGATCAAATATATTTTTAGGCGGTGAAACCCAATTTCACACATGTTTCTTCCATCATCATATTTAGCCTCTTTTAATTTTGATGTCATTCCTGTCATATTTAGTTTTAAATATTAATCTTCACTCGAGCTCAGATTGGTCCTTTTTTAAACGTTTACCCTTTATGATTAAACTGTCAACTATACTATTGCAATACATATCTACTTGTGGGTGGTATTGTCATTTATAGTTTAGATAAAATCTAGCGATTCCATCCCTAGAGAATTATTTGGTGCGATAAAAACCACAACATTTTTCAGGATGCAATGACTGCATAACATTTATAAGAAACTACAACTTTTATGTTTGCATGATTTTAGCTAGAAGAGTATTGATATAGTTAGTTTAGGTAAAAAAGGGGTCTATGTTTCCTCCATGTAAGATAATAAAAGAAGTTGTGTTGATACAACAAATATGTTGTAAATTTGGGTGTTTAAGAAACATATGTTTGTTAATGTTATATATTGTCATGAGACCAACCAATTCCCATCATAGATTTTCTTAATCAATATATTTAGTTGAGATCCATCACTGAAATTTTATTTGCAATGTTAGGATTAATCAGGCCAATACCTTGCCAACCTAGATTCAATTTCTTATTTAACATTCATGCATTTGAATTCACATTTTTCATTAGACACCTTTCATAGGGCAAATTCTTCTTGTGACCATTGCTAAGGGAATTGTGAATGTTCAGAATTCATCCCATTGTCAATAAACTTAATTAACACGCTCCTTGGATAGGGTAAAAAGTCATTTGGGTCTTAAAGGAATCAAATAACATGTTACTCCTACTGATTAGCAAAGCGTACATGTGAAACTATCATATATTCCCTAATTATTGTATTGTTTGAATGTATTAAATAAAGTGAATAACCACTGTAGTGAAAATCCTATAGATGAGATGCACATGATCAAATCATCCTCTTTTATTTTGCTTTGTATTCTTACCTTCAATCAATCAAAAAGATAATACATCAAAAGTATGTCAAACACTAAGTTTGTAGTGTCTCACCCAACCCCCTTCTCTCTATACTCGCATCTTCCATACTCCTCTCTATGTAAAAGGGAAGTACCAAAAGAATAAATAAAAGATGCCAATGTGCAAAAAAATCAAAAGAAAACGAATAAAATATGTAGTCCAATAGGGGAGTGATGTACATTCTTCCTTCCATACTCCATTCATTCTATTTTCCACCTAGGGGAAACGTTATACCCATTGGATCCAATTTTAGACCCTAGTGTTCTATCATGTGAATTTTCATGGATTATGCCACTTTGTTCCTATATGAACTTTGACCTATGTTAACCCCTTAACAATTTTCTTATCACTGGTTTAGATGCTTGTTGTACACATGCTTTTTGGTCTTAGTTTTGCTTGAGTATTGATATACAAATTACCCTTGTTTGAGGGTATTCTTGCAATTTGTACATAGAATCTGGGTTGTCTTCTTCTTTTCCTTTCTTTTCTATAGGTAGATGCATTTAGGTGGTCAAACATAGCCTTGGTGTGTTTCCATCATTGGATAACTGATTGGAATGATATGACCTTCCATCGCTATAGGACCAATGGAAGTGTGCTTGCATCTTCGTCGGTTGGGAACCAATGAGATTATTCTTCCTTTCCGTCAGTTTTCTGTTTGCTTCACTTTTGTCAAGTTAAAGACTGATGGTGCTCTTCTTTTACATAGGTAGAAAATCGAATGAATGAGCCAGTTTTTTACATTTAGTGTTTCCATCAATTGTCTATTGACAAATAGTTGGATGGTTGGGTAGGGAGTTTTTATTGGAGTAGTATCAACGTAAATGATGTACCACCACTGCTGATAGTTTTATAAAAACTCTTTTCTTATGGTTTCTAAGGAGAGCTTGAATTTACAAGTATAGTTTATCAGTCTCCTATTGATCATATCAAAGACATGCTTGGATAAGTCTACCAATCGGAAGTTGGAGTTCATTTACCGATTGAGTGACTCACCGATGAAGGTACGATTCTTGACCAATGATGTGACAACTTGACTTCTTTTCTATTTATTCTGGGGCTATATATATCCCTCACTTGACCTTCCTTCTCATGTCACTTGTGCATTTGAACCTCAATGTAGTGTTGTAGAATGAGACACCATTGATTAACAACAACTGACAAGATTTATGTTTTCATTGATATCCATTTGTGATACTATCAACTGTCATTCTCTTCTTTGTTGATGTGGGGTGAGCCATAGGGGGGATTCACAACTCAAACTGGGGTATGTCAAACCTCGATATTGCAGCTCCTTGGTGATATGTTGGCTTCTTGTCCTTTGTGGACGTTTTCTAGATGGTTTTTATGTAGGGTTTCCCCAATAAAATCTTACACCCAATTTCCACCATTCTCTTATATGTGTAGTTTCCTTTGTTTGAGAATCAGTGGAGATAGAGCATGTTTGAAGAAGCAAAACTCAAATCTTGGAGAGTTTTCTTTTGATGCTAGAGTTTGTTGTGAAGATAGGAGCTTCTTGTCTACATACTCATTTCTATCATTGTCAGGCAAGTGATATAAACTTAGACTCATTTATTACCTACCATGTGCTTGTATGTTGTAGACCTTGTGCTATGTGTCTTCTAAATGCTAAAAGATGCAAATGTTAAGTGCCTTAGCATAAAAGTATGGGTTTACATTCAAGTGAGTAGGAGTAACATTCTACGCCTACCCTTCTTGTAAGTAAAAAATGATTATTCACTTTCTTTAGTGAAGATATGGCTAATATGTGGGTTGCTTGTCTGCAAGATTTAGCGTGAAGGTTGATCTAGAATGTTGTACATTAAAAGTAAATACCTTTAATTATTCTAGTGTTTTTATGCAACAAGAACATGTACAGGTGGATCCATTAGAGTAAAAAGGAGGGTTATACTTTTATTGCTTTCTGATTAGTCATGAATGCCTAAGGTGTGAAAAGGATTGGTTTCTTGGAGACTTGTTATTCTTGTCATTTTGAATGGTTTATTCCCTGAGGTGCCTAGAGGTGTTGCATGTGCACTTTATTTTGAGAAGTATAGTCTTGATGGTTCAACACTTTATATCTCCTGAAGTTATTACTATTTTTCTATTTTATTAGGTGTTGGTAACATGTTAGTTGTAAAACAATGAAGCTAAATATCACATAATTAGATAGAGAAAATATAAATAATCTATCTAAACAATAAAACAATTATATTTTCCTCAGTTTTATACAAAACATCTTGAATCTATGTCATCTACTCTGGAATTAGGTCAAATAAAAATTTCAAAGAACAAGGTCGGGTTTGGATTGAAATTCACATTTAAAATGCTATGAAATGAGGTACTCATCTTGATTTAAATTTTTAATTTTTGAGATCAACTTGTTTTTCATGAATTTGGTTTCTGGATCAGGTTTAGAAATATTTTGAGAGTCCTACTTTTGATACCTCGCTTCATCCCAAGGTAGTGTGGAGAGATGTAGGGAATCTTAATATCCTTAAATCTTGTAAAGATGACTTATTATTATCTAGATAGATGATTGAATGGTATGCACCAATTATTCAAGGGTGTCTAAAATACATGCCAGACATGTAGTATATATGTTTAGGTCAAATTGGCACTAAAGATGGTTTTTCCTTTGAATGGTAATTTTGTATTGTCATTAGTATATCTATATTCTCAACATACTTGTAGGTAACTTAATGTCATAAGATATGCGTAAGTGTATGCCTCCAGGTATAGAGATAGTTCATATGTGTATTTCCTCAAGTGTTTCCTTTATTACATTCCTTTTCGTATGTTTCACGTGTCATATAGTACCATTAGTACTTGGGATCTCACCCCTGTAGTTTTCCATACTTTTTAAGTGGGAAAACCAACTTTTTTAGAGTAGTAGAGAATACCAACAATGAAGGAGATGCTTCTGAGTTTTGAAGTGGAAAATGTTTGCGTGACGGGATCTTAGAGGTAGGTGATGTTTGTGTGACCTCCTCTAGAATTAAAGCACATAATGATAGAGTTACAGATGTCCCTCTTCTCACATGTCTGAGCAGGAGTTTTCTATTGGTATCCTTTCTCCGTCTTGGATTTTGACATGAATGCATAGTCTCTAGACTTAGGTTTATGAGTGTTGTAAAATCTTGCTTGCATGTTCTATAGTAAATCCACATATGTAAAGCTCAAACTACTTGTATTTGTTGTGATTTTGTGTGTGTTTCTATTGGCCTTTTGTTTATTAAAGGCTTGTAACCAATTACAATTATAATTTGTTCATTAAACTTCCATGTGGTTCAAATGTTTAATAAAATATTACCTATGGTGTTTGGAGAAAAATATGTAGAGAAATCGATGTTTTTTTTTAAGGAAGCCGGGAAGCTATTTATTCATCTAGCCTTCCCCTTGCTAGAGAATTTGAAAAAGGGTTACAACCACTAGTAACACGATTAAAAGTGGTAGTACAACTACCATTACAGTGATTAGCCTCATTGATAATTAAAGGTCTCAATGGTGTCGGAGGTCTGATGTAGTTGAAGAAGCCATCTTTGTTTTTGAGGTGGTGCTTAGCAAGAGACTCAACAGCTACATTGTAATTTCTGTTAACATATTTGATGATGTAGTCATTCTCATCGACAAGTACAGATATCCTCGCGATCAGGTTGGAAAAGGACGGGCTGTTTGTACTTTCTTCTAGAATTGATTGGGTATCAACAAGACTGTCAGTGTAGAAAATGATAGGGCCAGTGAGGTTGGATCACGCATACTCCATAGCCTTGAGTATACCAATGAGCTCAGCATAAAGGATTTTGTTAGTCGCAATGGTTTCTCCAACTCCACCTATCCACTGCCCTAAAAGGTCCCTAACAATACAAGAAACAGCAAACTTGGTTTCACCAATAGCAGCATCCGAATTTATAGTTAGGTACCCGATACTAGCAGGAAGCCATTGTGCAGTTACTGGATTTTGGGTATTCACCCTTGTATTTTTGTTTTCAGAATAAACAACCTTTTCATTCATTGATGTAGATTATATACTGAATGATACTTTTAAGCATATTTCAAGTTTTGGTTTTTTTTTATTCTAAATCTTTTAGTATTGGGGTTTGACAACATCTTGGTATTAGAGTCTAGGTTCATCGAGTATATAGGGACATAGGACTTGGATATTATGTCTATTCTTACAAATCTTGCATATCCAACCATGGATTATATGATTGTACAGATATTGCTAGACATTGTGAAAAATATGTAGAAAGTAGCTATGTTTTACTTAGAGGTACTGGTAGAAAACATCCTAACGAGGAGAGAGTATCCAATCTTATACAGCTGGAGCAAACCTGCACAACCCAAGCAGCCTAAGGTTGTTCCATTTGACCTGAAAATGCCACTTTGTCTGTCTTTCTAGTCTATGTTTATTAAATGATATTTGCATTCTCCCAGTTTGTACACACTCTCCCAACTCAGATAGTCATATTGCAATCCTCAAACATTGAGCTAACTAGTTCTTGCAAGACATTTGATAGTTGAAGTGGGCATGGGCCCTAGAGTACCTTGGTACTTCAAATCGGACAGACATAGATTTATGGCTCATGGAGCTTGACAAGGCCTTTGGTTGCTTCACATAGCAAATGAAGATAATGTGATGCATGTCATCTACCTGTTGAAGGGAAATGTTGGCCACTGATAGATGAGAAGGAGAAGAGCCAAGGGAAAGTCATCTCTTAGGTGATGTTTAGGAGAGTGTTTGTAAATAGATACTTCCCACCTTCCTATCTAGATGAGAATATGATGTAGTTATAGTAGGTCCATATGTGGACAATGACAGTGAATGAGTATGACACCCATTTGGTGGAGCTATTGTAGTTCTATCCACACATAGCATCGATCAAAGCAGAGAACCTTTGACAGTTTCAGAAGAGGCTGAAGGCATATTTGGCAATTTTTTGACAAACTTGGGAGTTTTGTGAGTTGTTTTCCACCTTTGATGGAGATGGTGATGGTGATGGTGATGGTGATATAGAGGACCTCATAGGAAATTTGAGATAGTCACACCAAGAGGAATTCAACACAATTTTTAAGACAATATTCTAGAGGATCCAAGAAGTAGTGTTTTTTTGGGCCATCTAGGCCTTAGTACTGGCAATCCTAATAGAGCTCAACAACATCAGAGTCAAGGATGCAACAATTTCAATCACAATGATTTCCTATCATTAGTCGAGGGAGTGGAGTATAGTCTCTAGCACATACAGTTCTAGGTCTGTCTCCATGATAGGTTCGTCCATGTTCATGGATTTCTACAGATGATGCACTCTACTAGAATCATATAGGATATGTGAAGATAATATATCCCCTACTAAATTGGGACATGTCCCAATCTCACAGGCGGTATCAACAGAATATGCAAAAGCAAGGTGGCAGTAGTGGTAGGGGACATGGGTAGACATCTTAGGTGAGATCTTCTGGATCCTCTGGAGAGATCAAGCTAGAGGAAGATCTCAACCTACAACCCACTTCTATGAAATGATACAACCCAAGGCAGTTGCCAACTGAGGGTGTTTTCAACCCTCAAGTTGTTATACATCATATGGAACTCTTTCATACTGACTTATCTAATTCTATTTATGTATTTGTTTTGGTTGATCTAGGTGTGACTTTCTCTTTTATCAACTGAGCGGTGATTTTACGTTGTAACCTACATGTTTGTCGATGACTTGAACCTCTTTTGCTTGATACACCTCTAGTTGGCTCCATAATTGTTAAGGATTTGTGCCCATCATGCATTCCCATTTTCTCCAAGTGAAACATTCAGGTGGATTAGATGTGACCTTTGGAATAGACACATTATAAAAGTATATGGTAGTGTTGGACTTTAGGTCCAAGGTTGTTGAGCTCTAGGAGAAATATGTATATTGAACTTTCCAAGGAGACTAAAAGATTATTCCTACATGTTGGTGACTAATTTCATAGTTGAGAAGCTAATGAGGCATGGTTGTGAGGATCTTTTAGCTCATGGGGTTGATATTAAAGTAGCAAGTCCTAGTTTATTGGATGTATCTATTGTTTGAGAGTTTGAGGGTGTCTTTCCTAATGAGTTTTCTATTGTCCCAGCTCCTCAAGATTTTGACTTTGAGATCATATTCTCTCGGGTATGCATCCCATCGCACACGAACGATATAAGATGGTAGCCTTAGAGATGAAAGAGTTAAAATAAATAGGTACAAGAATTGTTTGATAAAGTTTTCATCCATCTAGAATGCCTCTATGAGGTGCACTTGTTCTATTATCAGATAAAAAGGATGAATCAATAAGTCTATCTATAGATTACATGCATTTTAACAAGGTCACTATAAAGATCATATATATATATATATATATATATATATATATATATATATATATATATATATATATATATATATATATTGTCGAGAATTGATAATCATCAATTGAAGGGAGATATTATTTTTTTGAAGATAGAACTGTAATCAAGATATCATCGACTGAGGATGATGACTGAAGATATACCTAAAACAACCTTCATAGCTAGGTACTAGCACTCTGACTTTGCGGTTATGTCATTTGGGCTAACTAATGTGCCTATAGCTTTCATGGGCCTAATGAACTAGGTGTCCAAGCGCATGTAGGTCTTCATAGATTATATTCTAATCTATTCTAAGGACCAGGAGCTGCATGAATAACATCATCCTTTGACTTTGGGACACTTGAGTCTACATTAGAAGTGTCTTTCCTAGGTCATGTCATATGTAGCCAGGGGGTTTGCTAGATCCGATGAAGTTGGAATCAATCATGTTGTGGGAGAGGTAGAAAATAGCCATGGAAGTATGGAGATGCCTTGGATTTAAATGGTACTATAGGAATTTCATCAAAGACTTCATTGTATCGTTGTTGTTGACTAGGTTGATGAAGAAGGATGTGCATTTTTTATGGACCAAGTAGTGTCAACAAAGTTTGAACTACTGAAGGAGAAGCTGAAAACCAAACCAATGTTAGTGTTCTTAAATCCTAGGAAGGGCTACATAGTTTTTAGTGATGCCTCCAAGAAAGGTATTGGGTATGTTCTAATGAAAGACACAGATGTGATTTAATTTTCATCTAGATAGATAAAGAAGCACAAAGGAAACTACCCTACTCATGATTTGGAGTTGGCAGCCATCGCTTTGCACTAAATATTTGGAGGCATTATATGCACCTAAAGAAATGGAAGACTTTTATGGAGCATGAAAACCTTCAACATCTCATCTCCAAGTAGGAGTTGAACATGCGTCAACTTAGGTGGCTAAAGCTAATTAAAGATTATAAATGTACAACCAAGTACTACCCAAGAAAGGCCAATGTGGTGCCATATGATTTGAGTAGGAGGTTTTCATCATCATCCACAGTGGGGAACCACTTAGAAGTATTCATTAGCACGTGTAAGGAGGGATATGTTGGTGACCCTTTGACAGTTGAAGGTACAGATGGAGATCTTCATGTTAGGAGGACTACTAGCTCAACTATAGACCAACTGAATACATACAACAAATCAAGGAGGTAGAACAAAATGATACAATGATTTGAAACATCATGGTAAAACACATAGTATGTCATGAGTCAAATCAAGGAGTGAATTGTGATCATAACTTGATTGTGGTATGTGATGTGGATGGGCTGAGAAAGGGTATGCTATAAGAAGCACACACTTTTATCTTTGTGATGCATCTAAGTAGAACCAATATGTATGACAACCTCAAAGACTTGTAGTAATGGCCCGAGATGAAGAAGGATGTTGCATAATTTGTGCTTAGATGTCCAATTGTCAACAAGTCAAGGTGGAACACCAAAAACCATAGGAACATTACAACCACTACCCATTCCAAAATTGAAGTGGTACCATGTGACTAAGGACTTTGTGTTGGTGTTCCAAGAAGATCTAAAGGAAATGATTCAATATTTGTATTAGTAGACAAATTCACAATGTGGTGCAATTTTTTACAGTCAAGACTACCCTCACGAATGATAAGTTGGCACAAGTCTACATAGATGAAAATTGTGTAGTTAAACAAAGTACATGTAATGATAATATCATATAGAGGGCCACTATTCACTAGCGAGTTTTGAGACTGGTTGCACACATCCTTGGATATGTAGCTAAAGCTTATAATTGCTTTTTACTCATAGATAGGAAGATAGTTAGAATGAAGATACAAACTCTAAAAGACTTGTTGAGGTATTGTGTTCAAGAATTCTAAGGGAGTTGGGAGGATCATCTTATCTTAATAGAGTTTGCTTACAATAATAGTTATCATAGGATTCTAGACATGGCTCCATCTAAGGCTTTGTATAGGAGACATTGTAGATCACCATTGTGTTGGTATGGAACTGATGAATATCAACTATTGGGACTAGAGTTTGTTAGAAAACCATAGAGAAAATTAAGATGATCAAACAACAACCAAAAGTGTCTTCAGACCAACAAAAGTCATATGTTGATAACCATCACACACCCTTGGAGTTTCAGGTTGGTGACATGGTTTATCTCAAGGTGTTACCATGGAAAGGGGTTTTGAGGTTTGGTAATTGAGGTAAGTTAGCACCTAGATTTGTGGGTCCCTATCCTATTGTTGCACTAGTTGGGAAGGTAGCCTATAGATTGAATCTACCACCTAAAATCTAAAGTCCGCCCAATGTTTTACATATGTCTATGTTGAGGAACTGGCATCCATGAATTCAACATATAGTTTATCCAATGGAATTACAGCTTTATGATGACATATCTTATGTAAAATGTCTAGTGTTAATCTTAGACAACCGGATGCAGAAACTGAGGAAGAAAGATATATTTTTGGTGAAAGTGTTGTGGCACCATCAATGAGTGGAAGAGGTTATACAGGAGCTTGAGGAGGAGACTCACATCAATACCTAAATTTTTTCTCCTAGGATTTCTAGGGAGAAATCCTTGTATGGGGTTTGTAGTTATAAGACCACTGACCTAGCTTAACCTCTTAATCCTACTTTGTTACTTTTATCATCGGTTGTGATTCTTGTTGGGATAGTGCTTAATTGGTGTGTGTTATGCTTGTGGGATGATGTGGTGTGTGATTTGCTTGTGGACTGATGTAAAAATTATCCTTGGTGTCTCCTTGAAATTTGTATATGGCATATGGGTTGTATTCTTCTTTTTTATGCTTAGCTATAGGTTAATGCACATTGGTGGTCTAACCTGGATTCAATTTATTTCAATTAGTTGAGAACCAATGGGAAGAGTCTGACTTTCCATCAGTAGAGGACTGATGGAAGTGTATATGGGTCTATGTCAGTGGGGAACCAAAGTGACTCTTCTTCCTTACCGTTGGTTTTTTGAGTGCTTAGTTCTTTTGATTGAAGTTCAACAAAATTTATCCACTCTTCCATCAGTAGAGAACCAACAGAAGAGCCATCTACTTCACATTTAGTGTTTCTATTAGTATTTATAATGAGATGGTCAGATGGTTGGGTAGTGACGCTCTACTAAAAGAGTACTAATGGAAATCCTACACCATGTGTAAAGAGGAGAGATCACCTCCTTACTAAAATTTAAAGGAAGTACAAAACACCTGTCTTTTTAGAAAGACAAAATATATTGAGGGATACATGTATAATATTCCAAGTAAATAAGCATGCACCAGATACATATAGATGTCAATAGCAGCAAAAAAACAACAAAATAAATTCGTTACAAGGCTTTCATCATAGTTCACTACATAAGTTTTTCAGATGAAAAAGATAAGAAAACTAGGGATATAGCTTTAGCAACCTAGACATTCTTCAGAAGAAAACTTGAGATCTACTCCAGGCGTCGATTTCCTTGGACTTGGTCTTCACCTTGCTCAGCACCTAGGTGGTTGGGAAAAACACCCAGCAAAAGGGAAAGGAAAATAAAGTATGTGTCAAAAAATGTGAATAGGATATCAACGTAAAGAAAACATGTGAATAAAGGCTAGTTTTCATCATAAGATGAAGATTTCAAGAGTATGAGGCTATTTTTAAATAGATGCTTGCCATAAACAAAATATAATAAAAGTTTGCATGTATGATAATTATGACTACCTTAACTAAGTAGGGTTGAGGCACCTACCAAACCTCAACCTATATGTGAAGGGAGAATTAATACATTCCCAGTTACCGACACATATTTTTATGGAGGAGAATAAGGCATTCCCCAGGGCAAATTTATACATGCCCTATCTATGGGTGGTTGTACATAAGTACCACTACTATAGCTAAATAGTCCATAAAATTAACATGTTGGAAAAGAATTCATGGCAAGTAAAAGTATCATATTAATTAAAACATGACAGTGGGGTACAAGACCCAAGAAAAAGAATATCATTACTGATTTTGAGACAATTTAACAAAAGAATCATGAATAGAGGGAATAGGGTTCATTAAAGCCTCATTAGGGAAATATAGGGTTTGGTTTGCAAATATACCAACTTAGGGTTTAAGAATGCACATACCTCTCTTACTGATATCAATTACCAACTTTCACCACTTTAATTGAGTCCAAGTTCCACTTTGCCTATTTTCAATGTATTAACATGTATTAGAGTACATAATGCACATTATTGTATAGAAACCCTAATTTCAGAACTTTTTAGCAAAACTCAGATTTAGATTTTGAAAATGTCACCAATGAACTTATTAGGTTCTCCTGATCAAGAAATCATATTTTATGTTAATTTTGGAGATATGATGATTAAGATGTAATTTTTATGGATTTTATGCATCAAATTCATTTTAAAAAATACAACCTTCGTAAAACCATGAAATCATACCTTGAAAATATTTTTATTAGATATGGATTAATTTTCTAATTGCAAAACATATATATTTGTCAAATTTGGATAAGCAGATTAGAAGATATGAATTTTTCAATACTGACCAATAGGAAATTACCACATCATCAAACCGATCGAGATAATTGATGAGGGAGGGAGAGGGAGATAACACCATTTGACCCAAGATCAGATTTGAAGTTGCATAGGTAACCAAACTAGAGCTTCAATAGAAGTTAAAACAGCAAGAAAACAAAACCCTAGAAGAACATGGTAAATAGAGATGGAGATCATCGATTTTAAACATCGAAGCATGAGTTTTAAGCATGTAGTAAGAAATATATGAGAAGGGGGTTATAAAACTCACCTCTAGGAAGGTTAGAAGGTCCAAAAAGCAAGGATCCCAAGATTAGAAGGTCTGGTTGCTCCAAGACAAGCTCTTTTCTTGAGCAAAGATCACCTTCTCCACTTTAGAGGTGCAAACCCTATCAAAAGAGCATTGGAGATGAGATGTTTTAGGGCTCTAGGTGGATTTTTACCATGGAAGGTCATGGTTCCGACCTGAAAGAAGGTGTGAGGAATACTAACAACATGAAAATAGAGAAGGAAAGGAGGAAACTTACTATTTTTGGTCCCATTGTCTCTTAACTTGTATGGACACATTTAACTCATTGTTGATTGTTTAATGAATATTTTGTGGATTGATCACCCACTCTACATGATTTATTATAATCTTAGGTTGAGAAAACTTTGGCATTTAAAATTTGAGTATCGAGTAGCTTTTATTGATTTCCTGATGATAATTTCGGATGGGGAGCCTCAGAGTAGTGAATGTGTGATCTATAAGTAACAAGACATCAAGTTTACAATGATATTCACTTGTAAAAATTTCTTATGCAGAAAGGGGAAATTTGCATGGCTCCATTTCAAACCCCATACAAATTTTGAAATTGAAACAATTGTGCAGGAGCAAGTAGTGGTGGTGAAACCTGATTCCACCCTAGTGGTTTTCATCATTAACTTTGTACCAATTTTAGTTTGAACTTTTACTTTTCTTTTTGCAATTAGTTTAACTGAACCCTATAAATCTTGGTTTTAGATATGAGTCTTAGTTTGGATGGAAAAATTCTTCACAGACAAGATACAATACTACACATCCCCAATGTTGATGTCGTTGAGACCCAACTTGGTGTCATCAACAACTTTTGTAGAATCAATTGGTTATGAAGTAATTATCTTTAGGAATTGAGATCAGTACCACCAACTACATCTCAATGGCACCAAATCACACTATGCAACCTCTTATAGATCTAGCCTCCAAGGTTAATACTACTAATGTATGTTTTAGTGATAACAACATGTCACTACAACAAAATTTCTTATAAAGTAATTAACTTTGGGAAATGAAGTTGGTAGCATGGATTGCATCTGAGTGGCATTGACTGGTCTGCTCATTCTATTGGAAGGCATACACTATAACTTGGTGGCACCGACAATCAACACTAAAAAGGAGCTTTACAAACCCTAAATAGAGCAAATTTGGAACCCTAGGAGCCTTCTTCACCAATGTAAGCACTCTCTTTTACCTTGGGGTAGAACCTTTGTGGCCAAACAAAGTAGGAACGATGATCTAAGTTGGGGGAAATAGAAGGAGATGATTTATTCTTATATTTGGAGGTGGGAAGGAGTAGGCATGGATTTATAAAGAAGGGGACAAGCATGAGGTGTCTATGGGACTTTTCAGGTGTCCTTAGGCTAGGGCTTCATGGCCATGCAAGAGGACATGTCATAGAGACTTCTTGTATATCAAATGTCGGTCCTAAAAGCCAATTGAGACTTCTAGGCCATCTCCACCATCCTCCAATCAAGGAAATAACCCCATTGGTTGATAGATTTTAAAGATAAGCTCATTTATAAAGAGGGTAATCCCTAAAATGCCCTTGGAGAGAAGCACCTTCAAACCAAGGTGCAACCAGGTGCCCCATGGTTCAAAACCTCCAGAATGGTAAGGGAATATCTAGGGATTATAGTGCATATGATAATTTGAATAGACAACCTACCAATTGGGTAAATTGCATTAATGTCCAGAATGTTCCTAAAATTGCATAACTTGCACAAACAACATTCAAATTGAACCAAATTTGAAACCTAGGCTCATTTTATGATTTTAAAACACATAGAAAGTTATATTAAGATTTAGAACACCTAATAAGGTCCTTAAATCGATTTTCACTAGGGTATTTGTGCATAAACCCTTTATTGGTACAAATAGTGCATAAATGTTCACCAAACCACTATAAATTCCACTAATTAAACATGAATGACATAAAGGACATAAGTGAAAGGTAAAACTTGGGAAAAAGGGTTACATGGAGATTACATCTAAAATTAAGTATGTTACAACACTCCACCCCTTTAAAAGGATTTTGTCCTCGAAATCTCAAGCAAAAAGAGAAGGGTGAGTACGTAACATTTCATCTCTCAACTCCCAAGTGGTTTCTTCTAGACCATGATATTTCCACAAAACGTTTACCAGCTCAATCTCTTTGTTCTTTAGCTTCTTTACTCGAGAGTCCAGGATCTTCATAGGTAGCTCTTCATAGGTTATATTCTCACATATCTCTAAAGGCTCAACAGTAAGTACATGAGAAGAGTCTTTCACATACTTCTTCAGCACAAAGACATGGAACACATTATGAATCTTATCATAGGAAGGAGGTAAAGCTAAGCGGTATGCACAGTCTCCAACCTTATCTAAGATTTCAAATTCCAACATAGCTAGGACTCAACTTTCCTTCAACTTTATATTTATCAATATAACATATAGGCTTGATCTTCATAAATGCATAATCACCCACTAGGAAGCTAACGTTAGACCTTTTCTTGTTAGCATACATCTTTTGTCGGTCTTGAGTAGATTTCATGTGTTTCTTTATCAACTGTACCTTCTCTATCATCATCTACATGTCATTAGTCTTCACTAGAGAACGTTCTCCGGCATCATCCCAATGCAAAGGTGAATGACATGGTCTACCATAGAGAGATTCAAAAGGTGGCATACCAATACTAGCTTGGTAGCTAATTTTGTAAGCAAACTCAGCTAATGGTAGATATCGATCCCATGCACCACTTTAATCCATCTCACAAGCACAAAGAAAGTCCTCCATAATCTGAATTGTTCTCTCAGATTGACCATCAGTTTGTGGGTGGAAAGAAGTATTGAAATGCAAGTTAGTACCCATCTCCTCCTGAATCTGAACCCATAAATGAGAAGTAAATTTTGGGTCACGATTAGAAACTATCACCTCAGGTACTCCATGCAGGTGAACGATCCACTCAAAATAAAACTGAGCCATATCCATAACTTTGTAATTGGTTTTGAAAGGCAAGAAGTGAGCAGACTTTGTAAGCCGATCAATCACCACCCAAACAACATCATAACATTTCTTGGACTTAGGGAAACTAGTGACAAAATCCATAGTAATATTCTCCCATTTCCATTCTAGAATTTCAAGTCGGTGAAGAAGACCACTGGGTCGTTGATGTTCTATCTTGACTTGCTGACAGGTCAAGCACTTCACAACAAACAAACTATATCATTCTTCATGTTCCTCCATCAAAAGCTTTGTTGAAGGTCCTTGTACATTTTTGTTGTGCCAGGGTGAATAGTGTACTTAGACCCATGAGATTCACTTAGAATTTTCTACCTCAGGTCACAAACAACTGGAACCTACAACCTATATGTCAGAAATAGACATCACTGTCCACTCCAATAGAGAAGTCAGATTGCAATTTCTTAGCTAAGGCCTTCATCCCTTCAAGCTCGAAACTTTCCAATTGTGCAACAACAATTTCCGAGATCCATAATGGTGTAATAGTCAAGCTAGCCATATGAACACATAGCCTGTCTTCATCCACTGAATTAAAAAGCTGGGGTCACCAACTAGACACATGCTCCAGATTTTTCCACACTGAACACCTCAAAGTAGCACAAACCACATCCTTTTTGTGACTCAAAGCATCAACAACTACATTTTCTTTATCGGGATGATGGGTGATGGTAAAGTCATAGTCTTTAAGATACTCCATCCACCTCCATTGTCGTAGATTTAGATCCTTCTGTATAAACAGGTACCTCAAGCTTTTATGGTCAGAGAAAACTTCAAACTTCACACCATAGAAATAGTGTCACCAGATTTTTAGAGCATGAACGATGAAAGCAAGCTCTAAATCATGTATAGGCCAATTAGCTTCATTCAGTTTCAATTGGCGGGAAGCATAGGCGATCATCATTCTGTCTTGCATCAAGATACTCCTAAGCCTTGTTTAGAAGCATCAGTGTAGATGAAATAGGGTATGCCCTCAACAGGCAAGGAAAGAATGGGAGCAAAAGTCAAACACTCCTTCAGCTTCTAGAAACTATTCTCACATTCTGGTGTACATGAGAACTTGACCTCCTTTCGCATTAGTTTTGGTTAAAGGCAAGGCCACCTCAGAGAAGCTCTTGATAAAACTTTAATAGTAACATGTTAAGATGAGGAAACTATAGATCTCTGAGGGATTCTTCAGAGCTTTCTACTTGGTCATAGCTTATACCTTTATAGGATCTAAAGCTATATGTCCGGTAGAAATCACATGAACCAGAAATATCACTTCTTTCATCCAGAACTCACATTTTGAGAATTTAGCATAGAGTTGGCTTTCTCTCAGTGTGTGCAGCACAATCTGCAAGTGTTCGTGACGTTGTTCTAATGTCTCAAAATAGACCAAGTCATTAATAAACACCACCACAAACTTATCACGGTATGGGCGGAATACTAAGTTCATCAGGTCCATGAAGGTAGCATGGGCATTTGTCAAACCGAAAGGCATGACCAGGAATTCATAATGCCCATAGTGAGTTCTGAATGCCGTCTTGGGGACATCCTCATCCTTTACATGCATCTGGTAGTAGCCACCCCATAGGTATATCTTTGAGAACACCATGGTTGACTTCAACTGATCGAACAAGTCGTCGATGTGAGGCAAAGGATAACGGTTCTTCACCGTCACTTGATTGAGCATGCAGTAGTCCATGCTCATCTGCAATTAACCATCCTTCTTCTTCACGAACAAGATAGGGGCTCCCCATGGAGAGATATTGGGGTAGATGAAGCCCATGTCAAGAAGCTCTTCAAGCTGCTTCTTTAGCTCAACAAGCTTAGTAGGGGCCAAGCGATAAGGCGGCTTTGAGATAGGTGAAGTCCACGGTACAAGGTCAATGGAAAACTCCACCTTGTGAGTTGGTGGCAAACCTAGTAACTCCTTAGGAAAGACATCAAGAAAGTCCTTTACCACATCTATATGATCTAGAGTAGGAGGTGTGGCATCACGAATGATTGATGCTAAGTATGCTCTACCCCCTTGCGAGACAAGTTTTTCAGTTTTGATGGCAGAGTTGAAAAATTGCCAATCCTCTCACTTCCTACCTTAATGCATAGTATCTCTCCTTTATGATGCAACAAGCTAACTTTCTTTTCCTAATAGAATAAGGCAACATCGTGTTTCTTCAACCAATCCATGCCCAAGATAACATCAATACAAGACATGTTGAGCAGGATAAAATCTAAAGGAAACATCTTTCCAGATATACAAAGGTCCAAGGTAGGGAGTTTAAGGTAAGAAGAGCATATCCTACCACTAGGTGTTTGTAAATGTACAACATGGTCCATGTATTCAGATTTTAACTCTAACATGGAAGCAAGCTAAGAAGACATGAAAGTGTTTGAAGAGCCATAACCGAAAAGTGCCTCGATAGGGTGTATATTGATATGTAAGGTACCTTCTACTACTACTTTATCTTTGCCCGCTTCTTTGGCATTGAGAGCAAACACCCTTCCATTCTGCCTTTCCACAGGCAGTCGCTGCTGATTCTGGTTATTATTGTTCCGTGGAGGCAGATTCTGACGAGGCTGTTGTGGTTGTTGTCCCGATTGTTGGGTTGGAACATGTCCTCACTAAAACCGGGGACAGAAGGGTCAAATATTCCTAACCTGGCCGCATTCATGGTATGTAGGGGGAGTCTAGTCATCTCTATGAGTTGGAGCATTGTTGGTAGGACATCTACTAGACGGATGGTGGCGGGAGCATCGGTTGCACCTCTCACATCCACAGTTTTCATAGGGCTTCTTCCTTTTATTGTTGTTGCTATTGTTGTTGTGCCCCAGAGATTGGAATCCAGGATAGGAATCAATTGCCAAAGCCTTGTCCACCATCTGTTGGAAGGCGAGGGGTGTTGGTATGTATGCCCTGAGAGCCAATCATGGGATGATTGATGGGATACATTAAGATTGATTTGATAAACATCAAAGGCAAGCTTCCAATTCTTTCTGGTTTAGTCATATGAGATAGTGATAGAACATATTGAATGTCTAGAGAATGACAGTACTCAATGACGTATGCCTTCAGGTTCATGACCTAAACGATGAGATCATACGGATGCTAAGAGTTTGTACATTCTTGTTATTTTCCTAGTTGGGTGTCATTGTGGAAGGTAGATAGACAGCAATGACACACAAGACTAGATTGTGGTGTTGGTTGATGACATAATCTCATTAGTCATGATATAGAGATATCAAACCAAACACATAGGTACTTGTTAGAGAACAAGTGTACCTGACAGACCCATTGTGAGTTTGACACATGGAACCATGACATGGTAGTCACAGTCAGTACTCACAGTGATGGTGGTGAGTGTGATTCTTTGACCTGAAATCACTACACTCAACACATGTTGTTGGGCACACTTTGACATCATCAAATGCAGTCCTGAAACATGGGTTGTTATAAAGGTGATGATTGGGTGGCTTTGACACATGGGGCTTTTGAGGGGTGAGTGATAGATATGGGATTTGTCCCTCCTGAGGGAGTTTGATATCCATGGCCACTTGATGAGTAGGATTGAGAAAGGCGTGCACGCATGTGTGAATCAGTATGTGATATTGATGTCATACATATCTCTTCCAATCTACTCTGAGATCAAGAAAGTGAATGAACGTTGACAGGATGACTGTTCCATGCCTCGAGTTCATTCGAGATATCAGTGACAAAGGAATTATACATTCACTGTAACACCATTCACGGATTGTAGGATTGAAAGTTGTTCTCCAACTTTCTATTTCACTTGGGTAGCACTAATGTGTGACTAGGCACCGCTCTTTGCTTGTGAAGTAATAAGTGTTATGGACTTTCACTGCCAACGTGAAAAAGGACCTGCAGGGTCACACACATAGGATTTAACCTGGAAGAGGAGTTTTTTCCACAAACAATGTTTAAATTGATTACTAAAGGAGTTTAGTAGTTCAAATAAACACTCAATTAATTGATAGCTCAATAACATAATGTTCGAGGTGTTGAACTGATTTATTAGAGTATCGGATTGATTGAAATTGCAATTGACTATTTCTGCACAATCTGCACTCCCAACCGATCGGCTCAGGTGATGAACCAATTGGCTGAGCATGTGAACTGATCGGCTCAGGTAGTGAGTCGTTCGGCTCATGGATAGGGTGAATCGATTGCTTCAAGTGTTGAAATGATCGGTTCAACTGTTGCAACCGAGCAAGTTGGGAAAGAAAGATTGGTGAGAAAATTCTTTTTGTTTTACTTGTCCAATATGATTGGAATAAGGATTGGTATTTGATACCAATTAGAAAAAAAGAAGGAAAGTCAATCGGGAACTGATCAGGACCACGAACCGACCGATTCAGAAGTGAACCGATCATTTCATGGGTCCCAACCGATCGTTTGAGGTGTCAACCGACCAGTTCAGGTCCCCAATTGATCGTTTCAGATGTGAAATGATCGGTTCAGGTTGCGAGTTGGTTGTTTTTGTGGAAAATCTTGAACCCTTCTACTCTTGCTTTAGTCCCGCATTGCCTGGGATAGAGAACCCTGTCCCATGACCCTCCTATGTATATAGGGGTATTGGGGGCTTCTCAAAGAACAACTCAGTGCAACCAGTTGCTCTGTAAAGTTGTCGTTCTCTCTAGTTTTGGTAACTGAGAGAGCCCGAGCAAGTGCTACCCGATAAGGGAGGCACAGCAAGGGAAAGACAACTGCAGAAAGCGACTGGTGGCAGGAGAGTGTGTCAGTGACTAGTATGCTGACAGGAGGGTACGACTCCTTCCAATTCCTTGTGGGACAAGGAGATTGGAGTTCCAGGTGGTCCATGTGGACTACTTCAGAGGCGAGAGATTTCTGCCGCTCGGAGGACAGTTGTCAATCCCGACAGTCCCGGTGAGACCAGGAGTCGTCAGTCCCAGTGCGACCAGGAGCTGCACAGACACCATCCAAGATCGGAGGTGAAGACCGCGCAAGCCGCGAGGTATTTTTGTCAAGCAAGCCTCAGGACAAGGTATGATTCCACAAACCATCCATTTCCTATTGTATAGACATTGCCGCATTTCCTTGTCCTGGGTTTAAGGGAGGAAATTTTTGTTTCCGCTGCCTTGTCTGCCTCCCCTAAAACCCAATAGTGGTATCAAAGCCACGTCAACTGCTCTATACTTTAGGTTTATCGATATGATCAATTTTGGTTTGTCACCTTTATTTATTGCATACGATGCGAATAAAATTGGCTTTATGCATGTCCAATCCTAAATCCACAAATCCCAATTTACATATATGATATGTATTATGAATGCACTCGATACGCGTCACCCTTAAATGAGTTTTTTGGTGGATGTATAGCGTGGTTATGGCCAATAAACCCTATCTGTGTATGGTTGTATGTGGTTGCTTGCATCTCAGTCTACGCACCGATCTTCCTTCTCCTATTCCTGATGTAACTCGAAATAATTCGAGATTTCTTTTCTACCTTTACTTCCCCAGAATGTAACTCGGGGTTTCTCTTTTAACAATGTAAAATAGGATAGAATTTATTTCCTTTTATGTCAAAGAACGGAGGACATCCTGACGATAGCTGAGACGATCGGTTCAAGGCGTGAACCGATCGGTTGACGTTCGAGACGATCGGTTCAAGGAGTGAGCCGATCAGTTGATGACTGTTTTGAGGAGCGAGATGAGCGGGTGGCGGCCATGATGAGATGCCCGACGACCAGGAAAACCGATCGGTTGGAGGAGCCAACCGATCGGCTGGTGGCACCCAGCCGACCAGTCTGATGGCGAGCCGATCATTCATGTGATGAGTTGATCAAACCCAGAAAGGCAAAGCACATAGGTCATCTTGTACAGGTTGCATGTGATGTAGACCTAGATGACTGTGATTTCTCTTGGCTCAAGGAATCACATTAGGATGGCCATAATCATCGCTTTAATCGTTTCGCATGTTTTCTGTGGGATATAGCATGTATATGATACGTACTATATATTGTGGTGATTGGATATGTATATGTATATAAAAACCAAATCCCTCATTAAATATTAAGTTTTAGATGCCTTCCAAATGTGACACACGTGAAAAGCTTGATCGACCAAGTGTGGGAACGCCCTAGTGTGGTGCACCGTCTATCTCGTGGAAGCATGAATGATGGATATGTGGGTCTGCCCTAGCAGGGTGCATATTCATCGTGTTTGCTTTGGGTCGGACTTAACAAGGTGATCTAGATGGGATCTAGTACCTTGACGCATGGAGGTGATCATGGCAAGGAGTTGCATATGACATCTTATCAAGAGTTGCATATGATGCAATTGGCAAGAGTTGCCTACCTGAGAGATCTAAGTTGTGGGTGACAGCCCTAGCTGGTCCATGACTTAGAGGATTCTAGAAGGTTGTATGTTGCAATCTTCCGAATTGATGGTGAGGGTTATCAATTTGAACTAAAATAGTGGGGGCGATAATTAATTAAAGGCCTAATTATATCATCAACTTTTCAAATCAATCAAATAAGTCAAAAATGAGTTTTTGGACTAAAATTGCATATTTCCTTTTGTAGTACAAATGACAAAAAACAACAATCACTTTTCTTTGCGATCGGTCCTTGAAAAGGACAGGCTGAATGGGACAAACTTCCACGACTGGTATAGGACATTGAGAATTGTTCTCACTCAAGAGTGAAAGCTCTATGTCTTGGATACTCCAATTCCAGAGGAACCGGCTCCTACCACACCAAAGGCAGAAAGGGATGCTTACAAGAAGCATTCTGATGATGCCATTGATGCAAAGTGCTTGATGTTGTGCTCTATGAACCACGAGTTGCAGAGACAGCATGAGAACATGGGTGTCATTGAGATGATTCAGCATCTCAGGAACATGTATGAAGATCAAGCACGGCAAGAGAGATGCGATGTCTCAAGGGCACTGTTCAAGTGTGTCATGACGGAAGGAGATCCAGTTGGTCCTCACATACTCAAGATGATTGGGCATGTGGAGAACCTGAAAAGACTGGGATTTCCACTGAGCCAAGAGTTGGCTACTGACATGATACTGCAATCGTTGCCAGAATCCTACAATCAGTTTGTGATGAACTACAACATGAACAACTTTGATAGGCCACTGTCAGAGTTGTTGGGCATGTTGAGGACAACTGAGACACAGATGAAGAAGGACAAGCCTAAGTCTGTGATGGTGATCATGAGCAAGAAAGGCAAGTCCAAGCGCAAGGGCAAGGGCAAAGCTAAGAAAGGTTTTGATGCTAGCCAGGAGCCCAACTCGTCTTCAGCTCTCAAGGCCAAGGGCGGCGTGACCAAGAAAGGCAATTGCCACCATTGTCAAAATTCATTACATTGGAAAAGGAATTGTCCTCTCTATTTGGAAGAACAAAAGAAGAAGGAGGCGACAGAAGTCTCTACTTAAAGGTGTCATGAAAATAAACTTGTAACACTTTTTGAGGTATATGATACCAAGATGTAAAGTGTAAAGCACTCATTAAATGGGGCAAGTGTTGCCACCATAGATAGGAGTACTTTAGTTTATTTTTCAGCCTAAAAGGCATGTAATACAGTTATGAACTGCTATTTCATATTTGCCAATAGAAAGAAACACTTTATTTTTTCATATTGTATGACAATGATGGCAATTAATAAAGTTGATGTTTCAATCTTTTAAAGATATGATCTTTTTGGCAATGCCTTGTTTATCTTGTGGTATTTGATATGCATAAGATAAAATGATACCTAAAGTTGTTGATAACTCAAACAATCAAATTAGCATCAATCAAGAGAAATTCATTTCTAGTTTCCATATGATGGATAAATCTAGACTCTTTTGGTTGGATAACCAGTAAGAGACATGAATATCTTGGACATGATTAATCAATCTTCACTAATGGTAGTGGGAGAATGATTATCCTATTAGGTATAATAGATGTGATGTATTTACATACCTATTGGAACAAATGCTAATACTTCAAATGGTGTTTAGAGAAATACCAATATGAATATCTTGAAGTGTTCAAGATTATCATAGATGAAGTACGATTTTGGTAAAGTGTTAATTCTTGATGAGATCAATGAATGAAATACTTAGACCAAATGTTTGAGATCCTTATGAATGATTATGATAGTGTATCATAGTGAACTCATGATTAAGGCATGGTGATGTCTAAATCAAGAAGGAATCATGCTCTAAGGAGTTAGAGAATGATTATCAAATAACTAAATTCTTCTTAAATAAAGAATACCCTACACTAATAAAGGACATTAAGAATCACATAGGTTGTGAGTTCTTATATCCTTAACAGATACACCTCAATTATCTATGTGATGAGTTGTTCATGTAATGAGTCAACTATCTACATGAATATGAGGAACCGAATTTTGAGTTATGGTTTATGACCATTTCATCCTAAATGACATACATGTGAACCATAAGGTATGACCTTGATGGTAGCACCCATTGGATGAAATCCATAAGTGCAAATAAGTCTTAAGTGTTAAGAAACATGGATGACATTATGAGAAGGATGATGCTTGTAGATTGCAACTTAATGACTAAGACATGTGGCATATGGATACTAAATTGCATTCCTATGAGTAATAAAACAAGGATGTGTACGTGACACAACCTATAAGGTTTATGAATCCACTAATACAAATGAAGTCTATAAGTTACAATGGACTAATCAATGTGATTGATTGAGTACAAGAAACTCAGAATTGGATCTTTACTTTGATAATATAGTCAAAGGGTTTGACTGATATGTCAAAGATAAAGAAGGGATCTGTGATTTAGTGGGAGCGTATTCACATTCCACATGTTGATGTGAAATGGAAATGTTCTAGAAAGGAAATCCAAAAGTGGAAATTATCTTTAAGGGACATAGAGATGTTTCCTATGTGATAGGAATAGAGATCTATAGAGATAGTTCTCGAAAACCTCTTGACCTGAAAAGAGAAAGCATACATTGGCAATCTATACTGAAGGGTTCAGTATGCACAGATTCAGTGGGAGAAAACTTGTCCATGTTATATGGAGTTAGTATCCCAAGGCCAAGTGTCCAATTCTTATGAAGAATGGTAACACTAAGAATAGATATGGATCTATCATGTATGTAATCATCCCATTATCTTGCATGTATCGACATGGCAAGAACAAAATGCATTCATCATCTTGTATGTAGGACATGACAATATGATGTGCTCATCCTGATAACTCGTATGTGGGACATGACGAGTGGATGTCTGTCTACTTCTAGTAAGGGTTACTGGAATGCCATGAGAACTTGATAAGTACTTGAGAAGTACTAGTTCTATGGAGATAAGGAAGAGTTCAATGTAAAGAGTTACATTGATGCGAACTTCCGAAAGGACGAAAATTAATCACAAATTATATATAAGATATATAAAAGTGAATGTTTGTTGATAATTGGAAGTGTTCCAATAAAATCATTTGAAAGGGAAATGCCGAGTATCCATGTGTTAGAGAACAACAATGGATACTATATGGATCTAGAAGTTCATGAGATGAACCTATAGATATTTCGGTCATTGATGACAACTATGGAATCCTTGATCATGCAATGTGGCTAAAGGTTAGCAAAGGAATACTGGATCGCATATTACGACAACTCCATCTCATACGTGTGACGTACAGTGAAGAGATGTGAGACATGCAATTAATACTGACTTTGGCAAGGTGTTGCCATAACTCACTATGTTCGCACAAGAGCACAGTAACATGTGGGACATATTTGCATATCACTATGAATATGATTCAAGGGTGATTTTCTCACAGTGCAAGTGGGAGTCTGTTGGTATGTATGCCCTGAGAGCCAATCATGGGATGATTGATGGGATACATTAAGATTGATTTGATAAACATCAAAGGCAAGCTTCCAATTCTTTCTGGTTTAGTCATATGAGATAGTGATAGAACAAATTGAATGTCTAGAGAATGACAGTACTCAATGACGTATGCCTTCAGGTTCAGGACCTGAACGATGAGATCATACGGATGCTAAGAGTTTGTACATTCTTGTTATTTTCCTAGTAGGATGTCATTGTGGAAGGTAGATAGACAGCAATGACACACAAGACTAGATTGTGGTGTTGGTTGATGACATAATCTCATTAGTCATGATATAGAGATATCAAACCAAACACATAGGTACTTGTTAGAGAACAAGTGTACCAGACAGACCCACTGTGAGTTTGACACATGGAACCATGACATGGTAGTCACAGTCAGTACTCACAGTGATGGTGGTGAGTGTGATTCTTTGACCTGAAATCACTACACTCAACACATGTTGTTGGGCACACTTTGACATCATCAAACGCAGTCCTGAAATATGGGTTGTTATAAAGGTGATGATTGGGTGGCTTTGACACATGGGGCTTTTGAGGGGTGAGTGATAGATATGGGATTTGTCCCTCCTGAGGGAGTTTGATATCCATGGCCACTTGATGAGTAGGATTGAGAAAGGCGTGCATGCATGTGTGAATCAGTATGTGATATTGATGTCATACATATCTCTTCCAATCTACTCTGAGATCAAGAAAGTGAATGAACATTGACAGGATGACTGTTCCATACCTCGAGTTCATTCGGGATATCAGTGACAAAGGAATTATACATTCACTGTAACACCATTCACGGATTGTAGGATTGAAAGTTGTTCTCCAACTTTCTATTTCACTTGGGTAGTATTGATGTGTGACTAGGCACCGCTCTTTGCTTGTGAAGTCATAAGTGTTATGAACTTTCACTGCCAATGTGAAAAAGGACCTGCAGGGTCACACATATAGGATTTAACCTGGAAGAGGAGTTTTGTCCATAAACAATGTTTAGATTGATTACTAAAGGAGTTTAGTAGTTCAATTAAACACT
Organism: Alisma plantago-aquatica; assembly: GCA_963693085.1. Lineage (NCBI taxonomy): Eukaryota > Viridiplantae > Streptophyta > Magnoliopsida > Alismatales > Alismataceae > Alisma > Alisma plantago-aquatica. The sequence continues at coordinate 1,179,278,361 of OY856410.1, forward strand.
CAATTAATTGATAGCTCAATATCATAATGTTCAAGGTGTTGGACTGATTGATTAGAGTATCAGATTGATTGAAACTACAATTGACTATTTCTGCACAATCTGCACTCCCAACCGATCGGCTCATGTGATGAACCGATCGGCTGAGCATGGTGAACCGATCGGCTCAGGTAGTGAGTCGATCGGCTCATGGACAGGGTGAATCGATTGCTTCAAGTGTTGAAACGATCGGTTCAACTGTTGCAACTGAGCAAGTTGGGAAAGAAAGATTGGTGAGAAAATTCCTTTTGTTTTACTTGTCCAATACGATTGGAATAATGATTGGTATTTGATACCAATTAGAAACAAAACAAGGAAAGTCAATCGGGAACTGATCAGGACCACGAACCGACCGGTTTAGAAGTGAACCGATCGTTTCATGGGTCCCAACCGATCGGTTCAGGTGTCAACTGACGGGTTTAGGTCCCCAACCGGCCGTTTCAGTTGGGAAACGATCAGTTCAGGTTGCGAATTGGTTATTTTTGTAGAAAATCTTGAACCCTTCTACTCCTGCTTTAGTCCCGCATTGCCCGAGATAGAGAACCCTGTCCCATGACCCTCCTATATATAGGGGTATTGGGGGCTTCTCAAAGACCAACTCAGTGCAACCAGTTGCTCTGTAAAGTTGTCGTTCTCTCTGGTTTTGGTAACCGAGAGAGCCCGAGCAAGTGCTACCCGATAAGGGAGGCACAACAAGGGAAAGACAATTGCAGAAAGTGACTGGTTGCAGGAGAGTGTGTCAATGACTAGTACGCTGACAGGATGGTGCGACTCCTTCCAATTCCTTGTGGGACAAGGAGATTGGAGTTCTAGGTGGTCCGTGTGGACTACTTTAGAGGTGGGAGATTTCTGCCGCTCGGAGGACAGCTGTCAATCCCGACAGTCCCGGTAAGACCAGGAGTTGTCAGTCCCGGTGCGACCAGGAGCTGCACAGACACCGTCCAAGACCGGAGTTGAAGACCGTGAAAGCCACGAGGTATTGTCGCCGAGCAAGCCTCGGGACAAGGTATGATTCCACAAACCATCCCTTTCCTATTGTATAGACGTTGACGCGTTTCCTTGTTCTGGGTTTGGGGGAGGAAATTTTTGTTTCCGCTACCTTCTCTGCCTCCCCTAAAACCCAACAAGGGGGAGTTGTGGAATAAGGTTTCGGCCCACCTGGTAGTTTAGACCCTCTAGGAAAAGGGTCAATCTTCTCTCAGCTACGAGATATGTGGAATAGCATTCTAGGATGAGGAAATGTTGAATGTAATCGTCCATGCTCATGCCACCCCGCTTGAGGCTATAGAACTCAGCCTCCTTCCGCAAAAAGGCAGGGCATATATACTTCTCACGGAACAGCTTCAAGAACTGGTCCCAGGTAATGGTGGAGGTGTCTCTCGTACGTGCGATGTTGTTTCACTAAACTCGGGCTGGTCCATCCAGAACATAGGAAGCGAACCGGACTTTCTGGTGAGGAGGGCACACCATGCCCTCAAAAGTCCGATCAAGAGCCAACACCCAGTCGTCAGCTTTGTCCACCATATTAGGCCCACTTTCACCCTTGAAGTAAGGTGGTTGCATTTTGATGAAGTCAGTGAGACTGAATTCTTTGGGTTGTTGTTGTTGTTTGCAGCAATAGTGATGAGTTGCCCCACTAGGGTATTAGAGAGCAGTTGGCGCAACATTGTCAACTCATGTTCAGGCGTGAAGGCAGGGGTGCTAGGAGTTACGGGGTTCATCCCATTGTGCCCTTGTGGTGTCATAGGGGTCTCCAAACTACTGGAGTCATTCTGGACAGACTCTTTAGAGTTGTTGTCATTGTTCATGTTGTCAAACATGTCACCCCTCCTGAAAGGCAAGGTAATCATGTTAAGTACCCATGAGTATATTGACATAGATCAGAAAAGAATGTCTAGGGCTACTATTGCCTAAAAGCATGCTATTTTAGACAATCCATATCATCTTAGGCCAGACAGGTATCATAGGGATTCAGGCATCCTCGTAAACCAACCTAGTGGTGCAGAGGAAAATATTACCAGCCTCCGAAACCCTGATCCTTTCTAGACACCTTTGCTTCAACTTCATGCCCTAATAGTTGCCTAAAGGTTCTGATACCATGTTGTAAAGAGGCGAGATCACTTCCTTACTAAAATTTAAAGGAAGTACAAAGCATCCATCTTTTTAGAAAGATAAAAGATATTGAGGGACACATGTATAATATTCCAAGTAAATAAGCATGCACCAGATACATATAGAATCCCAATAGCAGTGGAAAAACAATGAAATAAAGTTATTACATGGCTTTCATCATAGTTCACTACATAATTTTTTTAGAAGAAAAAGATAAGAAAACTAGGGATCTAGCTTTAGCAACCTAGACATTCTTCATAAGAAAACTTGAGATCTACTCCTGGTGTCAATTTCCTTGGACTTGGTCTTCACCTTGCTCAGCACTTGGGTGGTTGGGAAAAACACCCAGCAAAAGGGAAAGGAAAGCAAAGTATGTGTCAACAAATATGAATAGGATATCAAGGTAAAGAAAACATGTAAATAAAGGCTAGTTTTCATCATAAGATGAAGATGTCACGAGTATGAGGCTATTTTTAAATATATGCTTGCCATAAACAAAATATAATAAAAGGTTGCATGTATGATAATTATGACTACCTTAACTAAGTAGGATTGAGGCACCTACTAGACCTCAAACTATAGGTGAGGGGATAATTAATACATTCCTAGTCACCTACACATATTTTTATGGGGGAGAACAAGACATTCCCAGGGTGAATTAATACATGCCCTATCTATGGGTGGTTGTATATAAGTACCACTACTATAGCTAAATAGTCCATAAAATCAACATGCTATAAAAGAATTCATGGCAAGTAAAAGCATCATATCAATTAAAACATGGAAGTGGGGTACAATACCCAAGAAAAAGAATATCATTACCGATTTTGAGGCAATTTAACAAAAGAATCATGAATAGAGAGAATAGGGTTCATTAAAGCCTCATTAAGGGAAATATAGGGTTTGGTTTGCAAATATCCCAACTTAGGGTTTAAGAATGCACATGCCTCCCTTACTGATATCAATTACTAACTTTCACCACTTTAATTAAGTCCAAGTTCCACTTTGTCTATTTTCAATGTATTAACATGTATTAGAATACATAATGCACATTAATGTAGAGAAACCCTAATTTCAGAACTTTTTAGCAAAACTCGGATTTAGATTTTGAAAATATCACCAATGAACTTATTAGGTTCTCTTGATCAAGAAAACATATTTTGATGTTAATTTTGGAGTTATGATGATTAAGATGTAATTTTTATGGATTTTATGCATCAAATTCATTTTACAAAAATCACCCTTCGTCAACCATGAAATTATACCTTGAAAATATTTTTATTATATAGAGATTAATTTTTTAATTCCAAAACATATTTATTTGTCAAATTTGGAAAAGCGGATTAGAAGATATGAATTTTTCAATATAGACCAATAGGAAATTGCCACATCATCAAACTGATTGAGATAATTGAAGAGAGAGGGAGAGGGATAAAACACCATTTGACCTAAGATCAGGTTTGAAGTTGCATAGGTAACCAAAATAGAGCTTCTAGAGAAGGTAAAACATCAAGAAACCAAAACCTTAGAAGAACATGGTAAATAGAGATGGAGATCATCGATTTTAAACATAGAAGCATAAGTTTTAAGAATGTAGTAAGAAATATATGAGAAGGGGGTTATAAAAATCACCTCTAGGAAGGTAAGAAGGTCCAAACAGTAAGGATCCTAAGATTAGAAGGTCTTATTGATCCAAGCCAAGCTCCTTTCTTGAGCAAAGATCACCTTCTCCACTTTAGAGGTGCAAACCCAAGCAAAAGAGCATGGGGATGAGATGTTTTAGGGCTCTAGGTGGAGTTTTACCATGGAAGGTCATGGTTCCGACCTAGAAGAAGGTGGTAGGAATACTAATAGCATGAAAACAGGGAAGGAAAGGAGGAAACTTACTAGTTTTGGTCGAAATCACCAAGAAGGAGCTTTAGAAACCCTAAATAGAGTAATTTGGAAGGAGCCTTCTTCACCAAGGTAAGCACTCTCTTTTACCTTGGTACAACACATTCATGGCCAAATAGAGTAGGAATGATGCTCCAAGATGGGGGAAAGAGAACGAGATTATTTCCTCTTAGATTGGGAGGTGGGAAGGGGTAGGCATGGCTTTATAAAGAAGGGGGCAAGCATGAGGTGTCTATGGGACTTTCCATGTGTCCTTAGGCTAGGACTTCATGGCCATGCAAGAGGACAACTCATAGAGTCTTCTTGTATGTAAAATGTTGGTCCTAAAATCCCATGGAGACTTCTAGGCCATCTTCGCCATCCTCCGATCAAAGAAATAACCCCATTGGTTGATAGCTTTTAAAGAGAAGCTCATTTATGAAGAAGGTAATCCCTAAAAAGCCCTTGGAGAGAAACACCTTCAAACCAAGGTGCAACCAGGTGCCCCATGGTACAAAAGCTCAATAATTGTAATATAATATCTAAGGATTATAATTCACATGATAATTTGCAAAGACAACCTACCAATTGGGTAAATTGCATAAAAGTCCAAAATGTTCCTAAAATTGCATAACTTGCACAAACGACATTCAAATTGAACCAAATTTGAAACATAGGTTCATTTTATGATTTTAAAACACATAAAAAAGTTATATTAAGATTTATAACACCTAATAAGGTCCTTAAATAGACTTTCACTATGGTATTTGTGTATAAACCCTTTTATTGGTACAAATAGTGAATAAATGTTCACCAAACCACTATAAATTCCACTAATTAAACATGAACGACATAAAGGACATAAAAGAAAGGTAAAAAATGGGAAAAGGGTTACATGGATATTACATGTAAGATTCATTATGTTACACCATGTCTACCGATGGTTTTACACGAATTCTCTCCTAATTTTTCCTCAGAAGATCTTTAACAGACGAGTTTAACCAACATGTTTCCTATTTCACCTATCGATGAGATGTTAGGATCTGTCAACTAATGGAAGTTAGAGTTTATCTATCGATGGGGTGACTTACCAATGAAGGTACAAATTCTGACTAGAAACATAATAGCTTGACCACTTTTCACTTTCTTCTGGGGCTATACATGCCCAACCCTTAGCCTTCCTTCTCAATATACTTGTGCATCTAATCCTTGGTGCTACTATAGAGAGAGACACCATCAGTTGACAACAAGAAATATGATTACTATCTTCATTGGTTTCTATTCCAATGTGATCTACCCTCATTCTCTTCTCTATAGATGTGGGGTGAGCCATCTGGGGGCTTTTGAGCTTTGATTGTTGATAGTCAAACCCCAATCTTGCAGTTACTTGGTGATCCTTTATCTTCTTGTCCTTCTTGGATGTTTTATATGTAGTTTTTCACTAGGGTTTTGGCCATAGAGTCTTACGCCTATTTTCACCTTTCTATTGTTATTTTAGTTGCATGTGGTTGGGATTGGATGGCATTAGAGTATAGTTGAATTAGAGGAACTCAAATCTTAGCAAGTTTTCCTTTGATTCCAGTTCTTGTCATGAAATTGTGTGCTTCACAAGAGCCTCTTGTGCATAGACTCATTTGTATTGTTGTCATGCGTGTTATATAAGTTGTGACACATTTATTACTTCTATTTTGCTTGCATGATGCAAATATTGCTTCTATCATGTAAATGCTACAATATGGAAATTTTAAGCACCATACCTTAAACTAATGGATTTATATGCATGTATGTTACAATTGTGCACTACCTGTACCCTTATTGTATGTAAAAGATGATTAATCACTTTCATTAGTGAATACATTGATGATATATGGGTTACATGTCTGAAAGATGTTAGTTTGTAAGATGGTCTTGATTGTTGTACATTTAAAGTACATGCGTTCAATTATTTTATCATTGGCATGCACTATAACATGTAAAGGTGTCCCATTCGCCATGAATCCCTAAGGTGTGACAACTTATGGTTTTCAAGAGACCTACTATTCTTGTGTTTTTGGAGGGTTGATGCCCCTAGGTGCCTAGAGTCATAGCATGTGTACTTTATTTTGGTAAGTTTAAGTCATGACAGTTCAATACTTTATATCTCCTAAAGTTATTTCTACTTATGTATTTTTCTTAGTTGCTGGTAACTTGTATTATGTTTTGGTTGATGTAGTTTTAGAGCAATAAGCCTACCTATTCAAGAGAAACATAAGTGTAGTACCATGATTCTATAGATCTATTCCCTTAGGTCGCTAGTGGGGATAGTGAAATAAGTTAATCTTTAGCAACATGGATTTGTGAGAAGATGCTTTGAACCATATAGTAGTGAATATACATGGATGCTTAGGATTTGATGCCCTATTTTGAGACTCAGTTGAAGATGGAGGTTTGATGGTAATTTATGAGGTATTAAATGGTGAAATGATATGTTCTATGAAGGGTGATTACCTTGTTTTTGTAGCATCATGGCATGCGCACCCCTGACGAACCTGTGTTGGTGGAATAACTTTTAATTATATATCCACAGTAGGCTGACCTATTTGCATTCTGCCTTTTCTACTTTGCTTTGGTCAAAGGTTTTGTAGAGAGATTTAAGAAATCCAAATATCCTTAGATCTTAGACAAATTGCTAAGTTGACTTATTAGAATCTAGATAGAAGATTGGTTCGTACACCCCAATTAGTACATGGCATTTAATATACACATCAGTCATGTATTATATATGTTTAAGTCTAGTTCACGTTAAACATGGTTGTTCCTTTGAATACTTATTCCTATTATCGTTAGTATATATGTGTTTTCTAATAGCCTTATAGGTAACCTTAATGTCAGAATGAATGAGTAAGTGTACTCCTTTGGGCATACCAAGAGTTCATATGCTTGTTTCTACACTTGTTTCCTTTATTATATTCTTTATTAAGTAATAAACATTCCAGGCATTATATCTCTAGGACTTGGGGTCTCACTCCTATGATTTTCCATACTTTTTAGGTTAGCAGCCCAAATATCCTAGCATTATCTAAGAAGATTAACAAGGAGGGAGACACTCTTGAGTTTTAAGGTGGGTAATGTTTGTATGAAGAGATCTTAGAGGTAGGTGTTGTTCGTGTGACCTCCAGAGTTCAAGCATATAGACATAGAGTCATACATATCCATGTACTCTTAGGTCTGAGTGGGAGTGTTTTGGTGTTATCCTTTTTCCGTCTTAGATTTTTCCATGTTTGCAAAACCTCTAGAGTTGAGGTTATGACTGTTGCAATATCTTGCATTCATGCTATATAGTCACACTACATATCTGAAGCTTAAAATATGATTATTTTTGTTGTGATATTGTGAGAATGACTCTTGGACTCTTTGTTGATTAAAGTCTTGTAACATATGAAAGCTATAATATGCTCTAAAAACTTCCATGTGGTTCATACATTTATTAGAATATTATATGTGGTGTTTTCCATAAACTTTTTGTAGATATCTATATTTGATTTATATGTTGAGTGATGTTTCTAAGCTTAATTTGGACTTTGATTTTTGAGTAATCTCACTCTTGTGGCTTTGGGGCATCATAATCCCATACTTCATGAATTTATTATTTAAGTGTGGTTTTGATATATAAATCATGTGTTGCAAAGACAACTCGAGAACTAGGATAGAGAAAGTTACATTGTGTGATTCCAGGAGGTTAGAGTTGCTTAACCATTTTTGTGGTAAGGATAAAGCATTCTGAGAGAGAGGAATTTACATAGATTGTTTATATTGAGTGGGACATGTCTAATTTTTTTTATTCAGAGACAAGTGACATTTATGTTTAGAATACTTGATGAATACATATTCCTCTTAGTTTAGTCTCCCATTTAAAGTATTTGTTACATCTCAATCATGTATTTTTTCCTAGTTTCAACTTTATTCAGATTTATTTCTTTATCTTAGTTTTATTATGTTTTTATCACAATTATCTTTTTAGTATAGGGAGTTCATCTATGATAATATAAAAGTCTCAAAAACCTAGCCTCAAGCAAGCAAACGTTGATTGGGATCATATCACCCTCATCTTCAAGAAATTCAAAATGTGTTTCCCTCATTCAGGCCATTGAATTAGTCCCAATTATATTGATTGACTTGGTTGTTCCTTGAGAAGTAAAAAAAAATAGCCAACCTGTTACACCCTGATCTCACAATTTCCACTAAACTTGGCAGAGCAGTATATTCAAAACATTGTAATGTACTGAGTAATCAACATACTATACATGCATGCAGACTAAAATTCTTAAATAAATAGATTACATGTCCACTTGGCACATACACACTAGAATCATGAAATTTATCATCTTATTACAGTGATAAGAGTTAATTACTTGACATATGAGTAATTTTCAATAGCACCTACAACTTATGTGTAATTTCTCAAAGAACGTGCATATCAACCCAAATCTTGAGTTGTACATCTCATAACTCAATTAAGAGTTAATTACTTATCATGACAAGAATTATTAATAATAACTGAGAACATTGATATCACAATACTTGATTCATTGAACACCCTACCCTTAGGGTTTCATTTAATCACAACAAATGCTACAAAGAAAGGTGTAATACATCTATCACGTACTTTTCAAATCTTTACAACACATGATACCTGGGATCTCAATCCCTTATCACATTATTGGGAATTCTCATCCCTTCACATCATTATCATAATTACTAGATCTGGGTATTCAAACCCTTAGATCATCACATAGCACTGTTACCTCTGTAACAGGTAACCATTACCTCTAGGTCTTTAGACCAAGGTATTCATTTCACTAGTTGTACAAGTATTCTCATGGCTCACAAGGCCATCACACATCTTGTCACCTCTCACTAAGCAAAAACTTATTCCCATGGCTCCCATAAAGATTTCATGCGACATAAACATTCACTGAATAAAGACTACTATCAACAAATCATATAAAATCAATATATGTATGAAACCTTAGAACTGAGCTGAATTTGGGTTTCCATGCCATTCAGTGGGATATCATGTATAAATAATAACATTGAATAAATAAAGTCTATCATGTCAAGAAAATCCCTTCAAATGGATTTCACGATATCTATTCGCAAATATCCAACTTTCCTCGCATCTAGGGTTTCACCCTCTTCACTGAGATACCAAACAAACACTACTCACTTTAAATGAAATTCAAGATAGTATCTGACATATATGTACTATGAATTTAGATAAACAATCATTCAAAACCAAGGGGGTCTAGATAAGCAACTTTCTCTATTTACTTATACAGCAAATTTCAGTCATAGACAAATTCCCTATATTTCAGTTTACTCTTATAACCTCTATGAATACTTAGGGAATTCTCATTAGAATGCATTGCATACATTTCTAATATGATTTTATCATCTGAAATTCATTCAAACAAAGGAATAATCCATTTCATATCATTTTGCAACAACTTAGAACAAATAGACAATTCAAGGTTTGTAGTCGCATACTAAGCAATTAAAGATTATGGTTGATTTAACCAATTTTCATGCAATATACTATTTAAAGGAAGTTCCCACTCACCCTAAGGTGTGAAAACACCTTAAAAATGTATCACATATCTGAAAATCTCGAATCCATATCAAATCCCTAGCAATTCACCCAATTCTTCTTCCTTTCAACTCGGAAACCCTAAAATGAGGGATTATGAAGAAAGAGTGAGAAAAGGGGAAGTTTTGATACCATTTTGGATCAAATTAGAGGAGGGACGGAATTTTTACATGTGAGAGAAGATTCACCATGAAACTATATCCAAAGAAGCTAAACTTACATGATTTCATCATTCCTCGGACTGCAAAACCCTAGGTCAGCATCTCCATCAATTTCTCCTCTCAAACCCTAACTCTCTCTCTCGTGCTCTAGGATTTCATTTCTCTGGATTGAATCACAAATTATGAGAGATCCTTGTGTGTTAGGTTGACCATATAGAGCAATTGATCTACTTGGGTTAATTGCACATTGACCCCTCACTAAACTTTTTCTTAATCAGCAGATTTTTCTATCATAAAAAGGTTTCTGTGAATTCATGTATTTCAGATATCAAACCTTCACCAAAAATTATTCGAATTTATCATGTTGTGTATAATTGACTTACAAAGCTTTAATTAAAATTTGAGATCATTCCATGATTCCATTAAATAATTAAAAATCGAATAGTGCATTGCTATCCAGAATTCTACAGAAATGTCAGTTACTGTAATTCATCTACTGATAACATCTAAATGCATCCAAAAATTATGAAAATTTTACATGTTTTTTATGATTGATTTATAGATCCCCAATTAAAATTTCATATCATTTGGAGTTACCAATAAATAATTAAAAATGAAACACTACACTACAGAAAAGCACTCTGTCAGTATTTTGGTCGAAGTATAGTTCAACTGAGAACTACATTCAATGAACAATCAAATATTCTGAATTTTTTCTCCAATATGCATGATTGAGTTATCCATATCATATCCAAAATTCAATTAAATACAAAATTTGTAGAAAATATGAAAGATCATTTACCACACTTCTATCCTGATCAAATTCCATACTCATGTACCATCAAAACCCTAATTTCAGCCAATTAGGAATTATATTTCTCAAACCCTACTTTCTCAAACAATAGAACACTTAATGTTCTTATTAGGTTTAAAACATCATAATTGAATTATCATCATTAATTAGATTTAAGCAATGATCAATCCAATTAAGCATATAATCATCCAGGTAAACCCTAGTTTACCAATTAAGCTCAGATGCTGTCATAACACAACCAAATGATCGAGTCAGCTTTTGAGTCATTCAATTGATCAAAAATAGGGAATTTAGTGAGGCCACCCTCTAGTGAGATGATCATTTAGACATATGAATCGATTGCTTCACCCACATCAACAAATTCACAAAGAAAATTGACATATCCCAACTGACTGACTAGATTACAAGACGATCAGTTGGGTGCCTAGTCAAGAAATCATGCTATAAGTAATTCAATTAATGAGGTAACTGAGTTGACTGACTGAGATAGTATTTACAGTCCATGTTTGTGAGAAGATCAAACAATCCACATCAAATTGATCAATTTTCCATAAATTGTGTAACAACAACTTGTTCATTCATCCAGTCAACTAGTTGGCTCATCGAGTGGACTGACGGGACTTATAGGTAGATCAAAATCAATAATCAAATTGCTTGTTTGGATTTTCCAGTCGATGGTTTGTGTTTTTTTTAGTGCAGCCAAGAGAGCTGTCGGGTCACTTGAGTAAATATTTTTTGGGCCTAAAAAGGAAAGTATATATGACTTTTCAACATAGTTCATGGGGATTAAACCTTCTATCTTTGAACACACTCTTTGTGTCCCTCATGGAGAAAGAGAAGGAACACATGCGCATTGGGCATTGTCTTCATTATTGGAGTGTAGGTAGACTATTGTAAATCATGTCTCTCTACTCATACATCACTGTGAACATAATATCTATCTCTTTATCTTGCACTTTTGATTATACTCCTACCATTAGGAGTCCTCAAGTTGGGGTGCAAGGATTAACCCTTATATTGTTACATTTCTATTATCTGCTTGTATGAAATGATAGGTTTATGCTTAATCATATATTACATGTTCAATTGATTGATCACCTATTATACATTTATATTGTAATTCTAGACATTGAGAACATCAAAATCTTGGACTAGAACACTAGTTAATCATTGTTGAATATGAGATGGGAACGTCAAATGAGTGTTCTGCGGGAGATGGGTTTGTGACTTGTAGGTAACATGAGTGTGGGCCTATGTGAAAATATATCCTTGCAACTTCTTCAAGCTGAAAGGTTGAAAATCACATGATCCAATCTAATGTCTATATAAATATGTAATTCATGTGAGTGAGTGAATACAGGTAGTGGCAGAGAAACCTAATTTTACCTAAGTGACTAACATCATTTTTAGCACCAATTTTTTAAAATTTCATTTAGAGTAATGAAACAGCCAACCTTTGATTTTAAATGTTAGTCTTAATTCAAACTGAATTAGAATAGTAAGGTTCTTTATAAAGTTGTCCTTTAGGATTCGACCCTGAACTATATGAAGATAAAAGTTATTCTCTTGCAGGTGGTATTATCGTATCTAGTTTAGATAAAAATTTAAGGATTGCATCTCAAGAGATTTTTTTGGTGCAATAAAATCACATCTTCAAGATGTAATGAACCAGATGAACTTTATTAAAAAAATACATAATATGTTTTTGCACGAGTTTCGGTGGAAGATTATGAACATGGTTATTTTTTATGAAAAGGGGGACCTATGGTTCCTAATCGAAGTAAGATAAATTAAATAATTAGAGTGCCTACAAGAACTTTGAAGTTGGATGCTTAAGAAAAGAATTTGTTTGTTAATATTCGATATTGTCATGAGACCCATCACTTAATGGCTTAGCCTTTCTCAATCAATATTATTGCTACATAAAGTAAATAAAAACTCACATTTAAATTGTCTCATGAAACTTAACTTACAGTTGTACACATTGTAACCGGATCCAATCACATAAGAACACTTCAAGCATATTTTTCCATCAAAACTTTAATCAAGGTCCATTCTATTTGATGAAGCAATGTGGTTAGTGCAGTGTCATATAATTGGTGATACTGTTAGTAATACAGAAACGCAATGGTACTCCACATTATTGGATGTTTGCGTTAGTGAATTTATCGGGATCAACCATATAGTTTGGGGAAACCATCTCGGCAATCTCTTTAAAATTTATCGGCGGGCACGATTCACACAATTCTGGCCATGTACATGATTCTGCTGGTAGATATGCATTTTGCTTACATGTTTATTTGTTGAAAGCTACATTTCAGTTGGGCTGTGCAGTAGGACGAAACAATGTGCTGGCTTATTTGTGCACGGGAGAATATAGTTCTCCACGTCACTTGCACAAAATGTATCAGCTACATGGCTTATCTAAGTTTGCCTTTTATTTGCTTGCCGCCCCTTCTTTGTAAGTTCGGATTGTTCCTTTGTACGTCCCTATATTTTTTTAACTTAGCTTCTATTGTTTATAATTAAAACACACAATACACTTATGACAGTTGCCAAAGCTGGCTTCAGGGTTGGATCTAGGAAAGCCAGCACAAGACCATAGCATGTGGATGTTAGAGAGAGAGAGGGAGAAATTTCAACGATATGGAATTCCTCCTTTCAAATATCTTCCAGCGTTCTAATTCCTAACGTTTATATAAAACAGGAAGAAAACAAACGTCGCCTCTGACACAAGATGCCGCTACGCTTGCATAGTTGCATGGGCGCATGGCGGATGGGGAGTGGGAAGAGATGGAGGAGAGAGAAGGGGAGGCGGAGCATTGGGAAAGAAGCTGCACATTTTCCGGATGTATCTTCTAGTTTTTTGCAGCGACAGTCGTGGGGGAGAGAGATTCTCCCATGCCATGCACGTGGGACCACCGCCAGGTAAGTTTACCGCTTCCCATCGCATCACCAATTGCGACAAGCCGGCAACTTGCTCTCATGCAGCTCGTATTAAGTATAATCTAGGGTGAGCGCCGGAGACGTACGTACGACTATTCCATTACAATAATTGAGGGAAATCAACGTAATCCGAACCACCCTGTAATTAAGAAGTGAGTAAGGGAGGAGTGCATCGGTTTGGGTAGCTACATCGAATGAGATCAGACATCCGCTAGTAATATTCCAGGTCTCAATCATGGGAATTAATTGCAGCTTGAGCGCCCCCACAAACTGTTTATTTTCTAATCCGAGATGATGGCTGGACTTTGCATTGCTGGATCTCGTCAATAGTTGATATAAATAAGAAATTACATCATTTTCTCAAGGTTAACCCCAAATGGGATGTGTTGGTCTCTCATACGCTAAATAGACCAAATTTACGAGTGATTTTCGTCAAGGGGAAGATATTTGGTTATAGATCCAGAAAAAAGGTTACCTGTCTTGGGATACTCTCGTTTTGACTTTACAAAACTGCAATAATAGATTACGAACTTGCAACTTTACGTTCCAGTTTTTGATCTAATTGTGTCTTCACTAATTCTAGTAATGCCAAATAAGATGCAATGAATATTTATTAATGGTTTGTGTTATAAAAAAACACAAAGCAAATTTCGTGAAATTTCTAACTCTAATTTAGTATTATCATGCATAAAATAAAAAATTAGCTACATGAACAATCACATTAAGGGATGGTTAGATTGGAAGCTTCATTCCATGTTAGTAGTCAAAATAAGGGATGATTCAACCTTCACTCATATTTATTAGTTGAAACCTTCGTTCATGTTTTCAAACCTGAATCGATGCATTCATGATGAGCAATTATCTTTTCTCTCTGTGAAAAATGGAAAGGTAAGTTTCTAGTGACATTAAATAAATAGAAAAGTATTCTATGATATGAATTTTAAGTTCAAATAGAAGAAAAAAATAGTGGGAAAACTTGGAGCGTGTGAAATTTTGTTTGATAATGGGGAATACATGTCGCCACCTAAAATATCTAATCTTTGTATTACGGGTTGGAGAAAGCACATGTAAGTTAAATAAAGAATAACACATGATTTACAAATGAAGAACCACGCTACTTGATACTATAAGATAGTTCCAATTTCATCATCTTATTGAAAAGGACACTAATGTTGTAATTTTATTATATTTTGACCATGATTTGAGCATGTCAATGAACCTCCATGATTCTTAGGTGGGAAAAAATGTGTGGCTCTCTACTAGGATTTACCCTACCATTACCACTAGATATTAAGGTGGATTTGGAAATAACCACCATCCTCTCTGTGACGCCTCTTCTCTTCCTTATCGACTTCTTAAATAGGAATATAAACTTAGAAAGAAATCATTTTCTTATTTAAGAGGAAACTCCTTCCATACAGGGTGACATCAAATCAATACAGGAAGAGTGAACCCTTAGGTTTCTAATGACATGCACACTGAGTACCATTCAAAATGAAATATAGTTGTCTGCCCTATGAGACACATAATTTATTTTTGAGGTAAGGACTGAACTCAGGACACTTTGTAAGAAATTGTCTAGCCATACCACTTGAGTTGTCCCTCTCTATCTTAGACATATAGACATTGTTTCATTATTTTTTGTTTATTATTTATTCGTTCTCATTATAACAAGTTGTGCAAAATTTAACCTCAATGGAAGTTAGTGTATTACTATTTGAGGCCTTGTCATTTATGTGTCTCAATTATATGTGTAACCAAAATTTATTTCTAAATATCTTTTTCAAGACAAATATTTTGCTTTCCTTGACCATCTCATTGCACTCATCAGGAGAATGTGATAATTTCTAACCACGTTGTAGACTTAGTCCCAAGACTTTATACAAACCTAAAATATTGGTGTACATACTTATCCAATCAATGTTACAACTAGTAAATTTAGTAATATTATCTAGAAAATTGAATGGTTTTGATGAGTAACACGTGTACAACACATTTTACATGATGCATTCATTGAAAGTGAAAACCCTTATCAATTTTCTTTATTTTAATACACAAAATTCAACTACTTATCATAAAATTCATTGATGAATCTAGTAAAACTAATATATTTACTTAAACGTCATGCTAAAGTATTAGAAAAGTTTCAAGTCTACATTCTTGAAGCAAAAACACACACTATCCAAGTACTTAAGAGACTTTGATCCAATATGAGAGAGTAGTATTCGTCAATTTTTATTCAAGTATACTATCAAAATGTTGGTATTGTACATGAGTTAACTACTCCATCTTCACTGACTTCCAATGGAATAGAAGACCAAATGAACATGACCCTAATAGATAATTTCAACACTATATTATAATGGTTTACATTACCAATCTTTATGCGGGAGGGAGATTTGAACACAACTTTTCATACCCTAAATTGAGATACCATAAGAATAAGACAAGTAGTCCCTTTGAACTTTTGTGAGGTAAAAAAATGTAACAAATATCTCAACAATAGGGTCTCTTGAAAAAAAGAAATTCTAGAATGACAAAACATATGTACAACCGTTGACTCCAATTTTCATATTATATGTAGAAGTTCTTTGTGTAAAATTGTGTATCACTATATTTAATGTTTCTTGCTTATATATCAACACAATAGTTGATCTTGTTATGATGAAAGATTTAATAAGAATATATCTCCTATGCAACTAGTATACCTCAATGTGATTAGGAGATCCTAACCTTACAAGTTCCATTCTAGATCAAGTGGAAATTATGCCTAATGTAGGGGTTGGTATTAAGTGTATTATATCTAGACCATTTCATTTAGGAGAACATTGAACCACAAAGAAATTTGAAGACAACAAAGGATTTTAAGAGATATTTTATCACTTAGGATATAAATGATAGTCTTATTTGCTACCAAAATTTTATGGCTTGTGGAGAGGAAGATCTTGGAAGGATGGTGTAAAAATAAAATAAAATTGACTCTTTGAGATGGAACATGTGGTTTGGTGCATTTTCCTTATTATTGCTCAAAATATAATGAAAATAGATATTCAAAAATAAATTAAATATATATGGATCCATAAATTGGTTCAAAATCAAAAAAATCCAAGGGTCATATGGATGATATAGATTATTTCAATATATTCTCTCATGTTAATTATATAAACATAATTCAAGTGCTAATATAGCTTTTTGCAAAATACAACCTCATTATCCACCAAATGGTGAAGATTGAACTTTTACATGATGATGTTCAAGGTGAAACATATACAAACCATTCAATGGGGTTTTCTTGCATTTGGTAACAATTTTAAAATGTAAAAACTTGTTAAATCATTATAGATTTTAAGAGAAATATCCTACAAATTTTCATAAGACGTTTACAATGTTATATCATATTTTGGATTTAAAATGACCTTGATAAGTTTTTCAAATGCAAAGTATTCAACGAGGGATTTATCATTATATGCATATAGTAGTTGATATCCTAAACTTTGATATTGTGTAACAATCATTCATGATATTAAGTTATTAGTGTGGAGTATGTGAAAGACACGTGGGTTCAGTATGTTAATTGAGGACTTAAAATCACGAGAATAATAGATGGTACCCAAAATATTACTATTTTGACAAAATGATTGAGGTATTTGACTATATGTCGTATTGATATTTACAAATACAATACTATATTTTCATCAATTGTTTCCAAGAATAAGAGTAGTGTTACTGTGTCTCAGTTAAGGTACTATCAAATTATTGGATGTTTCACGTATTGTATGAGTTGTACACAAACGTAAATTATGTTTCTTGCATTAAAGTTACATATAATCACAAATTTGTCCATATAGAACCACAAGAAAGCTATAGACATTATGCTTAAACAAGTAAAGTGAAATTGTCCCTCAAATTGCATTGTGATACTTTCCTCCAGCACATTAAGGATACAATAATGCAATATGGATTGCTCTCACTCTAGGGATTATGGGATATATGGATAGTTATTTATACTAGGAGATTGTGCCATCACCTTGAAGCCTAGGAAACAAACTATTTTGTCTAGGTCCATCTTTTAGGCTAACAAGCATTCTATATACAGAATTGGGATGGAAGAAAATAGCTATGGAGTTATGTATATCTTACTTATCGTAAAACCACTTCATATGATAACAATTCATCATGAGAGAATGACAAAAAGAGACACAATAAAGTCAAACATAAATATGTAAAGAATATTGTGTCTAATGCATTATGGCAATTGATTATGCTAGTAGAAAAGTAAATGCATATGATTCATTTATTAAGGGACTTTCTAATTGCCTTGTTGATATATTTAGGATGGGGATGGCATGAAAACTCATGAATTATACATTTATAGAAACAATGCAAGATAACTAATTGGGCATCCAGTAAACTTGGTTCAGTTAGGTTATATAATATATGTGGAAACTTTAACATTATTTGATTCCTACAAATACATGTCTAGAATTAAACATGTTTGTTCCTAGGAATGAATGTTAGCAAGAGAACCATTATCTGATTGGGATCAAGGACTATAGAATGATGTTATTATTACATTCAAGGAGATGCCCGACTAAATATTTAATATTGTCTGGATACAATATGGGACTAGTTTGTTCTCCAGAATCAATCGTCGTGTCAAATTAGGATGCATGATTGTTGTTGCATCACCACAAGACATCACTCCTATAACCTTTTATTATGTTATCACTGACATAAAACATATCACCCAAGGTGTAGATCCAATAGATATGTTCAAACCAAAGTTTTCTAAAACATTGGTAACTAAACTCTCATAATACTAATGAAACCTTGAAAGATGATAGCAAGACTTGTGGGACTTGGTATGTGTGCCTAGAGAGCCAATCATATGATGATTGTAATGGCATATCTTGTAAACAATTTCATTAATAATAAGTCAATCTTCCCTTTATTTTGTTTATTAAGTTATGAGATAATGATATCACATAATAAATGTCTAAAGATTGATGTTACCCATTGACATATCTGTTCCAAGTAGAAGACATGAACAATGAGATAATACGGATGCTAAGAGCATATACATTCTTGTTATGTCCCTAGTCAGTTTTTATTGTGGAATCTGATAGACAACAACAACACATAAGACTAGAGTGTGTGTTGGTTGATGACATGATCTCATTAGTCATGATATGTGATATCAAATAAAACACATAGGTACTTGTTTGAGAACATTGTATTGAACAAACCCACTTTGAAACTGATGTATGAAAACCATGATTGGTAGTAAAAATCATCTCTCATAGTGATGGTGGTGATTAGGATTCTTAGACCTTAATCACTATACTCATGACATGTCATTCAATGTACTTTGACATCATCCACCATGACCTTAAATAAGGGTTTCCATAAAGGTGGTTCTTGGATGCATTGTGACACATGGGGATGACAGTGAGTGAAGTAGATGCATTTTACCTCCTATAGGAGTATGATATCATGAACACTTGATAAGAGAGTCTGAGAAATGCATGGCCATACTCGTGCGATCCAATATGTGATGTTTAGCTACCATATATCTCAAACAGTCTTCTCTAGTTCAAGGAACATGGATTAACATTAAAGAGGATGACGATTCCATGCCTTGAGATCAATTTGGATATCAAAGACAAAGGAACTATATGATCACTATAACACTAATCACAAATTGTAGGTTGAAGTTGTTCTACAACTTTCCAGTTACTTGGGTAGCAATGATGTCTTTCTAGATGCTTGTGATGTTTCATGTTGGTTATGGACATTAACTACCAATGTAACTTGGAACCTATAAGGTCATAGATATAGGATACACTTGGAATAGGAGTTTACTCATGACTGAAGTTTAAACTTGATTACTAAAGTGTTAGGTATTCAATTTAAACTTGATTGGCAATCAACACTCTGAAATGACCAGTTCGGCAAGTGAACTGATCAACTCAGATTTCCACACTGACCAGTTCAGGTTGTGAATCAACAGTTTGGTTTATCAAAACGATTAGATCACATATTGATGTTGACGTCATGTTGTACAGTAGTCGAATATTAAATGCCAATACAATTATAAACAAGAAACTTAGAGAAATGATCGGTTCAAGTGTTGAACTGATCATTTCATGTGTGAACTGGCTGGTTCATGGTTTGCAGGTTCATAAAAATTCATGAGATTTTGTCCCTTTGACTCTCAGTCAAACTAGAAATCCTGACCCTGGCCCTCCTATAAACAGAGGGGTAGTCGAGACTTTCTAGATATAGAACAATAAGCTCTGGCAATTGTTGTCTTCTCACAGTTGTAACATGAGAACCTGAGCAAGTTCTACCCATCAAAGGAAGGAACCACAAGGGAGATACAACTAGATATAGTAAGTCAACACTAGCACATTGACTAGAAGGTAAAACTCCTTCTTGTCCATTCATATAGAATGATATGAGTTCTTGGTGGTCAGCATAGACTACTATAGAGGTAAGGAGGTCGTTGCCATCCTCTAGAAGGATGTAATGATACGCGTCGTCAAGCACACCAATTCAAAAGGAAGTTAATCCAAGAATTTAATCCTTTTTATGATAAAACTTACCAATTAAGGTTTGTTTATTAGCATAGAAAAGGGTCGGTCCCAAGGAACATCATTTTTAAGATTATTTTTATTCGAACGACTTCTTTTGAAGAGTTTTAATTAGAATGGAAATGGAATATCTAAGGTTAGGTCTGAATTAATCTAAAACAATAAAGAAACATCCACACAATGTAAAAGGAAGAAAATTATAGTCATTGCATGAAAAGAAAGTTGTTGAAATAAAATTGTAAGAATTAAATAATAGAATTAAAAGTGTTGAATTAAATGACAAGTGTGAGAGAGCAGTGGAAATGAGGTTGAATGATAAAAAACATCGAGCATGGGGTTTCACACCCATAGCTCTCGTCAAACAAAGACCGGCAAACTCAAAAACAATAAGTTAGATAGTGAGATCGCAAAATGACAAACACTTTGACATTGGGACCATACATCCCCGCAAACTCGATGATCACGACATTTATGGATCATAGTCAGTTTTTCCCAGACGAACTCCCTCCACGATCACATTGGGGTTCATTGCATTATGATTGGTGTTCTTAGTGTTGGGGTCTGATATCTCATCGCCCAACACCGAACGGGCGGTAAAAATGAGCGATCAAAACGTTTAAACTGGTATTATAACAATCATAACACCTATCTAACATATAGTATAAGATAAAAACAAATCAAAGAATAATGAGGCTATGGGGCTACTCCCCATGCCCCATATAGAAAACTACTCATTATTCATACTAAAAGAAAAGGGTGCAAGAAGAGAAAGAGGCGCAACCATAGACCGGTGACTGACGAATCCAAGGCATCTGATCCGGTTATAATAAAATGGCTATGCTTATTTCTCCTCCATCTAGCACAAACACCAAGGAATAAGAAGAATAAAGTGGAGTTTATTTATAGAGGAAGTGGCTATTACAAGTGCTAATGCATGAACTAAAAGAAGCGATTACAATGCTACCGAAATAAACTAAGAGCCTAAACTCGAACTTAAAGGAAATTCGGAGTGCCCACTCTTGTGGAGTCCCCCCTCCTTTTATAGGAGAATGAGGGGAGAAAGCCCTATGAGAATACAAAGAGTTTGAGGCTATTGGAAAGACTTAATTAAAAGAAAAATGATTGTCAATTCTTGAATGCTCTCTCTAGTATCTTCTGTAGATTTCCATAATTGGATTTTAGAACATATTTCTCCTTTGTAAAATGCTCAAAAGAGGTCTAAAAATATAGTTTTCCTGTATCACTTGCAATTATCTTTCCAAAACATATTTACATTCTAAATTTGGAATTTATATGTAGAAGTTATGACTGTTTTGGTGAGAGGTATATCAGACTCTACGGGAAAACAAGAGGCTACGTTCACTGGTTAATTGCGCAGTCAATTAAATACCAAAATTACTGCAAAATATACCTTTTTATAGCCAATAAAATTCTCTTTTAATTCCATGTTTGATCTTGAAATTCCACTTTTATACGCAAAAGATATGGCTATTTTGGTGATGGGTATCTGAGGCACTGTGGGAATATTTGGAAAGCCTCATATCTTCATCTTTTATTATCTTGATTTAAATACTTAGATAATTCCTGAAAATTTAGAGAAATCTCATAAGAATTCAGGAAGAGAATATCAAGAAGATGAAAGTACTATTTATTTATAAATAAAGCTAAAATTAAAAAAAAGTTCTTATTAATTATTCTAAATGAAGCAAAAAATAAGAGATGAATATGCATTCATCAAAATACCCCAAACTTAAACTTTGCTTGTCTCAGCAATATTAAAGTCAAGAAATACTTCCAAGATATACTCTCAACCTATCATCCTCACTCTCTTAACAACCACTTGATTCCTTCAACCAAAATATGGCCAAGCGACTCTGACTTCCTGAATTCACAAAAAGTGACTTTTATATTTCCTACTTCACAAACTTGCATTTATTCAAGACCTACAATAAAATGGATTTTCATTTCACCTTTGCATTTGTTACTCCATATTTTTTTAAAGTTTTACACAAGAACAATGCTTATTTTGTATGGTTGGAGTTTTTGTAGTTTTCCCCTGGGTAGAAAATTGGAGTGAAGGAGGTAAGAAAGAAGAACAGTCTCTCCTCTAGTCGACTTGAGACCTTTTTATTTAGTGGACATGCAGTTACATTGACCACATTTTTTTCTTTGATTTTTGGTGATACACCCAATTGCGTGGGTATGGAAGAAGCGGGGGAGAAGGGGTGCCACCCCAAACTTAGTATTTTAGGCAGCCATCACTTTTTATTTTCTTTTTGACGAATGGAAAGATTTAGAAGTGGTATAAGAAGAGTAGAAGAGGTTGTTCTTGTACAACTCTTTTTTTTCATCTTTTTTAGAGTATCATGCATTGGTTCGACTACTACCGAATCATGTGAAAAATCAAAAAAATTTATACAAGTTGTACATGATAAGAAAGCATCACTCTTGAATCCTATCAATCCTCTATGGCTTGACATCTTTTCCAATGAGTGATTATTATTTGAGGTCCTAAGTGACAGGAGGATTTCTAGTCATGAAAGTTTCAAAATTTTGGTTGTAAGGAAGTCACATCATTAAGGGGAGTATTTTGACAAATGAGCATATCAAGGACGACTAGATATGGGCCAATTATACTATGAAATTAAGAAAAACTAACTACATGCAACATGTAAAAAAAAGATACTAAAAGGGAAAGAAAAAGGGACGGAAACGTACCACCCATCCCCACCCCGAACTTAAGACTTTGTTCGTCCCGAGAAAATCAAAATATAAGATGGGAGAAAAGAATCATTGTGGTTGAGGATGAAGGATGATGACATCAACTCCCCAAAAGAGAAGAACAACCAAAAATAATAAGGGTGATGATGTTAGAAAAAACATAAATATGCAAAAATTATTTGGGTTGCCTCCCAAAAAGTGCCTAGTTTTATGTCGTGGCCCGACAAGAGATGGATCGGACTATTGGGATTCTGGGGAAGTTGTGGGGTCGGATAGGTTCAGGTCTTTCAAAGATGAATAGTTATTTGAATCTGAAGCGACAAAGTCTTTAGTGGTGATGTATCTTTTAACTCGGTGCCCATTAACTTTAAATTTTCCTAAAACTTTATCCCAAAGAAGAAACGTACCATATTGATAGGCACATTAGACAATGTAGGGCCCATACCATCTTGACTTGTGTTTTCTAGGAAAAAGTCCTTATTTTGAATTAAAAACTAAAACATGGTCCCCTTCTCTAATGTCCTTACGCTTGATGTGACCATCATGCCACATTTTGATTTTGTCTTTGTAGATTCTAGAGTTTTCTTAGGCACTCATTCTAAGTTCATCAAGTTCATTCATTTAGAGAAGACATTTTTATCCTGCAACAGAAAGATCAAAATTTAAGCTTTTGATAGCCCACCTGGCCTTGTGCTCTAATTCTATTGGAAAGTTACATGACTTGCCATAGATCATTCTGAAGGGGGTAGTACCAATGGGTGTTTTGTAAGCTATTTTGTATGCCCACAGAGCGTCATTGATCTCTAACGCCCAATCTTTCCTAGTGCGACCCACTATTTTTTCTAGAATGGATTTGATTTGTCTATTGGATACTTCAACATATCCACTAGTCTGAGGATGGTACGGGGTGGAGACTTTGTGGTAGACTCCATATTTTTTTCAATAAATCCTCAAAACTTTTTTCTAAAAAGTGGGATCCCCCGTCAGAATTGATGGTGTGTGAGACTCCAAATCTAGGGAAGATAATATCTTTGAAAAGTCTTTAAACAAGATTGGAATCACAAGTTTTGGTGGGAATAGCTTCAACCATTTGGACACATAATTGACTGCAACTAAAATGTAAGAAAACACATAGGAAGAAGGAAATGGGCCCATGTAGTCGATTCCCCAAACATCAAAAATCTCTAATTCTTGCGAAGAGGTTAGGAGCATTTAGTCACATTTGGAAATATTTCCTGTCCTTTGACATTGATCATAAGAAAGCACATAATCATAAGAGTCCTTGAAGATGGTGGGCCAATAGAATCCGCATTGCAGGACCTTTCTAGCTATTTTTTGGGAACTCATATGTCCACCATAGGGGCCAGAGTGAGAGTGTTCTAGAATGTCAATGCTTTATTTTTGGGATACATAATGACGATACAAACCATCAACACAAAGTCTGAAAAGATAAGGTTCATCCCCATAATAAATTTTGACGTCATGTAAAAATTTAGCTTTAGAGTGTCCCTTATATTCCGGGTGCAATACACCTGCAGCTAAATAGTTCACAAAATTGGCAAACCAAGGGAATTGGAAGTCTACCTTCAATAATTCGTCATCAGGTAACAATTCATTTATGGGATTTTTGTAACGACCCCGCCTCTCGGTAACCCCCAATTAAGGGAGACCAAAAGGTCAGAGTTGTTAGCCCAATTTTCCAGATCAAAGGTTTGACAAATAATCAGTAATAATTATTAAATTCTACCATGACGATACTGAAAGATGGAATAAAAATAAAACTTTGCATACCTTTTTTTCCCAAAAACTTGGATATCTAACTTCTATCCACCTCTGGACTCTATCCTAACTAATCCTCCTTGCACTTTATTTCTTAATTTCACAATATCCCACTTTTCTATTTGTCCTTTTCAATTTGTACCTAAAACGCTGACAAACAAAATGTCGGTCAGCATAAATGAATATGTCGGTATGTGGGGGAAACAATAATCAGGCAATTATCTGTAACAACATATTGCAAGCATTTATGGTTTAGCAAGCAAACTTTATATCTTAAATATAACTACTCAATCCATACATACCCTAACCTTTGTGCTTGTCCCTGCAGTGGACATGGATACTACCTCTCATATGGTAGACCTCAACTAACCCCCATGATCCTACCTAGCAGGTAGATCAATACTTAGGGTTGCCAATGAACCTAGAGCTCTGATACCACTAAATTGTGGCATCCAACTCATAAAAATAAGATTAACTAATGTGAAAGCATATCATTCGCAGTGGATTAACATAGGACTAAGGTAGTAGAGTCTGTTCTGGTGTCATCCAGTGTATCTGACAGTGTCTTCTGCTCATATAAGAGAATAAGAACTTAAAGATGATTGGATCACATGAGGTGGTTGCTGCTGGAAGCAGCAATGACGCACCAAGAAGAGGTGCATGGGAGCAGGCAAGAGAGAGATGATTGCCTGACAATCCCCTAGCTGATCCAACTATAATAAGAAAATCCTTCTTTAAGTATTATTGTTGGAGAATTTAGGGTAACAATAATGTATACAGTGGATCAAGCATTGACAATGTAACCTAGATTCCCAGTCCCCAATTATGATGTTTTAGATATCAACATGATTTGTAATCAGCATCAACAGGTTGAAGCAAAAGGAAATGATGAATTTCTTGACTTAAATTGAGTTTGTGCTCAACCTTAGCCTGTTGAATCTACCTTTAAGGCAGAGTCAGTCTGAGGAAGTAAATAATCCATGAATCATGATAGGTTAGACAAGATAATGTCATTCAAATATGTCATTTTATGAATTCTTGGATTAATTGAGAAAGTAATTGATTGTACTTTCCTTGAATAGTCCTATGAGGACTTATGTTTTGCATAGTAAAACATTACAAATGTTTTATATTGTTCTTACCTATATAAGAAAAGATGAGGTACATAAGAGATGCCTGGATAAAATCCAGGGATGTTAAACCTTATGCTTGTGATAATATGAAAAGAAGGAATATGATAGTATATAAAGTGCATACCACTTAATCTCAGTATTTATATACCCTGGCTAGGTATACAACTATTGATGATAAATTGGGTATGTAAACTCTTAGATTGTTGTCTTTTTTATTGCTCTGATACCACTAAATTGTGGCATCCAACTCATAAAAACAAGATTAACTAATGCGGAAGCATATCATTCGCAGTGGATTAACAAAAATCACTAAAAATTTAAACCTTTTGCAAAGAGGTCCATACAGAGGAAAACACTTTTATCAAGAACCAATGTATATCATCTACATCCTGGTTCATAAGCATATCACATGTACTATCTCTTCTGGAGAATTATATACAACAATTACTTTGTCAGAATTATACTTAAGCAACTCAAAATCTCAAGGCATCAAGCCAAAATCTTAGATCGATACATTAAAAGAACTAACTACTAACTCTGAGGACCTGAGAGTACAGAGATGACACATAGGACTTCTATCTACAAGACACGACAGACAGTACACTCAACCTCAGTTGTCACTACTATCCTTGCTGCTATTGATGTTCTTCCTCTGCAAGATATTCTCGGTCTCCTCTGTGCTTGTCCACCTAAAAATGTTGGATCCCACGAGGGTGAGACAATTATAATTGCCCCAGCAAGAGATATAACTCTCCACCAAAAAAATTATTATTGTAGTCTAATGATATAAAACTAGGCAGAGGATAAGTAGTTTAAAGCATTCTCATCTTTTAAAGCATTGCAACTGTTTATGATAGAACAATAAATCATCTAT
Organism: Alisma plantago-aquatica; assembly: GCA_963693085.1. Taxonomy (NCBI): domain Eukaryota; kingdom Viridiplantae; phylum Streptophyta; class Magnoliopsida; order Alismatales; family Alismataceae; genus Alisma; species Alisma plantago-aquatica. The sequence continues at coordinate 1,179,305,028 of OY856410.1, forward strand.
CCTCTTAATAAGGAATAGTAAGAACATGTATATCATTTATCTACCATATCATTTCAACATCTCAAGCTTTTTCTTATTATCCTAATATGTCACCCATGATTCATTCTTGTTTTCATCTGTTGGCATTAGCCAATCTGCTAAACAAATATTGAATTATTCTAGACATAAGAGTATACATCATCATATTCTATCTAGGCATTGGACTATGCCAATCCCTTGGTTATAGGCTTCATGCCTCTGCCAGGTATTGGACTTTAACCAATCCTGATTACACCGCCAGGCATTGGACTCTACCAATCCTGATTACACAGCCAGGCAGTGGACTCTAACCACTCCTGATTACAGGCTTCATGCCTCTTCCAGGTATTGGACTTTAACCAATCCTGATTACACATCTAGGTAGTGGACTCTAACCACTCCTGATTACAGGCTTCATGCCTCTGCCAGGTATTGGACTTTAACCAATCCGGATTACACAGCCAGGAAGTGGACTCTAACCACTCCTGATTACACAACCAGGCAGTGGACTCTAACCACTCCTGATTACAGGCTTCATGCCTCTGCCAGGTATTGGACTTTAACCAATCCTGATTACACAGCCAGGTAGTGGACTCTAACCACTCCTGATTACACAGCCAAGCAGTGGACTCTAACCACTCCTGATTACAGGCTTCATGCCTCTGCCAGGTACTGGACTTTAACCAATCCTGATTACACAGCCAGGCAGTGGACTCTAACCACTCCTGATTACACAGCCAGGCAGTGGACTCTAACCACTCCTGATTACATAGCCAGGCAGTGGACTCTAACCACTCCTGATTATAGGCTTCATGCCTCTTCCAAGTATTGGACTTTAACCAATCCTAATTACACAGCCAGGCAGAAAATCACTAAAAATTTAAACCTTTTGCAAAGAGGTCCATACACAGGAAAACTCTTTTATCAAGAACCAATGTATATCATCTACATCCCGGTTCATAAGCATATCACATGTACTATCTCTTCTGGAGAATTATATACAACAATTACTTTGTCAGAATTATACTTAAGAAACTCAAAATCTCAAGACATCAAGACAAAATCTTATATCGATACATTAAAAGAACTAACTACTAACTCCAAGGACCTGAGAGTACAGATATGGCACATAGGACTTCTATCTACAAGACACGATAGACAGTACACTCAACCTGAGCTGTCACTGTTGTCCCTACTATTATTGATGTTCTTCCTCTACAAGATATTCTCAGTCTCCTCCGTGCTTGTCCACCTAAAAATGTTGGATCCCACGGGGGTGAGACAATTGTAATTGCCCCAGAGAGAGATATAACTCTCTGCCAAAAACATTATTATTGTAGTTTAATGATATAAAACTAAGTAGAGGATAATTATTTGAAAGCATTCTCATATTTTAAAGCATTGCAGCTATTTATGATAGAATAATAAATCATCTATCCTCTTAATAAGGAATAGGAAGAACATGTATATCATTTATCTGCCATATCATTTCAACATCTCAAGCTTTTCCTTATTATCCTAATATGTCACCCATGATTCATTCTTGTTTTAATCTGTTGGCTTTATCCAATCTGCTAAACAAATATTGAATTATTCCATACATAAAAGTATATATCATCATATTCTATCTAGGCATTGGACTATACCAATCCCTTGGTTATAGGCTTCATGCCTCTGCCAGGTATTGGACTTTAACCAATCCTGATTACACCGCCAGGCATTGGACTCTACCAATCCTGATTACACAGCCAGGAAGTGGACTCTAACCACTCCTGATTACAGGCTTCATGCCTCTGCCAGGTATTGGACTTTAACCAATCCTGATTACAGAGCCAGACAGTGGACTCTAACCACTCTTGATTATACAGTCAGGTAGTGGACTCTAACCACTCCGGATTACAGGCTTCATGCCTTTGCCAGGTATTGGACTTTAACCAATCCTGATTACACAACCAGGCAGTGGACTCTAACCACTCCTGATTACAGGCTTCATGCCTCTGCCAGGTATTGGACTTTAACCAATCCTGATTACATAGCCAAGAAGTGGACTCTAACCACTCCTGATTATAGGCTTCATGCCTCTACCAGGTATTGGACTTTAACCAATCCTGATTACACAGCCAGGCAGTGGACTCTAACCACTCCTGATTACATGCTTCATGCCTCTGTCAGGTATTGGACTTTAACCAATCCTGATTACACAGCCAGGTAGTGGACTCTAACCACTCCTGATTACAGAGATCATGGGATATAAATTCCTTTAGCTCATCATTGATCATCACATCCTTCTCTAGGCTCTGAATCTTGAGGTTAGCCTTCATAGCTTTTCACATTCTTTATTGAATACAATTGTTCCTTTTATTAAGTTTATTAAAACATTATCATTTCTTACAATAAACTTTTATAATCGTCTTGGTACCTTCACTATGCCACAATTGTTATCATGGCTCATAAGGACCATAAAATATCTTGTCACCTCTCACTAGGCAACATCTAATCATATGGCTCACAAGGCCATTAAACATCTTGTCACCTATCACTAGGCAACATCTAATCATATGGCTCACAAGGCCGTTACACATCTTGCCACCTCTCACTAGGCAACAATAACATATCACCCCATGTAATACAATAGTAACACCACTATTACCTCAATAGGGTTAGGGCCTACTATTCATGTCACATTAGGGTTTCTCATGTCCCATTACCCAATTTAGGGTTAGGGTTTCCCATCTCACATTAATTAGGATTTCATATTTATCAAATCAACCTTAATATATTGCTCCACACCTCTAGGAGCATCCATAAAATCTTGAGTATTCAATCATGTTTATTACTTTTAACATTTATCATTAAATGATTATCAATACAAGGTATGAGTTCATTTCTCATCCTTATCATGGTATGATTACATCATACTCATTAGTTTAGCTTAACCCCATTCTCAAGGTATATTAGCCTATTCTTATCAAAGTATATCAAACTCATTACAATTCATTGTAACAATTTACATAACATACTTCATGTGTTTCCTATCCAAGTATATTGGATTTGAGGTACATTAATGCTTATCAACCTTGGGATGCTAAAAGTGATATCAATCATATCTTGATGTATCACTTTCCTCATCACTTCCAATTTACTTGAGTTATCAACTTATCTTGGATTAAGGTATTTCCCATCTTAATGCTTTCATCCACTAACCTATCAGTTTTACCATGAAGTGCATAGGTCACACACAAGAATGGTTCAACTATCTTCATTGATATGGACTCATTTGAGGTTAAGGCATTGCTTACTATAAAGTTGCCTATGCTCAACCATTTGAGATGTTTCATCTTTATAAGGTAATGCCCACTATTTTATCATTAGGGTTCTCTTATTAGGGTTAAGGTTTATCATCATATTTCCTAAGATTAGGGCTTCACTTATTATAACTCAAAATTTGAGTTTCACATACCTTCACCCTGTATTAGGTGTCCTCATCATACCATTGCATAGGGTTTCACATGGCATCACCCTCAATTAGGGTTTCACATGACATCACCCTCAATTAGGGTTTAAATTCAATTATCCACAATTAGGGTTTGCTATTCATCCTAATTAGGGTTTCCATTCAATTACCCATAATTAGGGTTTCTTATATCATCACCCTAAATTAGGGTTACATCATTACTCTAGACTAGGGTTTCACTCAGGATTGCACAACTTATAGGATTATGGCTTATTAACCCACTCGATTAGGGTTTCATGATCTCTTTACTAAGGATCATACCCTAATCACATATTCTTCATAATTAATACTCATGTATGAATTCCTTTCTATCATCCACTCAACTTGATTAGGTTACATCAACCTTTCAATCAAATATGTACAACTATGGTTGGCATAGTGTATTGAGACATTGCTTTCATAAGCTTTTAGGGTTAACCATTCTAAAGGTACTGATCATCTAGGTACTTTAGGATTTCAACCTTTGTACCTATCATTGATAATCATTATTATCAACCATTGGATCAATGGATCAATCATCACCTTAAATCTCCAAACGATTTGATCACTTTAGATCTCCATTCGGTTTTGGCATTTGAACACCAAATGGTTTTGAAACTATTTGGGCATCTAGGGTTTCCTTCAACCAATCAATTAGGACCATTGGATCAACGTCCAACTACATCAGCAAGTATCTCCAACTGGTCTTAAGATCAAATACCCATTTGATCTTGAGAGCAATTACCCATTCGGTCTAGAAATCAATTATCCATTCGGTTTTGTAACCGAATTAACTCAATCGGTTTTGAAAACCGGTTGCCCATGTTGAGGTGTGTGCTTAAGATGACATCATCATCTTCAAGCTACAAACCCATGAAACTTGCTGTAAATTCCATGGTGATTTCACCAATCATTCAAATAAAATTTTGGGAATAATGAAGGAATCAACAATTGATAAAGATATGGAATCAATAACAAAGTTCAAGGGTTCAAGTTATAAAACCTGCCACCAATTTAGCTTCAAAGCTTCAATCTCACGTAAAAAATGGTGGATGCAACTCCTTTCACTATCCCAAGGCTCGTCCTCAAGCTTTGAGTGAAAAGGAATGGTTAGAATTGAAGATGGGATCGAGATATGAAGAAATCATGCAATGATTTTCGATTTCCACCATGGAATCAAGGTAAACGAAGGTCAAGAAGCTTACCAACAGGTTGGGGGTTGTCCTCCTGTTTCTCCAAGCTCCCTTGGTCGTTTTTTCAAGTAAGAAGTGAAAGTGTATTCGAAATTCCCTTTCAACTCATGGATAAAGGAGCATATATATGAATTTTATTAAAAATTCATTTTAGGAGAGAGAAAGTAGGAATTATCTCCTCCATTTCATTGCCCCTTTCCCCCATCCCTTCCTTGGTCACGAGGCTATCTTCTTTGCCTCTTATTCATCTCAATTATCCATGATTTAAATAAAAGCAAATTAAGCACCTGAAATCATATAATACTAATATCCATAAGTGAGTGGATATTTCTTTTTCTTATAATAATGTGTGTGAGTTATCCACTTCCTTTGGATATTTTCGTGCCTTTTCAAGGCACATGGTCGTCCATTCTCTTGCAAACTAATCCCTCACCTTTTGGTTAAAGGGGGTTTTAATTAATTTTATTTATTTTTGCATTAAATTGAAGTAAAGTTCCAATTATGCTTAAATCTTGATTATTTTAATATCAAGATTCTCTCTCCTCCAAAGAGATACAAATGAGGCGCCCCTCTCATTTTATTTTTTCTACATGGTGCCAAGAAACATTAGGGACTATTTTGAAGTGGTAATTTGCATATTGAACCCTGGGTTTTGGGTAAATTGCACATTACACCAAAACTAGGTTTTCATGCACAAACATAGCTTTATCAGCTCTTTCTTGGTATTAGGCTTCCATAAGCCATACATCTACCTCATTTTCACTCTCATGATGCATCAAAACATGACGAACATATTATCATGCACAATTTGCACTTAAACCCCTCAACTTGGGTAATTTGCACTTTAATCCAAAATAAGCAAACATTGCTTCAACATTGTTGAAATAGGACCAAAATTGTAACATAAGTTCCTCATGAGCCCTAATTTTTAGCTTAGTATTGCATCCAATTATGTCATTTCACTTCAAAACTAGCTTGTATTTAGGTTCTCTTAATTTTATGATAGTTTATAATGTTTTGATTCAAATTCTTAGTTTTCATGGAAGCCTTGAGCTTCATTGCATGGTAGGAGTGTAGGAGGCAATGGTCTCGTTAACTGACTTGTTGTGGTAGGAGTGTAGGATATGGTGGGTTTGCAATCTACACAACATCAGTTTACATTATGCACTCCTTCATTTGCTTGACAACCAAGGAAGCCCACTGCCCACTACTATTGGTTGCCTACCAATGGTCAAACCATGTTTGAAGACTGAAGGAACCTTCACGCCTAACCTTCTTGTGGTTCTACAGTACACCTTACAATGGGACCCTTGTGCACGACAACCAATGGTAGTTTAGCCACTGTCTTCTGACGGCAGTTCGACACTCAACAATTGAAGGATTTCCTACACTCTCCTTCATATGGATGGATGGAATCTGCCTACCAATGTAATCCTTGGACCATCTTCTGATGGACATTCTACATTGCCTTCCAAAAGGTTTCCTACACTTTCCAATTGAAGGTTGTTCTCCATCATCAATCAAAGATTTCCCTACCTTCTGATGGTCCACCTAACTATTCTCCTACTGAAGGAGTTACTGAATGTTGCATGACTCCTCATTTACTGATGGAGTTATTGCAGATTATGTACCCATCATCTTCCTTGCCCCACCTCCTTCTCTTTAGATCCATGGAGGTTGAAGCCTTAACTCTGAGGCAGATGGGAGGGTTCCAAGACCTTGCCTCCACCTATAAATAGAAGACAAATACCTACAAATAGTGCATCCTCCATTGACGCCGCTAGACTACTGCTACTTCCACATGAGTCGCATGGTGCTACCCATAGGTAGCCCAATTCCTAACTCATGATATGCTAATGAGTCGCATGGCACTACACATAGGTAGCCCAATTCCTAACTCATGAAATCCTGATGGTCCTACCTAACACGTAGACCGTGTACTAGGTTACCCTTTTCATCATTAGCAAAGCCACAGAGGAGGACTAGGATCTGATCTAGTTAGGTATACACATTTATGGTGATAGTCATAGTCACTTTATAGTTGCATGAAATAAAATTCATCCAAGCAGTTATTTTTAGGTAACTGATAAAACATTCGGGAATCACCATGAAACTAAAGTGATTTAACCATAAGCGTAACCACATACCTGATCTAGAGTAACTTGATGTCCAAGAATTAATATTCAATATAATCAAACAAGCAATCAATAATATCTTGAAATTAATGCATAACATCCAAGTGTCATTATTTTTTCCAAAACATTCTCAAGATCGACTTGGATTCCACCTTATGATTTCTAGGCCAACTTTATAGTTTTATTAGGGTTTTAGCCTCCATAAAGATTTTATCACTTTTAATACCCTTTTAGTTCACAAACCCTAATTTCAACATCATAGGCACAATTGAATGTCAATTAAATCTAATATGTCTCTTTGACACTAAAACTACCATCTTTATCCTTTTAAGTCATGTCAAGATCATTAAGCCCAATTATCATGTTCGGTTTCTTTCGAATTATCAACTCATATTTCATTATAGTTCAATTCACATATTAACCCTATTTATCACTAATTCCACATTTATCCACTAGGAAACCCTAATTACGAAATTAAGGGTATTTATCCACAATTAGAAACATTTATACTCAAAATAGCTTAGAATCATCATATCTCAGCTTTAGTCATGGATTTGAACAATTAAAGCCATTAAGAGTCATAATTACCAAGATTAGGGTTTCAAGGCCCATTAAAGCGTATTCATGTACATGGAACCCAAAATTAATCATATTTTGCACAAAGATCATCCTTTTAGATCTAATGTGTCCTTTTTATAATCAACAGGTTAATGTCAACTATAAACATCCAAATAACCCTTCCCAATCCATTAATCATCACAAATTAGGGTTTCTTAATCATTAATGCATTAAAGTTGATAACTTCAACAACTTTTTGAATTTCAAGAGGAATTTATCTTTAAAACTATTTTTAATGGATTCCGAGAATTTTTCTGAGAAAAATTCATATATTACATGAATCCATCTGAGCTACCATTTATTAGATACGAATTTTGCAAAATTCACTTACTTGGACCAATGAGCGGCTGACACGTCAGCCTTTCCATGCACTACGTAGCTTGGCCGAAAACATAACCAAGTTACCCTTTTTCCCTTGTGTAAGTGATTGGATCAGTACAGCGCAGAGGGCCAAATCCATCCAACGGCCCTAGGTCATCTTCAACCTCCCGACGTACGCAGCGGCCGCCTATAGCAACCCTGTACGAGGCCACCCTCTCCTCCTTAGGCCTCGAAAATTGCCGCCAGCCACCACCCTAGCTCCGCCACATCCTTGCACACGCGTGGCACCTCCAGGTCACGGCCAGCGTGGCCGGTTTCAAGCATGTCGGGCCTGCAACATGCAGCCGTCATTGCATCCATGCGGCTACTGCTGAGCATGGTTTAGGGCATGGAGATGATGGCCAAGCTTCTCTCTAGCATTGTGGCACATCAAGCTTCCATCACAACCCCTCCTTGGCTCCTTGTTGCTCCATGGTCACGCTGCTCCTCTTTGTTACGGTTTTTAGAGAAAACAAGAAGAAGGAGAGAGAGGGAAGCATGGAATTCTATTGGGATCGAGCCAAGGGTTCTACCCCTTATATAGGGGAGGGTAGCAAAGTCCTAGGATGCCTATCCATGAGGTAACAAGACCCTTTCCCAATTGGAAACCTATTTTCCTTAATCAAGAAGTATTCTCCCTCTCTTAATTATCTCCTTGATAATATATATTCTTTAGTTATTAGGAATTCAAAAATTATCTCCTTTGTGTTGTCTTTTAATCCATTGCCCATGAAATTTTACTTTCTTATAGTAAAAAGTATCTCTTTGTTATAATACCAAAAGTCATTAATTATATAACACATTATCCTCATATTAAGACTTTTGTATTATTTGTATTTTCTCTTTTTTCTTCTCCATTGGGACTCCTTGGACCCCAAGAAATTCTAACATTTCGAAATTCCTTTTTAAGTATACTCATTATCCTTTTAGATGCATCTTCTTTATTAAAAGATTTCTTTTAAAGTATTTCTCTCTATCTTTTATTTCCTTTTTCCTCTTTTCCTATTTCTTCCATTATAAATCACATATAAACGAATTTTACTCAATTATGGCCATTAATGCCACCTTCTAGAGATTTCTATATAATTCTCATAAATACTTTGCTTAATATTCATTATCTTGTATCTTTTTCTAATATTTGGAATTTTCTTCATTTCTTCTCTTTTATATCCATTATTGGATTAATATAATAATATGAACCACAAAATTCCTATCAAAAGGGAGATTTGCAAAAAATCCCTTCTTTGAAGCAAAGCATACAACCTTTTCAATTAAGTCCATATTCATAAAAACATTACATTTCAATTATGAAAACATATGCAAAATTGAGGTTGTAACATCCTTCCCCTCTTTTAGGAATTTTGCCCTCAAAATTCCACCAAACATATAAACCATTCAGGATAAGACTTTTCCATATCCATCATTGGCTCCCATGTGGCTTCATCCTCTCCATGGTTCTTCCAAAGAACCTTTCTCATCTCATATTCTTTACTCCTGAGCTTTCTCTCACCTTGGCATCTCGTACCCTTATAGGTGACTCAGGGTAAGTTATCCTCCCTTGGCAGCTCACTACGTTCATTGCTTAGCCCATGGATTGGGTACCTCACATAGTTCTCTAGATCGGACTTGTGGAACACATCATACATCACGTTATCCTGAGGGGTAAGGCTAAACATAACCATCTCCACCAATCATCCCAAATGGACCCATGTATTGGGGACTCAACTTTCTCATCTATAGCTCAGAGAGGTCGGATTTTCGTATCACATATTCTCCCACAGTGAACTGTATGTTAGTCTACTTTGCATCAGCTCACGACTCATGTCGCCCCTGGGCTCTCTTACAGCCATCGTACGATCAAAGCGACTTCATCTGCACACACTGTGGTCCTTTTTTTACCTTCGTGAGGTCCCTTCACCAATATCATCTTAATGAAGCAGTGACCGACACAGCCTCCCTTACAGAGCTTCTTACATTCCAATACTAGCTATGGTGGCTATCATCACATCTTACATAGGACATGAACTATCTCCATGTATCACCCTGACTGAGCACACACGCTCCCTTCAGACCCTTTAGTCTGGATCATACTAACCATCAATTAGGGGTGATAAGCTATACTAGCATCGTGTTTGTCATGTACTTACTTCTACCGCATGGAAGTGAATCTTTAGGTTATACTTATGAACCTTTGAACTCGCATCATGGTGTAGTTGAACCATCTCTCTTACATGTAGTTCAACCAAATCTGTCCCTTGACCGTATTCTCTCTTTCTCTTAGATCATGTCCTCTAGGTAAGGCGATCTACCATAACCCATATTGCACCTTGACCTTCTTCGGTCTATGGGAGACTTACCACGACATCCATAGTGATGAACTATCATTCCCTCTCAGGGACTTTTATCCTCTATATCCACTCAATAGGTTATTGGTGTTCATCCTTCACCTCATGACATGCATGGTGACAAGCCACATGCAACTTCATACACTTCTTAGGCATCTAAAGTACTACTACCACTTATTATCTTAGTAGTACTACGGTGTATGGTGAACTTATGTATGTCATGATTCCTCAAGGTTGATTCCCTAAAACACTCTAGTCATGGGTTTCATCACCTTCTTTTCTAGAGAAGTGCATCTGAGGTTCTACAACCATTGTTCTATCACAACAAGCCCAAGCAGCCACTAACTCGATCAACAGATCTCATTACACCTAAGTGTTATCCAAACATATCTCACAACTTAGGGTTCACCTAACCACCTCTTCCAGCCTTTCCACTATCTAGACTAGGCAACTGCATCTCAATAAGAGCATCCATTATTACCTTTCATCTTTATGTGTTAGGTAATGTTGAAGACATACACCTCCATGTATTCCACTTATTATCTCATCTCGAACTCTAAGTCTATCTTAATCAAGAAAACTCTGAGCTCATCCTCTTGGTTATTGAACTCAACCTTTTATAACTCATATATTCCACATAGATTATGATAAAAACATCCTCATAAGATGACTACCTTAGTTCTCTTAATGTTTATAAACCATCCACATATCGTACACTCCAGAAGGGTACGTTATTACCTCTATCCTCATACCTCATAGCAAAGTTTCCACTCACATAATCTTTATCCTTGGTGTATGGCATGCGTATTGTCCTATCTCTCACCCCCATAACACGAGGAAATAAGCATTTGGCAGTCGTCCAAACACAAAGTTCTTCCTATTCCAAGAGTAGAGATGGTACATCCCACATTGCCAGTACACCTTGAAATCTAAGTTGAAATGTGCAATATATGTCTCTACATCAGGATCATCTCAATATCAAAGTTACTTCCATGGAAAACTAGTCTTGAACCCACTTGGGTCATTGTACCATCCTTGGTCATCTCCTCTAGGTCTATAGGGTGCTGACACTTTTGGGGTCATCCCTCTTCCCTTATGAATCCAGAGAGTGCCCTCCTCATCTACCCTTTGGGTCCCATGAGTTCATGAAGGTGATCAATCTCCTAACCCATGGCCCTCAGACAATGATTGATGTTACCTCTCGTCCCTATGGTCATGTGCAACTAGGGAATTAGCCAACTCCTACTCTCATCGGTCTTATCCCTACCTGATCCTAGGACAGACTTAGGATTCTAACATAGTACATATCCAACTTGAAACCTTACCCAAGTCTCCATCATCTCTCTCGGCATTTGTGGTCTGACTTACATCCTTTCATAGGGATCAGGGTGACCTACCTACCTCGGTCAGGCCCCATACTGGTTACCTCCATGGTAACACATCCACATGCACTTAGTGATGGTTATCTATGGGTCTACAGGTTCCTTCTCATACTATGTACTCTCCACTTAGCTTCTCAAGACTCTATGAGACCTCTTAAGGTTACCTCACACCCCACAAAAGTTGATCTATACCCTACAAAAGGGTCCCTCTCCCAAGATGGGAGGAAACTATCTCTTGAAAGCGGAAAAGGTCACAAACGTCCTTATGTCTAGGGTTTGCATCCACATGAGCATGCTTAGCCTTAGCAAGCTACTGAGGCACATTGCTAACAAACAAACCACTACTAAACCATGCTAGGTCTCCATGGTAGGCCATGCTTGTCCTCATTCCTCAACATTGGATCATTATCATACATGCCCATGTCCCCAACCTATATGTAGGTGGTTCATCAAACATAGACCTTAGTCTCAGGGATCTCCTTTTCCCCTAAACATGAGGAGTTCCATGCTCAAATCTATAGAAACTCAAATCTCATCATGAGCATCAGGTGCACCAGGTACTACTACTTCCCCTCTTATAGGTCTAGGAACCCTAGGTTCACCTCTTATGCAACAATTTTCCAACTGCATGCTCATCATTCTAACAATGAACCAAGCATGTATGAAGTGCATCATGCATGTCCTATTACCCTTCCACTTGAACAACACCTTAGAGTCGAGTCCTCCTTAAGGACAACCAACTAGGTATAAGACCTAACAACTTGTTACTAAACCTCTTCAGGGTCTAAGGAACTCTTTTTCCTATCCCTAGTAGGTAAGCACCTATATCATAGGCACATAGGTACCAACAACCTCATCTTTCTTCTAGGGTTTAGTTCTTCTAAATACAACCAAGAAACCACAAGGACCCTGCATAAGACTACCACAACCATCCACTTAGGTCATAGCATACTCAACTTCTCAGGGTTCCTTATATCCTGGAATCTAAGCTTCCAACCTTCTTATTTGGGTCTTGCTCTCTCTCTCTAGAGCTAACTCTACAAACAACCTTGCCATTGGAGGTTCTCTCTCTAAAAGGGTGGATCAAGCTCACATGCATACACTTACATGGGTGAAACCTACATTCGCTTGAGATTATCTATGATTCTTTATGCTTAGCTCATAAGCTATCCAGCATGCTCTTCTGACCTAGGTTTTATCCTACTGCCAGCACTTACTAATGTACTCTAGATGCATACTATGCCATGCTCATATCAGCCCATAGGGTTTCTATAAGGTCATCACTAACCTCATCAAGGAAGGAGTTATCCTTCACCCTAACATTCACAACCCTTCCTAGGGTTGGGTCTCCAAAGGTACTAGGTCAGCCAACCTCACATGGCTCACACTATCATAGGGATTCAAAACCAACATCATGTCAATCCACACACAATGTCGACCATGACTTCCATCTCATCACACCATCTCTCTCTAACCACCACTTAGGGTTAGGGTTAGCATCATCCTCAGAGGATGTGCCAGGTCTCTACCTTTAATGGAGGTCTCTTCCTCCAAGACCAACTCTACTTCATCCTCCTGACAAGAAGGTCTAACCTCAGGTCTCTCCTGAGGGCATGACAAGACATGTCATATGACCTAAGCATGCAACTATTCTTTAGTTTATGCTTAAACTATTAAGCTTATGTCTATGACATCTTATTTACATGCTTTTTCATTAATTTGGTGGAGGATTCCTTAACCTTATCATACATACCCAGACCTCAAAAGGGTGAGGAAGAGAGAGAAAAACCTTAAACCTAAGAATCTTAACATAATTAGGGTTGAGAAGGGACAAAAATAGATGAGAGAGTCTAAAAGGTATCTTATTTAGAGTCAAATCCTAAGACATTGGCCAGACAGTCACATAGATCCATGAGTCCTCATATTCTGACTAGCGGTGCAGAGGAAAATATTGCCAACCCCCGGACATGATCCTTTTCTAGATACCTCTGTCTTTTGGAAGATCATCTAATAACTCCCTTAGGTTCTATAGAGTTTGTAAAATTTAATAATTACTAAAGACTAAATGATGAACCAATGCTCTGATACCAAATGTAATGACTCCGCCTCCCGGTAACCCCCAATTAAGGGAGACCAAAAGGTTAGAGTCATTAGCACAATTTTTTGGATCAAAGATTTGACAAATAATCAGTAATAATTATTAAATTCTACCATGACGATACTGAAAGATGGAATAAAAATAAAACTTTGCATACCTTTTTTTTCCAATAACTTGGATATCTAACTTCTATCCACCTCTGGACTCTATTCTAACTAATCCTCCTTGCACTTTATTTCTTAATTTCACAATATGCCACTTTACTATTTGTCCTTTTCAATTTATACCTAAAATGCTGACAAGACAAATGTCAGTCAGCATAAATGAATATGTCGATATGTGGGGGAAACAATAATCAAGCAATTATATATAACAACATGTTGCAAGAAATTATAGTTTAGCAAGCAAACTTTACATCTTAAACATAACTACTCACTCCATACATACCATAAACCTCTGTGCTTGTCCCTGCATTGGACATGGATACTACTTCTCATATGGTATATCCCAACTAACCCCCATGATCCTACCTAGTAGGTAGATCAATACTTAGGGTTGATGAGTTGCATGGCACTACCCATAGGTAGCCCAATTCCTAACTCATGATATGCTAAAGAGTCACATGGCACTACACATAGGTAGCCCAATTCCTAACTCATGATAACTTGATGGTCCTATCTAATAGGTAGACCATGTACTAGGTTACCCTTTTCATCATTAGGAAAGCCACAGAGGAGGACTAGGATCTGAGCTAGTTAGGTATACATATTTATGGTGATAGTCATAGTCACATTATACTTTCATGAAATAAAAGTCATCCAAGCAGTTATTTTTAGGCAACCGATAAAACATTCTGGAATCACCGTAAAACTAAAGTGATTTAACCATAAGTGTAACCGCATACCTGATCTAGAGTAACTTGATGTCCAAGCATTAATATTCAATACAATCAAATAAGCAATCAACAATATCTTGAAATTAATGCATAACATCCAAGTGTCATTATTTTATCCAAAACATTCTCAAGATCAACTTGGATTCCACCTTAGGATTTCTAGGACAACTTTAGAATTTTATTAGGGTTTTAGCCTCCATAAAGCTTTTATCACTTTTAATATCCTTTTAGTTCACAAACCCTAATTTCAACATCATAGGAACAATTGAATGTCAATTAAATCTAATATGTCTCTTTGACACTAAAACTACCATCATTATCCTTTTAAGTCATGTCAAGTTAAGCCCAATTATCATGTTCGGTTTCTTTCGAATTGTCAACTCATATTTCATTATAGTTCAATTCACATATTAACCCTATTTATCACTAATTCCACATTTATCCACTAGGAAACCCTAATTACGAAATTAAGGGTATTTATCCACAATTAGAAACTTTTATACTCAAAATAGCTTAGAATCATCATATCTCAGCTTTAGTCATGGATTTGAACAATTAAAGCCATTAAGAGTCATAATTACCAAGATTAGGGTTTCAAGGCCCATTAAAGCGTATTCATGTACATGGAACCCAAAATTAATCATATTTTGCATAAAGATCATCCTTTTAGATCTAATGTGTCCTTTTTATAATCAACAGGTTAATATCAACTATAAACATCCAAATAACCCTTCCCAATCCATTAATCATCACAAATTAGGGTTTCTTAATCATTAATGCATTAAAGTTGATAACTTCAACAACTTATTGAATTTCAAGAGGAATTTATCTTTAAAACTATTTTTAATGGATTCCTTGAATTTTTCTGAGAAAAAATCATATATTACATGAATCCATCTGAGCTACCATTTATTAGATACAAATTTTGCAAAATTCACTTACTTGGACCAATGAGCGTGTCAGCCTTTCCATGCACTACGTAGCTTGGCCGAAAACATAACCAAGTTACCCTTTTGCCCTTGTGTAAGTGATTGGATCAGTACAGCGCGGAGGGGCAAATCCATCCAACGGCCCTAGGTCATCTTCAACCTCCCGACGTACACAGCGGCCGCCGATAGCAGCCTTATGCGGGGCCACCCTCTCTTCCTTAGGCCTCGAAAGTCGCCGCCAGCCACCGCCCTAGCTCCGCCACATCCTTGCGCACACGGGGCACCTCCAGGTCGCGTCCAGCGTAGCCGGTTTCAAGCACACTGGGCCTGCAACATGCAACCATCGTTACAGCCATGCGGCTACTGCTGCGCATGGTTTAGGGTATGGCGACGATGGCTAAGCTGCTCTCTGGCATCGTGGCACATCAAGCTTCCTTCACAACCCCTCCTTGGCTCCTCGTTGCTCCATGGTCGCGCTGCTCATCTTTATTAGGGTTTTTAGAGAAAACAAGAAGGAGAGAGAGGGATGCATGGAATTCTCTTGGGCTCGAGCCAAGGGTTCTACCCCTTATATAGGGGAGGGTAGAAAAGCCCTAGGATGCCTATCCATGATGTAACAAGACCCTTTTCCAATTGGAAATCTATTTTCCTTAATCAAGAATTATTCTCTCTCTCTTAATTATCTCCTTGATAATCTATATTCTTTAGTTATTAGGAATTCAAAAATTATCCCCTTTGTGTTGTCTTTTAATCCATTGGCCACGAAAATTTACCTTCTTATAGTAAAAAGTATCTCTTTTTGATAATACCAAAAGTCGTTAATTATATAACACATAATCCTCATATTATGACTTTTGAATTATTTGTATTTTCTCTTTTTTCTTCTCAATTGGGACTCGTTGCACCCCAAGAAATTCTAATATTTTGAAATTCCTTTTTAAGGATTCTTATTATCCTTCTAGATGCATCCACATCCATTATTTCTCATTATCTTACTTATTTCTTTATTAAAAGATTTCTTTTCAAGGATTTCTCTCTATCTTCTATTTCCTTTTTCCTCTTTTCCTATTTCTTCCATTAGAAATCACATATAAATGAAATTTACTCAATTGTGGCCATCAATGCCACCTTCTAGAGAGTTCTATATAATTCTCATAAATACTTTGCTTAATATTCATTATCTTGTATCTTTTTCTAATATTTGGACTTTTATTCATTTCTTCACTTTTATATCCATTATTGGATTAATATAATAATAGGAACCACGAAATTCCTATCAAAAGGGAGGTTTGCAAAGAAATCCTTTCTTTGAAGCAAAGCATACAGCCTTTTCAATTAAGTCCATATTCATAAAAACATTACATTTCAATTATGAAAACATATGCAAAATTGAGGTTGTAACAATTTTCATTGATGAGGCTATAGCTAAGTGTACTTAGGTGGTCAGCCACGACATTTTAAGACCCCTTCTTGTCTAGAATTTCTATATCAAACTCCTACAATAACAAAATCCATCTTATGAGTCTAGACTTGGCATCCTTCTTGATCATGAGATAGCGAATGGCTGCATGATCATTGTGAATAATAACTTTTGAACCAACAAGGTATGAGTGAAATTTATCGAATGCATAGACAATGGCTAGCATTTCTTTTTTAGTGACGGTGTAATTTTGGTGAGCCTCATCTAAGGTCTTGGATGCATAATAAATGACATGGTATTTTTTGTCAATTCTTTGTCCTAAAATAGCACCTACAGCAAAGTCACTAGCATCGCACATGACTTTAAAGGGTAAGCCCCAGTCAGGTGCATGAATGATAGGAGTAGTGGTAAGAGCATCTTTCAAGAATAGAAAGCTATCCATGCATGCTTTGTCGAATTTGAAGGGGACCTCCTTTTGAAGAAGGTTGGTGAATTTTAGAGAAGTCATGAATGAAACATCGATAGAAACCATCGTGTCCTAGAAAAGCCCGAATGTCTTTGACTAAGGTTGGGGGAGGAAGCTTGGTGATGACCTCAATCTTAGTTGTGTCCACTTCAATGCCTTGGTTGCTCACCTTATGGCCTAGAACAATACTCTCCTTAACCATGAAGTGACACTTCTCCCAATTAAGGACTAAGTGTGATTCAATACATCTATCAAGGACAAGGGAGAGGTTTTTAATGCTAGAATCAAAACTATCTCCATAGATGGAGAAATCATCCATGAACACTTCCATGACTATTTTGGTTAATCCTGAAAAAATGGCAGACATACATCTTTGGAAAGTGGTCGGTGCATTGCACAAGCCAAAAGGCATTGGTCTAAAAGCGTACGTACGAAAATGGCATACAAAAGTAGTTTTCTCTTGGTCTTCAGGATGAATGGGCATCTGATAAAATCGTGACTAGCCATCTAGATAACAAAAGTATTGTTGATGAGCTAAATGTTCAAGAACTTGATCTAGGAAGGGAAGTGGGAAGTGGTCTTTCCTAGTTTCCTTGTTGAGTTTCCTGTAGTCAATGCACATCATCCACCCTGTGACGATGTGGGTGAGGATGAGCTCATTCTTTTTATTCCTAATGATAATGGTTCCACCCTTTTTGGGGATGACTTGGATTGGGCTGACCCAAGGAGAGTTAGAGATGGGGTAGATGATTCCTGCAGTCAAAAGTTTAATCACCTCTAGATGGACAACTTCCTTCATGTTTGGATTGAGTTTCCTTTGTGGGTCTCGGGATGGTTTGCTATTTTCGATCATTGGGATTTTTTAGATGCAAATGGATTGATCTATCCCAACTAAATCGGTCATTTTGTATCCTAAAGCAGTTTTCTTTTCCTAAGTTCTCTCATAAGCATGTTTTCCTGTTCAATGGTGAGGTTAGAGTTGATGATGATAGGGCATAATTGGTGTTCATCAAGAAAGACATATTTCATCCCTACGGGGAGAGTCTTCATCTTTGGATCCTTAGGTGCTTCAGGTTTTTCTTCTAATGTGGAGATCATCTTAAGGTCCTCAAATTCAGCATTAGGGATTTCCTCAAAACTATCTAGATGAGCAGTGCATTAGTCTAATTGTTCATTGCAAAAGTTGCATTCAAGAGGGTTAGTGAGAGTTGTGTGTAGAGGATCATCAATTAACTCCCATTCCTACCTTAGTTGAGATAGTTTGTCTGAGGAGATAGACCTCTTCTTGGAAAGTAGGTCCTTTCATGCTTTCAAAGACCCTAAACTCCAGAGTTTGCCTTCCTAATATTAAGAGAATGGTTCTAGCCTCAACATCAATCAAGGCCCTGGATGTGGCTAAGAAGGGACGGACAAATATGAGTGGATAACATAAATCTTCCTTGATGTCCATGATCACAAAATCACGCGGAACATAAGCATCTTTCCCAACTTTGATTGGAATGTCTTCTATGATTCCCATAGGTTTGGTCATGGAGGAATCCGCCAATTGGATGGTCATGGTTGTTGGTAGCATGTCATGGAATCCTAATCTTTTGCATAAACTGTAACGCATGATGGATATGCTAGCTCCTAGATCGGCTAGGCCTTTCCTACAAGCATTGTCCTCTAAGTAACATCCTATTCCAAAGGAACCAGGATCTTTCTGTTTTTTAGGCATTTTGCTTTGGATTATGTCTGAGGTGGTCCTAGCAAGTTTTACGGTTTCATATTCTTCAGTGGCATACTTCCTAGTCAAAAGAGATTTCATGTATTTGGACCAGGCATGCATCTCTACTAAGGCATCAAGGAAAGGAATATCAACATGCAGTTTTTTCATGGCATCCCTAAATTTCAAGAAACGGGCATCTAGCCTTATTTGCTTAAGGCGGGCTTGGTAGGGAGGTCGTGGTTTGTAGATTGGTTCCTCAACTTCTATCGGTAGAGTTTCAGGGATGGTTGGTTCTGGGATGGGTTCGGGGTCCAACAATAACCAAATCATCATCCTCAATTTATAGAGGTGTGGTAGGGGTTGTTTCTAGGGGAGGAGGGGAGTGCACCTTTCCCAAATGAGTAGAGGCAACTTTGAGTTGTTCGGGGTGCTTGGGATTGTTTTCAGGCTGCCCTGCAAAAGTTTTGGCAGGGGGTTTTTATTGGGCGAACAAATGATCTAACTGGACGTCAGTCACCTTTTCATGAGCTTGTTGGGCAATGATGATTTGTTCCAAAGAAGCTATCCTTTCATCAGTTGAGGAGGTGGGAGTAGGAACACTTGGTGGCAGTTGAGGAGGTGGCTGATTGAGATTTTGAGAGGGAAGGTTTAAGTTTTGCAATTGTTGTCCTTGATATGGTGGTCGGTTTGGGTGATTTCCTCGGTAGTTTCCTTGGGTTCCAAAGTTCCTTTGGTTGTTGTATGGGAATCCAGGTGGTGGTCGATTGTTACCTTGAGGGTAGGGAGGCCTTTGTTGGTATTGGAGTTGGCTAGAGTTTTCTGCACCTGTAAGGTTCCCGTATTGGAAACCAGGGTGGTTTCTAGTATGGTTGGGGTTGTAATAACCTTGGCCTAGTATGGTATGGATTGAATTGAGGTCTTCTAGTTGTTGTCCCATTTCTAGCTGCAAGGGGGTGTTGTAGAGGTATTAACAGTGCAGCGTGGTGTGATCGTATCCATGGAAAATTCCACAAAGAGAGTCCACAGATTTTATTTGTTGGGGTGACTCCCTAAGGGTGCCTAGGGATGACTCTAACCAATCCTATTTTAGGGCAATTAATTTGAGGCTTTATGCTATTCTTTGGATATCAGGATTAACTTCTGCCTTGGCTACCTTAAGGATTCCACCAATTCCCCTTCTAGCCCTTGTTTCAGAAGCCCGTTTGACCACTTCCCATGCACTAGTCAAACTTCGTTACATAAACTTTCCTCTAGATCAAGAATCAAGAAAGAATTTGGTATCATCATCAACACCACAATAGAAGATCTCTATGAGCTGGGCTTGAGAGATATTATGGTGAGGGCACTTCCTAAGAAAGTCTTTGAAGCTTTTGCATGCTTCTCCTAAAGATTCTCCTAGGGACATGGAAAAGTGAGTGATTTGTCCCCTAAGTTCATAGGTGAGAGAAGGGGGGTAAAATTTCTCAAAAAACTTACTTTGTAGAGCTTCCCAAGTTGTGAGATGTTCTTCACTCTCCATTGTGTTGTACCAGCTACTAGCTTGGCCGAAGAGGGGATACTTGAACAATCTAAGGCGGATGGCATCTTCAGAGACGCCTGGGAGTATGTTCAGAGAACAAAGTTCAATGAACCTTTGAAAGTGATCTTGGTAACTTTCCCCATTGTTGCCTGAGAAAGGATTGGCTTGCATCATGGTGATCCATTGGGTTCGGATCTCGAATTGGGGGGGAAATGATTTCGGGAGGCACGACTGTGTGTTGGGCATAGGGAGATTTGGCAACAGAAAAATCTTTCAATTGTTTTTGCCTTTCGGCTTCCCTCCTATTGGTTTCTAAGGTTTCTTGTTTAACCATGTAGGCTGCCCGGAAAATGGCTTCTCTAGCCACTTCATAGGCTAAGATGTGCTCTCTTTGAGATGCAAAAGCCTGATTGATCCTACGGGCAACTTTTACCTCGTCCAACATATTTCAATTTTAATTTTGGCAGTTTAGATGGTGGAAAGTTCTTTCTATTTCCAGATCAAACGTTCAAAAATCAGTGTTTGAGCGTCACATTCAAAAATTAAATAGTTATTCGTGTGCAAAAAAAAACAAACTGCCAGAATGGAAACTTGGTAGAAGGAGGAGTAGCACTTCTAGATTGTTACTCGGAAGGCATAAAAAAATGTTTTTCAAAAGTTTTGGAGTTCGTAAAAAAAACAAGTCAATTGTCCCCGGCAAAGGTGCCAAAATTGATATGTGTCATCAAGCACACCAATTCAAAAGGAATTTAATCCTAGAGTTTAATCATTTTTATGATAAAACTTACCAGTTAAGGTTTGTTTATTAGCATAGAAAACGGTCGGAGCCAAGGAACAACATTTTTAAGATTATTTTATTCAAATGACTTCTTTTGAATAGTTTTAATTAGAACGGAAATGAAATGTCCAAGATTAAGTCTGAATTAATCTAAAACAATAAGGAAACATCCACACAATGCAAAAGGAAGAAAATTATAGCCATTGCATGAAAAGAAAGTTGTTGAAACAAAATTGCAAGAATTAAATAATAGAATTAAAAGTGTTGAATTAAATTACAAGTATGAGAGAGTGGTGGAAATGAGTTTGAATGATAAAAAGCATCGAGCATGGGGTTTCACACCCATAGCTCTCGTCAAACAAAGACCGGCAAACTTGAAAATAATAAGTTAGATAGCAGGATCACAAAACGGTCGGACCCAAGGAACAACATTTTTAAGATTATTTTATTCAAATGACTTCTTTTGAATAGTTTTAATTAGAACGGAAATGAAATGTCCAAGATTAAGTCTGAATTAATCTAAAACAATAAGGAAACATCCACACAATGCAAAAGGAAGAAAATTATAGCCATTGCATGAAAAGAAAGTTGTTGAAACAAAATTGCAAGAATTAAATAATAGAATTAAAAGTGTTGAATTAAATTACAAGTATGAGAGAGTGGTGGAAATGAGTTTGAATGATAAAAAGCATCAAGCATGGGGTTTCACACCCATAGCTCTCGTCAAACAAAGACCGGCAAACTTGAAAATAATAAGTTAGATAGCAGGATCACAAAACGATGAATGCTTTGACATTGGGACCATACATCCCCGCAAACCCGATGATCACATCATTTATAGATTATAGTCAGTTTCTGACAGATGAACTCCCTCTGCAATCACATCGGGGTTCATTGCGTTATGATTTCTGTTCTTAGTGTTGGGGTCCGACATCTCATCATCCAACACCGAACGGGTGGTAAAAATGAGCGATCAAAATGTTTAAACCGGTATTATAACAATCATAACACCTATCTAACATATATTGCAAGAGAAAATTTAATCAAAGCAAAACAAGGCTATGGGGATGCTCCCCATGCCCCATATAGAAAACTACTCATTATTCATACTGAAAGAAAAGGGTGCAAGAAGAGAAAGAGGCGCAGTCATAGACCGGTGACTGACGAATCCAAGGATTCTGATTCGGTTACAATGAAATGGCTATGATTCTTTCTCCTCCATCTAGCACAAACACCAAGTAAGAAGAAGAAGAAAGTGGAGTTTATTGATAGAGGAATTGGCTATTACAAGTGGTAATGCATGAATTAAAAGAAGTGATTACAATGTTGTCGAAATAAACTAAGAGCCTAAACTCGAACTTAAAGGAAATTCAGAATGTACACTCTTGTGGAGTCCCCCCCTCCTTTTATAGGAGAAGGAGGGGAGGAAGCCCTAAGAGAATACAAAGATTTTGAGGCTATTGGAAAGACTTAATTAAAAGAATAATGATTGTCAATCCTTGATTGCTCTCTCTAGTATGTTCTACAGATTTCTATAATTAGACTTTAGAACATATTTCTCCTCTGTAAAATGCTCAGAAGAGGTCTAAAAATATATTTTTCCTATATCACTTGTAATTATCTTTCCAAAATATATTTATATTCTAAATTTGGAATTTATATATGGAAGTTATGACTATTTTGGTGAGAGGTATATTAGACTCTATGGGAAAATGAGAGTCTACGTTCACTGGTTAATTGTGCAGTCAATTAAATTCTAAAATTGGCAGAAAATATGCCTTTACTGTATCCAATAAAATTCTCTTTTCATTCCATGCTTGATATTGAAATTTTGCCTTTAGAAGTAAAAGATATGGCTATTTTGGTGACGGGTATCTCAGGCACTGTGGGAATATTTGGAAAGCCTCATATCTTCATCTTTTATTATCTTGATTTAAATACTTAGATAATTCCTGAAAATTAAGAGAAATCTCATAATAATTTAGGAAGAGAATATCGAGAAGATGAAAGTGCTATTATTTCCTAATTAAGCTAAAATTAAAAAAAAGTCCTAATTTTTTTTTGAAGTTAAACAGACAAATTTCATTATGGAGGAGCCATACGACATCTACATGAGGAGAAAAACAAACTAAAAGACCACACAAAGATCAAGAACAGATACAAACCACCACAAAAACTCATATCGGAATCTGATAAGGACAATGATGTATAGATCCCTCTTCTCCTTCGTTGGCTAAGGAAAAT
Organism: Alisma plantago-aquatica; assembly: GCA_963693085.1. Classification (NCBI taxonomy): domain Eukaryota; kingdom Viridiplantae; phylum Streptophyta; class Magnoliopsida; order Alismatales; family Alismataceae; genus Alisma; species Alisma plantago-aquatica. Next base: position 1,179,328,629 of record OY856410.1, read on the forward strand.
TTCTGTGAGGAATACCTTCAACCTGAGTATGTATCTGTGGTAGAGTACCTGCACCAAATCGATGTTCCAAAAGGATATTTTTCCCGTACTTGCTGCCATACAAACTCCACAACAAAATTGATCGAGAAAGAAAATCTACCATGAGAAGAGAAAGCAGCGCTGATTAACAGCGAGATAGACAAAATAAGAGAACAATCTAAATAGAAAGCCAGTAAAAGAGAAAGGGGATAGGAAACTCGTCGCAACCGGGCTCAACGACAGGGAGGAAGAAGACCGCTGCCTCCAAAGACACCATGCCCACACACCCCCCGAAGAAGAGACCCTACTGATGACGGGCGAGAAGAGGCCGAGGGGGAGCGGGGCACTACTTTGCAGTAGCCAAACCCCCTCACCCCAGCCAGCCACCTATGGAGGAAGAAACCCTAGCGGCGCTAGGGTGAGAGAGCGGGGAGAGTTTTTTAATGATTCGAAATGAAGCAAAAAATAAGAGATGAATATGCATTCATCATATAATCAACCGCCGTCCAGGGTGATCAACTAGGATGCCACTGTTGACAGTCATCTAGGTGCAACATCAAGAAAGGAGCACCCTACAACAAGGGATAGTCATTGGATTTTTTCCAGCGTTAGGTATAAAACTTGCAAACCTCTTTTCCAGTTCACAGTTGTTGATGTGATCTACTGTCTAGGGGGAATATAGCAGTAAAATTTTGTTTCCTTTACCATATTTGGTGCTATATTTCCCTACATTGGGCGCAAGTTCCCCAATGTTTATCCCGCCTTTGAGCCCTATTATGCATACAAATAATTCAAATAGAATTTTGGTAAATTATTCATACCAATATTATGTTGGGAACAATATAATTCATGATTTTATATTATGTTAAGATATGATTTTTTTCCAAAATTTGGTATCTTTTGGATACTCATAGAATTATATATAATAGACAAGGAATTTTGTACAATTATCTCATTCAAAAACTCAAATCCATGTATAGATTAAAACATGAACTTATTTTGTGTTAGTTGCGGTAAATTCGATAGGTAATTCAAGTGTGATGGTATTTTCTAAAGTGTTGTTCAATAAATATAGTTTTAGATAATTAAAATATGTAGATAATAGAGATGATTATAAGTTATTTTACCAAACTAGACTTACTACATGAAACAAACTTTGATGGAAGTTGTGATATGTTAATATTGAGGGTATCATATTTGTTTTATATTTTGTAGAGCCTCATTAAAGTTTGACTCGATGTATTTTCCCTTATAATATTATTCAATCTTGGTTAGTTTCATTTTTTTTATCTATTTAGGTCTAGTCAATATGGAGACACCCTAATTGAAATAGAAATCAAGGTCAACATGTAAATTTTGTGAGTGTTGTTTTGGCCAATCTAGAGGGTCAGTTTTAGGTCAAAGTGAATTCACCATCTCTATTTTAAAAGAGTAAGATTTGATAATACTACATTACAATCCATCTCAAACTATGACCAATGCCCCCAAATAAGTAATCTTACCAAGGCCTAAGGAATGGAACTCAATTTCAACCTAGAGGATTCACCCCCTAAGATCACCTGCATGTTTTGGGAACAAGATGAGGTATAACTTGGGACATGAGTATTTGCCTGCAAGGAGGGATAAAGCCCATAGAGTGGGCACTATCAAGGATGATGGAGGTACTTTTTTGCATTTCCATCCTAAGGGGAGGTTGTTCCAAGATAAAACACCATTCAAACTGTAATGAGACCATTTGTGGAGCACACATCGGTCATCGGAGGACTCTCCATGTTGGTTCTATCACATGATACATCCTACACACATGAACATGGAATCCAATCCCCACGTTGTCTAAAAAAGGAAGATGTAACTCAACACATATATCCATCTAGGGTTGGCTAGATGTGAGGTCCTTGATAAGGTGCAACCATATCTCCTCTATATGTTCAATTTTTGGACAAATAGAATTCAAAAAATTAGGTATAAACTTAAACAAATTATCTCCATTCACTCAACATACCAGTGTTCATCTGATAGGTATTGATGAAGGATTTTTACTTTTGTATTTGTTAAAAAAAAATTAGTTTGTATATACTCTCTGATACTAGGATTAGTCCCACATTGAGTAAATAGGTGTTTGAAGCCAACCATAATCCAATATAAAGGCTATCCCTCTTGTATATAAGACACACAACATGTTATCCACCTTCTCTCTAGTAAAAGGTATTAGAGCGCCTCAACTCTTTCTTAGAAAGAATTAGCCAAGTTCTCTAGGAAGTTATGTTATCTTCTCTATTGTTCTCATCAACCACTTATTCTTCATGGTGGAATTAAATTTCCACAAAAGCCATATGTGCTGGAACATATCTATGGTGGACATCATCTCCACCAATATCCATATCTTATTCTACCAGTTCTCCATGGAAGTCACCTATGCTAAACCATATCTCATATCTCCAATGGAAATCATCTCCATCATGATCCGTGTCTTCTCTGTCCACTTTTTTAGAGATACAATCAATGTAGATATATATTTACAGTGAAAATCATCTTTTCTAGATCCATCTTCGTAGAAATAATCTCAAATCTAGTCAGTTCATCCTTGTTCCCTATTCGTGCATGAATAGATCTATGTGATCTTCCATCTCTAAAGTCATCTCCAACTACTACAGAAACAAAATGTCATGTCACGGTAAAATCCAATATAACGTGTTGCTTCTATATCTTCTAGTTCATCAATGCTTACATGAAATGCCAAGATCTAACATGTCATGCCACTGCTAGGTTTTATCTTTACCATCGTATTACACATTGTGTCAGTCTAGCAACATGGTGTATTGTAACCTGCCTACACTATATCATGTGATATGCAATGCCTATGAATCCTACATCCACACCGCATCTTTTCCATAACATCTTCATCACTTCAATAAAATTAAATGGTTTCAACTATAATCATTAGAGTCAAAAGATCACAATCTAGTTTAAATTTTAAAGGAAAGGGACAATCTCACAAAAGGACCTCCCAGTAATGATTCTTTTCCATAGAGGTAAAAATATGATGTCAACCTCTTCTTCACTCTATGGAACTCAATGGAGCCTCATATCGTTGATATTTTGCGAATCACCTATTCTCCTACAAGTCAATTTGGGATCATCTCCAACTAATATACTCCAACAACATCTTTCAAATATATGACACAATAGTTGAGATGTAAACATTTAGCGGGAGTCTACAATGATATTTTGAAGAGGTCACTCACATCATAGAAGATCTAAATAGTCTCCTTCCTTTCTCCATCAATCCTATTAGACTCTAAAAGTAGCAAAATTGATGACTATATTCAAGTTTGTTACCAGTCTCTACAAGGAATATGACATGTTTGAAGCTAGATTCTATCAGGGGGGAAACTTATGTCCTTGGTATAAGCATATCAATGTGCCACCAAAGCCTACCTCAAGCTAACTCTTCAACCTATCCTATCAAATATTCATCTACCTTCATCTCCACAACACCACCAATTTATCGGCTAGAGGATGTGCTTGTGGTGGGAGTGGAAAGGACGCTCTTGAGGTATAGCACAAACCAAGTGTACTCACTATGGAAAAAAGGGTCACTGGAAGGAGACGTGCTACTCCAATCATGGTTTCCCATGTCAGGCTCCTACTCATGTTGTCAATCTCACCACTACAAAAGAATATACACAGAAATCTCCTCATCAAATCAAGATTTTTGATGAAGAATACAGTTCGGTCCTTCATATTTAGGCATCCCAACACACATCCTTTTTGTTACATCATATGTTTATATGTCAGGCACGTTCAACACTTCGACAACCTACATAGCTCGATTCCCAAACATAGGCTTGTCATCTTGGATATTGGATTCTAGTGCAATAGATCATACTACATGTATACATAGTCTTATCTCCAATATGTCCACCAAAAGAGGTAGTACCTCTAAAATCACCATTGTAAATGGATCTTTAGTTTTCATTCAAGACACAAGGACCATCTTTCCCTTCATCATATCAAACTACCATTTTCCCTTTGTATTCCTTCATTTCCATTTAATTAATTGTCTATTAGTAAATTAACCCATATTATTTTGTGCCTCCATCACTTTTAATCATGAATGATGTTTTATACAGGACCTTTGGACAAAGGCAGTGATCAGTGGTAGTTATGAGGAATTTCTCCTCTACTATCTGGAAAGTGCTCTAAAGGCTTATATGGTTGCTTCTCCTATATGCATCCACAGTCGCCTTGCTCACTTATCTCTTGAAAAGCTTTACATTTTATATCCTCAATTTTTTCATTTAGATAAACTTTATTGTGAAGCTTATCAATTAGGAAAGCAACATAGATCTAGATTTTCATTTATAGATGTTACACATATAGAATTCATCTTTCATATTGTTCACTCAGATGTTTGGGGACCTAGTAGGGTGTCCTCCAAACTTGATTTTCGATATTTTGTTACTTTTATTGATATATTATCTAGAAATGCATGATTGTATCTCATGAAAGATCATTTTGAAATTTTCTCTATTGTGCAAAAAAAAAAATCTTGAAACTGAACCAAATTCTATGGAAGTAATTGCAATTTTTGAAAAGGCAATGCAAAAGAGTACTTTCGTCATGTACTTAAATTATTTCTTCCTAGAAAATGGATTATTCTTCATCCTTCTTGTCCTCACTCTCCTAAATAAAATTGCATAGAAAACAAAGAATAGGAATATTATCATAACAATAAGAACTCTTCTTCACCATATGAATGTTCCCTACCATTTTTAGATAGACACTACCCTTAAAACTACCTATCTCATTAATAGTATGTCTTCACCTACTTTGCATAATCAAGTATCATTTCATATTTTATACCTAACAACCCTCTATATAGTGTTCCTCCAAAAATATTTGGGTGTGTTAGTTTGGTCAATGAATTAAATAATGGATGTGTCAATCTCAATCCTCAAGCAGTGAAGTGTGTCTTTCTAGGATATTCCAACATTCAAAAGGGGTATCATTGTTATAATTCTACCATAGGTATTTGATATCCAATCATGTTACACTTTTCAAAGACATCACTTTGGAAAATCTATACAAACCTCTCAGACTTCTCGAGAAGACTTCCAATTGTTCTCAATTTTCATCAATCCTACATTAAGTCCATTACTTAATGCCAGTGACCCATCCATAGGTCTAGGTACCAATCGTGCAACTTCTCTAGATAAATAGCAACAAGTAAAAGATGATGGGGCATATCTCAATAGTCCTCCTATCATTATTGCCTCTGGAGGTTCTACATATCCCAATGATTGCCTATAGCCCTAAGAGAAGGGATGCCCCCTTGCACTATCCATATTATTTTTTATTTTCTATCTCATGACTACGTATCTCCTTCATATGCTACCATTATCTCCAGCCTAGATACTATCCCAATACCTCATAGTATCTCTATTGCACTAAATCACCCAGTCTGAAAATAGGCTATGGATGACGAGATGATTTATTTTTCAAAAAATGGTGCATGGAATCTGCTGAGTGTTGCTCTACATATAGAAGTAGTTGGTTCTAGATGGATGTATTCAGTTAATGTTGGTAAATGGGACTATTGACCTTCTAGAAGGAAGACTTGTCACAAAAATATGCACCCAAGTTTATGGGGAGGATTATCTAGAGACTTTTCCTCTAGGGGGTAAGATGACATATATTCTTGTGTTCATCTCATTAGATGATCACTTTTGTTATCCATTGCATCAGCTACATCAAGTATCATTCCTTCCTTTGGACCTGTCTAAAGAAATATATATGGAGGAACCACTTGTATTCATTATTGAAGGGGAGTCTCATCTTGTCCACTTGCATCATAAATCCTTGTATGAGATAAAGAAATCACCTCGAGCATGGTTCAATAAGTTTACTTGATATATTGAAACTTTTCATCTACAATGGTCTAGTCTTGACACTATGTATTCTATCAACATGGATCATCTGGTTATATTCTTCTAGTCATTTATGTGGACAACTATAACACCCTTGACCTGGGTTATGAGGTAACCCTAGATGTTTTGACCAAGAAAGATAATTAGAACCTTTTCATGATCTTTTAAAAAGTAATTAAGACTTAAGGAGAGTGGAAGTTTCAAGTTTGATCCTGTTTGAAGGTTGTTTTTGTTATATATGATAGTTTTGGTGCAAATTGCAATCTACCCAAATTATGGGGTTGATATGAAATTTACCACCTCTATAGTGTCCCTTCTCTCTCTTAGAATCATTTAGAGGAAAAATAAAGGAGTAGGAGCCTTGTTTGAGTCTTGGTTGAGTGATAGCACTCTTGGTGATGAAAGAACCAAAGAATGTTGAGTATCTTGAACCCTAGATGAGGTTGTGTCGAGTTATGAAGAGTATATGGGAGTTCCTATCAGTTTAGAAGCCATAGAGGAGGTCCCATATTGATTTAGAACTTTTTGGAAGTATTCATTTCGGGATAAGCACTTCAAGTAGGCGAAGCATATCGGTTTAGGACTTCCTTGGAAAAGTTGTATCAGTTTGCATATAAAGTGATGTTGAGTTGTGATATCTTGCCAAGAAACTTACCTAATGGCCAATATCTCATCCTTGAATTATCCACAATAGTTTTGCATGACAAGATAATTATGGTTGCATGGTTCCAGCATGCATGGACATGTTTCACCTAGTTACATATGGTGATGACGCCTCATATATACCCTCTCTCTTGAAACTCAACTACATAAGCCCCTCTTTTCACAAGAAAGTAAACCTTTAAACTCTTTTACCACCTCTTTCTCAGTGGACGACCCTAGGAGCTCAAGGATCAAGAGGAAGGTCGAGAATCTTATCTAAGGTGATGCCATGACCATCTTCAACCTTGAAGAATTATGTATCTGGATCACAATTCTTTCTTTCTTTTCTTCTTCATTAAGTTTCTAACTATGATGCCTTCTTCTTGATGGAGGTGAATCTATAGCCCAATCTTGGACCTTTTAATAGGTCATATTCAACCTTGGGAACATGTATCTTTGAAGCTTGAAGCTCTACTAGTTATCTTGAGGTGGGTTGTATAACTCTACTTCAATTCTATTGTCATTCACTTTGAATTGTATAAGACTTGGTGATTCCTTCTCAATTTCAATTTCCCTTGATTAAATGATAAATCTATGAGATATAATGGATATATGGGGTTGTTTTCCATGAACTATAGTTCTAATGGATGAAGGTTTGGATCTTGAAGATGATAGAAACCAATATCACTTTGATGCACCTCTAAACCGATATCACTTTGAAGCACGTCTAAACTGATATCACTTTGAAGAACCTCTAAACTGATATCACTTTGAATCACCTCAAGACCGATATCACCTTAAGCAACTCAAAATTGATATCACTTTGATGTGTCATGGGCAACACAAGTGTAGTGTCATGACCGACACACATGATGATAGTGAGGTCGAAACCCTAGAGCATGATGTGGTTGATACACCAAGTAAGGTGAAGATGTTTCACCAAAGAGAGGTGAAGATGATGCACCCAGGTGAGGTGAAGTTGTTACACCCAAGAGAGGTAAAAATGTTACACCCAAGTGAGGTAAATATGTTACACTAAAGTGAGGTAAATATGTTGCACTAAAGTATGATGAAGGTGATGCACCGATATATGGTGAAGGTGATACACCAAAAGATAAGTGAGGTCAGTACCTTGATGAGTGAGGATGTGAGGGAGATGATGATGCCTAACCCAATATCATCTAACCCTAACCCGAGAACCCGATACACCCCCTAAGCCGATATCAATTGATGGTGTCTAGGGCGACACATCCTTTGATGCCTTGGCTAACACACACCCAAGATGATATTGTGGATGATACACTAGAATGTTATATGGCTGACACACACATGTTGATATGCATAGGGTGATACAAGTGTATATGCATAAGGCGACACAAGTGTATATACATAGGGTGATACAAGTGAGATGCCTTAGGGTGACGCAAAGGGAGGTGCTTAGGCTAACACAAGTGTCATGGTTGACACAAGTGTCATAGCTGACACAAGTGTCTAGGCCAACACAAGTAAGAGTGTCTTGGCCGACACAAGTGATAGTGTCTACGTCAACACAAATGAATGTGTCTAGGCTGACACAAGGGTTAGTGTGTAGGCCGATACACCTAGATGACTGTAGGCTGACACATGAGGTGTAACATACTTGATCTCGGACCCTACCCTGGAAGTTGACATTTTAGACTTAGCCAAACAAGATTGAAGGTTAGACCTAAATAGATTTTTAGTATAACCCCAATGATCTAATGCATGTATAGATCACCTTAATGTAAACTAATGTTCTAACATTAGCTTTAGGTGTATAATGGATACATAAAATATGCCACATAACTCGTTTTGATGGTAATATGAAGATAAGGGACTTAATTGGATGAATAATTTAGATAATGGGACGTTAATGGGCCATATGACATATCTCATAAAAAGAAGTCTCAAAAGTGGAAACAAACTTAAAATTTGAAATCTCCATATCAAAATTAGCCTACATGTCAAATTTCATCTAATTTGAACAACCTTGAAATATTAGGATAAGTTTAGGAGAGAGAAAATTAGTAGAAGGCATAAGTAATGAATAATGTGATTATATAGCTTCAAAATATTGAAATAATGGAAAATTCATATTCAACACATCAAAGATAACTTTTCGATGATGTTTGGTCCAATTTGGATGTTGTTTGTGCAAGTTGTCAAATTTTAGGTACATTTTGGACTTTTCTATAATTTACCCAATTGGGAGGTTTTCTTTGCAAATTGTAACATGCATAATAATCCTTATATATTCCCTTAACATTCTCTAGTTTTTGAACCATATGGCGCCTAGTTGCACCTTGGTTTGAAGGTGTTTCTTTCCAAGGTTATTTTAGGGATTACTCTCTTTATAAATGAGCTTATCCTCAGAAGTTATCAACCAATGTGGTTATTTCTTTGATTGGAGGTCGGTTGGGATGGCCTATAAGTGTCCATAAACTAACATTTGATATTCAAGAAGCATGTATGAGCTATCCTCTTTCATGGTCATGAAATCCCTAGGCTAAGGACACATGGAAAGCTCCATGGACACCTCATGCTTGACTTCTTCCTTATCCATAAAGGTTTGCATGTCCATAGGCACCCATAGCATTGGACATATGGAAAGTAACTTGAAACCTCATGCTTGACTTATTCCTTATCCATAAAGGCTTTCATGTCCATGAAAACCCTTATACATGATGCATGGAAAGTCTCATAGACACCTCATACTTGACCTCTTTCTTTATATAGCCATATCTATCCCTTCCCAACTCCCAATTCCAGAACTCTTGCTCTCCTTTATTTCCTCTAGCTTAGAGCATCATTCCTACTATGTTTTTCCACAGTGGTTCTATCCCAATGTAAAAGGAGGTGCCTAACTTGGTGAAGAAGGCTCCTAGGGTTCCAAATTTCTCTATTTAGGATTTCTTATGCTCGTCCTTGGTGATTTCGACCAAAACTAGCAAGTATCCTCATTTCCTTCCCTATTTTCATGTTTTTAGTCTTCCTTCCACCTTTCTCTAGGTCAGAACCCTGGTCTTCCATGGTGAAACCCCACCTAGAGCCCTTAAACACCCAATCTCCATGTTCTTTTGTTAGGGTTTTTCACCTCTAAAGTGGTGAAGGTGCTTCTTGCTCAAGATAGGAGCTTTATTGGAGAAACTAGCCTCTATAAGCTTGGGAAGCTTACTTATTGGACCTGTCCACCTTCTCTAGAGGTTCTTTGGAGGCCTAGGATTGACTTTGACTATTTAGACTCTGAAGTTGAGGTATGATGTATCCCCTATTCTTCTATGTTGAGCATTTCACCTTTGCTTATTCATTATCTTTATCCTATGGACATTAGCCAATACACAATGTCTTTTCTTTCAAAAATCACTATTCATGTGAACTACCTTATTTGATATTGATCATGTGATCATGGATATTCTTTTAAACTCTTATCTTAATCTTTGTTCATGATGGAACTCTAAAAGATGACATGTGATGTCTTTTTCCCACTTATGAGGTGGATGTATATGTTGGTCACTTATGTGGTGACTAGTTTATATATTCTGACTATACTTTCTACTTTCCTCTACATTTAACATGCTATGTGATTCAGTAGCACTAGAGTAGTGTAATTGCATTGGTTTTTATGGCATATGTGTTATTTCCTGCCAAGCATATGTGATATTTCTTGCTCTTTTAGGATGGAAAGGAACCTCATACCCAGGGCAAGATGTGTGATTCTTGGCCCATGTTTTATATATTTGGGAGATTGGCAATATTCCTTTCTCTATTAGGTTTCAAGTTTATGAGACTTAGCTACCTTTGTGTTTATATTGTTCTAGGTCTATGTTTATCTCACATGCATGCAGGTTGATGATATGGGGCGTGTACCCTAATTCTTTACATGTGCTCATGTGGCACAATCTGTATGTTTTATTAATTGCAAGCATTCATTTGTTATCATATGATTTATATTCCTTTTCTCTTGATACCCATCTAGGTGGTCCTTATCCTTTCTATGGGAAGCCTTTTATATTTGATGTCCTTTATTCCATATATTGCTCAATTTCCTATTTAGTATGCACATACACGCCTTTGCTGATGTCATCTATTTTCTCTTCTTGTTGGGGTATGCGTCTAACCCTAGGTGAAGGACTTGGATGATAAGGCATGAAGTTTTGGACTAGTTGAAGGACTTAAAGCTTAGATACAAAGTTGTTATGGTTTATATTTCCCTCTACTTAGATCCTTATGTTGTATCATACATGTAAACCCTTATGGGATATTATGATATACTTTTGTAATAACCTTGTGATAAACTGAATATAGTCAACATTTTTATTCCACGACTATACTTTGGTTGTTTTGAATACCATTTAATTAATTTTGAAAATGTCACACCTATTCCAGCATACCTTTGAGTGTGTTTGGAATGGATGTTTTATTCTTCAAATCTTTAGTAAGGGGTGATCATGCCTCCTTACAACATGGTATTAGAGCCCATAGTAGTCGGAATCTGACTATTTCAATTTTTTCTCCCTAGTTAGAATCCTTGCCTTACCTTCAAGTGACATGTTTTCCCTAGAGTTGATCAGTAGATGATGAAGGGTTGATTTAGGATCCTATAGTTTCACATTAGAATAATAATTAATAGAACCCTAAAATACTTACAACTAAAAGATGCATAAGTAACCATAGTAACTTGAGGTTGTTTAGCTTGGCCTTTAGGCAGCTACTTGGACATGAAGTTGAAAGCAAAGGTGTCTAGAAGGGATCAGGGTTCGGGGGCTGGCAAGATTTTCCTCCGCACCTCCATCTTGGTTTATGAGGACTCCTAAATCCATATGATACTGGCCTAGCCTGAGCTGATATGAATTTTCTAAAATAGCATGCTTTTAGGCAATAGCAGCCTTAGACATCTATATGATTTATCTATAGGGACTATAATATGTTGAGCTAGTCGCCCAGGTGTAAAGACTTGTTGAGGATGGATAACATCAAGTTAACCCACAATTCATAGTTAGTCTTAACAAGTTATGTTTCTTTTTTTTGCATGACGCTTATGTAGTTGGATGTAAGGAAGTGTAGTTGAACCTTTTGTACCTAAGGAATAGTTTTGACTTAATAAGATGAATCCTTTAAGGGGTTGTGAATAAGTTGTTTTCTTATATGTGGACATTTTTATTTTGAGGAAGAAATCCCTTTAAGGGGTGGTGTGTTGTAACATACTAGATCTTGGATGCTACCTTGGAAGTTGACATTTTGGACTTACCCAAATAAGGTTGAAGGTTAGACCTAAGTAGATGTTTCATATAACCCCAATGGGCTAATGCATGTATATATCACCTTAATGTAACCTAATGTTCTAACATTAATCTTAGGTTTATAATGGATACATAAAATATGCCACATAACTCATTTTGATGGTAATATGAAGATAAGGAACTTAATTGGATGAATAATTTAGATAATGGGTCGTTAATGGGCCATATGACATATCTCATAAAAATAAGTCTCAAAAGTGGAAACAAACTTCAAATTCGAAATCTACATATCAAAATTAGCCTACATGTCAAATTTCATCTAATTTGGACAACCTTGAAATATAAGGATAAGTTTAGGAGAGAGAAAATGAGTAAAAGGCATAAGTAATCAATAATGTGATTATATAACTTCAAAATATATAAATAATGGAAAATTCATATTCAACACATCAAAGATAACTTGTGGATGAATTTTGGTCCAATTTGGATGTTGTTTGTGCAAGTTATGCAATTTTAGGTGCATTCTGGACTTTTCTACAATTTACCCAATTGAGAGGTTTTCTTTGCAAATTGTCACATGCATTATAATACTTATATATTCCCTTACCATTCTCTAGTTTTTGAACCATATTGTAACATCCTTGACCTGGGTTATGCTTTAACCCTAGATGTTTTGCTTAATAAAGTTGATTAGATCTTTGATCTTATCTTTTGAAAAGTAATTCAGGCTCAAGAGGAACTTATGTTTCAATTTTAGTCCTTTTGAATAATGTTGAAACACTATTTTGCTTGTTTTGGACTAAAGTGCAAATTACCTAAGTTGAGGGGTTAACTTGCAAATGTTACATGATAAAATGTTCCTCAAGTGTTGAAGCATCATAAGAATAAGAATGATGCAGAGGCATAGGCATGGCTTGTGACAACCTGAGTATCAAGAAAGAGCTTGTTGAGCAATGTTGTGCATTAAAACCTAGTTTTGGTGTTATGTGCAATTTACCCAAAACCTAGGGTTCAATATGCAAAATACCACTTCTAGAGAGTCTCTCATGTTTCTTGGCATCATATAGAGAAAATAAAATGAGAGGGGTGTTTCATTTGAATCATTTTGGAGGAGAGAGAATCTTAATATTAAAATAATCAAGATTCAAGCATAATAAGAAACATAATTCAATTTAATGCAAAACTAAATATATTAATAGGAGTGCCCTTCAACCAAATATGTGGAGGTTAAATTTGGATAAGTGTGGACGTCCTTGTGCCTTGCTATGGCACCAAAAATATCCAAGTGAGTGGAGAGCCCACTCACATTAGTAAACTAAAAAACTTGAAAATATCCAAGTTTCTACTGTAACAGTAAAAGAAGACCATTAGAAAAAAAACAATGGTAGGGTTTAGAGCCCGCGGCGGTGGCCGCAGAGGATGAGGTACTGGTCGACCCCCCTCGCAGCATCGCCCACCCACCCCGCCATCATCTAGCCCCAATAATGGAGACCCTACACCCGGCGTGCAGATCGAAGAGAAGGATGCACGTATGGATGATACCCAGAAGGACACCAACATCAAGTCGTACAGAGACATGGTGATCAATCGCACAAACAAGATCCCGTCTGGCCTACTGTAGGTCTCACTGGATCTCCTCCAAGTTGAAGACATCCGAGTTGATAAAAGCGGAAGCTTCCCTGCGATCACCGTTAATCTAGACAGGCTGCCGCATCTCCTCAAACTGTGGAAACATGCAGTCATCATAAAGGTCATCGGTACCTTCGTAGGTTTTCAAGTTCTGATGAATCGGATCGTCGTCATGTGGCAGCTCACCGGTGAATTTTGGGCCATCGATCTTGATATGGGATATTACATCATACAGCTCGCCAACAACAACGATTTTGTCTGAGCCATGATGGGAGGCCCATGGATGATTTTTAATCACTATCTCTCCGTCTAGTCCTGGTCGCCGGTGTTCTGACCGTCGGACCCGTTCCCTAGAAAACTGGTGGTCTAGGTGAGGATAGCGTACATGCCCATCTACCTATACCAAAACCTACTGCTCAAAAGCATAGGCAACCTGATTGGGCGAACCATAAAGATTGATACAACAACACATAAGGGTTATTGGGGCAAGTTTGCATGCATCACCGTCGAGGTCGACATCAGCACCCCCTTGCTCCCAGCCATTTGCCTGAACGGCACACAATATAGGTTGGAGTATGAAAACCTTCCCAACCTATGCATGAAGTGCGGCCGCATAGGGCACGTCGAAGTCGAGTGCAAGTTTACACCAAAGTTCCCTATTGGTGACCCTACCGCAACTCCATCTGCTTCCATTGTGGTCCAGCAACCCTACACGGCCGCAATTCACGCCAAGATGCCACAAAGAAGACATAATACTACCAAGAAGAGCCAGCCTCACCCCAAGGAGGACATAGTCCCATCTGATAGCCCGACAGTGGTAGAAAAAAAACCCCAACCCGCGGGCAACAAGGAGGCGGGCGAGTGGGAAACTGCATGTGGTGAGTAAAAGTAAGAAAAAGAATAACAAGAAGGCGGCCACCGGAAGCCACCCACCAGTTGCACCCCCTGCTTCTAAAGACCAGAACGCAGGAACCTCCAAACAACAAACCAGCTCATCCAACACCGTCATCACCCTTGTCGATGACGAAGTCTGCAATGGGTGTTCCGCAGCACCTGAAGTCGCGGCATCCTTTGTCTTCCAGGGGAGCAAAGTCACAAAAACTGGACAATTCCAACCCTCCTTAAACTGGGGCATCACTCCCAGCAATGGAGGCGTCATCCTTTGAAACCATAGAGTTATCTACCAAACCATCAGTCATGGTCATGATCGCAAGAAAGGAAAATTAGCACAGCTAGTTGAAGACGCTCATACTAAGCAACCTGCGTCTCGTTCCCTTTCCTTCTAGGATGAGGAACTTCTAAATAATACCATCAATGACATGTCTATAGAGGACCAGGCAGCGGGCCTCCTCGCTGCAATCAACTAATTCTATCTAGTGCTCCTCAGTTGTGGTGTTCCAAATGACAAACATCATATGCTGGAATGTCCAAGGAGCATGCTCCAAGGACAAAATCAATCTCCTCAAAGAATATAAACGAAAATATCAATTACATGTTCTGTCTATCCTTGAACCAAGGTGCAGTGGCACGAAAGCCTTTAATGTCATCAAGAAACTCGGATTTAACTCTTCCCACCGAGTTGAAGCTCTTGGGTTCTCTGGAGGTATATGGCTCCTCTGGGACAGTAATCTTTGTCACTTAGACATCCTTCAATGCCACAGGCAGTATATCCATTGTAGAGTGAATAACTCCTGGCTTATCACATTTGTCTACGCAAGACCCAATCTGTAGAAACGTGATCATCTCTGGAACCACCTCATATCTCTAACACCATCCCCCTCGGAAGCCTGGGCCACTGTTGGAGATTTCAACACCATGCTCGACATAAGCGAAAAGAATGGGGGAAAGGGTTTTGACAGCCGCACTAGCAACAAATTCCATGCTACCCTATTAGCTACAGGTCTTGCAAACACCAACCCCGCGGGACACTTCTTCACTTTCAAGAAAGGAAGGCTCCGTGAAAAACTTGACAGAGTGGTGGCGAATGATTGCTGGATGAACATTGAGCATGTCATCAAGATCCAAATTTTAACTCGCATTTACAACAATCATAATCCTCTTCTCATATCTGGAAACAAAGCTCAAACCAGAAGAAAACCCTTATTCAGGACCAAGTCAATTTGGTCCCTCAACACAAATTTCCACACCGAGTTGCTACCTAGCTGGGACACCACCCTTTCCTTCGCAGAGGCCCTACCCCAATTTCAGGCAGCTGCTGTCAAATGGGAAGCAACCCGCCTGAAGAAACACCATAAGAAAAAGAACGCCATACTGGAGAACCTCAACAAGTGCCAGGTACGAAGTCAATCACATTTTAGCTTATCTAACAAACTTAAGGCTATCTCTTTGCAAGAAGAATATGTTGCAATCCTTCACAGCGAGGAAGCCGATTGGCAGCAGAAAGCTAACATCAACTGGCTCCAACACGGAGATGGCAACAATAGGTTCTTACAAACCTATGTCAAGGCCAGGCTTCTCCACAACAGAATCAAAGGCATCTACAATGACGATGGAGTTTGGCTCACCTTGGCAGACGAAATCAAAGAACATGTCCGGGATTTCTTCCTGAAGCTCGTAACAGCAACGCCTATCCCCACAAAGGCCTTAGAGCTCATGCCCACTTATCATGGCTCGTTTTTCAGCATCATCGACCAAGAGAAGCTGGTGAGCACCCCATCCATGGAGGAGATTAGGTCTATCATTTTCCAAATGCCTGCTATCAAGGCACCCGGCCCTAACGGCATCCACACTGGTTTCATCCAAGAAAATTGGAACCGTGTGGGTGCTTCCGTCATTCTTCAAGTGCAGCAGGCTTTTAGTAGTGGGCGGATAGACCCCACTCTTGTTCAATCGCTCATGGTGCTCATACCTAAGACGGCACAACCACAGCGCTACAGCGAGCTCAGACCCATTTCTCTTAATAACTATTATCTAAAGCTGATCTCCAAGATCATTGTAGAAAGATTAAAACCCTATCTGAATGGATGGATCTTAGAGAACCAGTCGAGCTTCATTCTGGGCAGGTGCATTGCTGACAACATCCTGCTTGTCCAAGAAGTGATTCATTCTATGAAGACTAAAACGGCGGGCAAGAAATGGGTAAGCATCAAAATTGACTTGTCTAAGGCATTCGATAGAATGCAGTGGCCATTCATCAAAGACACTTTGATCAGAGTAGGTATCCCATACAAATTGATCTCTATCATCATGTAAACATCTCCAAAGGGCAAACCTCAATCCTTTGGGAAGGCTCACATTTGGAGGCCTTCGCTCCCAACCAAGGAGTGCGTCAAGGGGATCCTCTCAGCCCATATCTCTTCGTCCTATGCATGGAGCGGCTCAGCCAAGCTATCCTACATGAAGTCAGCAATGAACGATGGAAGCCTATTTTTCTCTCGAGAGGCAGCGTGCCCCTCTCTCATATCATGTTTGTTGATGACCTGCTGCTCATGGCTGAGGCAACACCATCGCAAGCCTCGCTCATCCTAAAGGTGCTTGAAGAGTTCAGCTCCGTCTCTAGATAGGTCCTCTCGAAGGAGAAATCGTGATGCTTCTTCTCCCCTAATACATCCACTACAGATCAACGAGCTTTCTGTAGAAGGATCGGAATCCCTCAAACTCAGGATCTGGGAAAATATTTGGGGGTCCCAATTCTTCACCACCATCTCAATAAGGCAACACACTCCAATATTACCACAGCCATCAAGGGCAGAATGAATAGCTGGGCTTCCAAATGCTTAACTCTCACAGGACGCATTACTCTTGCTAGGAGTACCCTACAATCAATCCCATCCCACACCATGCAATCGGTTAAATTATCACCCAACTTCTGTGATGACATCGACAGACACATTCGCTCCTTCATCTGGTCTGGTGGTCATGATGCGCACAAGTTGTCTTTGGTAGCTTGGGAGAAACTGACCTTGCCCAAGGCTTCGGGAGGTCTAGGACTCAAGAGTTCTAGAGAGAAGAATGAGGCTCTTATGCTGCAAAACGTCTGGCACTTCATCTCAAAGCCCGAAACTCTGTGGGCCAAAGTGATGAAAGACAAGTACATGAAAAAAGACTCCATTAGCAAATGCCCTTGTTCATCTGCTTGGGCATTCATAAAATGAAATATGGACAAGGTTCAAGCAATCAACCACAAAACTCTCATCTCAGGTCGAAGCACAAATGTCTGGACGGATCGATGGATACACGGCAGATCTGTTATTGACATGGCAGATCCGCATGTCATACCCCAAGGTCTGGAAGACCTCACAGTCAATTATATGGTCCTTCTCGATAACACGTGGGACTGGGATTTTATCGACACCTTCCTACCTGATGAAGCAAAGCAAATTCTCCATTTCTACAACCCCCCAGATATCACCAGTGGCGAAGACATATGGTCGTGGCCCTTTATGAGCTCTGGTGTCTTCTCGGAGGGCTCCGCTTACTACTGGATCACTAACCAGGAACCACCACAGCCTTCTTCAAAATGGAAGAAGCTCTGGGCCCTTCCTCTTCCTCTCAAGCTCAGAACTTTCGCCTGGCTATTGTTGCACGGCACACTGCTCACAAACGTCAAACTCTGCAGACGACATATTGCAACATCACGAATATGCCCTCTTTGTAATAATGCGCATGAATCCACCCTTCATTGCCTAAGGGACTGCCCCATCGCGAAGGATGCCTGGTCTCTTCTCAGCATGCCAAATGATTTCTTCACAATCCCAGAATGTGAATGGCTCACTCTTTTGATCTCCTCTACGGTGAGTCCAGAGCAAAGAACGACCCACTGTGTCGGATGTTGGATGCTATGGAAGAATCACAATGATATCACCCACGGAGGCTCGGGAAGGCCAGCCATTGTGCTCGCAAAATCCATCCAATAAAAAACCAATTCCATTCTAGGGCTACAACCTCATCTGTACCGTACTAGAAATCCCGCTCTACAGCCGGTTCGCCCACTGCCTGACTGCCAGGCTCTCGTGTTTGTAGACACAGCCTACCAGACCCATTCCAGGAAGTCGGGCATTGGGATTCATGTGGTTGACAGAACCGGAAGATGAACCTTGGGCTTGGGTCGTTATGGGTACGCATCTTCTGCTCAGGAAGCGGAAGCGAATGGGATTCTAATGGCAGCAGAGCTGTGTCAAGCAATAGGCTGGTCCTCACCCATTATCTTCTCGGACGCCTCTATGGTGATCAAAGCACTGCAAAAGAAGGACTGGCCTACCAGCAACCTCATTCCTCACCGGAGAAGATATGCCTCCATTTTGCTGGTCTGCCCCAGCATGCAACTGCAACATATACCCCGCAGCCACAATTCTATAGTTGATGGCATCGTAAAACACACCCTTTACTCTTTTTCCGCTCATCATTTCTTCAACATTAAGCCCCCTTGGCTCTCCAAGGATGTAAACATCTCGCTTTCTCAATTTTGGCCCGAAGTAGAGAAAGGGATGAATAAATAAACTCTACTATTACCCCCCCCCCAAAAAAAGTAAACTAAAAAGTAATATCCACTAAATATGGGATATTAGTATTATATGAATTAAGGTGCTTAATTTCTTTTCCTTTAATTCATGGATAATGAAGAGGAATTAGAAGGTATAGTTTATAGCTTTGTATGCAAGGAAGTGAGGGGGTTTAGTATCACCAATTTGGGGAGTTGAAGGATTATTATAAGACTTTCTCTCTCTTGAAATTCCCTCATATATACCTCATTTTCCACTCACATAAGGACTCTTTTTCATATTTTCTTTCTCTCCTTGCTTTGGTTGAGGAAAAAGGAGCTTAGGATCAATAGGAGGACGAACTCCAACCTGTAGGTAAGCTCCTTAATCATCTTCAACCTTGATTTCATGGTGGAAATCGAAAATCAATGCTTGATTTCTTCTTTTCTCCATTCAATCTTCAATCCTAGCCATTTCTTTTCACTCAAAAGCTTGAGGATGGACCTTGGGAGGTTGAGAAAGCTTCATTCACCATTTGATACGTGAAGCTTGAAGCTTGGTTTCAACTTTGAAGGAGGGTTATATAACTTAAACCCTTAAATGTTATTATTACATTCAATTCTTTATCACTTGTTGATCATTTTGTTCTTCTTGAAATTCCTTTGAATAATTGATAGAATTATCATAAGAATGGCAGTAGATTTTGAAGGTTTGAAGCTTGAAGATGATGATGTCATCTTAAGCACACACCTCAACAAAGTACATGATCAAACGGTTTCAACATTGGGACCAATCGGTTTCAAGATCGATTGAAACCAAACGGTCTCAAGACCGTTTGGGAGTAAACGGTCTCAAAACCATTTGAGATCAAACAGTCTCAAACCGTTTGGAGGATCAATGCTGATGTGTATGGTTGATGATCCAATGATATCAATTGATTTGATTTTAAAGGCTCCATATATGAACGATCCACTAATTGCAAACCTTAATCGATTGAATTGAGTGAAACCCTAGTTGAGGGAATCAGTTTGAGGTGGTTTGACCCAAACGGTCTCAAGACCATTTGGAGGTCAAACGGTCTCAAGATCATTTGGAGGTCAATGGTTGATTATGGTGATGGTTGAAGAACCAAGGACTATGATCTGATATACCTTCAATAGTTCAATTGATTGATGGTCCAATGAGTACAAATCCTAAATCGATTTGATGTTGGAAACCTTAATTGGTCCAATCAGTTTTGAGGTGGTTTGGAATGGTCTCAAACCTTTTGAATTGTCCAATCGGTTTCAACACTCAATCAGTTTCAATGTTGAGATGTTCATTCAATTTCAATGCAAAGGTTGATGATTCTGTCTCAAGACCGAATGGAGGATTCGATTTCAAGACCAAATGGAGGATTTGGTTTCAAGACCGAATGGAGGAATTGGTTTCAAGACCGAATGGATGATTCTGTTCAAGATCGAATGGATTTGATTTCAAGATCGAATGAAGAATTCAGTTTCCAGACCGAATGAAGGATTCAGTTTCAAGACCGAATGGATCGATTCGGTTTCAAAACAGAATGAGTTGATTCAAATTATAATTGATCTTAGAACTAAATGGGTACTATTAAAATAACTCAAGATTGATTATAATGGTTGTACCTCTAAAGTACTTAGGTGATTGGTACCTTTATAGTGGTTAACCTTTTGATGCTCATGGAAGCAATGCCTCAATACACTATGCTAACCTTAAATGTATGCACTTGAACAAAGGGTTAACCTAATCTAATCAAGTCTGGTGTAATTAACCTCCTAGAGAGTATGAGAGAGAGAAACTTATATATGAGTGATAATCATGTAGTGATTAATCCTCAACACTTTCTACATGAATAAAATATGTAATTAGGGTGTGATCCATGATGATAAGATCGTGAAACCCTAATTGAGAAGGTTGATGAGCTCTAATCCTAAATTAAGGAAAAGTTAGGTGAAATCCTAATCTACGGTGATGGTGTAACCCTAATTTAGGGTAATGAGATGAGAAACCCTAATTCAAGGTATTTTGATGAAAAACCCTAATTTAAGGGAATGCTTCATGAAAACCCTAATCTTGGGTAAAGCTACATGAAACCCTAATTTTAGGGGAAATGTTATGAGAGACCTTAATTTAAGGTAAGAATTTAATGTGAAACCCTGATACAGGGTAATATGATATGAAACCCTAATCTAGGGTGATACTATGTATTATGAAACCCTAATTGGAAAAACCTAGCCCTAATTTTTGTAAAGTGATGAGTAACCCTGATTGATATGAATTGGGAAACCCTAACCCTAATAAGGGTATAAGTGGTGTTACTTTGTATAGAATGGTGCTCAAATGTAATTGATATAACTGTTATCAAGTGTACTAACCATGTAGGTATCATGAGATGGTGAGCATAGCCAGGTATGAGCTATGATGTTTCATTTTATTACTGTTAATGGGCCTTGTGAGCCATAATATGCCTTGTTGCTTAGTAAGAGGTAACAAGAGATGAAATGGGCTTTGTGAGCCATGTGAGATGCTTGTGTAGCAAGTATCATGTTTACCTTGGTCAGATGACCTGAAGGTGTTAAGTTACCTGATAAGTGGTAACAAGTGTTCTTTGTTGAACTGAGGGTTTGAATACCCATTTTCTATAATCATGGTGATGAGTTTGTGAAAAGATGAGAATGCTCCTGATGAGATGAGGGATTGAGATCCCAATGCTTTGTTAAAGATTTGAATAGAACTTGATGAAAGTATTACACATTCTTTGTAGCAATTGTTAAAATAATTGATGTTTGGAAACTTGTTTGATGCTAAACGAATATGGTAATACACTTAATTAATCAAGTGATATCATATAATGTAGTTGCCCTGACCACAGATCCATCAGCGTCAGAATTTGCTGAATGATGAAATAAGTTAAACTCAGAGCACATATTTTTGAATATGTGGGGGTAATTGGGCAATTATATCCTCATGCCCCATAGCAAATGGTTGTGGGCTATATCCTATGTATGGGATTGGTTACGGACCATACCCCAGTATGAGTATGGCTACAGGCCATGACACCATGATATGATACCATGCATTGGCTATGGGCCATAACCCTGAAGAGAGTATATGCTGCGAGCTATAACTCTATAGTGAAGATGCCAATATACCCTGGCAAGCTAATTGCAGTTTGACACGTGATGTCTCTGCCATATAATCTCGTACTGACTGAGAAGGTTGAGGTCTTGGAGTCCGGCTCTTCCATTGACCTTGTGTGGTACCAATGCTTTACGTAATCATGGTCAGTCGGAGCATGAACGGTATACTTCATCTCTTCAGGGCATTAAGTTTGATTGTAAAATATAATCAGTCGTGTAGCGTAATTGCTTAAGGATGAAATACAAGAATCACTGGTTGATGTTATCTTTCTTAGTATAGCGAATAAATGTTATACATGTTCTTCATATTCCTTATTGGGTAAATGACATGATGTTGTATCAAGTTATAGCTGAAATGCTTAGAACAAGAATATTGCTCTAACCTGTTTAGACATTGATTTAACTACTATTAAATATTTATGATTCCTCAGTTCAGTTTATTCTTATTAAACCGCAATAATAATGTTTCTAGTAGAGATTTATATCTCTTGTTGGGACAATTTACAATTGTCTCACCCCTGTGGGATCCAACTTTTTAGGTAGACGCAGAGGAAGAGGCAGAAACCCTACAGCAGGGGAAGAGCAGCAGCAGCAGCAGTAGGGACAACAGTGAATCCTCAAGTGGAGACACTGACTGTCATGTTCTGTATATAGAGTCCTATGTGTCATCTTTGTACTCTCAGGTCCTCGGAGTCAGTAATTAGTTTAATGAATCAATCTGAGATTTTGGCTTGATGCCTTAATGTTCATATGCTGCTTATGTATAGTTTTAACAGGGCAGTTGATGCTTGTAATCCTCGAGAAGGAATGGTACAAGAGATGTACTTGTGAACAAGAATGTAATTGAATTACTTTGGTTCTTTTTGAAAGAAGTTTTCCAATGTATGGATTTCTTTGTAAAAGGTTTTAATTTTTAGTGATTTTCGTTAATCCACTGCACATGATTCACTTCCGCTTAGTTAATGACGTTTTGTTTGAATGCTTCGCCACACATACGACACCTAGTTGCACCTTAGTTTGAAGGTGTTTCTTTCCAAGGGTATTTTAGGGATTACTCTCTTTATAAATGAGCTTATCTTTAGAAGCTATCAACCAATGGGGTTATTTCTTTGATTGGAGGTCAGTTGGGATGGCCTATAAGTGTCCATAAACTGACATTTGATATTCAAGAAGCCTCTATGAGATGTCCTCTTGCATGGCCATGAAATCCCTAGGCGAAGGACACATGGAAAGCTCCATGGACACCTCATGCTTGACTTCTTCCTTATCCATAAAGGTTTGCATGCCCATAGGCACCCTTAGTATTGGACACATGGAAAGTAACTTGACACCTCATGTTTGACTTCTTCCTTATCTATAACTGCTTGCATGTCCATGGACACCCTTATACAAGACACATGGAAAGTCCCATAGACACCTCATACTTGACCTCTTTCTTTATATAGCCATATTACCCCTTCCCAACTCCCAATTCAAAAAATCTTGCTCTCCTTTATTTGCTCTAGCTTAGAGAATCATTCCTACTCTATTTTCCAAGAAGTTTATGTCCCAAGGTAAAAGGAGGTGCCTACCTTGGTGAAGAAGGCTCCTAGGGTTCCAAATTTCTCTATTTAGGATTTTTTAAGCTCCTCCTTGGTCATTTTGACCAAAGCTAGTAAGTATCATCCTTTCCTTCACTATTTTCATGTTGTTAGTCTTCCTTCCACCTTCCTCCAGGTCAGAACCCTGGTCTTCTATGGTGAAACCCCACCTACAGCCCTTTAGCACCCCATCTCCATGTTCTTTTGTTAGGATTTTTCACCTCTAAAGTGGAGAAGGTGCTTCTTGCTCGAGATAGAGGCTTTGTTGCTGAAACCAGCCTCTCAAAGCTTGGGAACCTTACTTATTGGACCTGTCCACCTTCCCTAGAGGTTCTTTGCAGGCCTAGGATTGACTTAGACTATTTAGAACCTGAAGTTGAGGTATGATGTATCCCCTATTCTTCTACGTTGAGCAATTCACCTATGCTTATCCATTCTCTTTGTCCTATGGACATTAGCCTATACACAATGTCTTTTCTTTTGAAAATCATGGTTCATGTGAACTACCTTATTTGATATTGATCATGTGATCATGGATATTCTTTTAAACTCTTATCTTAAGCTTTATTAATGATGAAACTAAAAAATATGACATGTGATGTCTTTTGCCCACTTATGAGGTGGATGTATATGGTGGTCACTTATGTTGTGACTAGTTTATATATTCTGACTATACTTTCTACTTGCCTCTACATTTAACATTCTATGTGATTCAGTAGCACTAGAGTAGTGTAATTTCATTGGTTTTATATGGAAGATGTGTTATTTCCTGTCGAGCAGATGTGATATTTCTTGCTCTTTTGGGATGGAAAGGAACCTCATACCCAGGGCAAGATGTGTGATTCTTGGCCCATTTTTATATATTTGGGAGATTGGCAGTATTCCTTTCTCTATCAGGTTTCAAGTTTATGAGACATGGCCGCCTTTGTGTTTATATTGTTCTAGGGCTATGTTTATCTCACATGCATGCAGGTTGATGATATGAGGTGTGTAACCTAATTCTTTACATGTGCTCGTATGGCACAATCTTTATGTTTTATTAATGGCAAGTATTCTTTTGTTATCATATGATTTCAATTCCTTTTCTCTTGATACCCATTTGGGTGGTCCTTATCCTTTCTATGGGAAGCCTTTTTATATTTGATGTCCTTTATTCCATATATTGCTCAATTTTCTATTTAGTATGCACATACCATCCTTTGTTGATGTCATCTATTTTCTCTTCTTGTTGGGGTATGCTTCCAACCCTAGGTGAAGGACTTGGATGATAAGGCATGAAGTTTTGGACTAGCTTAAGGAGTTAAAGCTTGGAGATAAAGTTGTTATGGTTTAGATTTCCCTCTACTTAGATCCTTATGTTGTATCATACATGTAAACCCTTACGGGATATTATGATGTGCTTTTGTAATAACCTTGTGATAAATTAAATATAGTCAACATTTTTATTCTGCTGCTATACTATGGTTGCTTTGAATACCATTTATTGAAATTTGAAAATGTCACACCTATTTCAGCATGCCTTTGAGTGTGTTTGGAATGGATGTTTTATTCTTCAAATCTTTAGTAAGGGGGTGATCCCGCCTCCTTACATGAGGAGTATAATCAAGTTGATACACTATGAGGTAATGTGATAGATATACTTTGATAAGTGTAGGCCAGTATATCCTAAAGATGGTCAAGTCAATACAACTAGTTAAGTTGAATCTAGTATCCTAATGAGGATGAGAGAAAAACTTATATCACTCATTTTGATAATCAATTAATGATAATCGATGAGAGTAGTCAAGTATGTTTGAATACTTATGGTAAGGAAATAAGCTTCTAGATGAGACGAATTATGAAATAGGGTTTAGTGGTTGAATATAACCCTAGAAACCCTAATCGTCTACAATAGAAACCCTAACCCTAATTATGGGAGGGTTGTAACTTGATTGAGGGATATTTCTTTTATGGCATGGTGCTGATATTTAAATTGATATCTCTTATATCATGAGATCTTAACCATGCAACTTCTTGATATAATGAGCATACCCAACTATGGGCTATGGTGATGGGACATTATATAGATTGAATGGGCTTCGTGAGCTATGTGAAATACTTGCACACAAGTATGATGTTTATATGGGTCTTATGACCTAGAGATGGATGTTGCCTAGTGAGAGGTGACATTGTTCAATAATGAACTAAGGGTATTGAAACCCCATAGCATGTGATAATGATGATGTGATGAGATTCTCAGTAGTGTGTTTAAAGGATTGAGATCCAACGTTAATTGTGATAAAGTAACAAGTATGTGTTTCAATTGTTATGTGATTTCTTAAATAATGACCATGTGTGAGCCAATTATTTTATAGCATGGATGGACATGAGTGAGCCAATTCTTTTCTTCAATAATGGTCATGTGTGAGACAATTCTTTTATAATATGGATGTCCATGAGTGAGCCAATCCTTTCCTTAAACGATGGCCATGCGTGAGCCAATTCTTTTATAAGAATGGCCATGAGTAAGCCAATTCTTTATATATTAGAATGTACATGAGTGAACCAATCCTTTTATAAGAATGGCCATGAGTGAGCCAATTATTTATATATTATAATGGACATGAGTGAGCCAATTCTATTTATCTAAATAGCCATGAGTGAGCTATTCTCTAGCGGCATGACCTATACCAAGGTAGGATAATTGATTATATAGTTGACTATATGTCACTATAAATAGTTGATCGGTATGTCTCTGCATTGTCTCTCGTGCTAACCGGGAGTAGTGGGTGAGGTCTTGGAGTATGTCTCTCCTTGGACCTTATATGGCACCACTGGTAACCCTTCATAGGGGGCGGTTGGATTTGGGTGGTACAACTCAAATTCTCAGGGCATAAGTCAGGACCTAAAACAAGATCTAATGTGTGTGATTATAATAAGCTTGAATGTGAGTGTGTGCATCATAAGTTTTAGCAATGTGTGCATATGTGTGTACATAATCATGAGATTGATTATTGAAAGATTTAGTTATTTGTATAACATATTTCTCTTGAGAATGGAATACAAAAATATTGAATGAGGATGCAATTGTATTTGTATGACATATTTGGTAGTTGTCATACATGTTGTTTATAATCCTTCTAAAGTGATTACTTGACCTACTGTTCAATTATCGTTATCTAAACTGCTTAGTATGATAATATTCTATCATGCTCATAATATATGGTCAGATCTATTTAGCATAGTGCAACTTTACTTTAGGTTCTAATAATAGTATATTTTTGATAATAATAGTGTTGTTTGGGAGTTATATCTCCAGGTGGAACTTTTGTCTCACTCGGTGGATTCTACAACTTTTTAGGTGGGCGTGCATGAGGTTGAAGACATTGTGTAAGCTGAGAAAAGACAACAGTGGGAAGAAGCATTAAAATTTAAGGTGGAGTGATGTCAGTTGTGTCTTGTTGTAGATACAAGTCCTATGTGTCATCCATGTATTCACAGGTCCTTGGGATATAGTTTCATATCTGGTTTTATGATCAATTTGAGTTGTTGGCTAAAAGGAAGTTATTGTTAATAGTTTGCTCATGTACATGTTTTCGGTAAAATCAAACTAATATCAGATGAAATAGGGATGCTACTGAGACAACACATGCCTGATGCATCATGTTGTATATGACAGGCTTTGGGCCTTTCTTTAATAAATTTCATGGAAATGGATCTTTATGAAAAATGGTTTACATTTTAGTGATTTTCAGTAATCTGCTATTAGTGGTTGTTTCCATGTGGTTTTGTACGATGACATTATCAGTTTGATAGTGGTTGTCACAACAACATTATTATTATATGTAGTGGTCTCGAAGTAATTTCACTTCTAAAATAGTATCTTCAAGGAAAATTTTAGGCCAAAGATATCGGCCCTCTCAAAAACTTGCTATTGAGGTGATAAGGTCCAAAGACAAAATTATCATCTCTCAGCATAAGTACATACTAGATCTCCTTTAAGAAAGGAGCATGTTGGGATCAATACTTGAAGAATCACCTACGAATCCTAAAACTAAATTAGTATAAGGATTAGGGGGTGCCTCTTTTTGATCCTATAGAATATAGATGAATGGTAGGAAAATTGAATTCTCATTATTACTCAACCATACATCTCATATTCTACAGGTGTGGTTTGTCTAGTTAATAGAGAAATTACATATTGGTCACCGGGATGTTGTTATTCAAATCCTCTATTATCTCAAATGATCATCCGATTAGGTCTCCTCTACACTGGTCATAGGAACCTAAAGGTGCATGGTTTTTCTAATGCCGACTGAGTGGGCTCTGTATTGGGCGATGTTTTGTAACAAAATATTATGTCTTTATAAGAGGTAACTCAATCTCCTAGAAGAGCAAAAAGCAAAATGTTGTTTCTTGCTCAAGTACTTTAATCTAAATATTGATGTATGGATCATGTCACCGGTGATCTTTGATGTGTTAGGACCTCATAGAAGAATTAGAATTTTCACAATCCAAAGCCATAGAATTGTAGTGGGACAATCAAGAAGAAATTAATAATGATTCTAATCTAGTATTACATGAACATGCAAAACACATTGAAGTCAACTGTTACTTAATTGGAGGGAAGGTTCAAGACAAGATGATCACATTCATACCAGTTCGCTTGGAAGATTAGCTTGCATATGTATTTACTAAATCCTTTAGTGGATATGGGGTTGAAATGTTATGTAACAAACTTTTTTCCTATGATATCTATGCACAATTTTGACAAGGAGTGTTAAGTATATAAGTCTATCTATACTCTTGTATATTAAGATTAGTTTGATAGTGTGTAAATGGGTATTGAAAACCATCCAAAGTCCTATATAAAGACTTACCCTCTTGTCTAGAAGACACACAATATACTCTCCATCTTCTCTCTAGTTACAATATTTAATAAAATTAATTTAATTTATAATTTGGAGTGTTATGTTTTCTAATGTTTTTCTAGAACACAAGTATTTGATTCTAAAGAATCCATATTTAAATGTATTAGGAGATTTTACTAAATTTTATGGTATTATCTTGAAATGTTAAACCCTAAGAAAGTTCATGACCTTAAAAAATACAATTTATGATAATGATACATGATGAATACCAAATAGAAGAGTTTTGACATTTCACATATCAAATGACATCCACATGCACTAGATATTTTTTGTAGATCATGTTTTAGTGTCTACTTATTAGAAAAATTGGTTTATATGTGTTTGATATATACTCTTTTATACCTTATACATTTGAAATACATTATTATTAAATTTCAACATTAATGCATATTTTTAGGTTTTTAATAAATTTAAATAGCTACTATCATGATCTTTACCATTTTAGGATATTATTCATGTGAAAGTACTATGATCAGTAATATAAGCATATTTCAACATGATTGGGAGTTTCTGTTGACTAGTATGATACTTGCATATATATTGGAGTTATATAAATAAATATGTATTCCATTTCACGTAAATATTAATGTAGGGTATGTGATCATAGTAATTTAAAATTTTAAAAATTGGATTATATATGAATAAATTTTCTTAGACTCTAGCATTTCATACTTACACTAGAGAATATACATGATTGAATAATTCACTTGTTTTGGATGCATTGATCATTAGATATGTTTTCATAAGGAGGTAAGTGAGTAATGCCTTGAGAATTCATTCTTTTTCATCATTATGTGTAATACAAATCTCATAAAACTAATATAAGATGTTCGTGATTTACATGATAACATTTACTCTATCTAAGTGTTATAAGATTATAGTAATGTAATTATTGTAATATTTCCTAAATGATAGTTAAATATCCGTGCTAAGGTTTTATGATAAGATTTGATTGGGTTGTATGTATGTTTTCCATCAAGATGGAATCATGCAGTCGAGTTTATCTCTACTCAAGTAATATGATTCAAGTACATGAGTGTAGACATTAGACTAAGGTACATCTCTCAAGAAAGAGATAGAAATATATGAAATAAGATATATAGATTTAGATTTATATAAATTTAAAGATTCATGCATATTTGTAAAGTATTTTTCTCTATTCCAATAAATATTTTCTCTTGTCAAATTTTATATAGGACATCTAATCTTTTCTGTGATTATTGTTCTATATGTATTAAAATTCTCATTCCACTTATCAACATTTTTTTAAGAGTTGACCGGGGGAGAGATGTGGATAGGTTAGGGATAAGGAAATACTTATCTCTAATAAACTTTAACCAAAGGTTTTGGAAGGCATTAATCTTGTGGGATGCAAATCATAAGAACATCCATGACATTAATCATATGTTTTTCCTAATCTTTGTACTTTCAAAATAAAAGACCAAATCTAAGGATGTTATTCTAAGGTACTTTTTCTTTTATGTCATGTAATAGATGTTTCAGTTTCCATTTCATAGAACCATTTTGATAAGTTAGTTACATTCATGTGTTTTGGATACAAATATTATGTTTGTGATATATGACAGTTACATGTTATGTACTTAAGTGCAAAAGTTATGGATAACTCAAGTTTTCTTCCTATATGTGCATGTGTGCGCTAAGGGAGCATTACGTTAATTGTATCCATGTAAAGTTATATCTGGCCAATAGATAAGTAAAAGTGGTCAATGTTATTACTATAGGCTATCCTTTAAGATACCACCTTTACAACTCATGAATTAATTAGAAACCACATGTCACTTAGGGATAAATATGAGAATATGAATTAGGAGGAGGAATTAAAACTATATATATATATAATATTAATGGCTCCTGTCAATCTTGCGAGCACGGGAGGGGAAATTCTTGGTGTGATACATAGGGTGACAAGAAGGATGCCTTTGATGGTGGGGTTGGGAGGAGAGGCAGTGTGGTTGATCTTCAGGCCTGATGGCAGAGCTAACATGGTGAATTAAAGGCATGTGGCAGTTAGGAATAGAAGAGATGAAGTTTCTATCTCGGTGGCATTGGAAACAAGGTCATGGATGGATCTTTTCAAATCAAATTCTTCTACATCTCTCATGAAGCTTTTAAAGACAAACAATTCGGTAATTGAAGGTAAACTCATCTATCTGAAGGAAATTGTGGAGTGGAATGTAGAGAAATGGAGTCTGGTAGCTGGATATATTGCAAGTCTAAATCCACATTGGCTGACATGAATGAATCCTATTGCTTAACTGTGGAGGGTTAAGGGTTCCATTGATATCCCCTCTAGGGGAAAGGGTTTTTTGTTATTTAGATTTCAAATGAATAGGATATGTTAACAAAACTTGATGGAGGGCCATGGTTTGTCACTGGATAACCATTGATTGTAAAGAAATGGAAGAGGAGAGATCCTACCGAGAAACTCAAGCTGGCTGAGATCCTAGTCTGGATTAAAATCTGCGACCTACTTATGGAACTGTTGGGTGAGGAGATGTTCTTTTAGATCGGTATTTTCCTATTTAGAGTTGATATCCTAACTCAACCGTTTAAGAGGTTGGAGTTTGTAAGATTGCAAGTTCTTATGTTGTATGACTTTTAGTTCCCAAAGGAGTTACAGATAGAAAGTGATGATGGAAATCTAGATGTCTTGAAGTTTGATTATGAATGGGAATCATTACTAGCTCTAGTAATTATGTACATGAACAAGGTCTTTGTTCTAATAAATAAGAGACTAATCCCCCAAAGAAGAGGAGAGTGACTAAGAACAAGGATATGGAAATTAGTAGAGTGTGGATTTTGAGGAGTTTTCTTGAGAAAGATTCTGTTAATAAGAAAGATAAAGTAGTGTTGATCATTGATTCACTTTCTATAAGTATTTCATGTATTTAGTTGATTCCTGAGGTTGTGGCTCTATTGAGTGCACAGGGTAGTAAGGAAGTTATTTCTATTCTTATTACCTCCACCCCAACAGATTCTAATGTCAATAGAGAAGGTTGGAAAATTAAGAAGATCCTACAGAGAAACTCAACACCTACTATGTATGTTGCTAATGGGGATAATGATAGAAGTAGACTATGGAAGGATATTCAACACCTTCACTCTACTATATTGAAGCCCTTGAGTCTCCTTGGTCATTTTAATGCATTATGTATATCTAGTGAGAAACTAGGGAAACTCACCCTTCTAATATTAGTATGCAGGAGTTCAGTGATACTTTATGTGTCACTAGTCTTCTTGAATTTCCCACCAAGGGCACTTTCTTCACCTAGAATAGTTCTATCATGAAGGGTGTTACTACATTGTTATAAATGGATACAATCTTCTACAATTAAAATTTTCTAAATTGTTTTCCTCATGCTTGGGGTGAGGTTATCTCCTCGATTGCTAGTGATCATCATATTGTTCAGATTTATCTAAAGAATGGGAAGAGAAGTGATACACCTTTCAAGTTTATCGATTCATGGATTTCCCATAGAGATTTGAAGCAGATGATTAATTCTACATGGTCGAATCTTGATCCTAGAGGGCCTTCTATGTGTAGACTTTATCAGAAGTTGAAATATACGAAGGCAAGTCTTATAAAGTGGAATAAATCCTTTGTTGGGAGTTTCTCTTCTAATGCAAAAGAATTGGAAGCCAAGGCTAGAATTATATAGGAGGTTGTTTATCTCTCTCCAAATGATTTCTCTTTGTAGGAACAACTAAATGTTATTAAACCTCAGGCTCATGGTGAGGGAGGAAGAGGAGATTTTCTACATGAAAAAAGCACATATTCAATGACTAAAAGTTGGGTATAGAAACACTAATTTCTTTTACACTTATCTTAAGATGAAGAGGTTAAACAATAACATTTATGCTATTGACATTGACAGTAACAAGAGCACTGATAGTAAGGAAATCAAAAATAATATTGTTGGTTTCTATGATAGCTTGTTCAATAAGTCTTATGACATGAATTCTCAATGGAAATGGGTTTGGAATCTTCCCCTCATCTCCAGAGAGGAATTTAATAATATCATAAGATGGGTCACTAGAGAGAAAGATAGAGATACTAATATGTCTATTTAGGTGCCAGGGCCATATGACTTCAATATGTTCAATTTTATAAAAGTTGTTGGGATATTATAGGG
Organism: Alisma plantago-aquatica; assembly: GCA_963693085.1. Taxonomy (NCBI): domain Eukaryota; kingdom Viridiplantae; phylum Streptophyta; class Magnoliopsida; order Alismatales; family Alismataceae; genus Alisma; species Alisma plantago-aquatica. Next base: position 1,179,361,349 of record OY856410.1, read on the forward strand.
GAAGATGTTAGAAAGGAGGTTCTCAATTTCTTTGACAATTCTAAAATACTGAGGGAGTGCAATCGTACCTTTATTACCATGATACCCAAGTGTTAAAAGGCTAGATCTATCAAGGATTTTAGGCATATTTCTCTCTGCAATGTGACTTATAATGTGATTACCAAATTTCTAGCTAACCGTTTGAAATCTATTTTTAGTAAACCAATGATCTTAATCTGATTTCTTTTATTAAAGGAAGGAGCATAGGGAATTCTTTGTTACTAAATAATTACATGTTGACTATTTTCCTATCAAAATGAGTACTAATCATATGTGGCCCAAAGTTGATCTTTCAAAGGATTTTGACTCAATTAATAGAGAAAATATCCTTCTTATTGTCTCTTTGATGACGGTTCCTCACTATTGGATACATTGGATCAGGGAACTCTTTGATTCAGCATCTTTTTAGATTATGATTAATGGTACCCCTCTCTGCATTTCTTGGCCACTAATGGATTCAGAGAAGGAGACCCCCTATCTTCCTATCTATCTGTAATTGCAATGCAAGGTTTTTTAGCTGTGATGACCCATTTTTTGAAGATGGGTAAAATCAACCCTATGAATGATAGAAAAGATATGATGGTGTCCCATCTAATTTGTGTTGATGATTTAATTATATTTTCAAAATAAAATGATGATAATTCTCTTAACATTAAGGAAGTTCTTGATTATTTTGGGAGGATCTCATGGCTTATTCTGAGCTCAGCAAAGAGTCAACTGTTCTTTAGTAATGGCACCAAAGGTGATATTATTGCTAATATTTTATCTATCCCAGTGGAAAAGCACCCTGTCAAATCCTTGGGACATCTGTTGTTTATTAGCAAGCTTACGAAGGAGATGTGTGTTCCAATTGTTGATAAAGTAAATAAGAAGTCAAACACCTATAAGTGTAACCTTCTCTCCATGGCTAGTAGGATAGAACTCTCCATTTCTATCTTATCCTCATATCATATTTTTAGGAAAGTATTATTTCCTCTACCTAGTTCTATTATCAAGGAGCTAGAGATGCTTTTACAAAATTTCATTTTGGGATGTTTAAGGGAAAAGAAGTATGCTCTCAGTTACTTGGGATACTATCTATAAACCAAGGGATGAAGGAGATATAGGAATTAAACCTGTGAAGGAGTGGGTTGATGCAGGAATTCTTAAAAATCTTTGGGATATTACAAAAAATAACAATACCTTATGGGTCAAGTGGATCCATAGAAAATATATTGATGATGGATCGATATGGTGTATTGTTAGAAAAAATTCCAAATCCTGGATGTGAAAAACCTCCTCAACCACAAATGCTTATTGAGAAAGGTAGTTGGCTTCAACATTGGTCCTAGTTCAAGCCCACTGTTATGGAAGGATCCATGGGTACCATGAGGCACTCTCTATTTGATCTCTTTGACAACCATTTTGTGTTAAAGTTTAGTATGGGGATTAATTGTATATTGAGTACTAACAAGAAATGGAATTTCCCTCAAGTGAGGGGGATGGCTAATATCAGGAAGTATTTTATTGCTCTTTGTTTATAAGGGGAGGACTTTCTCTATTTTAATTGCATGTCTAAACCTAAATTGAAAGACTTCTGGCATGAATGTGGAAGCAAGGTGGATAAGAAATCTTGGGGGAAATGCATTTAGTTTAAAGCCATTCTAGATAAATGCTCTGTGTTGTTGTTGAAAGGTTTTTTGGCAGGATTACCACTGATGAGTTCTTGAAACATCCTAGTTTTCAGATGGTCTCAAGCTGCATTCTTTGCAGAGAAGATGTGGAGACTTCCTCTCATCTATTTTTTGGTGGTCCCTTCTCCAAGAATATGTGGAATAGCTTTGAGTAGGAGATTGGTGGACTTCGCTACTATTTTTATGACTTACTAACGTTTAATTATAAACCTAAGTGCATAGATTCTATGCTCGTATGCCACTTCCAGACTAAAAGGTGTAGCATGATTTTCTCTAAAAATTACAGGGACTTTCTTCTTGTTTTGTCAAGTTGTAAATATGCGGTGGAATCTATGTACATTTTAGCTTAGATTTATTTGTTCATTCCCTTGTACATAGTCCATTTTATACATATCACTTTTGAGATAATTTACACCTATATCAATAAAGAGGAGAACCACACTTGTTACATCAAAAAAAAGGATGTGAAAATTTTTACCTACTTTTTGAAAAAGTATGATATAGTCTTTGTATTAAAGTTAGTTATTTATCCATTGTAGGTATAAAGTATTGACTCAATATTAGCTTGTGACATGTCCTTCCCTTTCATAGTATGTTTTGTTCTAGGACACATACTAAGTGAAAATTATAGAGGAAATGTTATAAAAATAGAGTTTTTTATTTCTTTCTTCCCCTTACTAGTGTATGTGATATGGGATGTATGTGGTAGTTAGCTTTGGGAAGGGTATGACCAGATCTAGCATGATTAGATATGCATATTAGAACATATTGAATCTTAGATGTAATTTCCATGTAACCCTTTTTCCCAAGTTTCCCTTTCATTTATGTCCTTTATGTCGTTCATGTTTAATTAGTGGAATTTATAGTGGTTTGGTGAACATTTATTCACTATTTGTACCAATAAAAGGGTATATGCACAAATACCTCAATGAAAGTCTATTTAAGGACCTTATTAGGTGTTCTAAACCTTAATATAACTTTATTTTTCATTTGAAAATCATAAAAAGATCCTAAGTTTCAAATTTGGTTCAATTTGGATGATGTTTGTGCAAGTTATACAATTTTAGGTACATTCTTGACTTTTACGCAATTTACCCAATTGAGAGGTTTTCTTTGCAAATAATCACATGCATAATAATTATTAGATATCACCTTACCATTCTCGAAATTTTTAACCATGGGACACCTAGTTGCACCTTGGTTTGAAGGTGTTTCTCTCCAAGGGCATTTTAGGGATTACCCTCTTTATAAATGAGCTTATCTTTAAAATCTATCAACCAATGGGGTT